>OY751103.1:3838414-5038414 GCA_963564075.1 Eupithecia subfuscata | reverse complement strand
AAAATTACTCAGGCAATTTCAAATCTCAATCTATTCATCGTATTGAAAATGTCACTCACACAAATCACAATGCATTATTTTGCTTATTTCTTGATTATTATCTACTAGACGATCGCCTCGCGGTTTCACCCGCGTAGTTCCCGTTCCCGTGGGAATTCCGGGATAAAATATAGCCTATGTCACTCCCTGAAAAGTAAGCTTCCTAACGGTGAAAGAATTTTTCAAATCGGTCCAGTAGTTTCGGAGCCTATTCAATTCATACAAACAAACAAACAAACAAAAAATCAAACCTTTCCTCTTTATAATATTAGTATAGACTAACACCTCGTAACATCTATATATATTTGGATTCTCCATAAAATTTCCTACAAAACAGCGTGGAAACGTTCTGATGTTGTATAACGTAATTAGTGAGGTTGATTAAAATTAAATTATAATTGCGGAGAAATGGTAAAATTTTAATATTTAAAAAAAAAATCATTATAAAAAAAAACTTTACCGTTTTTATGTCCAGTTTGAGTTTTATTTTAGAGATTTACCATCATATTATTACACTAAACACAAAGAAGAACACATTTCCAAGCCATTTAATTTAAATTAATTTTTATTCAGAAAAAACGATAAAAAAAATGGCGCGGGTGTGTCGGATTTCAATTTTAAATTTACGATTTTTTAAAAATTTCTTCTAAACTTGGTTAGTTTATGGTTTTAACGTCAGCTTGACACTGTCAGTCAACTTTTAAGACATTGACATGGCTGAAAAGTTGACTCTAAGTACATAAATTCGACAAAACAAAAAATTGGTTGTCTGTAAAGTCGGTTTACTGACGATAGTTGAACGTGACAACGTCTTAAGAAAATACTGATGGAATGGTAGCATTTGATACTCGATCAAAACATGTAAATGTACTATAGTATAGCAGCTGTCCACGCAGACGCATCGCTCACTCAATTAGGAGAGAGACGGATGTCGAGCGCTCTCGCTTGCACTTCAAGCCTTACATGGAACGCCTCAGAGCGAGGTAACGCCGCATGACGTCATGTTTTTTCGTGCGTGCAGCCGGCTCTATCGAATTATAAGACGTTGTCACGTCAAAAACAACAAAAAAAAAATCGGAAAATCGGCCTTAATATGGTCGCTTGCCACACAACGGTTTCATTTGACAAGCCATATTATGGCCTCTTGCCACGGGAGAGGATAATAGACGAAAATTAACATATCATAAAATCTTACTTATGAAGCAACCTGGTGACGTCCCTCGATATGGGATGAAACGTTAGTGTTCTTCCAACACAAACTAGGTTCATAGTTAACCCACTTACATTCAAAATTAGTCTGGTGACCATCTGGTGACGGTCGCGAGAAACCGCTGGATGCGGTTAGCGCAGGACCGGTCATTTTCCGAGGCCTTTTGACTGAAATAATGATTTATTTAATTGACTGGAAAACCAACGGCTTAAACTAACTTGATCAAATGAATGATGATGAATTACCTATTTATTATTTCCAGCCTTCTCATTCGAAGAGATCCAGTTTGACCCGATGTGGGTTAAGAGCATGTGGTGGATGTGCCTCATCTGCCTCATCTGGGGCAGCGAGTTCATCCTCGGCTGCCAACAGATGACCATAGCGGGCGCTGTCTCTCATTGGTACTTCAGGTATGATTGACTTGGCTGATGTTTTTATATACGTCCCTTCTCGTATTAACAAGAAGGCGCTACTTGGAAACGAGAAGCAAATAACACGAGACTGGTAAATACAAAAGCCGATAGATGACCATTGCTGGCGCTGTCTCGCATTGGTACTTCATTTTACTTCATTGAATTAGTTAATCTGTAGGTTTTACATTCTTTAAAGGCTATGAAGTCAAATTCGCAGAGTACCTTACCTATACCGAGAATAATAACGCCGTGAATCGGGATATAAGCGAAAGGGATACAGTCATAAAATCAAAAGTCAAAGTGAGTTATTTCCTGTAGACCGTAGTGCAGTTTCACACTAAGGGCGATTGTGCACTACAAGGAATTTTACTGTCCGAACATCCGATTTTTTACGGTCTGAAGTGGCATGAAAAAAACGGATGATTGGCTTGTGATAAGATAAGATAAGATAAACTTTATTTGTAGCTGTAAAATATAACATTAATATGTACTAAAACTAATTAAATTACTAACACCATTTAAACTACATATACATATATTGTGCACTTGTCCGTCTTTACTCGGATGATACGCCTCTGTTTAGTTCCGTCTTTTCAGTCTCTTTTCAGTTCTCCGTCAGTTAAACTACACGCCACGTAAACCTCGATCAAAACCGTTCCGGAATGGGGAAAAGTAAAATATCGGACGGTAAAATTACGTATAGTGCACAAACTAGTATATACATTATATGGCGTGCCATATCGGACCGTAAAAAATCGGACTGCCGGACGGTAAAATTCCTTGTAGTGCACAATCGCCCATACCGTTCACCGGGTAGCCACCGGTGCCTGTACCAGGCGGCAAATGTTTACAATTTTTGCAGGTTCGTGTAAAAGCTACCCGGTACCGACTAACGTGACGTCTGAAAAGGCAATAAAGAACACTACGCCAAACATTACACAGAATCCCCAGTAAAGCATAATCAGAGGCTGCTATCGAGTAACTGAACTCGAAGCTCAGCTATTTTTTTTATTTTTTTATTTACTCATTTATTTATGATAGGTAATACAATCCATAGATAAAACATATAAAAATTCACAATAAAATCAAATTACATAAAATATTAGCTTAAACAATAATAATGATTAAATTTGATATACAAAACAATAATTATTTCATGATTACATTACAATTACATAATAAAAACATAACATAATTACCTACTTACTAACATAAATTAAATTTTAAATGGAATTATTCCCCATCATTATCCTCATCCACTAATTTTGAATGGGACAGTCTAGACGGGACATAATCATTTGCAGGATGCTGTTGCTATTGGCTCGCGCTCGCTTAGATAGGGAAGCGACTTTTTTGATTTATGTATAGGCTGAAAAGTTGTACTGAGATTCAATTTTATAATTTTGTTTAATGATTTATTTTTGACGTGACAACGTCTTATAATCCGATAGAGCCGGCTGCACGCACGAAAAAACATGACGTCATGCGGCGTTACCTCGCTATGAGGCGTTCCATGTAAGGCTTGAAGTGCAAGCGAGAGCGCTCGCCATCCGTATCTCTCCTACTTGAGTGAGCGATGCGTCTGCGTGGACAGCTGCTATACTATAGTACATTTACATGTTTTGATCGAGTATCAAATGCTACCATTCCATCAGTATTTTCTTAAGACGTTGTCACGTTCAACTATCGTCAGTAAACCGACTTTACAGACAACCAATTTTTTTCACAGAGGCCCTAACGCCAACTCCCCTGTCTTGTACTCCGTCGGTAAACTGATAAAGTATCACTTAGGCTCGGTGGCAAAGGGGTCCTTCCTTATCACGATGTTCAAGATTCCGCGGCTCATACTCACTTATCTTCATGCCAAGTAAGTTGGTTTTATTTTCACTATGCCTATGAAAGCTTTTTAGAATACTAGCTGCTGCCCGCGGCTTCGCACGCGTTGTTTCTATGGAAACGCTTAAAGGTGATTTCTATCCCATGGGAACTGATTTATGGGATAAAAAGTAGCCTATGTTTTATTCCTGGCCTAGAATTATCTGTATGCAAAATTTCAGCCCGATCCGTTCAGTAGTTTTCGCGTGAAGAAGTAACAAACATCCATCCATCCATCCAAACTTTCGCATTTATAATATTAGTGTGACTAGCTTCTGTCCGCGGCTTCGCTCGCGCTTGTTAAGTAGCCTATGTCCGTCCCCGGGATACCGTTTACCTCCCTGCCAAATTTCATTAAGATCTGTTCAGCCGTGAAAAGTTAACAGACAGACAGGCGGAATTTCTAACCTCAACCTTAACCTCACCTCGTATTGGTCCACTGCTGGATGCAGGCCTCCCCCTGATAAACGCCTTGTTGGCTTTTATCTCATGGGGGTAATGCCCATAATCCCCACGCTGGGCATGCGGGTTGGGGATGGCAGTCCGGTGGTAAAATTGTTCTGCAGGGGGCGCTGCTGCCCGCCCCTGGTGGATATCCCTTAGTCGCCTCTTACGACACCCGCGGGAAGAGTTGGGGTAGTGCAAATTCTAAGCCGGCACCACACGGCTCGGCACGACTGCAGGAATTTCTTACGCTTTTATAATATTAGTTTAATTGGATGAAAGCACTGTTATATCTCTACTAATATTAGGATTTATATCTCCAATAGAAAAATATATATTTAGGAACAATCTGCAAACTCGCCATATTATATAATAAAAAAATCTGAATTTAGGAGGCAAAAACCCTCATGAACTGGAAGAATGTGTGTGTCTTAAAAAGAAGTACACTACATCACAGTTCGGTTTATTACTTTTAACGTAAAAACCACTGAATTAATAATAAAAAATAAAATAAATATTGCTGAACAATTTACACATCACATCATAGAATCATCTAGCTAGCCCCAAGCTAAGCAGAGCTTGTGATATGGGTAGAGATAAACCATTCTAAAAATGCACGCCGAGTGTAGGTACCTGTGACGTTTTGTGGAGGGGGCGTGCATTCATTACGGATGTAAGCGGGTTAACTACGAACCTTATTTGTGTTGGAAGAACACCAACGGTTCATCCCTTACGTGCGTAATAAATACATCAAACTACGATAGTTTTTATAGTAAAAGGGGCGTGCATTTTTAGAATGGTTTATCTCTACTAGATAACTGATATAATGTACCTTAATATAATACACTACATAGGCAGATATTTATTATTGTACAAAGAAAACATCCAGAACACACGGAACAAATATCAGCAGATCGTACAAACATTAGTCCCGAGGCGGGAATCGAACCCACAACCTCCTGCGTCGCAGGCGGACATTCGCCCGCCGCGCCACAGATATCGTCTACAGGTCCTCAAATTCAATTTCCAGACTATCAGCCAGAGCAGACAAAGGCTCGGACTGCGCCAAATGCGGACTCAAGTGCGGCATCTGCTGTTTCTACTGCCTCGAGAAGTTCATCCGCTATCTGAACCACAACGCCTACACCATCATCACCATCGAGCGGTGCCATTTCTGCAAGGCTGCTGGCAGGGTAAGCTATACAGGGTGTAACAAAAAGTAAGGGCCAAACTCTCAGGGGTGATTCAGACGGTTATAAAACCGAGGAAAAACATATTTGGAAAAATTTCCGACTTTTAGTTTTCGAGAAAAATTAATAAAACGACTTTTAACTTATAAGTCAACGCAATCAAAAGATACAGCCGTTAATGCTCGCATATATTGACACTAGCAAGGGAAATTAAGGGAATCACACAAAACCTATACGATACTTCCCGTTGACCTGGAATCGTGAAATAAGGCAAGAAGCAACGTCTTAACGCACAAGTAAAGAGCAAAATCCGAAAACAGTAAACTAGGAAAAACCTATCAAATTTTCTTTTATGAAAATTAATTTTTTCCTTGATAAATTGTATCCATATCAGGGAATTTGTGGGCACTGAGCGTCTGAGTCGATATTTTTTGCTCACAAGTACAAGTTTGTACGGAACCCTACGCGATTCCGCCTCACACTTGACGTTTTAGTACTTGAATTAATTACAATTGTTTCACTTCAGGCATTCAGCACAATAGTGAACAACGCGCTTCAAGTGGCCACAATCAACAGCGTCGGAGACTTCATCCTATTCCTCGGCAAATGCATCGTGACCGCCGTGACTGGAATCATCGGTTTGCTGCTGCTCAAACGGAACTCCGATCTGCATTTCTTCGCGGCGCCCACTTTGGTCATTTGCATCTACTCGTTCTTTATCGCGCATTGTATGCTGTCGCTTTATGAGGTAAGGATCTTTGAGACTTCTTAAACTCGTTTGATGCAAGCTTAAGGCGCATGTATGACTTAAACTAGCCCCGCTGCCTTTTCTTTCTTATAATTACGTTAATCAAAGTAATTTTTAAAAGTCCTTTGTACAGTTTATGATACCTATCATAAGCTTTATTTTAATCCCTCTGAAATAGTTTAGTTTCGTATAATTTAAACAGAGAAGCGAAAACAGAGTTCGGTGGCTACCAAGAGCAACTTCGCTATTCTGCATAAAGAAAATAAAAGAAAACTATTTTATGGGCATTAAAATAAAGCTTATGATAGGTATCATAAACTGTACAATGGAATTTTAAAAATTCCTTTGATTAACTTAATTATAAGAAAGAAAAGGCAGCGGCGCTAGTTTAAGTCATACATGCGCCGCCGGTTGGTTTCGTTCGACCAAAGAACATAGCAGTCTATGGGTTTCAACACATTCCCAGCTTAGTTATGTATGTATTTTATGTCTCATCTCAACCACTTATAGGATCGCTTGATCCCTTTATCAACTCACTAAAGTAAATGGCGGGTTCCAACAAATCCGCAGCATAGCTACATAGCATATATCTAAGAGGAAAATGCACCATTGGCGTGCATTTATACGCCAAAGCAACCACAGCGCCTCGCATTCTTAAAAGTTTGCATTCTATGGATCAAGCGAGACCCTATGCTATTGATAACTTCAAGTATATAAAAAGCAAAAACTTAATGATTTCCAGATGGTGGTAGACTCCCTATTCCTGTGT
Organism: Eupithecia subfuscata; assembly: GCA_963564075.1. Classification (NCBI taxonomy): domain Eukaryota; kingdom Metazoa; phylum Arthropoda; class Insecta; order Lepidoptera; family Geometridae; genus Eupithecia; species Eupithecia subfuscata. The sequence continues at coordinate 5,031,726 of OY751103.1, read as the reverse complement.
GTCTGCGAAGATCGCAACATGAACGGCGCAGATGGCAAGTGGACGCAATCCCGCTTGGCCGAGCTGGGCGGGCACAAGCGAGAGGCAGAGCAGTCGGCCGAACTGCAGGACTTACAGAAGTACTGAGTCGTGAGTACCTAGCATGGGGCATGGCTGCTTGTTAACTCTAACAACATGATCGCAAGTGGACGCAATCCCGCTTGGCCGAGCTGGGCGGGCACAAGCGAGAGGCAGAGCAGTCGGCTGAACTGCAGGACTTACAGAAGTACTGAGTCGTGAGTACCTAGCATGGGGCATGGCTGCTTGTTAACTCTAACAGCATGATCGCAAGTGGACGCAATCCCGCTTGGCCGAGCTGGGCGGGCATAAGCGAGAGGCAGAGCAGTCGGCCGAACTGCAGGACTTACAGAAGTACTGAGTCGTGAGTACCAAGCATGGGGCATGGCTGCTTGTTAACTCTAACAACATGATCGCAAGTGGATGCAATCCAGCTTGGCCGAGCTGGGCGGGCACAAGCGAGAGGCAGAGCAGTCGGCCGAACTGCAGGACTTACAGAAGTACTGAGTCGTGAGTACCTAGCATGGGGCATGGCTGCTTGTTAACTCTAACAACATGATCGCAAGTGGACGCAATCCCGCTTGGCCGAGCTGGGCGGGCACAAGCGAGAGGCAGAGCAGTCGGCCGAACTGCAGGACTTACAGAAGTACTGAGTCGTGAGTACCAAGCATGGGGCATGGCTGCTTGTTAACTCTAACAACATGATCGCAAGTGGATGCAATCCCGCTTGGCCGAGCTGGGCGGGCACAAGCGAGAGGCAGAGCAGTCGGCTGAACTGCAGGACTTACAGAAGTACTGAGTCGTGAGTACCTAGCATGGGGCATGGCTGCTTGTTAACTCTAACAACATGATCGCAAGTGGACGCAATCCCGCTTGGCCGAGCTGGGCGGGCACAAGCGAGAGGCAGGGCAGCGGCCAGGCTGCAGAACCCACAGAAGTAACAAGCGTGAGGCATGGCTGCTAGTTAACTCTCAAGAACATGAAACAACCGAATAATTCGGTACAGAATATTGACGGTGGTCCGACAACGGTCCGTGAATATTCTGTACCGAATTGGAGATTCACTGAAACTGAACTATGACTTCACTGATATGTCTGAATCGGCCCTAAATGATTCTAAATGAATGACTGACGGCTGTGCTTTCTTTCTAAACTAACCGATAACTGCAGCTTAAAAGCTTTCCAAATTGCGGTCGTTATGCATTCGGCTCCCTACAGTAAAAACCACAGAAATCCAAAATTTAGAGCTCTATTGATGTCAATTCAGAAAACGCTAAAACTAAACTAAGCTAATAAACGGTTAAGATACCGGTCGCAATAAAAATGATGCCATCCCTTGCATACCGGTGTAGATACCGGTCGAAATAAAAATGATGCCATCCCTTGCACACCGGTGTAGATACCGGTTGAAATAAAATTGATGCCATCCCTTGCATACCGGTGTAGATACCGGTCGAAATAAAAATGATGCCATCCCTTGCACACCGGTGTAGATACCGGTCGAAATAAAAATGATGCCGTCCCTTGCATAACGTTAAAAATAAAAAGGATGGCATTATTTTGTGCTGTTAGTTTAGTTTTGGCGACATGCATGAGAATTGACACCAGTATCGGTACCCTCACAAATTGAGTTTTTTTACTACGTTGACAATATTTTTTATAATGTTTATTTAATTTCATTGACAGGTAATTCAGCTGACTGTCTTGGATAAGAATGCTCTAACATGTGCTTCTAAACACGAGTCTGTTTTTCGAGTTAAGTATCGTCTTTTATATTTTACAGACATAAGTTTAATATGATCCATAGGCTATGTCAACTCCGCGAGAGACTTTATCACGGAAACCTGTATTTTTATCGGGTATTTCCGGGGAAATTCTTTAATTTAAAAGTTCCGTGTGACGTCCAGTCACATGATTTAAAACTGAGCCATAATGTTTGGTTTCTCGGTAAAATCGAGATTTGTGGAGTTCCATGTCGCTAAAGGCGTTGTACCAAATCAAGTCGTGTAAAATCGTAGATAAAGAATGGGATTGAAGATAGCGGGACGGCATCCGCTTAGATTGTATTTGATCAAATGTTTAATTTTGTATTTCTGTATATATTTCAATCCTACTCTTTATCTCCACGACTTCTACAAAAATGGCACGTCTCGATTCTATCAAGAAACTAAATTCAGGACTCGGACCTGAACAATCATCAGACAAATTTAAAATTTTACAAACGTTATATTAGCTATATCAGATTAACAGTTTATTTTTAACGTGTTTGTCAATTACACGATCACGATTTATGATTGTTACACTATTTTGAGAAATATTTAAATGCACTTTTTAAGAATTTGACTGGTGTGTGTTATCAAATCAATAATAACCACCTCATTAATAAATTATGCATAATGAAATGATAAATATTTTAGGGTTTCTATAGAATTTTAATATTTTATGTAACAATGTATGTTGACTGTATTATTTGTGTTATCAAATCAATAATAACCACCTCATTAATAAATTATGCATACCTAATGATAAATATTAGATTTTATAGATCTGTTAATTCGGCTTTAAATTGACATCTATTTGGGTTTCTATAGAATTTTAATATCTTATGTAACAATGTATGTTGACTGTATTATTTTTTAAATGAAATTGATTTTAACAATTTGAATCTAAGTACAACAGTAGGTTTAGGTATTTTAATACTCTAATAAGAATAAGATGTAACGTATTTTTTACGTAGATATTATGCTTTTGCATTATTAGGCTAGTTTTAATTATTATTGTCCAATTATAGGGAAAAAATCAAAACTACTATCTTACGTTTACTTATTGTAAACAGGCGAAAACGTAGTCAGCCATATTTATCTGTGCTGTGACGTCATATACGTCTCGAAAACTAGCAATTGACTTATGGAAACATTCCTCATTATAAAAAAATATAAACAGACTACATAGCGAATTTTACTCGTCTAAGATCCCATCATTAAATTTGAGGAGTCCTATGACGTCACAACATGGCCGACCGCGTTTTCAAAATGAAAAATCAAAAAACACTTTTAAAATTACTTTTAATATCAGAAATCTATAAAAAATACACAGAAAATATTTATTTATTGCGCCAAATTGTTTATGAGTCAAGTGGCCTATTGAGTTATCTACGGTGAAATGTCACCGTTCACACGGGGCATTCAAAATTATTTCTGGTTATATATTATTATTTTTAATTTTCTCCCCTTGGAGTCGAGACCCTAAGTCCGTGGGGTGCCGAGGGTCTTCGGGTTTCTTAAAAAATATCTGAGCGCATGGTGGAAGCGACGCGTGACCCAAGAGCTGGCGCTTACGAGACGCTGTATGGCAATGCTGATGGCGCAGTACCTACATCAGCATTGCCATACAGCGGGGCAATGCAGCCAGCATCTTGGGGACGCTTCCGACTGGTATTGATATGGATCAGTTGAGCTACCTGTAGATTGCTTGCAACAGTCTGCAGTTAGCTCAATTGTTTCAATTGTAAATACTAGTCGTAATTTATTTCTGGTTAATTTTTCTTGCGTTCTACTAGTTACATGTTAGCAGATTAGTCGTTTTGCGACCATTGGCAGCCATTTGCTATCAACCCATGCTAAAACAAATTTGGAATCAATTCCTCGTTTTGGAGTCAATTGACATTATGTTAATTAACTTTCGAACATACAAAAAATCAGAAAAAAATAAGTGACGTTTCACCTTCGGAGTTTTATATTATAAGCTTGCAGCAGCAGAGCTTGGATCAATAATTTTAAATAATTTATCTAGCTAAGTACTTTGGAGTAAAAAATTTTATAAGTACATTATGTACGTAATACGTTTAAGTAGGTACAGTCGGCTGCAAAAATATGTATACACTCCCAAGATTTCAATTTGACTAAATAGTAAGTGTATAGTGATTGTGATAATTTATGTACCTACCGCATTCTGATGAAGTACGATGACTTCTTTGTACGAAAAACGTGTGCATGTCCTTTTATTTAAAAAGTTCCGAGTAAAATAAAAGTTAAACCTTGGAAGTGTATACATGTCTGTGCAGCTGACTGTACATAGTAGGATAGTAAATATAATTTTGCATTTATATTTAAGTATTATCTTCGTACGGGATAAGCTGTCCATATCTGTCTGGGAACTCAACTTTTTTGCAGCAATTATGAATTATCAATATAAGTCAAAATTGGTAGGTTTGACATTGATTTTGTGATCTGTTTTAAATGTACATTTGCCGTCCTAATTTTATAAACTTTTATTATATTTTTCTACATTAATTTTATATCAATGACTATTGTCAAAATAATGTTGCTGTTAGGATGGTTTTTATTGTATGAAATTGAATGAAATATGTACATCACATAACATAGGTGTCTCGTTCGGCATACCCGTGTACCATGCGTTCCTCATAAATTACGATCTTCCGTTTATTATAATAAAATAACACAACTGTATGAGCATAAATAAAATACTTTTCGTGTGAATTTATCTGTTATTTCTAAATATTCGTTTGCTTTTTGGCCATAATTCTTAATTAGGTATCTTATAAATAACCATTCAAAGTAAGAAATTCAAACAATTATTCGTAGTTGCGAAATTTATTTTAAACATAAGCACCACAGTTAGAAGTTGCATTTATTGTACTTATTTGTATTGACTTGCTTCTACGACAATCTAAATCTAAATAATTTTATAAAAAAAGAGGACCTACGAAAAAACATCACCTAAATTAAACAGTACAAAATACTAAGGTCCTTAAGGTTTTGCTGTTTTTAAACGGAAGGTAATTTATTGGTATTGATTTTAAATGTTCGGTCAGCTCGAAACATCGGCGAAAAAACTATTTGGACATGAACATCATCATATTATGTTTTGGTCGACTGTAAAATATAAATTATCAGCAGTACTTGGTCAGCAACTAAATTATCATGGGTCAGATAAATAGCTGTTTGATCAGCAAAATTTAATGTTCTGGTCAGCAGAATAATTTTTTGGTCAGCAGGACTATAGAATTATGATTGAACTGAAACAATTAATGTTTTGGTCAGCAGAATTAATTGTTTGGTCAGCACAGCAGGATTATACAATTGTTAAGCAGAGAAAACGTCATGATCGTGATAGAAATCTGATAAGTAGTTCTATCCAGAGACCTACTCAAACACAATAAATATCATCAACATCGGTCCAGCTGTTAAGGAGGAGTTTAGAAAGATAAGCAAATCATAAAATTTACAGCTTGCCCAATTGTATAAAACCTGAATTACGATTTTCTGCTGCTACTATATTGCTGCAGAAATATTGAATTTACTATGACACACATTTTTAGGCTGTCCAATGTCACATTACTTGTTGACCAACTTAGTATTTTTTGTCGACCTAGAAACAGCTCAATTCACTTTTTCTGCTGGTAAAATCAATTATTTGGCTGACCAAAACCTCCTTAATTTGCTGATCGATTAAATGATACCCTTTTTAAACAATCAAAATTCTTTTCTCGGTGTCAGTGGTACCTGTGGCCATCTCTGTAACAAAGAAATATACTACATATTACTAGAAAGAAAAAAAAACCACACCAATTTGAATCTCGCGCCAAAACGAAATGAACAATCTTAAATATTTCATTGTTCATACTTAACCAACATTAAAAAATACGCGTTTGAAAAATCTTACGTGAGATTAGGGGGGGAGGGGTTCAAGACGCACATGGTTCCATCAGCAGCGCCTCGTGCGGCGGCACGACCCACAGTGGGTAGCTGCTAAAAAGCGTATTTTTTTTCAATAATTGAAAGTTTTTGTTATGGCAATCGATGTAGCTCAGTAACCCCACCAGAAACTATTCCATAACATTTTGTCATTATACTAATACTTACCGAGTGAAAACAGGTACCGGGTCGGGAACTTTCTCGGAAGAACTCAACATTCACAAAATAATAGCACTGGGTGCCCACAACTCTCTCATCTTCCAGGTGGATCGTGTAGGTATAATCCAAGCTGCGACCGCAGTGCTACGAAGAAAGGTAACTGAGCAAAACATCAGGATCCTCTCGGACATCGCGGCTCTACTACAGGCCCTGAACAGGAGAGAACACAACTCAGGACTTACCTTACAATGCACGCACCTGTTAGACCAAATGAGTTCAACAGAGTCACTTTACAATGGATAAAAAGACTCAGCGGATCGAGAAGAAATGACGAAGCACGTTGACGAGGAAAGATTCGGAGCGGCAACCGGCAGGGTCCGAACCAATAATCCCCCTACCATTCAGTCAATTCCGCTCATGAATCTGTCAACGTACAACCAAACAACACCAAGACTACTGGGCAAGTATTCCGGATTGTAGACAGTCGAAGCAGGCCTTCCCGGCTACAGTTCCCGGCTCTAAACCCGAGATTCTCCCGAAAACTCCTCAATCTGAAGCGTGACCAACTCCGGCAAATCGTCGGCATTGTCACAGGACACTGCATGCTTAACAAACACATATTTGAAACAAAATGTCGTAGAATAGTTTCCGATAGGGTAATTGAGCTATCGATTGGCTATTAAACTAACTAAGTTATTGGAAAAAAATCCACTGTGCACCCGTCCCGGTCGCACCGCCGCCGAGCCTGGGCAGTGAATGCGTTAAACCAGATGTTTAAAAACTTACTAGTTTGTTATAATGGAATCTGAGCGAGTGTGTATCCACGGTAGACCGAGGCTCTGAGATTGGGGATTCCTCGACGTCGTCGCGTCGTTTGTGATAATGGATTCTGAGCGTGCGTGGATCCACGCTGGCACCATTGGGATCATTGGTTGGCGGAGGCTCCGGCTTTGGGGACTCCCCGACGTCGCGCTCATCGCGTATAAGTGGGATATCGTTCAAGTGTAACTTTGACAGCAATTCATTCGCCGTGTTGTACATGCTGAGAGCCTTCTCCACTTTCTTGGAAAAGTAGCCTAGAGCAAATATTGATTATTATTTTGCGTATTCGTAGGTATCTATTTAGTCTAGTCCGTCTAAAATTGTCCCTCGCTTGGCGGTATCAAATGATGTGCATTTATGGTATCGTACTCTCAATGGCATATGGGCGATGTTTTCACTTTACCTGCCTGTCATCAATGGTTGGTATGTACCTAAGGTGTTACATACAGTATGTACTTTGCTCTACTCTACATTAGAAATGGGCAAATTCTAGTCTCAGAGTTCTGAGCACCTAGGTTGGTATCTACCTTAATTTCCGAGGGTCCACAGAGCGAAGTAGAGAAAATCAAGAAAACAGGCCTTATCACACACTACATTATGAAATTTGAGAATTTATAAACTATTTAGCAGGAGTCTTACCAAGCAGTACAATCGCCAGAGCTGTCGCACCGACGTAAGGAATCCAGGGCGCAGTATTATCCACAACGGCGGTCCCTATGCCGTCTACCATGCTGGTGATATGTGATAACAAACCTTGCCGCTCCGTTTGAATGGACTGATTAGCACTGAAAATTAGAATTTATAAGGAAGGCTTCTTGCTGGAAAATATACAGCTACCACACCGTAGGTACGGTTGAAAAAACGTGCCGTACACAATAGCCCCAGCCGGCTCGGTAGGTACACCTTCGTTAGCCAAGTTAGGCTTTATAAATCGTGTTAAACAAGTGTGAAAGTAAAAGACTTGCCATCTACTTAATTTGCGTATCTTGCATTTAGATGTTTTGGGTGAAGGACTCCTGAATTTCCTAGTTTGAACAGTTTTTAAATTCTTAATTTTAATACTTTTTTGCGTGGTTACGGTATTTTGATCGACGTCTTGTTTACTGTCTCGTTGCTTTCGTACGGCATTTTGCGACGAGGGCGCATGGTTTCTTTTGGATCCGAGTTTTGAAATGTTGCTTGATTTATTACTTAGGTAATATATCGGGCTTTTTGTTCTGTTGATAGCGAAACTTTGTCTGTTATACACTGTAAACTGACTTTCAATCAGCCTAGGAGACACATTGCACTTTGTAATCTTCCTCATAGGAAAGGACCATCCATAAGAATCGTCGGACATTTCGGATAAAAATTACAACAAGTCGATCCCAACGTGGGACGAATTCTCCTCTAGAAGTAAATTTAATTTTTTTTCGTCTTTTATTTACATATTTACAAAATGTGTGATTGATTTTTTATTCGTTTTTTAATACTTTTAGACGATAGCAAGTTGACAGACAAGTTGAGAGCTGTCAACTTTTATGTAACAATTCAAGGAAAAGTACAGATACCAATCGCCTCAAAAAATAAAATACTCCTTGCACCATGGAAAATTCCACTAGAAGAAATTTTCTGCAAGTGTTGGGGTATTGCGAGCGACTTATTTTTTGATAGATTTTTTTTGAGAGTTGGGTGGGGGGTCATAGTCTACATTTCTCCGGTAGAATCAATGTTCTGGGTCACGGTTGTATGATTTTTTAAAGATTTAACTTTAAATAAAACAAATATATCTCAGCAACCGTGACACTTAGGATGTCCTCACCCTCGAATACTCAACGCAACTCAGATTTAACCACGTGTCAAGTGACGAATTTTTGTCATTTTTTCATTGAAAACTGTCAAAAAATCTTAGAAATAAAATGGATTATTTATGCATATTAAATAAATATTCCATTTTATTTCTATTCATTATTTATGCATATTAAATAAATATTCCATTTTATTTCTAAGATTTTTTTACAGTTTTCAATGAAAAAATGGCTTAACAGATTTACGTAACTTACCTACCAACTCTATTTTAAACTAACTTAGAAAACTTAGATTAGAATCAATAAGTCATAATCATAAGTCATTATGTTTATTAGGTATGATAGGTAAGTTGTAAATTACAAGGCCTGAAATATTCAAGTGAATCTGTGAAACACTGCTGGCAGATGCTGGAAGCGACCAGCTGAAGACAGGGCGCTACCTATATCGGTCATTAAGAGAGGCCCATGTGCGGCCAAAATGGCCTACCATAGGCTGATTAACCCGCAGAATCGCCATGATTTCTTTAATGTATAGAATGTATTGTACGATACAAGGCGGCCAGATCTCTCCTTACGCGATTCAGCGGCATGCTGAACGGCAAGTTTATGTTTGTGAAGTTTCGTCTCTAGGTATTAGAAATACCCAACTCAGTAGTTAGCTCACCAAAGATACTTTGCGTGTTAATTTTGCTGACAAGGGGGACCAATTTTACTAAAATTCTACTTACGATATGGGAACGTACCCATACTACGTGACCCATTTTTTACCAAAAAAAAATATGTAAAAATATTGTAACAGGAGCTTAATTTACAAAAACAAGTCATGCTTACCACCTGCGAGTTTTAAAAGCGCTAACCGTTGCGCGCCATAATTTGAATAAAGCTCGAAAAAGCGCGAGATTTCTCTAGAGGAGATTGACTATGTGACGAAAATCTAAGCCTCCCTGTGACCAAGCGTGGTATTTTGAAGACCTCCCCCCACCCCCTCCTAACGGGTCACGTAGTATAAGTACGTTTTCCCTAACTTGAATTTCTCAACTCTTTCATGGTTAAAGACGTACGTGGTCCATCAGCAACGACTCGTGCTCGTTTAAAAACTTACTAGTTCGTTACAACGGAATCTGAGCGTGTATGGATCCACGGTGGCACCATCAGTGGGCGAAGGCTCCGGGATTGGAGACTCCTGGCCGTCGCGCCCTTCGTTCATCAGTGGGATATCTTTCAAGAGGAACTTTGACAGCAACTCACTCCTGCTGAGAGCTTTCTCCACTCTCTTTAAACAGAAGCCTAGAGCAAATGTCGATTATTTTTTTGCGTAGGTATTCGTAAGTATCACCTCCAAACAATCTACAGGTGATATGGATCAGTTGCGCTACAGGTAGATTATTATTAGAAGTGCAATTTATAGTATAGCGATATTAGTGTTGTGTGTGTTCAAAAATAATTAAAACTTAATTTTTTAGTGGGTTATTAACGCTGTTATTTAATTTTTCGACCGCTTGCTTAGTGTATTAATTGCCATAAATAAAGGTAAATCATTCAAAACATCGCTGCAGATATAATGTGTGCCTATTATAAATAGTCAGTTGAGCTATCTGTAGACTGTTTGCAACAGTCTGCAGTTAGCTCAATTGTTTCAATTGTAAATACTAGTATAATTTTCTTTGTGAATAAGTCAACATTATAAATTGAAATATTACAAATCTAAGTATACCAACATTAAAAATTAAGAAAATATTGCAATAAAAAAAACGATGAATAATTTTTTTTCTGAAATTACTCAACAAAAAGTAGAATGGCCCGCGTAAACACGCTCGAATTATAGGGCACCTACATAAGAAAATCGTGTTAGGCATGCGTAAAGTGAGAAGTGGTCCCCCTTCTCACTTTATGCATGCACTGAGCAAATTTTGTAAAAAAAAACGAAAAATTTATGTTTACATAGTTAAAGATTATATCGGGTATTTATCGCGTACCTTTTGTTGCTCAGCTTTTGTGCAGTCGCCCCGTGACCACGATCGCTGTAACGCGGTAGAAACGTAGGGGAAATAAAACAAAAGGTACGCGATAAATACCCGATATAATCATTAACTATGTTAACAAATCGCGAAAGTTTAAAAAGTTTAATTTATGTTTACCCACGGAGTTGAATGATATACCTTCCGAATCACTGCCATTTTCTCCATCCGCCCCAGCTCCTGTGATAATTTCTCTCGAACCCCAAATCGGAATTTTTCTGACCGGGCTGACTGACGGCGCACTGATCCATAATAATTATGTATTTACCGGGTGATTTGCCCAAAGTTTGAAGAAATCATGAAGAAATAAGTCCGCGTACCTACTCATTTACACTCAAAGATAACATCCGCTTTTAATTGTCAGTAGTGTTACGTGGGCAAGAAATGGTTCCTCACCCACATACATACATCATAACACACTCTGACAATTAAAATCAGCAACATTAAATCTTATTGTGTACCTAAGCAGTATATTTAAGATAAGTACCTACCTATAATATAAAGTATAAACATAAACAGTATATAAAATTCGCAAAGCTTTGTAATTTTAAATACTTACCTACTAATTACCTACGACTAACAATGTTCTTATCTAAGTCTGTTTATGTGCCAGCCAGCGTCCCCAAGACGCTGGCTGGTGGGGACGCTGGCTGGCTGAAATGGAAAAAAATAATAAATAAATTAGTCCTAGTATTTACAATTGAAACAATTGAGCTAACTGCAGACTGTTGCAAACAATCAGGTAGCTCAACTGATCCATATAACTATCAAATTATCAATACCGGTCGGAAGCGTGTCCCCAAGACGCTGGCTGCATTTATTTAATTAAGTTAAAATAATTGGGCATTGCCCATTATCGGTCTACTTTTATTGATTTTTTATTGAACCTACAGGTAGGTAGGGTAGACTAGGTAGGTACGGTTGTGCCAAGGTACCGTTGTGACAGTCGTCGGCGAAACTATATAAGGAATACGGGGGCGGGTGCGAGAGGAGAGAGGAGCAGCGTGGCTGTCCGATCTGAACGTGTTTTACAGTACCTATTGCGTCAGCGGGCGCGCGACGACACGTAGCGGCTTGCAGAGTACAAACAGTGCAAACAGAATTGGAATAGGTACGGTTGTGCCATATTTTCTGGGTATAGTTGTGACATATGTAAACAGTTTTTTTTTTTGCTTCTATCTAGATCGGCGGGGCATCTGCCCCGCCCGACAACGTGCAAGGAACGTTGCGCGGAAATATATTTTGATCTTTTTCAAAAAGAGATAGGTACGAAAAATTAATTGCTTTTGAGCTTAAGACTAACGACCTATTTTTTTTTATTTGCTTTATGTGGCCTTCGTGTCACTGCGGCCATGCTTGGCTTATTGTGATCGCCACTTTACGTGTTCAGCCTCGAAGCAGCGGCGTTCATAATTTGCCACTAACGCTTGCAGCTACTAGGAACTGTATGATTTTCTTCGGAGAGAGTTTCTGGGCTGTCCAGATGGACACATTCTAGAATGGCGAATAATTTTTCTTGCTTGGAAGATGGAGGCGTGATTAAAAAGTTTATGCTTTTGCTAAAGCTGGCCCGCTCTCTACACACTCCGCAGCCTACACCCAGTCCCATTTTGGAGCCATCCGTGTATCAGTTTAGGCACCCGTCCTTGCAGCATGGCTAGTCTTCTCTGGAAGGAAGTTCCAAAAACGACCTAAAGCGATCTGCTTCGTATAATTTTGTTGATTTGGTTTTTGTTGTGTCATATCATTCACACAAATGTTTATTTTAGCTGCTATACATCTGATTAGAATTTTACTTTGGTATTGGCTGATTAATATGAAGATTGATATTAATTAAAGATGCTACAGTGCCTTAGTAGTTATAAATGAGTGTAAACGACGACGTATTTCACCACAAAATGATTGTAAGACATGTATTACGTGCAATTAAGTTGATTATAGAAGCAGCCCCATTCCATCAAGAGAGCGGTCACGATCACATACCTATCCTTTGTAAAGGGGCTCACGGAGAAGATCGGTCAGTTGCTACAACGAAAATAGAGCATTAAGACGACCTTTCGAGCTCAAACACAACTGCGGCAACTACTGCGCTCTCCGAAGAATAGAGCCACAGGACGTCCCCGCGTATACATGATCCCATGTGATTGTGTAAATGTTACATTGGTGAAACGAAGAGGAACATATCCCACCAGGCTCTCGGAACATATACGCGCCGTAAAGAATGTTGACACTAATAGCTCGGCGGCTCAATACAGTGTTCTACCACCAGAGGTAGAACACTATTGAGGAAGAACCATCGCATTACGTACGTTTCGACAAAGCCCGTGTCTTAACTAGGGAAAAATTCTTTGTTTCCCGCAAGATACGCGAGGCGATAGAGATAGAACGATGGTCCAACTTCAACAGAGACAGAAGTTGGAACCTACCACCCGCCTGGAAGCCGCGTCTCCATGAGAAGTTGAATAGCAGTATGGAGCCGGGTCACGATACTGTCAGTTCTGTATGTACCTACCCAGAGGATACCAACACCTGACACAGTAGGTTCTTTACGAGAACATGACTCTTACGCTCTGCAGCCAGCATCAACAAGCAGCGCAACCCCCAGCGCCGGGGACAGGCCCCGGCGCTCATGTAGCTCAACGCGCGCTCGTGCCTAGTGCTCGGAGATGCGGAACGCGCGTGTCTAGAACCGCACTCATCCTGAAGATGTCCCTCGTTAAGGGATGAAACGTTAAAGTTCTTCCAACACAAATAAAGTTCGTAGTTAACTCGCTCACATCCGTAATGAATTCGTCATACGTCAATAGTTTTATAGGAAAATTGATTATAAACCATTTATGTGTACTTTTAACCCATCACTTTCGACCCCCAGGCTCTGTCACAACTGTCCTTGGGGTGGGGACAACTGTAACTTTTCTCAATGGCTCCTATAAGTTAACCTTTGCACTTATGAACAAAATTGTAGTATTTAGACGTAGACAAATGTCCATTTCACTATAAGACACACCTTACTTCCAGCTGACTGGAATACTAACGAAATTATTGCGATCAACTGAAAATTGGCACAAGCGTACCCAGGCCAACCTACCTAGATTCTTACCAAACAGCACAATCGTCAGAGCCGTCGCACTGACGTAAGGAATCCAGGGGGCGTTATCTGCAACGGCGGTCCATATGCCGTCCACCATGCTGGTGAAATGTGATAACACACCTTGCCGGTCCGTTTGAATAGACCGATTAGCACTGAAAATTACAATGTAAAAAGTAGGATTCATGCTATGAAAAATTGATTTCAGATTTATTTAATTAACTACATTGGTAGGTAAGCCAAAATAACAATATTTACCTAATTAAAGATGAAGATGGTAGAAAATTAAATATCGATTAATCGCAGGATATAAAATATCAGATGAGATACATTTTATTTACTACCTACCTTATTAGCTTATTACTGTTAGTGCAGGGGCGGCTATAGCCCATGTAGCGCCCGTGTGCAACTAATACCCTCTAGCATGGTACAAACCGATACCTTTCATTTGATAGGTACCCCAGTGACGATACTTCAGTGGGGTAGCCCCTCCCCCCTATTTTTGGAAAATTATTCCTCCCCTTTTTGACCATTTTTCAAAAAGTGTTTCGGTGTTTCGAAACCAATTTCGAAACTCCTAAAAAAATACTGCTGTCATATTCGGAAAGGGCGCAAGTACAAGGTATATGAAATCGAGAAAAAAACCTTAAAGTTAAAAAATAAACAAATGCACGCTGTCTCTAAACTAAAATTTATTCACATTTCTTATAATTGCAGGTAGATGTTGTAGTGTTGTAAGATCATGTTGTATAATTTAGATTTTTCAATTAGGTAGGTATTGGTGTCGATTCTGTTGTTTTAGAATGAGCTAAAATTAAGATTTAGAAATGTCAAATATACGAAAGCTATTCTATGTTTTAAAAATTAGACTGTCAGCTTTAAAAATCAAATCAAAATCAAAATCAAAAACTCTTTATTTCCATAAATACAATAAATGTACACTTAGAAAAGGTCAAAATATAAAACTAATCACTGACACGGAAATAACTGACACGGAAAATTCGGTTGACAGATCTAACTCAACTTAGTTAAAATCCTATTCTTTGCATTGCATTTTAGCTATGATTAGAAACGTCTACCTAACTATAGCAGGCATCTAATTTGGTCGTGATTAAAATTTATTCTAGTGAAAAACGGGCAGTATCCTTTGAAAAAAGTGAAATATGGATTTTATGACATTGTTAGGATCTGTACAGAAAATACCATAATTTTAGGTCAACTTAGGTAACTTAGAAAATTTAGAAATCGTAAAATTTAAGTTAGGAGTCCTAAACCAACAGAATCGACATCATTGTTATTTAAATAGTTATTTCTAAATTTCCTTTTTTTCTTTTTTTCTTAGCACAAAAAATCCAGAAAAAAACTTAATCCCTGGTTAAAGAAACGCATCTAACTACATACACAAATACGTCTTTCCAACTATGTAATGATATTTTACTACTATTTTTCTTTGTATTAGTGGATTCACACATCATAGAGAAAAAAAAGACGTTTTCTTAATTATTCATTCGATTGAACAAAAGCAGATAAATATTTGTTACTCCCGATGGAATAAGGTAAGTTAACTAGCTACATAGGTACCTACTTGATAAGTTAAATAAATAAAGCCATGGAAATGGCACAGATTGTTATTGAAACAAAATGTTTAGATTAATATTTAGTAGATATTAGTATTTTATTAGTATGCGTATTATAATACATAAAGTTAGTTGTATATAACTAGATATAACATCGCCTTAGGGCTTAACAAAAAAACCTGTAATGATGTTATTCTGCCAATAAATAAATAAATAAAAATGTCAAATGCGAGTCAGATTCGCGCACTAAAGGTTCCACCCTGGCTCGCACTAGACGTTTTATTTCATTTAAACGCGGACATTGACAAGCCGAACTGCCGTTAGACACTGGTCTCCAAGAACCCATTAACTTTAATAGCCAAAATACCTTGTTTCTTGCCAAACATTATGATTCTCGGTCAACATGAAGTAGGTACCCCATAGAAATCTAAATAACAAGTCACTATTTAGATTTCTATGAGGTACCCTGTATATTTTGGTCGAGGGAGAGAATTAAATTATTAATAATTATTTTTTTGTTATTAAACTACAAATTTACGGTTTTCAGATTTTTATCGTTTATTGTGCTATGACCTTGCTTCTTACCAAATTTATGATTCTAGGTAAACGGTACCGTTTATTTTGTTAGGTTGTTAGGTGTACACGTAGGTAATCAAAGTTAGGTTCTTACACCGTGTGAAATGTAAAAGACTTACCATCTACTTAATTTTCTACCTAATTTACGTATCCTGCACTTGGATGAGTGACTGCTAATTTTCTTAGAAGTTGTAGTAGTTTTTAAATTCTTAATTTCAACACTTTTTTGCGCGGTTACAATATTTTTATCACGGTTTTGTTTACTATCTCTTTCCTTTGGCACGAGATTTTGCCATGAGGTCGCACGGTCTCTTTTGGATTCGAATTTTGCTAAGTTGTTTTGTTTAGAAGATAAGCGATATATCGGGCTTTCCCTTCTTTTGGTGGCGTATCTTCGTCTGGAAGACACTGTAATCTGGCTTTCAATCACCCTGGGTGTCCAAGGATACACATTGCACTTTGTAATCTTCTTTATAGGACAGGACCATCCATAATGATCGTCGGACGTTTCGGATAGAATTAATTTTTTATACTGTTTTATTTCCATTTTTACAAAACGTGTGGTGTGATCATCGATCAAAAATTTCCGGCCGGCCGCATACTTGATCGATGGGTGTGATTGATTTTGATAGTTTTTGGACGATGACAGCCAAAGAGTAAAGTAATATGACGATAGCATTTACAATCTGTCAACTTTGATATATCATTCAAAGAAAAGTACGGATTCCATTTGGCTCAAAAAATAAAATCCTCCTTGCATCACCATGGAAGGTTCCTGTGTCATATTACATACATCTAAAGATGCCACTAGAGGAGATCCTTTTTTTGCTAGAGTATTTTAAATAATGCTGGAGCTGGACGGAATGCTGCTGTGTGGATTACACAGCATCATCTAGCCCCAAGCTAAGCAGAGCTTGTGTTATGTTATATATGTGGTAAGTACCTATTAGATGATGGATGGATGACTGATATACATAATATAATACTTACATTACATAGATAGATTTTTTTTTATTATTAGTAGGTACTTACATAGAAACGACCAGAACACCCGGAACAAATATTTCTAGATGGTAGGTACACACATTTGTGGCAGGAATCGAAGCCGCAACCTCCTGCGCCGCAGGCGGATCTTCGGCCGCCGCGCCACATCGGTCGTCAAACGACATCAAGTATTATGGACTTTGGCCCTGCGAACGCAAGACCTGCGTTATTTTATAAATGCTGAGAGTTTGTCTGCGTACCTATGCCACCCACAAAGGTAGGAACGCGGTTGGAGCGATCGCCGATTATGAAGTTTGGGTGGAAAGTCGATAGGTAGTAGGCTACTAATATCTCAAAAACCTTAAGACGCACAAATTTTATTTTTAGTCGCACATTTATGCACAAATATATGCTATCTGCCCATAATATAAGTTAAATTTGTCTAGGGCCATTCGTTTAGAATCTTCCTGCTGGAAGAACGTTACCCCAGCAGAAAACGTATTTTGCGTTTTATTCCGAAACGGGGACATCCACAATTTTTTTTCCTGACGCACATTTACAGTGTACCTACCTAGAACGCACTAATTATTTGTAAAACAACCTTCATTCTAGAAGAAAAAATTCTGCTGGGCAGCAGGAAATCGAATATCTCAAAAACCTTATGACGCACAAATTTTATTTTTAGTCGCACATTTATGCACAAATATAAGCTATCTGCCCATAATATAAGTTAAATTTGTCTAGGGCCATTCGTTTAGAATCTTCCTGCTGGAAGAACGTTACCCCAGCAGAAAACGTATTTTGCGTTTTATTCCGAAACGGGGACATCCACAATTTTTTTTCCTGACGCACATTTACAGTGTACCTACCTAGAACGCACTAATTATTTGTAAAACAACCTTCATTCTAGAAGAAAAAATTCTGCTGGGCAGCAGGAAATCGAATATCTCAAAAACCTTATGACGCACAAATTTTATTTTTAGTCGCACATTTATGCACAAATATAAGCTATCTGCCAATAATATAAGTTAAATTTGTCTAGGGCCATTCGTTTATTTAGAATCTTCCTGCTGGAAGAACGTTACCCCAGCAGAAAACGTATTTTGCGTTTTATTCCGAAACGGGGATATCCACAATTTTTTTTTCCTGACGCACATTTACAGTGTACTTACCTAGAACGCACTAATTATTTGTAAAACAACCTTCATTCTAGAAGAAAAAATTCTGCTGGGGTAACGCACACAAAAAAATGCTTTCAGGTAGGTAGTACGTACTTTAACCTCGCACCTACACGGCTGAATTTCAGAATGTCTGGTCCTGGTAGGACTTAGGAACTATCGAAGCTTTCAAGGAAACTCCTTGATAGTTCCCCAAATTATAATCTTAATATATATAAATCACGTGTCACGTTGTTTGTCCGCGATGGACTCCTAAACTACTTAACCGATTTTAAATTAAATTTGCACACCGTGTGCAGTTTGATCCAACTTGAAAGATAGGATAGCTTACGTCTTAATTTATAGCCGCAATATTATTTTATTGCAAATTATATTGAACCTTTAAACGTTTCCATAGAAACAACGCGTGCGAAAACGCGGGCATAAACTAGAACATATATTAATAAAATTCAGCTTTTTTGCCATGACGAAAGTTAACCTAAGTATATTTTCTCGGGGCAAATGTTTGTGCGATCTGCAGATATTTGTTCAGGGGTTCTGGATGTTTTTCTATGTATAATAAAAAATATCTATCTATGTAGTGTATTGTATTATGTATATCAGTTATCTAGTACCCATAACACAAGCTCTGCTTAGCTTGGGGCTAGATAATGCTGTGTGAATTGTCCAGCATTATTTATTATTATTTTATGAATGTCTTAAGCGTCTGGCGATGGAAGGATTATTTGATTACTTACACTATCCTAAAATACAAAAAAGCTGACGCTTTTAATTAAAATTAGAAAAGATAAGTCCCCAAAAAATAATTCTGAGGGAATCACTTATGCAGTTGATTTTTAGATTAGCCATTTTGACGTTTTTACCATTTTGAGACCTCAAAAATGTAGTAGTTACAAGATTTTTGGCAAAAAAATTAAGGTCAAATAAAGTAGGATAGGTAGGTACTATAAAATACAGTATCTACGGTTGGCAACCCTAGTTAGTGTCCATAACACTAGCCCTGCTTAGCTTGGGTCTAGATGATGCTGTGTGGATTGTCTAGCGTTATTTTTTTTATCTATCAGTAAAAAGACGAGAACATTTTTACAGAATAGGTAAGTATATTTTTATTAAAATTAACATTACTTACCATACAAAATTAAACAATACCGATATAGTGTTATAATAATATGTTACGGCTACAGGTAGGTGTGAATATAAACATAAGATAAGCTGGCTAAAGTTATCTTCGAGGAGAAAGAAGTTAATGTTAGTTTCTTCTATCTTTAGCCTTGACTGTAACCGCAGCCCCTTAGCTTTAAATGTAATGAAGATGCAAATGAAAAAGAAAACATTATAGGTACTAATGTACACTGTTTCACGTTTACTAAAAATAAAACGTCAAGGACTAAGGGTTCCGTACAATTGACAAATAAGACCCTTGTGTCTTGCCAAATATCATGCTTCTAGGTGAACGTGATTCTAGGTTCTAGGTATGATTCTAGGGAAGTCCCCTATAGGTTCTGATCCATGGCGAGAATCAAGTGTTTTTTTGTGAATAAACTACAAATTTACTGTTTTCGGATTTTATTCTTTACTTAATGTAGAGCATTTTAGGTTCAACAAAAATAACTCGAAAATCAAACAAGGGAAATTACGTTCAAGAATGGCCAATGTAGACACGAACCTACGTTGTCTATACTAATATTATAAAGAGGAAAGATTTGATTGTTTGTATTGAATAGGCTCCGAAACTACTGGACCGATTTGAAAAATTTTGTTCACCATTAGGAAGCTTACTTTTAAGACCTTGCTGCTTGCCAATTTTCAGATTCTGACATAAACGGATGTAACTTTTGATTGCGTTAAGTTTTATGTACATAGGTATTCAAAATAAAACTTATCAATACTAAACAAAAACATTGCCAAGTGCACGCCTCGTCTCCCCTCCGCCCCCTCACGCGCCATGTTCGCCCCCGCGCACCCTCGAAAATACTTTTCCCCGTTTCGTTTCGGTTAACGTGCACAGTTGAAGGGACGGCTAAAGTAAAGATGA
The DNA here is from genome assembly GCA_963564075.1 of Eupithecia subfuscata. Taxonomy (NCBI): domain Eukaryota; kingdom Metazoa; phylum Arthropoda; class Insecta; order Lepidoptera; family Geometridae; genus Eupithecia; species Eupithecia subfuscata. Next base: position 5,011,728 of record OY751103.1, on the reverse strand, counting down.
AATGTCACGACGCAAATCAAACTTTAGCTGGTTCTCGAAGATAAACCTAAGTTTAGCCGGCTAATCTTAAGTTTATGGTCACACCGACCTTTAGCCGTAACATTTATATAATTGCCACTGTAAGTGGTTTATTCAAATGTCAAATCTAGTTTATAAATTATTATTATTATTATTAAGAGCCTACATGATCCCACTGCAGGGCAAAGGCCTCCCTTTCCACCTTCCATTCCTTTCCTGGGTTCCTAATGGGCGAAGACCGCGTGGAAGGCCCAGGCGGAGATGGAAAGATGAACTGGACGCCTACAACCAAAAATGGCCACAATTGGCTGACAATAGTTTATAAAAATCAAATAAAATCCTTAACTTACCTATGTAATTTGGTATAGCTTAGCTACCTATTAAAATATGTCATTACCAACACAAATCAAATAACATCTCTTAAATACAAGGCGGTTAAAAAAGACACCAAGTTTCATGAAACATGAAATATGACGACTCAGTCAAAGTTATCCTTAATCGTAGATAACCTATACCTTGTGTTGTTAAGTAGCTAGCAGTCTTAAATATGAAGGAACCTTTCATTATAAACTTTAAATTCATTGGGAGACAGCAGATATTTAGCAACTAGCTTAAAATTGTTTCCGCCAGGGTTCTGCAGAATCTGCATCAGAGGAACCAACTTTGCCGCATATTCCGAGAGCAGTCTTCTATCAACGTTTCCAATTAGATTGTTTCTTTTATTCCAAAAGTATGGGATATTTCCGTTCACTAATGCAGTGTGCAGCTTTGTCACCATATGTTTGAAAATGAACGCTGGGTTGTTCCTCCAAAAAGCCTCGCTGTTTTGTTCCACTATTTCCCAGAAGAATAGTGTTTTGATATAGTAGCTGGCTATTTTTTTCATGCCTTGCTCGTCGCGGAGTTTCTTCAGCTAAAACAAAAGCTTAGTTAATATAAGTGGAGAACTAGCATTTGCGTGCGTGGTGATAAAGAGATAAAGAGCTGCATTAATGTTAATTTTAGTTAAGAGGGCACTATACAGCGCTGCAGCGCCACGAAATCCATTTGTGCGTTATTGCGAAGGCAATAACGTCCTAGGATTTCGCGTTCATAGGAGCAGACAGAACACCCTTTTCGAAAAGCGAAAGCGCCAAATCAAATTATTGTATATTACAAGAAAACTTCGCAAATAATTTAAAACATGGCTTAATCATCGTTATCATCCTGGATTAGTCCACAGCTGGACAAAGCTCCCCTAATGAGCGCCATAGCATCCTCTCTCCTGACCTAATAGAACCAAATAATTTGTATGAATTTGAATTTGTTTGAATTTTTATATTTTTTTTTATACCTACGAATGATGACAAAACATAAGTCATTTCAATATCACCGCAGGGTTCCTGAGATCTCGACCGATTTAAGAATAAGAATAAGAAATATTTATTTGTAGCATTATGTACAATTTAAACTTATTTAAACTATAGGTAAGTACCTACAGACAACATAAGACTATGTTAAAGATAAGAATTAAATGCTTCAAAATGGCGTTCGACTCAGCATTTGTTGTGACAACTAGTCGGTGGGCAAAGTTATCTCAACGCTGATCTTCCGTCGACACCAAATGACGCGTCACGTACACTGACACAAATTTATTTAATACTAGCTGCGCCCCGCGGCTTCGCCCCCGTGGAAATTTATGTTTCCAACTTTCTTAATTTTTTCTTTCATAAGAACCTTCTCCTGACAATAACAAATACAACAAAGAAAGAATTAGCGAAATCGGTTCAGCCGTTCACGCGTGATGCCGTGACCAAGGAAAACGGGTTTCATTTTTATATATATAGACTAGATTCTGCCCGCGGCTTCGCACGCGTTAATTAAACAAAATTGTGAATCTAAACCATTCCCAGATCCCCTTGAACACACACACAAAATTTCATCAAAATCGGTCCAGTCGTTAAAATTGTGAATCTAAACCATTCCCAGATCCCCTTGAACACACACAAAAAATTTCATCAAAATCGGTCCAGTCGTTTGAGAGAAGTTCAGTGACATACACACTCACAGAAGAATTATATATAGTACTAGCTGCGCCCCGCGGCTTCGCCCCCGTGGGAATTTATGTTTCCAACTTTCTTAATTTTTTCTTTCATAAGAACCTTCTCCTGACAATAACAAACACAACAAAGAAAGAATTAGCGAAATCGGTCCAGCCGTTCACGCGTGATGCCGTGACAACGCGAAACGGGTTTCATTTTTATATATAAGAAGAAGAAGATAGGTCGTAAAGCAGAGTCCAGTTAATTAGAAATTCTTAATAAGTACATAAGTCCTAAGTATTGTATTTGGTGATTTGGTGCGAAACAGAGTGGTGATAGTAAGATACGTACCAGTCGTACCGCCTGCCGCAGATGGTACGAGTTGTGCATCAGCTCTCTCTCCTGGTTGTGCAGTGCGATCCTCCAGGACCGCTCCTGGATATTAAATCATATTAAATATATATAAAAAACAACATAAATATCGCACTAATATTTATGCGAAAGTTTGGATGTTTGTTATCTCTAACGTTAGTTTAGACCTGGAATAAAATAAACGCTTACTTTTTTTCCCATAAATCAGTTCCCCAAAGAATATAAATAACCTTTAAACGTATCCGTAGAATCCGTTATCTATACTATAATATTATAAAGAGGAAAGATTTGATTGTTTGTTTGTTTGTATTAAGGGTCCGAAACAACTGGACCGATTTGAAAAATTCTTTCACCGTTAGGAAGCTTACTTTTCAGGCAGTGACATAGGCTATTTTGTATCCCGGAATTGCCACGGGAACGGGAACTACGCGGGTGAAACCGCGAGGCGATCGTCTAGTTATTATTATAAAGGTACCTGGTTGGTAACATACCTGGCCGTGGGATGCGGTTGTCTTGTCTGGTTTACCGACTACCATCCACGCGCCGCGGCAGCATCCGGGTGGGATTTGTCTGGAAGAGAGAGAGAGAAAGAGAAAGATCAACTTTGACCCTTAAGGTTTAACGAGTCGCTCAACTTTTCATACAAACGTGGATATGTAACTTTACATAATATACTATGCTGTTTGATGTTGACCATCCAAAACTAAGGATAATATCAATTTATCTCATCATTATCTAAGTTTGTGATTTTGTAAGCCCAAAACCGTAAAAAAGTATACAATTGAAAAATACAAGCTTCTAAACTTTCGTATTTCAACACTGATTTTAGCCCAACTTCGGGCGAAAATAAATAATATACGGAGAAATAAAACTCTAAAATAAAGCCCGTACCGACATAGTTTAGTTATTCAAAAGTTGAAATAAATTTATTTTGAAAAGATACACTCAATAGTTTTACTTTATTAACCCTTCTGCTAAACGTCTGTTCCCATTTTTTTACGCAGACGTTTTACGAATGAATCATTGCGCATTTCATCCTAGCGCACAGGCATGTCTACTATGTCAAGTGAGATAGCATACATTTAGGCCGCGCCCGCCGACGAGTCGCGAAATGTGTAGCCCTAACCTATCTTAGCAGCCGGTGACACCCACTGCTGAAGTGGTGAGTATAGGCTCAAAGAATATAGACTGCAAGGTGACCCCTGGTGGTCAATTCTGATGTACCTATTCCTGAGTGTATCACTCATAGTATTTTCGCCGCTGGATTTTGATGCGAATAAAAAACAAAAAATTTACTAATGAGCTCTGATAATAGCACAGCCTACCTATATTCCTACAGTCGTTCGACTAAGGCATTTGGAGGGGAAAGGAGGAGAAGAATAGAGGACAAGAGGTCCCGTGGTTGCTCTCCCACTAGAGGTCAGACCTCGTCTTCTCTAGTCTAGCACAGTCCATCATGCATGACTGACTATTCCTATGACGCGTCCAACACAAGTCATTCATCAGGACTCCTTATTAACCACGACGACACTGCCAAGTGTGACAGTTCATAATACAGACCAGACTTAGGTCTGTATTATGATGCTCAGTCTTGCTTGAGTGACGTTTATGCCAAAGAAAAGCGTAGCTCTATGACTTAGCAAGCTTTCATAATGCGGGCCTAAAAAAGTTAGGTATTTCACTCTTATTTGTAAACCTTAACCCTAGCTGTGTGGTGCGGTGCCGGCTTAGAATTTGTGCCACCCCAACTCTTCCGCGGGTGTTGTAAGAGGCGACTAACGGGCTAAGCCCACCGGGGGCGGGCAGCAGCGCCCCCTGCAGAACAATTCTACCATCGAACTGCGATCCCCAACCAGCATGTCCAACGTGGGGATATTGGCACCCCCCATATGATAAAAGCCAATAAGACGCTTATCAGGGGGAGGCCTGCGTCCAGTAGTGGACCAATACAGGCTGTTGAGGTTGAGGTTGGGGTAGAAACCCTAGAATAGATAGCGAGACTCGCTTACCTATAAACGCTAGTGATGGGCCACCTGGTCTCTGGGAACTTGAGAGCCGGCACCAGGTCCACGTCCAGCCTGAAGCCTCTCCTCCGGTTCTGGATGAAGAGAGTCATAGCGGGGCCGGACTCAGAGCGAGCTATGGAGTACTCTACACCGTCTACGAAGATAATGGGTTCGTTTCCGCTTTGTTGGAACGTGTTGAGAGCTGGAATCATTTCAAAAGATCATTTCAAAATACTTCATTGTTTAAATTCCGTAAAGATGTTAAGTTAAGCATTGCCAACCGTTAATGTTACTCTGTATTTGTTTTGCTCTTTATTTTATGTTATGTTCGTAGGTAATTTTTATTTTTCATGCCCTTTTATTTTTTATGTTTCTTAGATTCATAATAATTCTTCTTCTTTTATTTGAGATAGTTTTTTTTAGTTTTTAGTTGCACATTGAACTCTAAACTGTATGGGAACACCCCGGGATCATTTTCCATAAATATAAAACCAAAAGAATCATCACATATGTCCACCCAATTGACGGAGAAATCAGCGATCTTAGAACCTCCTCCCTTTTTAGAAGTCAGTTAAAACTCAACTTAGTTTACCTATGTTAACGACTCCTTTCCACCAGTCCATGAACTTGGACCTTAGTTTACCTTCTTCAACTTAGTTTACCTCTGTTAACGACTCCTTACCACCAGTCGTCAACTTAGTTTACCTTCGTCAACTTAGTTCACCTCTGTTAACGACGCCTTTCCACCAGTCATCAACTTAAGTTTACCTAATAAATGTATTTTCTTTCTTTCTTTCTTCTTCTTACCTTCTTCAACTTAATTTACCCACCAGTCGTCAACTTAGTTTACCTTCGTCAACTTAGTTTACCTCTGTTAACGACGCCTTTCCACCAGTCCATGAACTTGGACCGCAGCAGATACTTGGTGCGGTCGTCCATCCACTCGTACGCAGCTTTGTTGTTCAACCACTCGACGCCGTCTCGTTGAGGCAGCTGGAAACAGACAGACAAATTTTATGTTTTTAGGTCCCATACCCTTTGGAACTGCGTCCCCATCCTCAGATGCACGAAGCCAGCCGACTGGGGCTCGATAGTGATATCACTCTGGTCCCCCTGTGGTCGACTCGGAGATGTTAAGTAGCAGACGGATCACTATGTCCATGTAGACTTCATATTTATACATTGGTGTGATATAGGAAGGTGCCATACCCTTTGGAACTGCGTCCCCATCCTCAGATGCACGAAGCCAGCCGACTGGGGCTCGATGGTGATATCACTCTGGTCCCCTGTGGTCGACTCGGAGATGTTAAGTAGCAGGCGGATCACTATGTCCTTGTAGACTTCATATTTATACATTGGTGTGATATAGGAAGGTGCCATACCCTTTGGAACTGCGTGCCCATCCTCAGATGCACGAAGCCAGCCGACTGGGGCTCGATGGTGATATCACTCTGGTCCCCTGTGGTCGACTCGGAGATGTTAAGTAGCAGACGGATCACTATGTCCATGTAGACTTCATATTTATACATTGGTGTGATATAGGAAGGTGCCATACCCTTTGGAACTGCGTGCCCATCCTCAGATGCACGAAGCCAGCCGACTGGGGCTCGATGGTGATATCACTCTGGTCCCCTGTGGTCGACTCGGAGATGTTAAGTAGCAGGCGGATCACTATGTCCATGTAGACTTCATATTTATACATTGGTGTGATATAGGAAGGTGCCATACCCTTTGGAACTGCGTGCCCATCCTCAGATGCACGAAGCCAGCCGACTGGGGCTCGATGGTGATATCACTCTGGTCCCCTGTGGTCGACTCGGAGATGTTAAGAGGCAGACGGATGACGATGTCCATGTCGAATTCATCAGGCTTCTTTATGCGCAGGTTGTCGTAGTGGCTGCCTGCGAATTGACGCTGGAAAAAATAATGGGTAGGTGGTATAGTCTGTCGAGTTTAAAGTCCCACACACCGCCACGATTTTGAAGCGCGTCTTGTGTCCCGCGATTTTGCGATTATGTAGTGCGATTCCTTACACACAGCTGCGTTTTTGTAAGCGCGATTTCTAGACGACGCGCGCCGGCCCCCGCCGTACTGCACCGTTGTCGGCTATGCGTCGAAGACCCCCCGTGCGAAACAAAGCGGAAGACCTTTATTGTACCGGTCACGTAAAATGACTGGCGGTTTTGATGATACCTTCATTTATTTATGGACTCCCACGAGAAAAATCACATAACATGCCGAATAACAAAATAGAGTGGTCTATTAAATTCTTGGTGCGTCTGGTCGACACAATAGAATCTTCTAGTGTTTTTATAATTATAGGGGTGCCACAGCGAGAGCAGATTTTTAAAGTACACTGATAAAAGTACAGTCCAACTAGGACGCATTGGTGTCAAAATATTTGGAATGATAAAATTATCGCATTCAATACAAACAAGAATGCATAGTAGCTGCACTGCAACATATAACAATCTACTCGTACCTACCTATCGGTAATGTATACTAACCGTGCTATGATATTTCCTATAATACGCATCCACTTCCTTCATCCTCTCGTGTAGATGCCGGAACACCGTGTCGAACACTTTATAATGCAGCTTGAAGTCATCGCCTTTTAGTTGAATGTAACGGACGTGGATGTCGGCCAGCAGCGCGTTGAGGTTCGAAATCACAGGGTTGTCCGGGGGCGCTTGGCTTGCCACTTTGCCGTCGGAGTAGAAGCGTTCACTGAAACAAAAAAACTTCATTTTGTACTACACCAGGTCCGCGATCACGGTGTAGTAAGTTACCTTTTGGCTCCGTAGGATAATGATATCGGCCTCTTCCGTTTTCGGAACAATAGTTAAAAAAAAAATAGAGCAAAGTCAAAATCGCGCGCAGGGTTTTGCCACAGATTAGGTAGGTAGGTAATGGCAGGTATTGCTTCCTTCCAATTTCAAATTCGAGTTTAAAATTTTAATTTAGGTAGGTACTCGAGTTATTGATTTTAACAAAAACAATAAAATGTTCTAGTTACTAAATTGTTCTAAAACGATGATAATTTTCCTCGTAGGTGTAGTTTATAGCACTATGAACTACTAGGGGAAAGTGCGATTCCTACTTCGTGTTTTTGAAGCCTTCGGTTGAACCTCAATCCTCAAATGACACACTCAATAGGAATTGGGCCTCCTCAGTGTAAAATGTGTAGGTACATTTATATTATTTATGGAAATAAAGAGATTTTGATGATTTTATTTTTATTTCTTTGATGACCTCGGTAGGAAGTAGTTTGCTGGTTTGATTCTTTCCTCGGGACAAATGTTTGTACGATTTGCAGATATTTTTTACCGTTGTTCTGGGCGTTTTCTATGTAAAGTAAAAATGTCTGTGTAAGTAAGTAGGATAAGTAATAAGTAGCAGTTATCTTAAATAATACCTAATCACATCATACCACAGGCTCTGCTTAGCTTGGGGCTTGATGATGGAAAGGGTGTACTAAGCCGAAAAGGGGTGATTCTGGACAGTGGGTCAACGTTTGTTCTACGATTATTTAAAATTTCGAACATCTTTTTTCTTATCTAGCCTGGTTTGTCCCACTGCTGGGCAAAGGCCTCACCCAAATCTTTCCACTCGGTGCGGTCTCGTGCGATCTTTTTTATGTTTTAAAAAAAATTAGAGACGTTTTTCTTAATATTCGCGTTTTATTATTGCGTATTATTATTGTCAAAGAATTCACATAATTTTTCCGTGTCAAAGAATTTACAAAATTATTAAGTATAAAAAAATTGCACCCTTACATATTAATGGGATCTGGGGAAGGACTTTGCCCCACACTAGGATATTTCAGTCTATTCTAAAATTTACACAAGCTGAGTGAAAAAAAGCTTTACACTTACATGCCAACTCGATTCATCTTATATGTAGATGTTGTCTCTCCCCAATGGTTTCACATAGACTGAGTGAGCTTGCTATAAGCAATCCACATCCAAGGAGCAGTAAACAAGGAGGTATCTTGTTTTACCATCACACAGAGTAATAAGTAATAATATTAGATTTGCCTACACAATGATGGTGACTATTAGTGACTTTACCAAATATTTAGGTCCATAAATAAAGGCTCATTCATTAACAACTAGTTTATGCCCGCAGCTTTGCAAGCGCTGTTTCTATGAAAACTATTTCTATCACAAGGGAACTGATTTATGGGATGAAAAGTAGCCTATGTTTGATTCCAGGAATAGAATAACCTTTGCAAAATTCCAGCCCGATCCGTTCAATAGTTTTGGCATGAAGAGATAACAAACATCTATCCATCCATACATCTTACTACAACTAGCTTCTGTTGGTACTGTTACAGTGTACAAGTCCACATTATAAGACATTACATTAACAATTATACTATTTGATTAGGTAACTTAATTATTTACCTATAGGACTGACTGACATAGCCACAGAGATTTAGGTTTGCGAGATGGAAATGTTGCTAAATGTGAAGTATAGCTAATACACAAAATCAAACCTTATTATTATAACTAACATTATTACTTAGTTCCTAGTACTTATCTTGCTGTGCCCTAGCCGGGTTTATATTTGAGACTGATTAACTGTATTAACTTATGTATAATATCGACTATATTGTACTTAAGTTAAAAAAGTTTTTCAATTAAAATTTTGTATTTCAATTTGAATTTACAGTCCCTAAATAAAACTGATTTCGAACCATTTCTTGGATAAAGGCCTCATTTTTAACCCATTCCACCGTTCCTAACGGTCTCAGTGGTACTAAAGATAAATTACCTCGGTTCATTGGTTGTCAAGGCACTCAAAGAGTTTATCAGCCCCATGAATCCTCCTCCAGTGCCTGAATTGGGTGGAATACTAGGAGTTGCAGGGCCTTGCGGCTTTGTAGTCTGCGGTTGTTGCTTTTGGTTGTTAGTCTGTGGTGTCTCCTTAGAACCGCTGGCAAGATAGTATATGCCACCGGCTAACGCGGCTACGCCAGCTATTGTAGCTCCAGCTGTTAGCCAATTGTTTTGATTATCATTTTCATCTCTTCTATTTGCATTGTTCCTGTTCTGGTTCATTTTGGTAGAACAAGTCTGAAAATTATATGTTAAGGTGTATTATGTAAGTACTTCTAAGGTAGGTAAGTACTTACTAAGATAAAGGCACACACTTTGAGTGCCAAAATATGGGTAGGTACCTAAACTAAACGTAGAATAGGTATCGTGTGTGGGTATGAGTAGTAGGTACATGCAAATCTGTGGCAGGGGTATGTACATACTACACCTATACATACAATACTACCACCGGTACCCATTTATTTATTTATTGTTATTATTTAATAAGCAACATTACCTACAGCTACCGGTATACTTGCTAAGAATTTAAACGAACGATACAAACTTGTAATGTAGGTACCTACAACTTGTAACATTATATTAAGTTGTTGTTTAGTAGGCAAGTTGTTTTGTGTAATATAGTAATGTGATAAGTTTTGATACCTACATACCTAATTCTGAAGAATTAAGGATCTACTTACCTATCTGAATTTGAAACACAACACTTGAAATTCTCGCAACCACTGAGGATAGTAAATAATCACTTCTAAAAAACCACGTTCAATTCAACCTTCATAATCTCCTATCTTCACCAGCGAAATTCAGCGAATCAAACAAAGAACATTGCCAACATTGCTTACAATACAAGTTACAAAAAAGTCCCTGTTTATTTCGTATTTTCCAGCCAGCAGTGTTGCCACCTTGCAGAAAAAAATATCACTAGGTTTGGTCACAGATTAGATGGTTTGGTCTCAAACAAAACTCACTAGATTTTGGGATATTTTAAACAAAAAGAATTCACTGAATAATTTAAAATGGAATTTTACACGGTAGGTACTACAAAATAATGTATTTGTGAAAATAATTAACAAAAATAAACAAACCATACGAATATCAAATAGCAAAATTTTTTGACATTATGCTAGATAGATAAATATTTTTGAGTTTTTTATAACTCTGTTTCTTAACGTCGCCAATTCTTGTAAATACTTATTTCTTTTTGATAAAAAGTACAAAAGCCTAATGAAACCGAAAGAAGGCCGTAACCACATCTTGAATTCTTAGACTTCCCATTCTGTTCGATTTTTTTGTGTGAATAAAAGTTTTTTGTTGCTGCAGTCCATAGTAATGTGAATTAATACCTCACAAAAACTTGCTCGAATGATTTCGATGTGATCACTTACTTTCGCGAAAGAAGTTTAGCAAGAACTGCCTAGCAACAGTAGCAAGCAACTAACTAACTAAATAAACATTCAAATAAACTAGTTTGGCAGGTACTTTTTTTACATAATTGGGGAATTCATTGCTAATAAGTATCTATTTTCAAAATTTTTCGAGATTCGATAAATATCACTAAAAATCATCATAACATATCTTTTTTAATTTATATTTTTTATATATTTTATTTTTTCTTCAGAATGTCACTAACGTACTCCAAAAAATCACTAGATCTACTGATAAAATCACCAAGTTGGCAACGCTGGCAGCTAGAGAGAAGAAACACGAATGAATGATGAATGAATAAAAGAACAAATAAATGAAGCCGGTTAAGTGCATGTCCACAAACAGTGAAGAGTTCCGTCGCCGTAAAAATCAGAAAATATTAACTGTTTGATTGCAAGTAAAATCCGCGAATCGCTCACCGCCAAGGAAGGTGTTTTGAAGGGGTTTTGGAAAGGTGTTTGTTGGGCAAGAAAGTTTCGCGTATAGTAGTACTACAAACTCGTTTGTTTATATAGGTATTTATTAAATAAGACTGCCAGCGCAAGGATCACAATACATTTTACAAACGAAAACTAAGAATTGTCTTAAAATCTATGTGTCCTCATAAAATAAATGTTAGTTATATTTTTTTCGTATCTCAAGAAATTATTTTTTCGCGAGGCGTTCATCACGGTAAGTCCCCTGGAACCCTAAAGTTTTTTTTTGACAACAGCTCACTCACTCACTCACTCGTCAAAGGTACCCGAGGTGCTGCCAACAAGCTACATGTTCGTCGAAGATAATGGAAATACTAAGAACGATCAGTCTTTCAAAAAATATAATGGACGAGATATTTAATTTTACAACCTACCTTTGAATCTACCGATCTATAGTAGGTAGGTATTAAATATAATTTATACAAGGTAATCGGCAGGCAGAACTTGTGTCATACGTGTGGTAGTTAGAATATAAAATAATGTAATAATAAATAATGGCCATAATAATATGATTTTATTTTTTTCCTTCACGCCAAAACTACTGAACGGATCTGGCTGATATTTTGCATAGATGTAGTTCTAGACCCAGAATAACATTAATGGTTACTTTATATCAAAAAAACGCGGGTAGAAGCTGGTATTTCCTAAATTCTAGTTTTAAATATTTTCTGCGTTCTTCAAGTAATTTAGCTGATAATTTATTTTTTATCTTCGATTCCAAATACAGTTACAGGGTATTTGGTATTGGACCTGACATATTTTTTTGGGAAGTTGAGCAACATTTTTACTCGCGATTACAACGACAAAGAAAACTGCGATTTATAGGAGAGATATTGGGTGATTTTCACAAAAACTTGAAAAAATCATACCTCAGCAACCGTGATACTTAAGACATTTAGTATATTGAGTCTGCCAAAAAAATTTAGCTCATGACACCCCAACCTTCAAAAAATATGGCGGTTACAACACAAATTTAAACACCCCGTATAATAAGATACTCTTCGATATTATTATTGTCCTGTTGAAGTATAACGACTTACAAGAGATTTATAACTAAAATCAACTTAAACATCATCAATAACCACTTGCAAGTTAATCTGATTTCGGCACCACTATATTTTTAACGCCGTGTTATAATTAATATTGTTGTCCGTTGCCCGGACTCTTTAAAGACCGGTGTCCTCAGGAGCGCCAAAGACATTATCATAACTCTACTTCATTAACACAATACTCTAGTACCAACCACGGTAAACTGTTCGCTCCTGATTTTCTCAAGTGCACTATAACGCTCTATCAATAATGGTAAACCTCCACTTATCTGATACGTCAGCATACGACATTTCTTGAATTTAGGTAGCTTGTAGAGATTCAAGAAATGTCGAATGCTGCCAACAACCTTACCTAAATCACACATATTAAGTTGTTTTTATCTAGTTTATAAGATTTTCCTTAGCTTTTTCCTATATTTTTATCGTATAATCTTAACCTATAGTATTTTTTTGTCTAACTTTAATAATTTACCACTCCATTCCTATTGTTTTGACCTTTGTCTTTGTATTATAATATTTGTTGTTCAGTCGACCTCATAATTTGCTCACGCTGTGGCACCCTTTATTTAGAAAAACACTAGACTTAAAACTACTTTATTTATATTATTCTGTTTGTGATGTGATTTTTCTGTTGGGAGTCCATAAATAAATAAATATTATAATCGCTTCAACACTTGGGAAATAATTTATTTTCGCTGGCAACTCAACTCATTGTCGGTCAAGTGTCATGTGGTCAAGTCAAAAGACCACCCGGCCCGCGCGCGGCGGCGGCTGGCTTGGCTAGTCTTTAGTCGGGGAAACCCGGGGAATTTGAAATCTTTAACAGAGGTTTTTGAACTGTGCACAGATAGGTACGGTCAGTTACGTACGTGGACCAATCGGATCGGAGAGCTAGCGAGACGCTAAAATAAATCGCACGGCACTGCACGGGTCCATCCACCGCCGGCATACGTAGTATCCCTATATAGTTTGTGACCGCCGGCCGCCGCGTTGCCGCTTCCCGATTTGGAAAACAAAACAAACTTTTGTGTACAGTGCTTACGTAGATTATTTTATTTACATTACATTTGGGTCCTTCTGCTTCTGCTCTCATTGTTGCGTTGTTTCGAGTGGCCGCCGAAATCGTTTATTGCAAGAGATTATTGTTTTAGATCTCGAAAGTCTTGGAACTGGAATTTCCGGTGCGGGCGGCCTTGCTGCGGTAAGTGTTTTTAACAAACAAGAAGCTAAGGTTTTTTGTTATTATAGTGCGTAACCCCACACTAAGGGTAATTTCTAAGAAATCAAATTTTTGCGATGTTATTTGATTTCTTAGAAATTACCCTTAGTGTGGGGTTACGCACTATAATAACAAAAAACCTTAGAATTAAGCTACGCGACACCTCTCGTCAAACGAACTAAATGTAACTTTAGTCTTTGAACAGGATTGGATAAACTTCAATGTTTCCCCTGTAGGTGGAGCTAACGGCGCGAAAAGACCGTAGGATGTCGCAGAGATTTTCGACTCCCACGTCACTTGACTTCGTGGTGTAGTTGGTTATCACATCCCCGTACTGAGGGGAGGACGCGGGTTCAAGTCCCGTCGAAGTCGAAAATTTTTGCGATGTTATTTGATTTCTTAGAAACAAGAAGCTGTAGAACCATACCTAATAGGTAAAAAGACTGGGCGGACCAATCTTATTCCTACCTCGTGTCTGTTATGATAAGATATTCCAGTCACTTTATATCATGGCCCATGTGTGTGTGAGAAAATCCGAAGAAATTGTATCTCAATGGAGCGAACAGCTGATTTTGGGACCATGCATCGCAGGTAGGTATTTAGGTTCTGTCATCTGTGATTGTAGGTAGGTACCTACCAAAGACATTTTAACCACTGTCACAGATATTATAATATAATACTATACTAGTACCACTGTCTTTGGATTGTATTTAGCAAAACTAACGCGCTGGGGCCGGGCGTTAGTTTTGCCATGTTTTGCTAATGCTGCGGCCTAACGCATTAATTAACGCGCTAATTTGGGCGTCACGCAGATGTGGGTTGGAGTGGAGTTTACGGGACGCAGTCAATTGCGTACAAGGCCAAAAAGACTTAGAAAATTTTCGACAATAATGGAGTCCTCGTTTTAACTTGTTCCTACTGTTGTTCCTCCTAACGTTGAGGGACCCCCCCGCTTCGCGGGGGTGTCCCTCAACATTAACTTACTCCTAACAAAGCCCGCCCAACCCCCGCGAAGCGGGGGGGGGGGGGTTCGTGGCGACTCTGTGACTGAAAGGGTGTGTATATCGACGCCGAAAAGCGGAAACGTAGTAACCAACACCCAAGTCAATTTTTTTATTGGATATTCGGAATCAGAAAAAAATCCCGCGTCGAATGGTCTAACTCCCGTGGCTCTACGACCAATAGAAAATTTTGTACAGCGTTGAAATTCACCCTATTTTTTTTGAGGGACCACCTAAGCATTTGCTGTAAATAGCATAAAAAAATGTTCTTTTCGAACATTTTGCATTTACAACAATTCACCTTTTGCAAAGTATATGATCGCGGTAGTTACAGCGCTGTTGAAACTTGTAGCAATGCGGGTTACAGCGTTTCTGCTTATAAGAAAATTGAAACGCACCACGCTTACTACAATTATAATATAATAAATTGTTATTTGTCGTGGCTTACTACAGTTCTTACAAACACCGAGATTAGACAGTTATCAGTTACGCTAATTTAAAAAGTCTAAATTCGTAGGATTTTCGTATTTATGCCCTTTATAGTACAGTTATCGAATGTAGATCATGGGGATTTACCGCTATTAATACTTGCGCTCGCGCCTGTGTGGCTTGCGGCTTACGTCCCGCTCCGTCACTACGCGACCGTCAAGAGAGTGTGTTGTGTTTGCTGTAAGTGAATGTTTACGCGTGAGAGGAGATGTTTTAAAACGTAAGTTCAAAATTCACCCTAAATTTAAAATTAAATAAATCATTAAAAAAGCTTGCAAGTTTTTTTAGAAGTATGCTTTGTTTATTAAATTTGATTTTATTTTGGTTTTAATTAGAATAAGGGTTACAAGACCATCGTTTGACCGCAATCACACCTGACGGAAAGCGAGGATGTCGCCGACGGTGTATCACGCAGGTCGAATAGATACCTATTCACAGAAGCAGGAAGCGAGTTCCATTCCTTAGCAGTGCGGATAATGAAGGTGGAGGAAAACCGCTTAGTGCAAGTGGAGGGTATATGAACCAGGTAGGGATGGTATTGCGCTGTGCGTCTGCTTTTTCTGGAGTGGAAGGGGGATGGTGGGATCCGGTCACGTAGTTCCTGTGAGCATTCTCCGAAATGTAGGATCTGTAAAGGATCGAGAGTCTTGAACACCGAGACTTTGGACATTAGTCTTTGCAAGGTGCTGCTCGTCAATGAGTCTGAAGGTTCTTTATTCTATCAAGTCCAAGGCTGCAAGCTGGAACTTCGCCGAGCCGTCCCAAACATGGCAGCAATACTCTAAACCAGATCGAACCTGTGCTTGATAAAGTGATAGAAACTGTCTCGGCGTGAAGTATCGCTTAACCTTATTTAGGATTCCTAGCTTTATGGCTGCTGTTTTAGCCTTTGACTCGATGAAGGTACCCAAGTTCAAAGTTGGGGTGAGAGTGACACCAAGGAGCTCCAGTTGATCTTTTATAGGTACCGGTACATTCTAGAAAATGGGAGCCTGTACCAACAGACTCTTTTTTTCAGAGAAGAGGCATGCTTGCGTTTTCGAGGCATTGAAATTAACCTGACTGGCTTTGCCCCAATCCGAAACTGTCTTAAGGGTCAAGTTCAAGCGCTGCACCATGTCTTCTCTTTGCGCCTGTATTTCATTCCGAATGGCTTTGGCGTTGGAAAGGTACCTCTTCACTACGGTGCTGTCGTCTGCGTTCCCAATGATACCGGATACCAGCAGGTCGTTAATCGTTAATCGCAGGTCGCAGGAACAACGTGGCAGAGAGTACTGTCCTCTGAGGTACCCCGGCGTTGATAGCCAATTGATCAGACGAGCAGCCGTCAACGACTACCCGAGGTCGCTGTCTTTGAGGTATGTCAGGAGCTTACCATTCAGGACACGCTCCATGCATTTACATAACAGGGAGGTGACTGATGAGATGGGGCTATAGTTCGTAGGTCAGCTCTACTACTTTTCTTGGGCACTGGCACATTAGCAAGCTTCCATGACTTGGGGACTTTACCAGATATCAAGGACAGGCGAAATAGTCGCGTACAAAAGGGAGACAACTCAGGAGCGCAGGACTTCAGCGCCACAGCCGATATTCCTTCCGGAACACTAGCCTTGTTCACATCGAGACCACGCAACGTTTTGAGCACTTATTTTTGATGTAAGTGGATTTCGATCATCGAGGAAGGCTGGGTGGAGAAACGTTTGTGGGCTCAAGACGTGAAGCCTTTGCAAATTGAGTCACAAATAAATTTGCTTTCTCATCCGCAGCGCAGTGTGGGCCAGCGATCCGTCTGGATTCAGCAATGGAGGAAGTGAAGGACAGCTAAAGTTAGCTTCGACGGATTAAGCTAACGACCAGAAGGCTTTACTGCTTGTTGGAAATGAGGCAAACCTAGCTCCCGGTTGGCCAATCTGGTCAAAGCGAGCCTTCCTTAGCGTCTTCTTATAGGACTTAGCGGCTTTGTTGTAGACTGTCTTCCTTTGTGATTTGTTTGAGGCTTTACTGTTCCGGGCGTCGACCCACGCAAGATAAGCCCTGTGTTTCAGCGCAGCAGCACTGGCACACGTGGAGTTAAACCACAGAGTAGTCCTGTCGGAGGGTGAAGCATCAATGTATGGAATAAAGTAGTCCATTCCACTTTTAATCACCCTCGTTACAGCATAGGCACACGGCGACAGTTGGATCACAGGAAGTAAAGCACGTTCGCCGCCAAGGATAAAAAGCGAAGAAATGTCGTATCTCATCCCAGTGCTGACTTATATCGCCATACTCGTCTGCTACTCTTAGGAGCAGGATCCGGATTCCATACTTACATCGTTTTAATTTTACTATCCTCTCTAACTTTTAGCAATAAAGCCGTTTTAAGTGCACCTAGTTACAAAAAATATTGCATTTAAGTCAAAATTAAGGTATTTTAAATTATTCTGATATGTAGTTACAGCAATTCCGCTTTATAAGAAAACACTTGATTTGCAGTCGCCCATACATTTTTGCATTGCATTTACAGCGTTTCTGCGTTTCAAAAAAAAAAGTACGATTGCTGTAACCCACATAAACATAGTTAAAAAGTAACTTCTAGTAGAATTTGGGTAGTTGCCTTGATAAAAGATGCAAAAATACATTTCTCATAAAAAAATGGCACTTGTGCGATTAATATTATAGGAGATATGATGTTTTTTCTGAATTCTCAAAAGTTTTTTGGCTCTGGTGAACACTTTCCATATTGTTGGTTACTACGTTTCCGCTTTTTCACGTCGATATGTATAACTGCACCCAGAGTCATAACGTTAACACCATATCCCATCATATGGGACGTTATACTAAAAAAAGTGACCTAGAGGTCACTGACCGCAAAGTTCATGACCTCAAGGTCAAAGGTCAATGACCTCAAAAAAAAGATTTATTCTTGCGTCCCGTAAACTCCACAGCGACCCCAACTTCACTGAGCTCAAAGTTTTGCGCGTAACTCTACCTACCTACCTAATTACTTGTAATTTTAAGTAGGTACCTACCTACCAAGGTTGTAGGAGCTAAGGAGGTAGGTATATTAGCTTAAGTACCTACAATTCAAAATTTCTATGTCCAGTTTTCATCATGTCCAAAAAGAAGAACCTCGACGTTTACCTGCTGGAGGTTTTCAAACAGTTCATCGCCATCAAAGACGATGACTTCAAACGAGCGCAGGAGGTGTTCAAGTTCGTGTTCGAACAGGTGAAGCAGAAGATGGGAGAGCAGTGCAATTACTTCAATAAATATAGCAGTCAGGTCAGTCCTCCTTAGTTCTGTATTGTCTTACCTACATTCTTACACATTGTTACCGGTAGTGGTCTTGACACACCCTGTATTTTTAAAGATACCTAGGTACCTACCTACCTAGGGTACCTAGCGCGGCTTCGCCCGTGTGGGATTTTCAATTACATGGATTTTCATAAATTTGCGCTTATTTATTTTTCCTAAAATAAAAAACTACAGTCGCTAGGTATATGTATACAGGTAGGTACCTAACATCAGCTGGGTATCTGTCAGTGAAAGTCCCGTCAAAATCTGTCCAGCCATTTCGAAGATTTCTCATAGCATAAACACACAGACACACCTTACAGACAGGTAGGTAGTAGGTATACCTACATACTCACTGTTTTCGAAATTTGGGACAAAAGTAATTCGTCGGTAATAAAATGAGACCATTTCGTGTTCATTCGCTTAGGTAAGCAGGTAGGTGCCTCCTACGAAAGCGAAAGAAGCACCAAATTCGGTCCAGGATAGACGGAGATATTGATGAACAATATGTACCTTCTTACCTATACCTAACTAGGTACCTACTAGGGCTTGCAAATATTCGAAAATTTTGATATTCGAATATTCGAATTTTTTTTGGGGTACTATTCGAATATTCGAATATTATTCGAATAATAGAAACAAACTATATTATTATTAAAATCTCATGTTTTTTATTCTGTAATTAATTAATTAATTAAAATAAAAAATTTACAAAAGGTTGTAACGAGACTTTGCCGATTTACACGCACAATCAATCACACATTCTTAGTAAAAACAGTCTTCAAAATTTAGGTGAGTTGGTATTTTAACAACATCCTAGTAGTTCTACGAACAGTAAACCTCGCGAGCACTAATTCTTTTCAACAATGAATTTACTCACAGAAAAACAGATATATTTCTGTGAATTTACTTAGATATTAGGTACTAAAGTTATTTAAAACGGGATATTTAGGTAAGTTTTTTTAATTCCTGTTTGTTTTTTTGTAATTCCTGTTTGTTGGTAGGTATATAAATAAATCAGAGACGTTTAGTAGCATTAGCGCCATCTATACAATTGATTTCTTACTTTCGTAAGCTGGCAGGCATGCGTGGCCGTGCTACATAGTTCTCTCGAGGAGTTACAAACATGTTCTAATTGATGGCACTGTACTGTTTTATGTTCTCTTGCTGCATTTTGCGGAGCTATTCTGCTCGTCGTACCAAAAATCCTGATCAGATCTTTACCAAATTTTTATGAGAAGAATTAAAAACAACAACCTTTCAAATAAAAATTATTATCGAAATCAGATGTCCTAAAGCCGAGATATTCTGAAGCCCCCTTTTTGCCTTTTTTGGAGGAAGTACGCCTTTAATCAAAAAACCCCGACGACAAAATATTATATAAAATAGTAGAATCTGCACACCAAGTTTCGTACCGATCGGTTGTGAAAATACGACCTGTAGAGGAGTACGGACATACTGATAGAATTGCTAATTTTGCTAGACTTGAAGGAGAGACTTTCGCTCACTTCCTTCGCTCGGTCAATAAAGCCGAAAGATTGTGAAATCTGATAAATTTGCAGAGGGCAGAAGCTAGTCTACAATAAATTAACAAGTAATTAAACACGATAAGTAACGGTAACAGCTACAGGGACGGAAAACAAACTTAAAAACGAAATCGAAGTTTCTGATTCGTTTTCGTGCAAACGCTAATCTTATGCAATCGACTTAAAAGTTGGTTTTGCACGACAACGAAAACGAAATTTCGAATTTCCTGTTCAGAAAGAAGAATACAAATAGGATACGCGAATGCCCTATGCAGTCGCACGCGGCATTCCTGAGTGTTTCCGAACTCGGGAACCCTATAACTTTGTCATTTTGTTAACCAGAACGACGTAAACTTGTATGGATATATCTCGCGGACTTATAAGTGGCATTTTATGCACATCGGAGTTCTGAAATTGGTGTTATTGATTTGAATCGAATATTCGAATATTGCAATTTCAGTATTCGAATATTCGAACTGAATTAACATTCGAATTATTCGAATATTCGAATGCAAGCCCTAGTACCTACCTACAAAACTTAGCGAAACTAGGTGCCTACCTACCTAGGTATCTAGGTACCTAACTGTGTGTCTGTAACTTTTTCACGATTAATCGGCTGAACGGTTCTTGATGAAGGATATTGAACGTATCCTGGAGCAGTGTCCACTCCACGAGTCGTTACGTGAACTACGTCTACGACCCAGGAAAAATGCGCGCGAAGCCACGGGCAGAAGCTAGCCTACTACCTACCCAATGAATTTGTTTGACCGCGCGGTAAATGTGTCAAAGTAGGATAAAATTAACGAGTCCCGTAAAGTTGATCGATGGTCCCGTATTAAAACTTACAGGTGCTGTACGCAGGCAGCGTGTATGACGGCATCAAAGTGTCACAGATGGACGAGTTCGACATGGACATTGTGATCCGCCTACCCATAAACTACGATGACGGTCCCAACGGCATTATCATCGAGAACGACCTTCCGGGATTCGTAAAACTGAAGATAACCAACGCGTTTGATAATCTGGACAAGCAGAAGGAGTGGGAGAATTGTCATAAAGTTACAAGGGAGTGGAGGGATTCTGATAAGTATTTCCTGCAGAATAAGTTTAGGTTAGTATTTTCGACAGTTCTTGTGGTTCTGTGATATTCGTTTTACTTATCTACAGTAGTAGGTTCTTACATTATTTACATACATATATTTACTCGGGCATAGTATTTACTAGGTAATTTAGGTATAAGCTTTCAGTATTTTATCAGTTGGTAAACCTTACTTAGGTACCTATATCGTATCGTAAGATTTATTTCCCGTCTTTGTTTCCTTGTTTAATTAGGTACCTACCTACCACGCGTCCAGGGTTGTTGGGTGTGTGGTTTTATTTTTTTGCCATTTGCCCGGTGGTGTATGGGTTTTACATAAGTTTGACACAGATTACAGAGTAGATAAAATTTTAGTAAGATTATTTTTCCATAAATACTTACAATAAATGTACACTTAGAAAAGGTCAAATTATAAAATTATACAATGACACGGAAATAAAGTGATATTTTTGATTTCTGTCGCTTCGGTATGTAGACTAAATTAAAGTAAGTCCTCTAGACTTTTTCGATGTTATTTTGTCAATAATTATTGGAGGCCCCATTTCCATTTTTTTAAGGTAAAAATTAGGCCTTTGCCCAGCGGGGTAATGGGGCAGCAATGACTCTATTAATAATAAAATAATAAGGTAAAAATTTCAAATGCTTGAAAAGTAGCATTAAATTGAAGTTGGTCAAGACATAGGTTCATAGAAAATAGTTTAGGTAAGATTTGCGGGAAACTAGGTAGGTAGGTAAGTAGGTACTTTTTCTCTGAATGTATTCCTTGTAGAACGCAGAAAATTTCGTTGACTCTGAAACCTGACTTTAGAATATCCCTGTAGGAGTAGGTAAGGACCTATAAGTAAATCGCATTTAATTTTAATTGTAATTTCCAGGCAATGGCTGCATAGCATAGTGCAAAAAGCGCTGAACGAGCTGAAAGGCCAAGTAGACGTGAACGGCACTGTCTACCTCGTATCCTATAAGGAATCCGGGCCTGCCTACACGCTAAACGTGCGGAACTCTAAGAACGACGAGCATTTCACGCTGGATGTCGATCTGGTGCCGGTCATTAGATTTTTGCATCCGAGATGGCCTGAGGGGTATAGGTAAGATTCCTAATTCTTACCTACTGAGTATGAGGTTTCGCAGTTTTGATGAAAGTCTATCAGCGGCGGCGCTCAATTTCGCTAACCAACCGCCTCACTCTTCACAGTGACAATGGTACCGTCACAGAAAGACACGTTTTGCTAGAATACCACGGTTTGGTACCACCTGAGATAAAAGGAACTACGGAGACGATGCACGTCAAGTGTCAAGGTTGAAAGTTTGAAACCATTCTAACAATCTCTCCGTGGAAATCGCACCGCACGCATTATCTGGAAATTCTTTCATCTAAAGATTCGACATGAAGATTCTGCGACGATACCTACCATTGTCATATTGTCATTGTCATACGAACGGTTAGCAGAATTAAGCCCCTGGTGAATCACACTGTTGGGCTCTCATTCGAAACATTCGGACTGGCCCGGGCGGTATGTGATGCACCCTACAATACTATTAGGTAGGTTTAGGATAATTCTTTAACTAAAAAGATGCGCGATGGTAGAGGTAACAAACCAAGGCTCTTAAAATAAGGGTTTGATGACTCATCAGTCGGGATTCCACAAATTGCTCTTACCTATAGTACATTTCTTTTGCGCTATAAATGCTCTGTTCCTATCAGTACTATTACCTCACATTACGAGTCCATATAATATAGTATGAACGAATACTGATCGGTGTAGAATAGGAGTTATAAAATATATGAATAACACCCGTACGCTTTGTAAAGCGTTCTATAACATAAAATTGAATACTTACTTTCAACGCTGATATATACGTATGTACCTCTTTTAATTAAATAACATAACTCTTTTAATTGTTATCCGAAGCAATAACCAAGCGATATCGGAATAGGCTACTAGACCTTTGCACAAAAAGATAGCAACGAAGGTGGATACGTAATCAGAAAATAATCATCACGTGTTGTCTGATTAACAATTAAAAAAATAAACATGAAATCATACCTATATAATATGTAGGTACATATAAAGAGATGTATAAAATGTTACTTTCATGATTTTATCAGGACTAAGACAACACTGTAACAAAAACTGGCGAGTAACACTTGCAGACGTCGCATCGACTTCAGGGCTAAACCTTGACTATATACCTATGCTGTATAGTCAAGGTTTAGCCCTAAAGTCACTAGTCTAGTCAAGTAAGTATTATTCGCCATTTTTGTTATGATTTATTAAAACAGTTTTATCTGTTCATCTTAAGAGACTTTTACAGTCTAAAGGGGCCAGTTGATGCTGTGTGAAAATGTCCAGTACCTATTATTTATTTCACATTTGTCATATTTCAGAGAAATTAAAATAGAGGGCAGCACAGTACGCGACTGGCTCATAGTCCCTAAGCCCAACAAGGGAATAAAAGAAGATGCGTTAAAGAACCGATGCTGGCGCCTCTCTTTCCAAGACTTTGAACGAGAGATGATGAAGGGATACCAGCAGATGAAGATGACTATACGACTGGTTAGTTGGTAACACTATCTAGCTGTAAAAGTTCACCGTTGGATATAAGCAGGCCTCCCGAAAAATTATTCGAAATCGGAAGCAGTTTCCTCAAATTGGCTTTGTGCCTAGTGTACCTAGTGGTTCCCTTATTTAGGCCTGTATTATGAAACCTTGCCCGGTCATCGATCCTCGCTTGTGTGACGTTTATGCCGTAGAAAAGCGTTACTCAAGCATTGCTCTATGACTAAGCAAGCTTTCATAATGCGGGCCTAGTCTCTTTCCTTTAAATCCCTAATAGTTAACGGCACCAAAGAGCTGTAGGTAGGCTGCAGTTACACGAATTTTAGTAATGGACAAGAACAAATAGATATCTGCGGAAACTTGTAATTAGCCGTCAATAAACATGCACTGTCTATCCTGGCATGTTCTATAATGTTCATCTAAAATTATAAAACTTACAGCTAGTAAGTTTCTCCAAAATTGTAAAAATAAATAAAGTATGTGTAAGTAATTCGTTTTCAAATTGCAGATGAAGAAACTCCGGGACCGTCTAGAAATGCGCGCCATAGCAAGCTACTACATCAAAACGCTGTTCCTTTGGGAGCTCCACAACAACCCCGACAAATCCTTCTGGCGCAACAAACCAAGCGTCTGCTTCAAACACATGCTCGAAAAATTCCATGCCGCTATATTGGATAAGAATATCCCTTACTTCTGGCACGAAGATAACAATCTCATAGAATCACTTAAACCCACCCTGCAAAAAGTCTACGCAGATAAACTAAAGGATGTTTTGGACGCGATAAATGCTAACGATGTGGACAAGGTAGTTGCTGCAATGCTCACAGTGGACGAAATGCAGAAATTCAAAGACAGTGATGTATATCTCAGCCATCAGAGAGTTGCTGGCGTGTCAAAGCAGACTTCCGTAGCTGAATCGACTAGTTCTAACAATTCTAACAGCCTAGATGCAGTTAGGGCTTCGACGGATGAAGTAGATGGTACAGGGGCTGATGATAAAGTTGCACGTTTGGAACGGTTAGTTAGAGATTTGGAAGACAGGTTGAGCGTTTGTGAGGAAAAATTGAAACGACTTGAAATAGAGAAAGCAGCTGAGCTTGTTCCAAAAGTGGATGTCATTATGGCTGAAGAGGCGCCTTTAGTCATCTTCGAATAATAATCTTATTATGATACACCCACAGAAATCTAAATAACAGTGACTTGTTATTTAGATTTCTATGGATACACCTAAGATTAAGGTTGTCTCAGATAGTCCAGATCTCATCACCACTGCCGTACAGCATAATAAAACTTAGAGGCATATTATATTCACGGCGTCAGATATCAGACAGCTCGCGGGTTATTCGCTTGAAGCTTGCGGTAAGCCACTGAAAAATGTTTCAAAAGATTAAGAGTTTATTTTAATTTCTTTTTTATATATAGTGTAATGTCACTTAGACTTGCGGCAAATGCGCACGGCAAGCTCCTGCATCATGCATGCATTGGTTTCGCTTTGTATTTACATTGTTTAGTTTTATGGCTTGCACCTGCAGGGTCCGTAAACATAATACATGATCATGACTAGCGGCAGCCGACGACATTATCTTACGGCTTCAATGGATCCAGATTGGGCAGGACCGACCGTGGTGCGGGGGCCCAATTCTGCTAACTAATCGTTTTTCTATGACAATGGTATATAAATTAATAATCGTCGCATAATCGTCACGTAGAATCCATAGAAGAAAAAAGTACCTACCTAATGCGTGCGATGATATTTTCACCGAGATTGTTAATCTTTTTAACCTTAACACTTTTATTGTGCGTCTCTCCATCTGTAGTTTCTTTCATCTAAGGCAGAAGAATGGTTTTAACCTTAACACTTTTGACGTGCGTCTCTCCTTCAATAGTTTCTTTCATCCAAGGCAGAATACCGAAAGTTGTCATTCTGTGACGGTACCTACTTAAGCAGAATAGGGCCTAAAGGGCCTTATAGGAACCCATAGCTGTGAGTAGAATCCAGCTGCAAAGGATGGTGACAAAATATAAAGCATTTAATACGTAAACATTTGAGCATAATTTATCTTGTCAACTCAAATAGATTATATTGATTGGCTTGTCCAAGCTGATGCTCATTTAATTTTAAGTTTGTATTTGTCTTGTGTTTGTTGATTTCTGTTGTAAGTTAATAATAAAATTAATAATTAAGTATAGTTTACTCTTGGGCACAGGCTTTGGCAATAATGAAGCGATCATTCAATTATACATAATCAAGATGCAATAAAATTTTAATTTTTTTTATCAAAGTACCTGTGTTTTACTTAGATAAATAAGACTTACCATAATTATTAAAAATTATCTAAAAGTCCATTAGCGTATCAATCTTTATTACATAACATGTTTCAAATACAATACACTGAAAACTTGCTTATTTACATAGTCATACATAAACATTATATAAGTTCATCTATTTCAACAAACAAACATACAAAATGGGGTTTGTTTTAATTTTACTAGCTGTGCACTACATTAACCTCATATTAGGAGAAGAAATAGAGAAAGAAATTAAAATAGCATGAAAACATGAATTGATAAAAAAAATTGGTTGCCTGTAAAGTCGGTATACGGGCGAAAGTTTTACGTGACAACGACTTTGTGAGCGCATAACGTGAGCGGAGCGTAACGCGTAACGCAGTTTCTTGAAGTGTCACCCGGCAAACCAATTTATAAGACGTTATCACGTCAAAACATTATTTCATAAATTCTTCTGGGATCGTAGTTAATTTTTAAATAATAGTTTCTGGGTACTTCAAGTAAGTAGGTAAGAATTTTGTAAATTTTGGCTACATTACAATCACATGATCAAATCAATCACAATATTTTATATAATTGTTTTCAATTAATATTTTATGGTTAAGATTGCACCCTCGTGATAAGAATCATGACCGCAATTTTATGAATTTCAGCTACGAATAATAAATTTTATATTGGTAATTACTTTTAGAAAAACACAATTATTAAATAACGAAATAGAGAGATTTAGTACAGAACATAAGTAAAATAACTGACTTATACATTTTCGGAATGCTACATCTAGGCATTAATACTATTCTAATCAGAACAATTTATATAGGGTAACATAATTTGAGATATTTATAGAAGCCTAATAATATCTTACAAAATATAAATATGAAATAACCATTAAAAAGAAAATTACACGGCTTAAAAAAATTACATTTTATAATACAGATTGATTTGAAATGGGTGAATAGGCACTTTATTAAGTACACGACAATCAGTGCACTAAAGAAAATCAAGACTATCTTAAAAATACAGGTCGCGCCAAATAACTAGGACAAATAAAAAGGCGGAAGGCGTAGTCTCGTGCAATATCAAATTTCTGAGCCAATATATCGGGCTATTTCTGACATATTTTTTAAGAAACAACTAATTTGCCAAAGTCCAGTATAAGCATTATTTAGGCAAGTGGTACAACCTAAATATGGAAAACCCACCGTTTTTTTCTTCGTTACGTTTATAGGCGCGGTCTGTATTTCTGACTATTTTTCTTATTTTGATAAACGTTCCATTTCAAACACCCTAAGCTGAATACACACCGCAGCACTTCTACCGAATGGTGTGCACGTAGCTTTATTAACTTATTGTGCAGTCAAAGCTTGAGGAATACTTATTATCACCGATTTAGTATTCCGATATTTATTCGACTAAGTATACTTAGTACAATTCCATGCAGACTGGATTCATATCTTTCGAACTGAGATAACATCAAGAAGGCGATGCCATGGTCATGCAAGTGCCATGGTCTAGTTTGACTATTGGATCCTATACTAATTTCAAGAAGCTGACTTTATAACTTTTGGTTTTTAGCTACAATAACGATACAGCAGCTCAATCGATACACTTAATTTTACTTAACACATCACAATAATATACCACAAGGATCCATTAACAATGAACATCCATCTCTATAAATGCATTTGTTATTGTGGTGCCAAAATCGGTGATCATAAAGTATTCTATAACAACTTTACACAGCCAGTGTCTTGCCGTGCCAATTGTGAGCCTAATTTTACGATTGAACGTATATAAGTATCGGGGAAGACGCATATTAGTCATTTTGTTCTATCATTTTATCAGCAATCAATTTAAAATACTTATCAACACAGGAAATAAAAACATATCAACAAACCCTAAATCTATAAATATTTATAGAATATTACATAAACAATAAGTGAGAGAAACCATTGTTCAAAGATATTTGAAGTATGTTTTCACAAAATACTATAATATTATAGAAACCTGCTTAATTACGATAAAATAACTAATATGCCATTTGATTAGGTATCATAACATAAGAAACTGTTCAATAAATTGATAAATAGTTTTATATACTATACATACCTGCACCTATTTTTTATTACGTATTGAGCAAAATTAGTCCCACACTAGGCGCTTTTAAACTTATATTTTTATATAACAATAAGAGATATAAGTATATTTATTACATAACGCTATATAAATATGGAATCTATATATTTACTTTGATTACATACAAAAAATTATAACTTACTAGCTTCTGCCCGCGGCTTCGCACGCGTTGTTTCTATGGAAACGTTTTGAGGTTATTTCTATCCCATGGGAACTGATTTATGGGATAAAATGTCGCCTATGTTTGATTCCAGGGTTAGACTTACCTGTATGCAAAATTTCAGCCTGATCCGTTCAGTAGTTTTGGCGTGAAGAGGTAACAAACATCCATCCATCCATACATCTATTCATCCAAACTTTCGCATTTATGATATTAGTGTGATTGGTTATCAAATTGCATGTAAAAAGATTATTATATTTACTGAAATGCTTTTAAAACTTAAAACACAGAGCGTGATATGTCCTATTGTAATTTTATCAAAAAGTGGGTTTAACAATCCATTCTTTTCTAAATCATCAAAAGATCATTTAAAAATTATTGCGTGCAAATAAAACACTTAAGCTTTGTGAATGGTTTTAAATATAAGACCTTCGTCTAACTACTTCTAACAAGTTACTACTAATAGTTAACTATCTAGTAATTTTATGCATATAACTGAATATTTTACTTTAACTATTACTCCTAAATATTCCATCAACTTTTTATGGGCACCAATATTTACGAGACACTAGAGTTGGGCACATTTTTCAGCACATGTAGCGTCATCTTACTTTCCATTTTTGATAGTTTTAGGTAAATAAGCTGAAACGTACCGGAAAACAAGCCCTCCACTGTTTATATGTGCCTGTAAGTATTCCATCCATGGAGAAATCGAACATAAAACATATAATTGTGAAAACTCTAAATATATTAGTTACTTAAGCACTGAAATATTTCATTCACACCAAGGCGTAGTTTCGTAACTACAACAAACTTGATTTGTTCGTTTTATTTTATTGATTTATAGTAGGAAACCAGGATGGATCATGCATGTCTTATAACGTGGAAAACACGCTTAGCAGCGCAATATAAAGAAACTAGTTTTTTGTCATTTTTGCGTTCTACAATTAATTTATCTAGCATAAGTAGTTTGGCAACCATTGTAAACCATTTGCTATTGAGCCCATGCTAAAACAAACTTCAGATCAATTATTGAAGTTAATTGCGCGTGTCACAGCCGCTGCCGCTGCGCCCTCTAGGTGTCGCATAAAACCAACGCACAGTAGCACCATCGTTACTGTGCATCATCCTGAGCGACGACCGTTTTTGATGTCACGGTTGTAACTTTTTTGTTTGTACCAACTTTACTTGTAATTTTTGTGGCACAGAATAAATACTTTTTAATTTAATTGACTTGAAAGAGATTTATAAATATAACCAACAATGTCGATAGACTTCAAAACGACAATTGATTCGGAGTTTGTTTTAGCATAGGTTTATAGAAAATAGTTTATTATGTGCGCAAAACTACATATCTGCTTGGTATATTACTTTTAGAACCTAGAAAATAAAAATAAACATTTTTAATTTTGCGAGTGATTGGTTGGTCACTTTAATATAACAATAGAATACATCGAAATATGGGAACTCAAAACAACAAACACAAATCACGGTAAATATCCTGTCAGCAATTCTTAAGGACTAGAGACTTGTGTGTAACTACTGGGGTCTTGAAAGTTTTAACAATCAAGAACGTGTAGAACATTATCATCAATGTAACAGAAATATTCGAAATGCCCGAGGGACAACACAAATCTATCGTTTTGCGAATAAAATAAACAGAAACAGTTCGAAGCTTTATAACAAAGTATAGCCGGCGTCACTCTGACACTGAGCGACAGAAAATCTAGACAAATTATACAGTGGCAACACATGTCTGTATCGTTAACAAATTCATTCAACTTTGTGATCAATCATTTACATAAATCAATATGAGACTGGGAAGGTAGACAGTTGATACACAAGTTATTTATAGAAAAAGCAGTTTCAATAAAACAGTGTGGAATTCGTCTCGTATGAAAAGTCTATCATAAACTCGTTGGAACTTATAAATAACGCTCGGATGCACGTACACGTGACTTACGCCTGTACCTAGCTAACTACCCGGATTCTCTCGAGTGTGACTCTTGCTTGGCCTTGACATCTGTGACCATCGCACCTGCAAATGCAGGTGATAAATTTATCAATCTAGGTCAGTGCCACGAACAAATCGAACTTTTCAGTCATTTGTGGCACTGACTTTGTTCGATAAATTAAGCTATGTAACGGCGCGTTCCCACTGTGCCATAACCGTAAATAAATAAATAATGCTGGACAATCTACACAGCATTATCGAGCCCCAAGCTAAGCAGAGCTTGTGTTATGGGTACTAGATAACTGATATACATAATACAATACACTACATAGATAGATCTTTTTTACTAAACATAGAACACATCCAGAACGCCCTGGAAAAATGTCTGCAGATCGTACAAACATTTGTCCCGAGGCGGGAATCGAACCCGCAATCTCCTGCGTCGCAGGCAGACCTTCGCCCGCTGCGCCACAGAGGTCGTCAAAGTATCGTAAATCGTCGTAAATTATCGTTGGACGACTATGGTCTCTAGCTGTTCCCCTTATAACGACTATTTGTGGTCCTTGTGCGTCGCTATTTTTTGTCGTTGAACGACTATCGAATCTTGTTGTTCCCATTGGATCGTGACGACATTATAACAGTTCACGGCAGTCGCCTTGTCGTTTGCACATCACAACAACGACACAATACGAATCGTGACGTTTTTTCATCTTTTTATAACTGTCGTGGTAACGTTTTCCATTATACCGACAATCTAATAAATAAATAAATAATGCTGGACAATCCACACAGAGTCATCTAGTAGCCCCAAGCTAAGCAGAGCTTGTATTATGGGTACTAGATGACTGATATACTTAATATAATAACCTACATGGATAGATACTTTTTATTATACATAGAAACGACCAGAACACCCGGAACAAATATTTGTAGATCGTACAAACATTTGTCCCGAGGCGGGAATCGAACCCGCAACCTCCTGCGCCGCAGGCGGACCTTCGCCTGCCGCGCCACATCGATCGTCTATCGTCACAATAACAAAAAGTGGACGACAGTTAATCGTGTCGTCCTTTATGTGAACACCTCCATTTAAATACACAAGCCACGATGCTTTGAACCGAAAGACTTCGTCGTCGTCACGACGCAGTGGGAACGCGCCCTAAGATGTAGGCGAATACAGGTGCAGTGGTCACAGATGTCGGGGCTACGAGGCAATAAGCGGTACGAGTTTTGCTCCAGCTCGAAAACTTACACCCTAACAAGGTAAAGGTTTCTCGTTCGCTTTTTTACTTTACCTTAAAAAGATTGAAGTGAACAAAAAATCAAAGCGGTCACTTTATTTCCTAGTTTTACTTATGTAATTTGAATTTTTGTGACGTGTTCGAGAGTTCTATAAGGTCTATAGGAAATAAAGCACTTTGATATTTGACGCGTGTGACTCTGACTTGGCGCAACGTTTGCATCCGCACTTCGAACTTTGGTTGGACTCGTGAGAGTTCTATATCCGTTTAACGAGAGCTGCTAAAATCACCTTTATTGTTTTACAAAGACAGCTCGATATTGCACGTACAACTTTGGTATAACATAGATAGTGTTCGATAAATGCAAATCGCAAGATTTGGAATTGCAAGTGCGATTCTAGCCCGATTGCGACAGTAAAAAGAAATTTTAGAATTTAAGTACAATGCGCGTTTAGATGGATACGCGATAGAATGGATTTACATTGAAAATTTAACATAGAGAAGCATGTAAATTAATTTATAAAACCAGTTTTAGAACATGAAGTATTACCCCAGACTAAGCTATTGAGCTGTCATGGATAAAACAAATGACAGCATAAAAAAACCAGTTCATAATTTGTATTTTTTTGTCTCGAATATAATAATACAAAGTCACGTGTACACCCACGAACGCAAGTTGTGCAGGCACTACGCCTCAAGTGTAAAGGAAACCTTGCTGAGATGTAAATAAGGCTGTGTTTAGCGTGCGCTGCCTGACTTACTGTGCGAAATTAGCCATTGAAGTGTTATATCGATGTTGTCCTTTTCCTTGCAGGAGATTGAATAGCAGCATATCTCGCGGTCCTGAATTGCTGAAAGGTTCCTGAAAATTATAATGCATTTTTTTACACGACTGCGTCAATTTTTTTTATCTTATGAGCTACAGAGGATATCAAGGCGACTAAGAAATCTCATCAGTAGGTGGCAAAATCTTGCTTGAAAGACGATAATCTAATCGTGTGATTCGCATTTATAATATTAGTGTGATAGTGTTATCACACTAATATTATAAATGCGAAAGTTTGGATGGATAGATGGATGGATGGATGGATGTTTGTTACGTCTTCACACCAAAACTACTGAACAGATTGAGCTAAAATTTTGCATCGGTGTAGCTCTAAGCCTGGAATCAAACATAGGCTACTTTTTATCCCATAAATCAGTTCCCATGGGATAGAAATTATCTATGAACTTTTCCATAGAAAGAACGCGTGCGAAGCCGCGGGCAGAAGCTAGTAATATTATAAAAGCGAAAGTAATTCTGTTTGTCTGTTGCCTCTTCACGCCTAAACTGCTGAACAGATCTTAATAAAATTTGGTAGGGACCAGGGTTGTTGCTGATGCAGTTTTTAGACACATCAGCGGATGCTGATGCTGATTCTGGCCAAGTGCGTGTCTGACTCGCAAACCAAGTTTTACGCACTTCTTTATTGTCATCTACATTAAAGAAGTGCGTAAAACTTGGTCCGTCCATCATCGAAACCCAGTTTCGATAAATTATGCCGTTTAGAGTTCAGACCCCTTTGGTGCCAACGGGACCCTATTATAAAGCTTCCGCTGTATGTCTGTCTTTCAGTCTGTCAGCGGGTTGTATCTTATCGAATAAAATGTAGACAGTTGCAATTTTCACAGAGCTCTCTACACAAAAGACGCGCACTTACTACTTACTTGAAATACGAACGAGCACTAAAACCTCTATTTCACCTCCACGCAATGTGTAGTGCGACGAACAAACAAGTTTGTGCTCGTGGTAAACAAGCACAAACTGAATCAAAAATGATTTGTATTGCGTGTGTAATGCGCTTTAAGCCTCGCCCCTTCGGGTCATAGTGCGACTCCAACATCAGCATTGAAAATCAGCATCGATCAATGCGGATGCTGATGCTGATGTCTAAATTAATGCTGATCATCAGCGGATGCTGATGCTGATATTCGCAACAACCCTGGTAGTGAGGTAGACGGCTGGAATACCGTACCGTCAGTGTAATACTCACATCCGCTCGATAAGGCCATGCTCGTCCAACGCATGGGGAAGATCACGCTTGTTGCCCAGCACCAGGACAGGTATACCCGTCAGTTGCTGCTTCTCCAATAGACTGTGCAGTTCGTTGCGGGAGGCTTCGATCTTGTCAGGGTCTGCTGCGTCCACCATATATCTGTAAACAACACAGAGCTTGATAACATTTGAAATGCCAGCGCGAGCACTAATTTTTAATTTGATCCACCAGAAACAAAATCGGTGCTTTTCGATCCTTGTTGAGATCCGTGCTCGCGTTCCCGTACTGGCACAAGATACCTGGCTAATATTCAAAAAATGGATTTCTTGGAAAAACACAAATAAATCCTCCTAATAATATACAGTCGAAAGTTTGTGAAGATTGTGTCTATGATTTCGAAAACTTTAAGACAGATAAAACAATAATTATGTAAGGTAGATAATGGGTAAATAAATAAATAATGCTGGACGATTCACACAGCATTATCTAGCCCCAAGGTAAGCAAAGCTTGTGTTGTGGGTACTAGATAACTAATATACTTAATACAATACACTACATAGATATACTGTGTATCAGTTATCTAGTGGGTACTAGATAACTGATATACTTAATACAATACACTACATAGATAGATATTTTTTTATTATACATAGAAAACATCCAGAACGCCCTGGACAAATGTCTGCAGATCGTACAAACATTTGTCCCGAGGCGGGAATCGAACCCGCAACCTCCTGCGTTGCAGGCAGACCTTCGCCCGCTGCGCCACAGAGGTAGATATGAAGAAGCATGCAGAATGTAATGAATGTATTACTACCAATCTAGACTTTATTAAGTACTTTTTTTTAGCAAAGAAGTATTATAATGACAAATTTTAACTGTTATTTATTTTTAATCCTTTATTAAGAAAATTCTTAGGATTGACATGCGTGAATTATATTTGACAATGTAAACTCCTTTGCCGTGCCCTACAGGGTACAATTGACCTAAGCCAATATTAAGACTTGAGCTACTACATGTAAGCAAAATCAATAAATGAAATAAAGTCTTTTTAGCGTGTATGTCTGTTAATTCACGAGAAATATCCTTAAATAGTAAATTATATTAAACTAGCTTCTGCCCGCGGCTTCGCACGCGTTGTTTCTATGGAAACGGTCAAAGGTAATTTCTATCCCATGGGAACTGATTTATGGGATAAAAAGTAGCCTATGTTTGATTCCAGGCTTAGAGCTAAACCGATGCAAAAATTTAGCTCAATCTGTTCAGTAGTTTTGGTGTGAAGACGTAACAAACATCCATCCATCTATCCATCCAAACTTTCGCATTTATAATATTAGTGTGATTTTTCAAAAGGATTATTAGTTTCGGCGATAAACAATTTACTTACACAATAGCATTGACACCGCGACAATACCGTTCCCACATAGACCGGAATCTAGGCTGACCACCGATATCCCAAACCTGGAGCAAAGAGAAACAATTTAATTTAAGAAACAATTTATTAATATCATTCAAATTCCATTTTTATCGTTGATGCTACTTCTACATGTCTACTGTCATACGTGTAGAAGGGTATTCAAGACCATGTTCGGTCTGGCCATATACGGGCTCATGATAGGAATCGTAATCGCTAGGTTCGCCGTCATCGAAATCGATGAGGAGGCCTATGTACATATTGTACATACACTAGCTGACCCGCCGCGATTTCATATATAACCCGAGTACCACGCGTTTGAAGCAGCAGATAGAAGTTTAGGTAGGAACGTAATAACCCAAGAATGTGAATTTCTAAAAAACTGTTCTTAGTACTTAGGTGCTGACGTCCTAAACTAAATTTTCATACAAAATTTCAGCCTCGTAGCTTTTCCAGATGTCTTTTCTAGATAAGTCAGTGAGTGGCCTAACTTTGACTCCACACCATTAGCCTTTAGGGTGTGAAATTCAAAAAACCCTGAAACACGTTTCTTTTTTTTTAAGTCATCTTCCTACGTTACAAATTTTGAAGAGCCAACAGTTACGTTTCTGAAGATATTATAAAAATGACTATTGACCCCCTTAGAATACGAATTTCCGAAAATCCGTTCTGCCTACGTCATAAAAGGAACCTCTATGCAAAATTTCAGCTTCGTAGCTTTTGTAGTTTCGGAGATCTCTTGATGAGCCAATTTTCTCTTCTTTTATATATATCGATTATATAGTTGTCACTTAAAACCGGCGAGCAGAATCAAAATTGCTATTCGCTACTCTTAATTTATACTGCGACAGCTACCTCCTTTTTAGAATGTAGAATTAAAAATTTACAAAATAACTCATTGAAATAAGTTATAAGCATCATAAATACCTTGATAGTGACATTTCCTTTTGTGATCTTACGCATGTTGAAGCCCACCGTTGGAATCATGTCTTCACTGAACTGACCAGACTGAAACAAAAACATCAATTCAAAATCTTTATGAAGGAAGGTTCAATTTTAATAAGAGCCACCCTAGCAGGTTTTGTTCATCAAACTAGACATATGCTAGGTTCACATTGCTGTGTCGGGGTGTGTCGTGGCGCGCCAGAGCGCAATCGGTTACGTTCATTACCTATGACTAGATTCACATTAGTAGACGACACACCCCGACACAGCAATGTGAAGCTAGGTCAAGCTAGGTTCACATTGCTGTGTCGGGGTGTGTCGTGGCGCGCCAGAGCGCAATCGGTTACGTTCATTACCTATGACTAGATTCACATTAGTAGGTTGTGTTGGGGTGCCCCAAAACCGATTGCGCTCTGGCGCGCCACGACACACCCCGACACAGCAATGTGAACCTAGCTTTAGATCTAATCCAACATTATTTCTTTGGTTCTGAAAACTTTTGGTTTTGGTTTGTTTTAGCGTGAAAACAGGACTACGAAATTCAATTACGAAAAAAACCATGAAAATGATCTATCTCGCACCTAAATCGGTCGAGATCTCAGGAACGCTGAGGTCTATTGAAATTACATACTTATGTTTTAATTCGTAGGTAATTACAAATTATTTTGTTTTATTTTAATAAATTGCGTAGATTTATTGTTCACGAAAAATAATATCATAAGTGCGCTTACGCTTTTTCAAAAAGGTGTGCTCGCAAAAACCTATTCCTATACAATTCGCACAAATGGATTTCATCTGGGAAATTTTAAATGCTCTGGTTAATTTGCTGTACAGTCAGTATAATTTGCTGTGCAGATAGGTGATTATTTCGTCTACGGAAAATTCGACTATGTTTCGATTATGTATAATTGCACCCAGAGCCATATGGTGACACAAAAACGAATTCTTTTAGTCGTTAGTCGAATTGTTACTAGTTGAAATGTTTTTAGTCGAATTGGGTTTTAGTCGAATTGTTTTAGTCGAATTTTCCGCAAAGCGATTATTTAACTTCATATGCAATTCATCCCATTTTAAATTGTTACTATATTTTTTTCATAAAATTTTGGATTTTTTCTTGTACCAAGTTATTATGTACATTAGGTATTATAATTTTTATTACTTTAGTAGACAACATCCACAACTTACTCAGCTCATGAGTACAGCATACCTTACTAACCATTAAAAACCATGGCATACCTAAATCAAAACTTCACCTATAAATTGGATATTGGATCCCGTAACGTTCCGTATCGCAACATGTCTTTGGTGGGAGCAAGGTGTTGCATGCCTCATCAATGCCAGTGCGATACTGCTGTCGAACAGCGTGGTCATCACGGATTATCGTGTACCAGGGCCGCCGTTCGGATATCTCGCCATGCCAACCTTAACAACATCATCTGCTATCCGCATCAGCTATTCTTGACGCCCGACGGTCTGACACTAGTCCCATGGGAGTTGGGGAGGCCCATTGTGTGGGACGCTACATGCGTCGACACACTTGCGCCTTCCCATCTTCCGAGGACATCCGTGAGGGCGGGTGCGCCGTCAGATTTGCCCGAGGATCTTGCGCAAATATGAAGGTCTCAACAGAGCCTACACATTTGCTCCCATTGGAGTCGAGACTCTAGGTCCGGGGGGTACTGAGGCTATTCAGGTTTTATAAAATTATCTGAGTGTCTGGTCGAAGCGATGCATGACCCGAGAGCTGGTGAGTATCTGGCGCAGAGCTTCAGCATTCCCATACCCCATCCCATAGCCGGGCAATGCAGTCAGCGTCTTGGAGATGCTTCCGACTGGTATTGATATGGATCAGTGAAGCTACCTATAGATTGTTTGCAACCATCTGTAGTTAGCTCAATTGTTTCTATTGTAAATACTAGTTCTAATTTGTGTCTATTATTTGATTGTTCTCTTTGTCAATAAAGATTGATAATTACATATAAATTAACCTCCCAACATAATAATAGAAATATATCATCTGTATTTACCGAATATACACCATTTGGATCAACAGTAATGTTAGTGCCAATATTGTTTGAGACATTTACTGGATTTGCTCGTCAATTAGTTGTTTTCCAGCATTCACAATATTTTATAATTTAACTAAATCTGGCCTCATTATTGCTACTGGTATGTCTGTGCAATTATTGGCTTATCAAGCAAGTCCTTGCTTTGTTACATACCAACTGGGATAACATATTTACATTGGTACTTGATTTACAATTACATTTTACTGTTACAACAAAGTAATCCTATGAAATTTTAAAGACCTTGGCCTACTTTGAGTACCGCTCAGTCTGAATCATAAAGTAGGTAAACAAATCTAAATTAATATTGAAAAATTCTTCATCATTCATAAATATTAATCAATATGTTCAGGGCCACTTAGGTACAACTTCACATCTGATTTCAATAAGTTTAGTACTTACCCTTTATATTTTACTAGCTGCATTTACAGAATAAATATGTCTGCTAAACTGTGGATTAGAAGGAACAATCAAGATGTCTATTGTATTTAAAGATAGCAAGAGATTCGAGTAGTTTTGTATCTTAATCTTAAAATGGATAGGTACTGCTACCAGCCGTACTTGTACTACCATGCCTAAAAAAACCCTATATAAAAAACTTTTTGCAGTAATTGATTGTATGATTGTGAATAAGCGACTGCATTTAGTTACCTGGCCTATGTAAATGTTACAGGCTGATGAATAGCTACATCATTATACAATGCATGAGTAATCAGTACCCACATATTCACAAAGCGTCGATCTTTATTACTTTATCATCTGAAAAAGCTGCACAGCATCACCAACATAACAATGTGAAACTTTTGTTGAGATAATCAATTTGATATTGACATTGATATCCCTATAATACAGTAGAAACATACAATAGATGTATAAAACAAGACCGATGAATAATCGGCCTCAAACAACGCAAAATTATTGTTTTCAGCTAATACTAACGGCAATGACGTTAACAAAAGTAGTTTTGCCCGAGTACTGCAGTCCGACTAGTGTGAGCTCCATTTCCTCCTTCCAGAACAAGCTTTTGATCCAATCGAGGATGCGATTTATCAAAGCAATCATTTTCACTTATTTATCACAGTATTATTTGAGTAAAATCGAATTTATTCAACGCCTCTTCCTTTCCAAAAATTTCTTGTCAATTGGTTGGACTTGATGAAGTTGAACTTGACTTATCTGACGGACGATTTCGACTTGACATAAGCGAACGTAACGTTTCGTTAGTTCTGCATTTTTTTCGGTGGAGGTTCGTTCTATAGTTGTCTTCAAAAGCTTGAAATCGGATTGAAGAATTACTAAGTAATCAGAATCAAATACTACATTTAATACAGCAATCATTGGAGGTCGCAATTTTTTTTCTTCTAGAAATTAGTACAATACAATAACGTTAAAGTAATAATATTAAGAGGAACAAACTGACGATGCTTTATTTGATAAAAAGGAACGCAAAAATTTAGAAGTTTATTGACAAACTTATAAAGTACATGTCAATGCCAGCCACCAAGAACGGACGTGAACGAACGAAATCATCCTTACTTAATTATATCAATTTGATGCATTTTTTTTCTGATTTCTTGAAACCTATTTTTGAACCGATCTATTTTTGAAGGTTTACGACACTCCTTACTGCAGAGTCACAGTAGATAAATGTATATAATGTATTGTGGCAGAGTCGTGAATTCTAGTAGATCTAATCTCTAATGCTACGGCCACATTACGAAGTGAAGATTCGTCTTCGCGTCGTCGTCGTCGTCGTCGTCGCGACAAAACTTCCTGTTCGTTCTACGACGAAGTGTTTGGCCACATTGGAAAAAAACTTCGCGACGACCGACGACGCCGCGACGTCGCGATAATTCACTTTGCGGACAAAATGGTTGCGCTCATGGCATCATAATTCATACCTATGTTATTTTGTGATCAGGTTCTTTACTATTTCACAAAACAGGCTCAGCTTCGTAATATTAATAAATTACAAAATTCAATCATTTGTCCACTTCATAGGTGACTCCGTAGGTTAATAATAACAACACAAATCAGCCACAATACGTGCACACCGCTCGGCGTCTCGCTGTCATGTCAACAAAGCGCGCGCGAAGTGTAGCCAACCGCACGAACTTTTGTCGCGACAAAACCCATTGATGTCCGGCGGTTTACCGACAGCGTCGTCGCGAAGGACGGGTTGGCCCGAGACTTGACGCGACAATGCAAATCTTCGCGTTATCGCGTTAGTGTGGCCGTAACATAAGAGAGTAGAATTTTACCAAGCAAGCGGACTTTCTTAATGTGTACCTACATAGGTACTTACTTAGTTATATTTCATCGCCTCGCGCAAAAGAGTAAAAAACTCGGTAGGTATACGTATAATTTTGTGGAAAGGCGATCATTTTATGAATGGTTTATCTCTACTACTTACCAAGATGTTTATATCTTGATAAAACACATATTAATATACATAAGTGTTAATAATAAGCTTCTTGTTCAGTATTCACCGTAGTAGATGGATAGCATTCTCTTTCGTTTTAAGCGAACGGATGAAAATTGACGACGATAATAGGTAGGTAGCTACTTACTTACCTACGTCAATCAGTTGATTTGATTGTTCGTGAGTACTTGAGTAGCGAGAAATTCAATAAGTATTTATCTGGCGCTTCTAAACGGGCTATACTTTGCTGCAATTTGTAGCTGCAATACATGTGTCTGGTATGGCCCGGCAACATTGCCAGCAACACCAGATACACTATGCAATCTTGCAGTAATGGCCCGGCAATCATTGCCAAACATTTTCGGTGTAGCCCGTATAGCCGGTATTGCGAGCAATACCGGCCATACATGGCCGAGCGATCGCTGACCGATCGATCTAAACTGCAATTTGCCGGGCTAGTTATATTGTTGTTTCAGTCGCTCCCTATTGTAACGGCATAGTGCATCTTTTTCTACCGACATCCTAGTAAAGTTTGTAAATAATTTTTCATCAAGGCTTATTTCCAGACTTAAATTGCGCCTAAAGTTTCACGCTAAGGTCGAATCCACAATCTCTCTTTTTTCTTTTTTGATTTTAAAATAATGTAAGCCGCTGCGATAAGTGTGATTTCGTCAGCCATTGTTGCCGATTTGTGTAGCCCGTTTAGGAGTCTGCATCATGAGCCACTTTATAGCCGACATGGCGGGCCATGTGCAACACATGGCCCGGCCATACATTGCCCGGACATCAATTGCCGAGCAATGTTTTTGTAATGGCCGGGCCATCAGTTGCCGATAATGCAGCTACAAATTGCAGCAAAGTATAGCCCGTTTAGAAGCGCCAAAAACAAAATGTCAAACATGCTAGTCCGGAACTAGATACCTATCTACTTATAGTGTCTCGAGAGTTGATTTCGGTTTTTACCATTTTGTAGATAGGGAATTTTGCCACATTTTATCGAAGATCTTCGTAGCACGTGCGTAGCATCTCGCTCGTAGCGAGATGCTACGCCGCCGCTGCCCCGGACCGGCATAAAATACAACAAAAGAGCAGCTCCTAGTTTTCTATCAATCTTAGTTCCTCATCTCCGAATCTAGGAGACCATCTTATTGCCCTGTGCCTGTTGTTGGTACGGCGGTTTTTGCTAGGTACCTACCTACCTCTTGTTCCTTACTTCCAGAGTAAGTACCTACCTAGGTATGCTTTCTTTTCTCTACTCCTCCCCCTTCCCTTCCCAGTAGATAAAACAGGATCTGAGCCATCCAAATATTATTATTTCGTGGACCTTGTCCTAGTGTTCGATGCTGGAGCTGCCACCAGTTTTCACAAAAGAGGTGACTGTAGTACCTACCCACTTCATGGCGTTTGGAAATCCAAGATGGCGATAAAAGATAAAAGCGTGCCTTGTGTCTTCGAAACGTTTTCGACTAACTCACTCAAGGGTGTAGAATACGACGCACGCACGAGGTCATTTTTCAATCCCAGATGCCTCAAGACGGCCGTATTTATCTTATTCATATATTTAATAGGTAGCTTTAGATTGTATTTATGTAGGTATTTATTCTATAAGTATAAGACATCCATTAGGGACGTCTCCGCATGCACAATAACAGAAAATCAACAAGTCAAGAACATCGATGTAAGTAAGGTACAATACAAAATGCATAATGCAGCAAACATTTTTGCTGCCGATCCGAGTAGCGAATACCGCGTAAGTCCTCCGGAACAGGCCGTATGTGGATTATAGATATTTTACCCACTGATTGAGTTTTCATTGGTTTTAAAAAGAACCTATCTATTAAGTATCTACTACTAAACCTAGTTCACTAGGTATTCTGTGAATAAAACGGATGCTACTTGACTACTTAGCATAAGTAAGGTCAGTAGGGGGAATAACGGTTAGGTAAAAGCACTCTTAGGTAAAAGAGGTGGTTGTTTAGCAAAAGTAAGGCCAGAAGCGGGTGTTGTAGGTACGTAAGAGGCGACTAAGGGATATCCACCGGGGCGGGCAGCAGCGCCCCCTGCAGAACAATTCTACCATCGAACTGCGATCCCCAGTCCCCAACACACATGCAGCGTGGGGATTATGGGCATTACCGCCATGAGATAAACACCAACAAGGCGCTTAACAGGGAAAGGAATTTTAACAACGGAAGAGCTTCGAAGTGTTCTTAATAATATAATAGGTTATATATTGATTAATTATAAGATGTTAAGTATAACCTAGTCACACAAATTTATAAAAAGTAAACTATTTTGTTAAAAAGTGTTATTGTACCTACCAAGGTAAATTTATATAATTCTAAACGACACATATGTTATTTATTGTTCATAAAAGATCTCCTAATTTTGTATAAAATAC
This sequence comes from Eupithecia subfuscata, assembly GCA_963564075.1. Taxonomy (NCBI): domain Eukaryota; kingdom Metazoa; phylum Arthropoda; class Insecta; order Lepidoptera; family Geometridae; genus Eupithecia; species Eupithecia subfuscata. Next base: position 4,969,288 of record OY751103.1, on the reverse strand, counting down.
AAAATACTTAATTTAGTCCTTAAACTTAAGTCCTAGATTAAGATATATTGCCATACCCTACCTGACAGGGTACATGAATACTTACTATATGTAATATTTTTGTTTCGCAATAAAAGTACTGAATACTGAAAGGCCTGCGTCCAGCAGTGGATCAATACAGGCTGTTGAGGTGAGGTGAGGTAAGGCCAGAAGAAGCCATAAAAACTGGTAAGATTAAAATAAAATATACTTATAAAATAAAAGGAGTTTATTCATCTAAACGATATCTAGGTTATAATTTATAAATGAGACATAACAAAATGTACCTAGGTACTACTTAGTGTTACACACTTGATGAATAGTAAACAAAGCACATTTTTTAAATAAGGTTAAACGAAGAAAGTACTTAGTAGGTGACGAGATAATGATAAAAAGGATCGCTGATTCTCAGTTCCACCAGGTCATTCGATATTTTGGAAACATTTTGGAAATCTAAAACTTCCTTCGAAACGTACTAGCTTAGCTAAAGGCCTTTTAAATCGATCAATGCGCAACGTCTTGGTTCTTGCCGCGTCACAACTTTTCCATCTAAGTTTTATGAACAGATATTTGGGCGTATGCGTTTTTTTAAGGTTAAATATGAATTTATATTTTAGCATGCGCCTGTTTTTCAAGTTCAATCTTCGATAAAATATTGCACGTGGGGGGCCGGCGAAAACCTTGATTGATGTGTTTAATACATAATTAATTACATCGTGATAGTTTAGAAATGGAGTAATGTGTGACCTTTTTGGAAGGAACATCAAAGCAAAACTTAGCGCATGAATTTTGAGTTCGCTGTTTTTTTGGCTCATATTCTTTCAACAGACAAGGACCATAGACAATATCGCAGTAGTCTTGGTGAGAGAGAACCAGAGAGTCTGCCAAACAAGGCCAAACACAATCTAACTGGAACACAATTAGATGTGTTCTGAACTTATTTAAAGAAGTCTTAAGGCCAGCTTCCCTACCTCCTCAACCCCAAAAACTATCTGCAACAGCCGTTTACTAAGACCTCGCGTTTCCAATCAAACAACAAAAAAGGCTTACCTAGGTTTCTCAGCTGTAAGTATTGTTAATATTTTAATAGCACGTGTAAGTAGGTACCTACCTAGTAACCTATTTATAATCAGTTTGGAAAGTTCCAGAACAGTGGGTGGTTATTTATAAAACGTTTATTTAGAAACGACTTTTTTAAATAGGTACCTATTTAATACAGTTCATGTTAAAGCACGTGCAGTGGGTCGGCGTCGTCGGCGACGACGACGACGACGACGGCGTCATTTCGATTTGATCACACCACACGACACGGATGGCGCGGGCTGCCACAAGAACGTGACAGAACTTTGTTGGGAAATTATATTTTGGTAAGTAGGTTTTTAACAAAACAAAATATAAATTAAACTTATTTCTTTAATATGACGTGGCAAATTCTGATAAAGAGCTATTAATAATGTTCTTGTTAGCTTCGGCCCGTCGTGATAGACGCATTTTATATAAAGTACCTAGGAAGGCAGTTTAGGTAGGTAGCCTAAGTAACTATAGTAATAATATTAATCTAGAATCGTTCACATTTGATACTTAACTTTTTTCTTAGGACTTATTAAGATCTACCCTACCTGACGGGTGTATGAATGAAACTCACAAAATTCTGTACTTACCTAATATTTTTGTCTTGCAACAAAAATACTTAATACTTTTGTAACAACATGGAATAACCGAAAAAAAAAATTACAGAAACTTTCAGCTCGAATTTTTCAGTAGTTTTTGCGTGAGAAGGTAACTAGGTAACATAGATTAATTCATTGATTTTCTTAATATGTTCATTTATCCTAAGGTTTTATGTTATCCATTGATGTAGGGATATAAATTAATGTAATATGTAATCTGTGTCTGCGATGTTATCATTCCTGAAACTGGCAACATGGAAGGGCACATGCAGCGGTGGCGGTGGGCGTCGTCGTAACTTAATTTAAACGAGTTCGATTCGATCACATCACACGGGGCGTCGAGCGTGCTTGCCGTTGCCACATGCATGCGTGACAGAACTTTGTTGGGTGAAATGAAATTTTATACAGTGGTACTTACTTAACTTAAGTACAGAAATAAGTTGAAAGTTTTGCTAAAGAGCTTACATTGTACTTATAATTACATACTAGCTTTGGTTAAGATAAGTACCTACTATAGCTACCTCGCCTAAGTTTAATATAATAATATGTTAATTCAGATCTAGAATCGTTCATGTTTGATACTAGGTATACTTTTTTGACCTAATAAAATATTTATAATAAATATCTTTGTAAAAACATGTATCAAATCAATCAAATAAATGATTCTAAATGATTCATCCAGTCACCGCTTAATAAAAATAAAAATCGCTAAGCTAGCATCAAAAAATCGCCAGATATAAGTATGAAAAATCTGTCTAGATGTCGCTAGCTTTTTTAAAATTAATAAAAGCCGATTAATATTTAAGTTCTTATAAATTTTCGGTACAAATCATAATTGAATTAACTAGTTGCATTGCATCACTCGTAACAGTACCTAGCCAAAAGCCAGCTTTTTAACTCTTCGTGGTTTCCTCACTCAGTTCTGTTCTTTTGGGTGTTTGTAATGTAGGTCTTCTTCTCTCTTTATTTTAACAGTTCCAATTAAACTTTGTACCTACTGCTCAGATAGGTAAATAAGAACAAAACTTACAGAGTATTTATTGTCAAATTGTGAAACATTAAAGCGAACTGAAGTAAGCAATTTTTCGGTAGGTGGTTCAAGTAGCTACGCTGAAAAACGAGCATTACTAAGATTATCGGAACGGCTACTTAATATAATAAAATAACTAATAATAACATGTAACTAAAATCATTTCAACTACTTTCGATATAACTACGGTTAAAATACCTACAGATCGTTTCACATAATTTCGTTGTAATTGTAACTAAATTAATGAACGATATCCATAAAGGAGGGGATGGGACCATGGCAATCCCCGGATGATCTCCCTCGATTATTATTGATGTCTACATAAAGGATAAATAAGGAATAATTTATTTATTTTTAAGAGTCGCTAGATATCGCTAGCTTATTTTTATCCCAAAAAAACAAAAAATGTCGCCGAAGCAGTTATAAATCTCCTAGATCTAGCGTCCGTTTTAGCGACAAAGTCGCTAAAACGGCAACCCAGATTCATTTATAAAAATTTCAGCCCGATCTGTTCAGTGGATAGTTTTGCGTGAAGAGGTAACTAACAAATAAATAATGCTAGACAATTCACACATCATCACCTAGCATTTAACTAAGCAGAGTTTGTGCTGTGGTAATTCATATATTTTGGTGTAGGTACTTACTTTATTAAATTCCTGGACCCACACCAGCAGTTGGTACCTAGGTAACTAGGCCTAGAATTAGAAAACATCTCAGAAATTAAATAGGTAAGGTCAGTTGGGGCAAGTGCGGTTATGGGGGAAGTGCGGCTAGCATTATTATACAAAAAATTAGCAATGATATTGCTTAAATCGCCATCTAGTCATGATAGGAGAAACAAAATTAGTTCCTAGAAAAATAATTGGGAGCGCCACTGAATGAAATAGGATTTAACGCCATTTGTATTTTACACTGAGATTTCACTATGGTTTGAAGTTGACACGTGTGCGTTGTTGTGCTACAAAAAATAATTTCAAAATCAAAAATCAAAATCAAAAACTCTTTATTTCCATAAATACAATAAATGTACACTTAGAAAAGGTCAAAATATAAAACTAAACACACAAAAGTGATATTTTTTGATTTCTGTCGCTTCGGTATGTAGACTAAAGTAAAGAAGCGACGAAGAAACCTTTAGCCTGTTAGTTGTTATTTTTCGAGTTGGAGCAAAACCCGTCCCAAGCTTTTTTGTCCTCTAGATAATCTGATATTTTATAGTAAGCCTTTTTGCACAGCAAGGTTTTGACAATTTGTTTGAATTTATTTACTGACTAGCTGCGCCGATTTTTGTTGCGCGAAATTTATGTTTCCAACTTTTTTAATTTTTTCTTTCATAAGAACCTTCTCCTGACAATAACAAACACAACAAAGAAAGAATTAGCGAAATCGGTCCAGGCGTTGTTGAGTTATGCGCTTACCAACACATTTTGCGATTCATTTTTATATTATAGATAGATAATTTTTGCAACTCACTAGGAGTTTTGTTGTAGAAGCGTATACATTGCCCTTTAAAAGATACATTTATTTTGTGTAGCCTAGTTGTGGGCACAGCGAGTTTATGTTTATTTCTGGTATTAAAATTATGTTTATCGCTATTTTTAGGGAACCGATTTATATTTTTATGAGTGTACAATAAGTTTTAATAGATATATTGACATGGTACTGTCATTATGTTTATTTCTTTGAATTTATCACGTAGAGATTCTCTAGGACCCATGTTATAGATAACCCGAACAGCCCTCTTCTGCAGCACAAATACGGTGTTAATATCTGCAGCGTTCCCCCACAGCAGTTTACCATAAGACATAATACTATGGAAGTAGCTGAAATAAACAAGTCTAGATGTATCCACGTCTGTAAGATGACGGATTTTTTTGACTGCATACGCTGCAGAACTGAGTCTCTTCGATAGCTTATCTATGTGTGGGCCCCATTGAAGTTTATTATCTAAGGTGATTCCTAAGAATACGGTACTTTCTACTATTTCTAAAGTTTCTCCTTTAACGTTTACATCAGCCTTCACTTGTTTAACATTAGGTAGAATAAATCTAATACATTTTGTTTTGGTTTCGTTTAGCAAAAGATTATTGACACTAAACCAATGAACTTTTGAGATTGCATTATTCACATCGTCGAAATTTGTGTTTTGTCGCATCATTTTAAAAATTAATGAAGTATCATCAGCAAACAATACAATCTCGTGATTATTCTTGACAAGATGAGGCAGGTCGTTAATATAAACTAAGAATAGGAAAGGACCGTGGATAGAACCCTGCGGTACACCCATTGTAACTACAGACCCCGAAGACCGTTTCCCATTAATGTCAACTCTTTGTATCCTATCACTCAAATAAGATGTAAGAAGATCCAAAGAGGTGTTTCTTATTCCATAGTGATGTAGTTTCCTGATTAATGTTTCATGGTGTACGCAATCGAACGCTTTTGACAAGTCGCAAAAAACGCCTAAAGCGTCTTGCGACTTCTCCCAAGCATCAAAAATATGCGATACTAACTCTACACCGGCATCAGTAGTTGACCTGCCCCGAGTAAATCCGAATTGCTTACCATGTAGCAGGTCATTGCCATTAAAATGCCTAAGCAATTGATGTAAAATAAGTTTTTCAAAAAGATTTTGTGCCTAGATTGGCTGATCTGTAATACATAAGTATTTTCTTTGGATCCTAAGCTTCGTGTTTATGTAGTTGTTTCATTTGTATCTAAGCAAAATACGCTATAATTCCCGGTTCAAAAACCTAACCCCAAATTGTATTGATTGGGAAAGAGCGGCTACCATGCTTGGGGCAAGTGCGGCACTATGACGCACTTGCCCCGTCGGGGGGTTTTCAACCTTTATTTTTATCTCATGTTTTCTGAAACTGCCTTACGCGACAACCTTCGTTTAGAAGAAGTTTTCGTCTAAGTCCACACCACAGACCAAGTAGAGATCTGCATTTCAATAATAAAAACGTTAAATACACTTTTTAAACAATTAAAATTATATGTCACTCCTCCCACATAGACGGGTCTAACTACACGTCACACATCAAAATCGGTAAAGTTTTTGACCAGAACATAATACATACCTACAAACATCCCAGTACCTTTACCTTCGTTCTTGGACAGTCAGGTGTAAATGTTTAGCACCACTGGAAACGTTGTTCCTTAGTAAATGTGCCGCACTTTCCCCGTTTTACAATTTTCTTTTTTTTTTGGGATGAACCTTATTTCTAGGATCCAAGAGTCGAATAAGGACTTCTTTTCTATTTAAAGGTTCCTCTTACTGTAATTCAAGTGGAATTTACAGATTATAGTCATTTACTGGCAACTTTTGACTACTGCCGCTCTTGCCCCATTTCGTTGGGAAAGTGTGGCTAAGGACAAGCTGTTAAAAACCTAATGAAATTCCTAAAATACTGTATCAGATTGCTGAAATTGTAGGTTCCATACGGAGATTATTCATCAGGTAATGTGGTGCTGAAACAAATTATTTAAAAATGGTCATAGTATCAACAATAATCGAGTGCCAAGTGAACTTTTAAAATATTATGCCGCATTTGCCTCAACTGCCTATTTATCTAGCTCAACTTAGCTTGTTCATTTATATGCCTACCTAGCTCATCTGCTATCATTCCTGAAACAGAACAGGGAGGGTACATGCAGCGGCTCATCTGCTATCATTCCTGAAACAGAACAGGGAGGGTACATGCAGCGGCTCATCTGCTATCATTCTTGAAACAGAACAGGGAGGCACATGCAGCGGCTCATCTGCTATCATTCCTGAAACCGAACAGGGAGGGTACATGCAGCGGCTCATCTGCTATCATTCTTGAAACAGAACAGGGAGGCACATGCAGCGGCTCATCTGCTATCATTCCTGAAACAGAACAGGGAGGCACATGCAGCGGCAGCAGTGGGCGTCGTCTTTACTTGATTCCACAGATTACAGAATATGATAATCTAAAATCGGTGCTTAAAATAAACAAACTTCGGTCACACAAGGCACGTTGCACGGGCTGCCATAACGTCACAAAACTTTGTTGGTTGAAATCATATTTTGGTACGTACAGAAATAAGTTTCTAATTAAATTTTGTTACAGAGCTATTAATATGTTCTTGCTAATTTCGGCCCGCAGCTTCAATTCTTCAAAAGTATGTAGGTAGCTTGAGTATAATATAAATATGAAGTAAGTTTCAAAGTTGTCAATCTAACAAGAGCGAACTCAAAATAATTGTAGTTGTGTATGATGCCTGTATGCGTAAAATTACAATAAATGATATGAATATATTAATGTTAGTAAACATCTAGAAATACATCTATAAAAAAATCACCCCGATCTGTTTAGTAGTTTTTGCGTGTAGGTATTCAACTTCAAATTTTTTATTGTTTATTTGAGACCATATTGTACATCAGTTGTTAAAGTAAATAAATCTTAAATATGGACCCGGCTAGGGCACAGCAAGATGAGTACTAGGTACCTACCACCTACCTACTAAGTAATATACCTAATAATAACGCTAGTTATGATATACCTACCTAAGGTTTAAGTTAAGCTTTGTATTGTAAGCCAACTACATCTTAGTACATGAATAGTTAAATTACACAGCAAAAATTAAACGTACCTATATGAAATAAATAAATAACTAATATAATTCATTGATTTTGTTTTGTTTACAAGTTTATGTAGTATAATTATGTATATCAGTTACCTAGTGCCCATAACCATAACATAACACAAGATCTGCTTAACTTGGGCTAGATGATGCTGTGTGAATTGTCCAGTCCAGCATTATTAATAATAATTTATAATAAAATTTTATACCTACATACATAATAACAGCTATAGCTAAAGTTTTATTTAGGTAATTTTTATAGAACTTATTCGAATTCCCCTTTTAGAATGAATGTTCTATCACACTGCGTGGCGTGTGGGCTGCCACAACAACGTGACAGAACTTTGTTGGGTAAATTATATTTTGATACTTGCAAGTTTGGCTCGAGAGCTAATAATACTTTAACAGGTATGTACTCACCATTATTGTACCTATTTAGGTTTTTTTATATAATAAGTAGTCACTTTTCAGTTTAATCAAATTTAAAAAAATGTTTCCATCTCCTTCGAAAATCTCTTTGATGCTGTTTTAGAAGCAGGCACCTACTTAATTGTCATTATTAATAAAGTATGTTTATATAATATCCATTTATTTAATGGTTAAAATTATGAGGTTACTACGTCACAACAGTATATTTATCTATTGTGGTTACGTCGTCGTTTCGTTTAGTAGAATAAGTACCTAGTTCCTATTGCCTTCCTCCAGCTCGGCTCCATCCCTATACTAAACACGTGTAAGCAACTGGACAGCGACACGTGCAGATGCAGACAGTCACAGTGGTCCTATCTACTACACACACCCACCAACAAACTGTTACCTACGTCCTTCGTGAATGTGATAGCTAAGCCATCTAATCTGTGGCTAAGCTATGATGAGTAGGTGTCAATGTGCATCGACTTTTCACTGTGGTAGGTAGGTATCTTTAATTTTTATTTTTTGACCACTATTATCATGGGGTGTTCTATTGTTCTTAATTTAAATGTTACGTGGAAGAGTACTTTGGAATGTGAAGGCAGATTCCGAAGCTCGTGTTGTATTTTGACGCCGCGCAACGCGGGCCGCGCACTGACGACGATCACATGACTCGAACCGGCCGGTATTTAGATTACACGCTCAGAACGATTGCGAACCTCTGGCGGTATACGCGTATTTCGCACTCGCTTTCCTACATGCTGTGTTATACGAGAACATTTTATCATCGCAGTGTTTGTTTACTGAAAATGGATAGTGGGGACTTAACATAAACAAAAATTTTTTGTTGAATCTTTCGTTGTGTTGCGGGAAGGAGTTAAAAGTACCTATTAAAATTAAATTTAGTGATACTTACTGTACTTAATTTTGTTGTGACGGAATTATGGAATCAAGGAATTTCTGGCCAGAAAGTGGACATGCAACGAACTATGACAAGTAAGTGTTCCACTTCATGTTTAAAACAACCCTAAAATCAAACAATGTATTAATCAATCAGTTAAAGAGCTGAATCATAAATGTAGAGAACCATCTTCTATTTGATTAACTTCTTATTTTAATAATAAAATTGTATTAAATCCGGATAGGTAGGTCACCTACTCTTAGGTCACTCATCATAATATATCTCATAATATATCTTCTTACAACACTTAGGTATTTAAGGCCAAACAAGGGCTGGTGATATACAATAGGTAGGTGGTACCTACAGGCGACCTACGATACCGGTACGAATTGTTTAGCTCGCTTGTTTACGTGTCAAACTGCCTTGAAGCCACTTTGATTCTTGCATTTCTAGCTTCTGTTACGCTCAAGTCAGATACCATTAAACTATGCAGGTAGGGTCAAATGGGGTAAATGCGAATACATATCATCGCTAGATTGACTTAATAATTACAGGTACTTATTCAACCACTCTAATTTTGGTACTTAGGTAGGTATACAAATATTTTGAAATCAACAATTTGCCTTTACAGCTTACTTAGCTATTTTAATAGATTTTATGTTACCGGAAAGTTTTTCTGATAGTTACCTTGATATTAAGGTACCTACCTACTAAGTTTTTTTCTAATTCTAGGCCTAGTTAAGTAGGTTGTGTGTGTGGGTCCAGGAATACATAATATAATAAAGTAAGTCGGTAAGTACTTATAGGTATTAACGTCTCTTTTAATTTTTAAAAAGATCAGATGGGATAAGCCTATAATTTTTTATATTTTTCCGAAGATAAAATACCTACATACCTAGGCACCTATAGGTAGGTAGGTAGGTATAACGGTTGTAAATCGTAAGCAAACTTTTGGCAAGATTTAAATAGTGCATACCTACCTTCCCACTTACACTATAATGGTGTTGTTCGTTAGGTATAGGTACATAGGTAACATACCTAACGAAGGACCCGTGTACCTACCACCTACCTGACCTACCTACCTACATAACCTACTATAGGTACATTATTCATTTCATTTCATTACATAGCTATCCACATAGGTACTAGCATATTATTATTATAAATTTATAACACATAACTAGGTATTATATTTTAGTCAAAAGAGCTTAATTAAGTACCTACTAAGGTATTCTTTAGCCTGAGCAAAAGTTGGTGATTTAAAGCCAGTTAAAAATGACGTAGGTGCTAGGTAGGTACCGAGTAGGTAAATAAAACCTGAGAATAACGCCAAAACTGAATTTTTTGAAGGTCATTAATGGAGGCCCTCATGAATGAATTCATTATTATATCAGTGACATTGTGATTTGCGGGGAAAGTGCGGCGAAAATAACTCAACACATCTGTGCACGTGAGGCGTACCACGGGCGGGGAGGGAACACGAGCCGCGGCTCAACACGCTGCTCGAAACGTGACCAAGCCATAGACTGTTGTGTATTCTGTGATCACTTCACACACATGCACACATTCCGGTACTGGAATACACCACGTGTCGTCACACACACGCAAGTCACGTTCGTGCATCGTCTGACTTATGCTTGCTACCAAATTGACCTGTCTGAAAGTTGTAAGTTTACAGAAATTCGTAATTTTTCTCGTTTCAAAACCAAAATGTATCCGTATCCGTACCTATTTACAGTAGAACCTACATTCGCACTACACTTGATTGACCTTGATAATCCTTTACTGAAAATAGTTACCCTGCTAGGTACCTATAAGCTGTGGGTATATTGATATCACAACCGCAATTTTAAATTTAGGTGTGCCTATCGTGAACGCTTATGTTATGTTATGTTATGCTTATTATGATAGATAGGGTGTAGATAAAATTAAAATTTTGAAATTATTTTAATTAGGCAGCGTAATACTTGGTAATTAAAGAGGTTAGTTTACTACCTATAATTTAAAAATTAATGGGTATCTTACACGGCTTTAAAAAAAACAAGAAACAAAGATGTTGCCTCCAAGCCAGATAATAAAGAGAGCACTGTTCTTCTCATTTGCAAATTTGCAATGCTTGCAATAAGTAGAAAGAAATGATGAATCACACAATGACGTCATTCATAGCTGGATATTACATTGCACCTTGCACCTAATCTGAAGTACCTAGGTACGTTCCTACGAGACGAGATGGTGAGATGAGAATATGTGTAGTAAGTACAGCACAGATGAACCTCTTTGTGCGTCACGGAAACGCGATTAAGAAAATGGGAACGTACCAAAAATCATTGGTTTTTTATCGTTGCTGTCCTAGTGAGTCTCACAGGCTCAATGATTAAAAATTAAAAAAAAAAGCCTTTGAGATCTATATTTTTTCATGATACCTCCCTAGGTATCATGAAAAAAAAACTACCCTTACGTAAATAAAACAAAGAATAATGTCAGTGTTTTTTGAAATTTTATTCCTTTCTAAATATTTCGAGACATTTCTTTATTCAGTGTCTCTAAATCAAATATTTAATTATGAGTTCGTTGAAATATTGACGATTTCGATGATGTCATCGATTTCTATTTTCACTGAACCGACCAAGAGTTTTGAAAATTAAACTTGAAAAACATTCCAAAACTTTATAAATAGGTACTTAAGAAGTTACTTAAATATTTTAAGGATAATTATATTTGTACCTACAAGGTGCTACAAGTTTCTGTTTCGTTGCAAGAGGAGTTGTTATCGTGCGTATTGCGAAGGATACCTCGTAGTTTGCGCAAGTGATCGTGATTCGTGAATCACAACGTGACAGTGCTAGCACGTGGCTGACCATGTTCAGCAACCGTCACGCCGGTGCCACTGGTGTGTTATTATATCAGACCTAAGTACCCGAAATAAAAGGGGCTTTTAGGGGCTTTGCTTCTGAAAATAACTATGGTTTCAACGAAACTTTTGCGAACATTAATTTAAGATGATTGTTTTAAATGTTTTGATAAGTTTTCATTTATTTAAGAAGCTTATTGTAGGTATTATTGGCTTTACTTTAATTTTTAATAAGCCACGGAATTTGTTCCCAATATAGGTACCTAGTTCCATTCTGAAAATTTTAACTTAACTTCTTATAAAAGTTTTATTTTTTGTTTTATTTTTTAAGCTACTAAGTAGCTAAACTAATTTAATTTAGTTAAAAACTTCGTCTAATTGCTAAGAAAAGCAGTGAAGACGGATTATGCTCCGAGTTTCTTTTTTGTTAATTTTTATTATAGATAGAGTCAAGTATAACATAGATAGAGTAGGTATAAGTACCTATTATATTTCTTGGCAGTTCCTATGTCTATTATGCAGATGTGACTTCGCTTAATCAACTTAAATATCACGAAGGCGGAGAGCATCTAAATCCATAATGTACTAAGCTAAGAACTTTTATTTTATAGTTAAGTTTTACCCCACCTTGCCTTACCTACTTATCATATGCTTCTGTCAGAATTTATTTTAGTAACCGTGTGCGTCCATAATACCTACAAGCTCTGCCAAGTTTGGGTCTAGACACCTAAAATGATAATTAAAAGTGAGAACTTAAGTACCTAGCTTTGTTCACAGAGAAATGAAAGACAAAACTGACTATAAAATACCTACAGTACGGAAATAGGTGGACCTATAATCAAGGTGGGGACTCAAATAGGTAGAAATAGCCTGCACATGTTTCAAAATGATTAAAAACTCAAGCACATGGGTGCCAACATGTTGTATCAACCGCACGAGTCTGCAAGCCTTTAATTAAATTATTGTTTTCGAATCGAAACGAAAACAGGGACCAGTGTTTCTATGAAATGACTGACCTAAATCAGGCTCATTCATGACACTCAGCACGTGTCTTTGCTACCTATAAATGAACTAGGTACATGTATACACTCAGTTCTGCGGATAGGAACGTGATTTGACGAATATAAAAAATTGACCGTGGTAAATGTAATGTACCTTACCTGTACTTTACCGTACACGGTTTACGGTCTAGTTTACTCTAAATTCTTGCTTTGAATTTGCACCACCCCAACTCTTCCCGCGGGTATCGTAGGAGGCGACTAAGGGATATCCACTGGGGGCGGGCAGCAGCGCCCCCTGCAGAATAATTCTACCACCGAACTGCGATCCCCAACCCGCATGCCCAGCGTGGGGATTATAGGCATTACCCCCCCATGTGATAAAAGCCAGTAAGGTGCTTGTCAGGGGGAGACCAGCGTCCAATAGTGGACCAATACAGGCTGTTGAGGAGGTTGAGGTTACTCTAAATTCATTAGTTTTTTACAAAACATATTACTTACATTGTAAACTTAAAGCTAGACAGGTAATGGCAAAGGCGAGCTTAACCCTTGATAAGAGTTATTTTCCAGCAAACCTTTTTGGAGAGAAAAACGAGGTTATAAAAGACTAGGTTCCGGCTTCTTACGGGTGGACATTTATTTTTAGGGTTTCGCGATCTGCTTCGAAACCCTTATGGTCTCGCTTTGTCTATCTTTTTTACCATTTTAATATCTCAGTAACTGCCGTAGCTATATAAACTTGAAATTGGTACTTAATAGGAATTACCATGATTTACAAGGTATATTTTAGGATGATGAACGTTGTGTTGTGGTTGTGACACACGGATTTTTCATTTTTGTGCACGGCAAAAAAATTTGCTGTTTAATTTTTGTTTGTCCTTGAAAGTGGTCTTATCAAGGAGGGCAAAGTTTTGAAAGGGTAACCGGGGTAAAAGCGAGTTATTCATTAAAAGACACTTAAGGACAAGGTTTTAAAATGTCTCCTACAAAAGATCCATTCGAAAAGCCCTTCAACAGACAACCACATCATTCTCTGGATAGGGCGGGCGGGGCAGCGGCGGTTGGTGGGCTGCATTGTATAACTTAAATGCTGCATTAACAATCAAATCTTATATATAAAAATTCCGTACCTCAAAAGGAAAAAAAAACGATCACTTTGTTGTCCGTCTGTCTGTCTGTCTGTCCGTCTGTCAAACCCCTTTTCTCAGAAACGCGTGGAGGTATCGAGTTGAAATTAATGTCAAATCAAGTCCGTAAACTCTTGGAGCCTCGATATAAATAAAACTTCTAAGTCAACGCAATCAAAAGTTACAGCCGTTTATGTCCGAATATTTTGAAATTTCCAAGGGAATCACATGCACACAAAACCTCTAGGGTAGGTACTTCCCGTAGACCTAGAATCATGAAATTTGGCGAACAGCAAGGTCTTATTTATTATTTATTTAGCACAAGTACAGGAAAAAGTCCGTAAATTATAAATTTGCAGTTTATTCCTTAAAAAAATAAAAAATTCAATCATATACCTACAAATAAAATTAATATTTTATTTAAAAAAGAACATTAAAAATAAAAATAAAATTTAGTTTTTATTAAATTAAAACTTATAGGGTACTTCTCGTACACCTAAAATCATCAAATTTTACGAGCAGTAAGGTGTTATAGCACAAATAGAGGAAAAAATCCATAAACCATAAATTGGTAGTTTATTTACTGAACAAATAACTTTTGATTTTCGTCATAGACTAAAACCTATAGGGTAGCTACTTCCCGTTGATCTAGAATCATAAAATTTGGCGAGAACTTGCTTCTCGACAAATTTTATGATGAGCCTTTTAGCACAAGTAAAGGAAAAAATGCTAAAACCGTAAATTTGTAGAATATACACAAAAAAAAATACTTTCGATTCTTGCTGTGTACCAAAACCTATAGGGTACTTCCCATTGACCTAGAATCATAAAATTAGGTAAGAAGCAAGGTCTTATACAACCAAGAAAGGGAAAAATCCGAAAACCTTAAATTTGTAGTTAATTAACATGAAAATTTTTGATTCTCGCTATGGACCAAAACTAACCGGGTAACTACTCCCCGTTGACCTAGAATCTAGGTCAACGGGAAGTACCGGGTACCCTGTAGGTTTTAGTCCATAGCGAGAATCAAACTGGAATCATGATATTTGGCAAGACACACGGTCTTACAATTATACGGAACCCTTAGTGCGTGAACAAAAAGTTTCACAGAACTTTTATTAGGTAGGTATGTAGGTACCTAGGTACCTGCCTGCTTGCCTATGGTATCCGTGTAAAGTTTTAATTAATGTTTACTCACTGAATCACGTGTTTAATAAACAAAACAACCACGAGATGCCAAGGGGAATGAACTTGTTAACAAAAAGTTTTTACAAGGTTTCAAAAAGGAAAAATGTGCGGAGTTTTGTACCAGTGCAGTAGTAGCTAGGGTTCTGTACTTTCTTTTAATACATTTGATTGGTATTGATGTAGATCAGTATTGAACTACCATAAAGTTGTTTAGTTAACAATCTACAATACAACAGATGCAGAATCAACTGTTCCATTTGTAAATACCTTAATAAAAACCTTGCTGTGCAAAAAGTGCTTAGTATAAAATATCAGATTATCTAGAGGACAAAAAAGCATGGGACGGGTTTTGTTCCAACTGGAAAAATAACAACTAACAGGCTAAAGGTTTCTTCGTCGCTTCTTTACTCTAGTCCACACTACGTACAGAAACAGAAGCGACAGAAACTAAAAATATCACTTTATTTCCGTGTCAGTTTATAATTTGACCTTTTCTACGTATCGTCAATCGTGTGTAGTAGTATTACAGAAAAAAATAAAAAACTCTTTATTTCCATAAATACTGTATATAACGAATCGAATCGTAATTGAAGTAATGAGTTTTTGATTTGATTATTTATTTATTTATTTACCTGCGCAATGTAATATTTAGCACATAGAAAATTACATTAACAGAATAATTATTATTTGTATTTGTTTATTGTAATTTTCTTGTTTTAATTAAATAAAACGAAATAATGTCACCTAATGCAGCTATTTTACTGGTATGGCTAGGGCTTGGGTTATTACTAGACGTCAAGTTCATTTTGTCCCCCTTCACCCCTTTGATTAAACACATTATTTACCTTACTACAAGTCTACACTTCACTTATCGTTTTAAGGTGCTGCTTCTTAAATAGCTAGTAGGTACAAATTGTACCCGTTTTGTAATTTCTAATCATAATTGTACCGTACAATTATGATTAGAAATTACAAAACGGGACGACTTCTATAAGCTTTTATTTTTATTATACGTACCTAAGGTGACTTAGGTTCTAAAAACCAATACTATCTGGGAGAAAATAAAATTGAGTCGCTTTACAAAATAATGACTTTGCGTTTCACTTAAAATTCTGGTCTTGCGGATTCCTAAAACTTGCTTATACATTTACTTCGCGTTAAACAACTTCTTTTATTTAAGTAGGTGATTCACGTGTTTCAGGCGGTCACGTGAGTTGCCTGCTCAGATCACATTTTCTAAAAGTATTTAGGTACCTAAAAGTTTTAAGTTCGAACCTTCGGCATTCGGTATAATTTTTACACTTCACCATCGCAAAAAGGGATGGAAAGTTTGCAAGGTTCATGCCTACGTATAATAGGGTTTAGGTAGCTTTACAGCTTAACGCATTTTCTTACTTGTTATTTACTTAACTACTTGTGTTTTGTCCTGTAAGTAGGTAGGTATATTATAAATGTTCAAAGATAAATACAAAGGTACCTATCTGCGCTTCTTAGGACACGTGTAAATGTAACTTCTATTTTATTCTGTGACTTGCTCCTTCCACCAGTTCCTTTTGCAACATTGTTGTATGGGTTTTAATTAAAATAATTTACCTACGGTAGAGCAATAGGTAAGTTTACTATTATCTACAATGTAAGTTATAGCACAGAAAAGTCTGTAGGTAGGTATAAGTCTAATTACTTTTAAAAAATACACATTTTTTTCAAAATAAAAGATGATCATCATCAACATCATCAGCTTCGTTCGAGGGTGATTGATGACATATACTTAATGAATGATTAATGATTATAATTTAACGATACGATACATCTTAATCTGTCTAGGCATGGTGGAATAAGGAAATTCACGTATTTAAGTATATGAACCCTGAAAACATTGCACTCCTTTTTTGGGCAGTGGTGTAAAAAACTTATAGTAGGTACTTTTTTTTTTAAAGTAAAGTCTTTTCTCTTGTCACCCTACTTAGAACTGAAGCACTTTAAGGTCATCACGTTTTACGTTGTTCTATGAAAACGGGTTTAATGTTTATAAAAAAGTCTTTGTTTAACTACAACAACGTGCGTGATATTATGATAAATTGATAATAAATAACCCACTCGTAAAATAAATAAATAACATTAGAAACAGCATAGTACCTTACCTACGTAATATAGTAATATAATACCTAGGTATGTGTCGTAGAGCTGTGATAGGTCACGAATTCATGATAGATAAGTTATGATTAGAAGGCTTTGAAATTCTTGGTTGGTAATATAATAAGATAGGTACCTCACCTAGCTGACTGAGTTTTCTTGTTGCTGTCGGCTAATTCATCCCATTGCCGGTGTTAGAGATGTGATATTATGGTCATATGGAATTAGGCATGAATTAGGTATCGAATGGACTGTTTTGATCCACTTGTTGGCAAAGATTGTATCGGGATTGTATAGTTATTGGGATGGGAGCCAGTCCCCGATTCTCTTCTCTCAACAATATAAAAACATTTTTTCTTTCTTTACCGATGATGGAATAAAATCGTTCCATAATCGATAAGCAAAAAAAAATTTTTTTAATGAAACGTTCCCCATTTTAAAAATACTCAGGTACCTATCTAATTCTCTAGTCACCAAAAGGTACCTACTGATGAAAAATCAGTAAATTTTTGTAACTAAAGACGTTAGATGTATTCTACTGTTCTCCACATTTTTCTATAATCCGGCTTATTATTAATATGTTATTAATAGACATTTTATGCGCCCATATGATCCGGACACGAGCCTAAGAATTTAATTTAAGACTTATTGTAAGAATTAGAAAGACTAAAGAAGCCATCGAACCGCGGCGGTAGACACTGCTATCCATTCTGTGCCTCTGATTACCAGCCTGGCACGTGAACGCGCCACGTGTCTGTGACGTCATCCGCTTGCACAACGAGTGCATCACGAAACGTTCCATGTTTGAATGAATGTTATGGTCGCACGGGAAATGTAGGTCAGTTTTCCGTCGTATTTTCAACTGGTTGGTATTGGTATTGATAAACTAGTTGTTACCCGCAACTTCGTTAGCGTGGTAACTAGGGTAGTACCTACCTTACTAAAGGACGCTTTAGTAAGGTAATATAGGTTATTATTACCGTGCTTTAGTGAACGGAATAAACTTTGCAAAAAGCGCATAGGTAGTACCTACATCTGTGACTTATTAGTATTACACACGAAGCATTAAATATTATATTATCCATAGAATGTACCTTTAGCAATTAATTGAACTAGGTATTTCGTTTCTTTGCTGGAGAAAACCATTCTGTTTAATTTTCATATTTTACAAAGCAGATGACCATGACAATATCACAAATTCAATCATTATTTTGACAAAAATACCTAGACAACATTGCATAGAAGGACTTCTTATCACAGATGTATTTACCTAATGTAGGTACCTAAATCTGTGCTTTTTATGTATGTTTTTGTTTCTCGTTGGACGTGATGTGTAAATTATCAAACCCTTTCAATGTCCTAACAAGGCTATTTTTGTAGATTGATAGATAACTTTTGACCGATATCAAATAGATAAGGTTGGTCGGTACAACTTTTCTTCCGATTTAGCTGGAATTAAGCCACATATCCTAATATTGGCAGCATTAATTTCATGCGGCCTTCACCCGGGTCCGATATTACCCCAAGATGATTTAAATCTTTGACCGAACCAAACGCACTAGGTATTACAAATTATAGGTAGGTTAGGTAGGTATGTGTCATTATCACAAATCACAAAATAAAATAAAAACAAGTTAAAACATTTATCTTTCCTTGGTACCTACTGGCTGGTACCTACCTACCTACGTACTTATTTACGTTAAGTCTCTAGTTAGTCTCCCTGACCTCCTAGTCCAATGACTACCTACTAGACAATGAAATTACCTACCTACTTATTATTTCTATCCAAAATGACTTTTTGAAATTTACTCGATTGTGTGACTTCGTTTCGCGATACACGTGCAGCGAGTAATGTGACCACACTTTCGCGTTTGACTGGTGGTTGATTTTATAAAATGTCGATTTATATTTCTGTCTTTCTTAAATTATCATTAGTAACAGAAATTCTAATAGGTACGTTAGGTAAGTACATCCCATACGGGAAAATGGATAGCCTATCCTATAAAACCCACTTATATTCACGGCCCTCAAGAAGTTACTTCTAAATATGAAGTTAGGTAGGTACCTACTTCGATTCGATTTGCGGAAAAATCGACTAAAACAGTTTAGTCGAAACAGTTTAGTTTTTGTTTAGTCGAATTGTGTTTTAGTCGAACTGTTTTAGTCGAATTGTTTTAGAGAATTGTTTTAGTCAAATTTTCCGAAGACGATTCTAAAGATCTATATCAGCAGATTTTTTTCTATGCACGCCCAAATTCCGGCACTAAAGCTGGCAAGAAACCGATATCAACGAATTAATACGAATACTATGGCCATATCTCATAAAAAAAATTGGTTGTCTGTAAAGTCGGTTTACTGACGATAGTTGAACGTGACAACGTCTTAAGAAAATACTGATGGAATGGTAGCATTTAATACTCGATCAAAACATGTAAATGTACTATAGTATAGCAGCTGTCCACGCAGACGCATCGCTCACTCAAGTAGGAGAGAGACGGATGTCTAGCGCTCTCGCTTGCACTTCAAGCCTTACATGGAACGCCTCAGAGCGAGGTAACGCCGCATGACGTCATGTTTTTTCGTGCGTGCAGCCGGCTCTATCGAATTATAAGACGTTGTCACGTCAAAAGTTGTGATTATACAAGTCGGAGGTAAACACGTGCCGACAGTCAGCCACACCTCAATCCTTGTCGCCCTACACAAGTCTCGTGAGCTCGACCAGTGATGTTCCGGCTACGGCAATTGCCGTATTATACGGTTTTCGGGCGGGTAAATCGTCAAGAATACGGCATACGGCAGACATTTGAAAGCCGTATAATATTTATATGAAATTATACGGCCGGTATAGGAAGCGCTGACAATACTGAATTTCTTCGTGTAACGGAACGCACTAGCGACTGGCTCCTTCTGGCGGGTTTCCCGCTGTAGACATAAAGTAACCTGTTAAAATGAGACGGCACTTATGGACCTTACTAGTGTTTACACACCTAGCGATTTTCTAATTTAGTCACTTAGTTATGAATGTTGTATTGTTCTAGTGTGTGTAATGTAAGTTTTGTTTCTAGTTACAACACTTACGACGGCCCCTTCATTTGTAAACTTTGAACACAATATTTCCGCAATTATTGCTTCAGTTTTCAGGTATATTAGTTTAAAGTTAACGTTGCTGAACTGAATTGTTACAAAAAAAAGAGCAAAACTAAGCACACTAAACAAAAGTATAGGAATCAGTGGGAGAGAGACGATTAAATCTAATACCTACTGTATATTTTATTTTTTAATACTGTATGTTTTATTTGTAAACATTTATTATAAAAACTTAGAATATACGGCCCGTTTTTTAAATTTTCCCCTGAATACGGCAATTTTTAGGTTGAGATACGGCAATACTAAAATTTACTTGGAACAACACTGAGCTCGACTAAAGTCAATCTAGTGAACTTGAGTCGGCCGAGCTGAGCGGTCTCTTTCGCCTTCTACATAATCGAGGAACTTGTGTTATTTAAAGTGGTTCTAATGAATGTTCTTTTGACCCCTTTCGCCAGAGAGGAAAGACACGATGTTGCGTTGTTAGCGTGAGTTTTATTAATTATTATAATATTGTAGTGTAAAGAAATGATTTAATGGAAAATACCTACCTAATTGATTTAAGGTGGACAAGATTTAATGGATTGGCTGGAATTATACCTACCTACTTACCTACGGATGTTTTTAAACTTTTGTAGGAAGATTATTTTTATCGAGTTTATCATTGGTGTGGTGTTGATTGAGATCTTCGTTTATTTACTTACCTAAGTATAGGAATATAATATCTGTGCCTAAGTGTATAGTTTTTCTGTCACATCGAGCACACATGCGTATACATAACATAGATTTACAAGAATATTATTTAGATTACGGATGGCTACAGGTAGGTACAGGGTGACTTTTTGACTCGGGGTTGGATGGTCAAATCCGAAACCATGACATCTGTAGAAAAGTCGTCAAAGGAGTCATGACCCCGATTTATGAGAAAACAAAAACTGCATGATTCGATTTTTTAAATCTTTTACTATTGCGATAAATCGAACTGATTGATTTTTCCAAAAATATGACACTGTATTTTTGCGCCAACGGATTTTGTTGCTGATAAGGATCAATCTTTGCAAAGATATGTTTTAGGTACTTTCTGTAAATAAAAGAAAATGGCTATTTCTTACAATTTTAGTTGTTTGAATACCTACTCTTTTACCTACTTGTAATAAAATTACAATCAAATAATAGAAATAAATTAGAACTAGTATTTACAATTATATCTCAACTGATACATGTCAATACCTGTCAGAAGGGTCACCAAGACGCCGGCTGCATTGCCCCGCTGCTGTACGGCAATGCTGATGAGCTGTGCCAGATACTCAACAGCTCTCGGGTCACGCGTCGCTTCGACCAGACGCTCAGATATTATTTTAAAACCTTGAAGAGTCTCGGTACCCCACGGACTCGACTCGACACTAGGGTCTCGACTCCAAGGGGAGCAAATGTGTAGGCTCTGTTGATTACTTAAATTGTATTGTTCGACATTTCAAGTAGACAACTAAACGTCCTCGACGTGGATGCAGAGGATGAAAAACATCATCTCACGGTTACTTTTGTAACTAAAGATACAAAAACTTATTTGATATCACGTGTTTTCTGGTAAAAAAAACTCAACGGATGTCAGAAAAAGATTTATAAATCTTTGATGTCAGCACCCAAAGTGATCTCCAATTCATGAACTCGTATCAAATTATTGTAATACAGACAGGCTCGAATCTGGAATACGAGATATTTTTTGTCAGACTAGGTCTGTATCGAAGCTACCTATAGGTACTAAGTGCTTGTCTGGCTTACCTTCTTAGATCTGCAAAAGGTTGGTATAAAACTTTAAAAAAACTAACATGCCTACAACTTACGAACGTTAAAATTTTTACAAGTGACTGTAAACTTTAAAAGTATTTTTATATGTTTTCCATATAATTGAGCGAATTTTAAAACTTTATTTTCCACTCCAAAACGTGTCCTCTGTTTGAACAATGACCTTCGATCACGTGCTTGTCGATATTGCTTGAGTCGTTGGATTGGAACAAACTTCGGTACCAACAGCTCACTGTCCAACTTGGGTTAAGAGACGAGTTTATATATTAAGTGAGCTGAATTTTATTATAAGTAAGCTAAAGTTACTAAGTTGGTAAGCAAATCGAAAGATAAATACACGTTGTTGATACTTGCCTATTGGCATGCTGGCGGTATACCAAATACGTACGAATTCTAGTCGCTAGTGGAGTCAATATACAAATAATTTTGAGTAAGTCCTACTAATATGTAGATTGTTTTGTTTTATATATTTACTAATTGCTGTCTGAACACTACATACATACATACCAAATTCGTCCATACTAATACTTATCATAAAATTAATAAAAAATCTTACA
The DNA here is from genome assembly GCA_963564075.1 of Eupithecia subfuscata. Classification (NCBI taxonomy): domain Eukaryota; kingdom Metazoa; phylum Arthropoda; class Insecta; order Lepidoptera; family Geometridae; genus Eupithecia; species Eupithecia subfuscata. Next base: position 4,946,900 of record OY751103.1, on the reverse strand, counting down.
TATAATAAATACGATTTAAAAGTTAAATAGTAAAAAAAAAACCAAAAGACTAAAAATCCTAAAACATTAATAATATTTGTACGATGAAAAAAGTTTAAACAAAGAAGCGGCACACACATCGCATGGTACTCGTACGGCGGCGTAGCAGACAAATGGTATAGAATCTATAGCATCAGCAAATACATTGATAGATGTATTTGCTACGCGGTGTAGCTACTTGCTACGCGGCTCGTAGGTCATCTGCTACGACTGCTACGAGGCTCGTAGGTCATTGCTACGCGGCAGCGGCGTAGCAACTGCTCCGCAGCGCGGTATAATTGCTACGCTTCGTAGCAAAACAGATACGTTTCAGCAGCTTAGCTTTACCGGTAGTCCACGCACCGACTGAAAATAACTATTACTTTTAAACCCCCCACAAAAAAAAGATCGCACCAATTTTTACAGTTTATTTCGGCAAATAGTACTTTGTTATGCTATCCAAAACAACTATAACGATTTTGGTGCACAAAACAATCGGCTAAATTTCGGCAGTGTTATAAGCTACATTGGGAATTCTTTTGCGCCCTCATTTTGCGAAAAAAATTAAAAAGCCGAGTCAGTTTTTTCTTCGTTTACAATTAATTTGTACTTGTTATATGTAAACATTACTGTCTTGTTACAGCTACAACTCCAACGATGGGTTCGGGCGAGCGGACCATCTCAACTTCGCGGCGGCGCCGTCGGAGGACGAGGCGGAGTACACCGCCGGTGCTTACCTCAAGAAGGGGAAGGTCTCGAGGGCAAGTCTACTGAATAGCCCGATTTATCTCTTTTTATTTACAATTAGTTTGTTATGACAACAAGATTGCGATGATTTTTTACACGATTGACCAAAAAAGGCGATCGGGGTTCATGTATGTGAGTTTCTTTATTCCACCATATGTTTTGAATGCCTGACCTGATTTTGATGCATGGGGTTAGAATCCTTAAATCATCCCAAGTCACCAGGTATATTTTTTTTAAAAGGCGACTACGATTTACTACTTTACGGTCGTAAATATATTGTAGAATCACTAAGCTCGTTCATTAATTCAAATATCGAAAAAATCATCGCAATCAAAGTTTGATTTGCTAAACTAGATGGCGATGCTGTCGATTGCATTCGTTCGAAAACCCAAAAAGGTGGCCCTTCATATCTAAGTAGTCTTTAAATATTTTGTATTGTAAGCGAAAAAATAGGATACACCGCGATAACCTAGCCTAGGTTTTTATCACTCCAACACGTGGGGAACTGGGGCATGGACTCCTGCGCTGATTAGGGTGGGCCTAGTATGTCTAGAGTGGACTTATAGGCAAGTGATGTGTGACGTTTTTTTCTCAAGCGCGACGTTTTTTTATCATACAAATCAAATCTACCTTAAATTGAGCAAAGTTGTATGTATATCTTTACTAAACTCCTTTGGAAGTAGGCAAGTATTGAGTAAGCCGGCCTTGCGAAGTGCGTGCATTATTGACGCAAGACAGGTTCTTAGGTATTCAGTACCTATGTTCCTACAACACATATTTCCCTGTTCTGAGTGGGTAGGTACAACACTTTCACTGCCATATCTCTGCAGTTGTACCTTTGCGACGGGAAAATTAAAAGTCTTACTGACGTTCAAGTCCTTTACTGCAACAAAACATCATATAGAAAACCAAATCGTACCAAATCATATAGAAAAAGCAGACGTCACTATCACGTTTCGATACTGCACAAAGATATGGTCATAGAATCTAAGATTAACGCCGGGAGCCGTTGTATGAATCCATATTTTTATTTTATATTTCCCCTACAGCAAGACCCATTGTCACACCGGATCATAGAGAAGCGGCGTCGCGACAGAATGAACAACTGCCTCGCAGACCTCTCTCGACTGATTCCTCCGGAGTATCTCAAGAAAGGACGAGGCAGGATCGAGAAGACAGAGATCATTGAGATGTCCATACGCCACCTGAAGTATTTACAGGATCGCGCTAACGGTAAATTTCCTAAGTCCGATCTTCGCGCGTCGGTATCCCATTTGCTAAACATGTTTGAATGAAATGAAGATTTATTGTCGAGCATCCAAGGCCTATATTCAGTAATGCTATATTGTGTTTAATAAAACGGAATCGCATTAGTCATTTCAGGTGTTCATTTCACGAGAAGCTTAGGTATTCGTATTATCTAGCTAATAGACGCTCGACAATCGATCGGAGGTCGCAAGATGTGTTTACGTTTACAAACGCAAGATAACAAAGACACGCGTGAAGCTTGTTGCTGAATTAATACTGACTTTGAGACTTTGCAATAATAAAATACTTCAATCATTTCAAACAATACCCTATTGCGTCACTCTTTCAATTTTCATTTGCAAATTACTGGGATATTTTTATTTTCGCCGACCATAAACTGAACGTAGAGATTTTTTGTAATATCTGCAAAGTTTTGAGTAAATACCAACCTTAGTCACTCTTGCATGCAGTGAACGTAATTTTTGTCAAGCCGTTTCTGGCTCCTTCCCAAATACGAAATAGTTTGAGAGACTTCAACAACACTGTTTTCTTCAGAAGCTTTTAAATGTTTTAAGATGATGTCAGAAATACTGCAAAGCCTATATCGGCTGTTCAGATAGGTCAGTATTTCGTACATAATCTCAGAATGGTTCGAAGTCCGCACTCTGACAATACGAGTAATCTAGAGGATCGAGTTTTACGAATAGCCTTGATCAAGCAAGATAGGATATTTACTTGCTATTTCATTCTATTAAAAACGCTTTCATCTTTTTTACAATTTTAAAATAAATCTGGCAACTACCTGACCATTAAATAATCCAGCAATGCACACGCTGTCGAACGTGTTGCAAAGCGACGCGCTCCTCCTGGTGGCATCGCTAAAGCCTGGAGTGACAGACGCATTAAAAGCTTTCACCCACTTTTCAAAAACGACTTTCAAGTCTGAAGTTACTTGCCCGATTTATAAAATCAACAATCAGAGTGCCACTGAAGGGACTAATGTTGTGGGGAGTCGCCCAGGGAAGATGCTCCATCTTCGCGTGGGTCCTGTTTTAGCTTTGGAGCGCCAGGCCGGAGAGGAACATTTCCGGGCGGGCTACAGCGAAGCCATGGACGAGGCGGTCCGGTTCCTGGTCGAAGTGAGGGGCTACAGTCCTGCGGATGGACTCTGTTTGCAGATGACGTCGCATATGCAGAGACATGTTGAAGCTGTTACTAAAGGTAAGACTTAATTTAGTTTCTTTTGTGGACAGGTGGGATGACGATTTGCTAGATTGCTGGCGGATGCTTGGAAGCGGGAAGTTCAAGACAGGGCAGAGGCCTATGATTATGACCAGCATTGGAGCATTGGCTGATGATAATGACATTAATGACACTTGTGGCTCTAGTCTATCAGACATCTGCTTCCCTTATTATTAGTAGGATCCAACTTTTATTAATTTTAGGCTAGGATAACTCTGTGTGCAACAAAATGGAATGGCTGAAGGTAAAGAAAATGGAATGGTGATATATAAAAATTATGTAGATGACATGCATACAAATACCTGGTGTTACAGCTTCGATAAACGCATAATGGGAAAAAAACTATAAAAAATATTGAGAACAGGAAACCTAGGTACGTATTGAATTTTTTTGTTTTCATTTCTGACAATGTCCACTTTGCTATTCCAGGAGAAGTGCTACCCCGCGAAAAGCGTCGTTCCCACCCCAACTGTTCGTCGGGAAATACCAGCTCATCCAGCAGTTCCCGTGGCTTTATCTCCAAGGGTGTGATCACGCAGGCGCCTCCCGCCGCACCGCCGCCCTTCACGGGGCCCTATGATGAAGCTCTGCCTATGGATTGTGATAGAGGTGGGTTTTTCACACCTGTTTTGATTTTGCTTGTCCATTTAGGACGTGGGTGGATGGATGGAGGCGGCGCAGGAATATTTACCTATTCTGCTAAACTAATTGCTTCACTATGACAGTGGTTTCGTCACAGAATGACACGTTTTGATATTCTACCTTAGATGAAAGAAATTATGATGATGAATGCAGATGGAGAGTCGCGCGTCAAAGTGTCAAGTTTGAAACTATTAATTTATCTCGCACGCACTATCTGGAGTTTTATTAATCTAAGGATTCTGCGTGATGGCTATTTACGCCGCCATCGTTAGGGGGAGGCCTAGGTATACTCAACTCCGAATGTATACCTGCTGATGATGTTGTCAATTTGATTTTAGGATCTTCTAGGTTCCTCAATAAGTACTGATACTGAAATTAGGAAGAAAAACCCGAAAACTTCCTATATGCTGCTACAAAACAAAATGTAGCAACCGCCGCGCTCTTAGCGTAGGTATTTCGGATTTTCTGAGTAGGTAATTGTTTTGTAACGTGCCTACCACGTGGGAACTTTTTGGCAAACCCGCAGATTGGGTTTAGTTCTAAATTACGCCTTATTTATTTTGTACTTGCACTTGGCCATTGCCAAAAATATACCTACCGATGACATTACATTGTAGTTTTTGGCAGCATTACTTGGGCAAGCTTCGGTGCGATTTTAATGGCGCCTGTATCAAAAATCAACCAAATATCTGTCCAAAGAAACCTACTTATAGGTACTAGGGCTCCATCATTTACCCATTTCATCACACTCGGTAAACAAACTGCTTTGGTCAAGCGTCATATTTTGAGATCCACATTTATTTCCAGTAAACCAGATTGACAGCGAAAACTTGGACTCGGACATTCCCCTTGACGGCCGAAGGAACCCGGAACCGAAACTCCGCGCCATTCGGAAGCCAGAACACGCTGACGACTACCTCCAGTCTTACAAGTTCAAGAACAGTATCGAGAGACGATTCTCGCGGTCGCAAGACGAGATCACTGAGGTACCGGCGATGGTTCAGGTAGATGTCTGGTTTGGTCCTTTACGTCTAGTCGCGTGACCCAGACGCGATGTCTATCCGTTTCTTCATAACAAACTATTTTATTTTTATTTATTTATTTAATGAAGGCAATGCCAACAAAACACATAGTAAAACATTTTTATAGAAACAGAGTGCAAAGAATATACTATAAAATGTGTGTTCTTAACAGGCTTGCACAATATTTTAACTATGTTAATGAGTACCGAGTTAAAATTTAAATAATCTACAGATGTGCTATGTAACTATGCAACCCATATGATGTGTCAAACGCAACGTAAGAAATATAATCCATTCAAAGAAACCAGCTTGTGCCCATAGCTTTGCACGGTGATGAAAAGAAACTGTCTTTCCCCACGATCTGATCTATCATTGCCAAACATTCGTTTACCCGTTTAGTTGTAACAGGTTAACGCAGAAACTGATATAACCTATCTACTTAACGCAATTTTGTGCGAATCAAGTGATCCTATTGATTCAGTCAGAGGGTCAATTTCCAGCCAACCCTATATATTTTTTTATTTTTCGATTTAGTAGCATCATTTTTTTATTTAATTAATTTGATTTATTAATATGGAATTTTAATTTTATTTTTAATTGTCTGACGTTTTAATCGATTGTAAATAAATTATTATTTTAATTTTTTGCGACGAATTCGTATTTTTTATTACTTAAGTAAATTATTTTGATGGTAATCGTTTTAATTTGAATTTTATTGCTTTTAATGAAAAGTTTTTCAGTACTGTTTTAAAAGAATGTCGATTTGTAGGTACCTATAATTGAGGTGGCACTTAGATGTGTTTTTGTATGAAATGGCCCATAATCCATGTTTTGGTGTCCACTGCGTCGGTGCAATTTTTTTATATAAATAAATCATTAGATATACCACTATATCGCTGCACTGTATAGTTTTTTACTAATCGTGAAATATAATTTAGGCCACCGACATGGCTCGGCCGCAGCACCCTCAAAACAAAGTGTTCACGCACAAGCGGCGGCGCGCCACCAAGCCTGCGCCTTCCACGTCCACCTCCAACTCCGGATCTACTGAGGAAACCAGGGACACTTCGCCACAGGTACCTACTATTCTAGTTTCTGCGGCTTCGCCAGCGTTTACCCAGGCTAGGATAAAACCCGAGTACGCGGGAAGCGACTGCACGATTGTAGGTAACCAGGAAGGTAGCGGTGCGAGAGGAAGGCGCCGGATTTCGAGGCGTGCTGGCACCCCTGCCTGTATAACGATCACGACCACTCTGTTAAGAGTGCAACGACTATGAGGAAGAATGCGAGAAGCACAGGAAAGAGGAAAGGGAATATATGCCTAGAGGTACCTGGTAGTGGTTTGACCTTTTCTAAGTGGACCTACATTTATTGTATGTATAGGAAATAAAGAGTTTTTGATTTTGATTTAGTTGGCCGTTGGTGTAACAATCGATCCCTATAGCTCATCCCGTGGATGCCGTTTAATAGTTTATTGGAAATAATCATAGACGTAATATTACAGCAATTTAAAGCTAAGTCGTCATACCTACTAAAAATCATAAAAAATAAAAGGAAAATTAGTATGTACCTATATCGATACAAAACAGATTGCCTCGTTGTTTGGTCTAGCGGTCAGCTTGTTCAACCGCTGATAATGAGGTGCTGTCCTGGGTTCGAATCCCGGGTCGGGCGAATATGTTATTGGGATGTTTCTAGCAAGGAAAATTCACAGTACAAATCTCCCCACGTTTGGGGGATCCCACTAGAATGATGATGATGAACCTAGGTCCGGACACAATCTCTTAATCACTTATGGTGCATACAAACTGGTGAAACGTAATATGATATGGTTCAATCAATTAAAGAATTTACCGGAAAAGCTTAGTTTAGTTTCGGTTTGTCTTCTTAAAGTGCCATAACAATTTTTGGTTAATCGAAGCCTCAATTTCAGGACACAACATCAAGCGAGTCACCCTACCACGTTCACTACGAGAAACCCGCAACGCAATTCGTGCCCATCTTCGCGTTGAATACTATCGGTAAGATTTTATCCAATGTTCAATTCAAATACGATTTACGATTTATGATACCCGCCTAATATTGCATTCTTACAATTTCTAACCGACTTAAAAAAGGAGGAGTTTCTATGTTCAACAGCCGAATATGTATAATTTTTTATGTTCAACGATTTCTCCGTCAATTGAGGACCAATTTTAATGGTTATTTCACTATTGTTTAGATAGAGAGGTTTTTACTTATGGGTAATGGCTACAGCTCTCTGGAAGCGCTGACAGAATTAGGGCATTTGTTTGAATTGGTCAACTTTCTGATCGAAAAACATTACGTTACAGGTAAATACTATGTGCCACTCAGCGTAGACTACGAGTGTCTATCGTCCCATCTCGGCCCTTTCGATACCTTGGACGGCAGGCCCACGCAGCATCCGACGTCCCTACATCCGGTCACCATCCACGTCAACTTTCAAACCTGCATGAACAACTACCATGTGAAACGAGAGCGAACCGAGGAGTGGCAAAACCAGCAGGCCAGGTGTTAAATGCCCTGAAAGAATTTTTAGTAGTGCCACAAAATGGCGTCCGACGTTCTAAAATGGCGTCATTACAATGTTTGAAAGTGAATGGTGAGCGACAACTGCTTTAAATCCTAGTCTAGTATAGTACACAGTTATGATAGATTTATTTGTGATGTGCTTATAAATCATGTGTTTATAAATCATTAATTAGTGTACCTACCTACTAAAATTATATAGCTTACCGATTGGGTGATGCGACACAGGCAAGTAGACAGCCACTTATGTGATGCTGTCCAACATAGTGCAAAACATTCCGGAATCTATAACGATAAAGCAGTTAAAAATGAGGTACCTACCTACCATTATTTCGTATTGCTGTATTTACCTTCCACAAACGGGAATATAATTTTATATAAAAGCTTTTTGACTTCCCAATTAAAATCACACATTTAGTATGATTTTTTGCATTTTTCTCTAGTTCTTCGTCTTTCATTTTCAATTTTAATAACAAAATTGTTCATCATTTCATGTACCGCTATAAAAATAAGATAAAACTGAATAGGTAGGTAAGTACTGTAGGTAGGTATGTATGAATGTTATAATTTTAAAAGTGGCGCCTGTGATATGCGTGTTTAGGATGTCATTATTATTAAGCCTGTTATTTGGTAGTTAGTAGACCAGTTTCATTGAACTTACAAAAGTAGTTAACTTTGTAAATTAAAATAAATAACACGAAGAATATCTGTAAAATCATTCACATTCAATGAAAAGAAAATTGACAAAGCGTGGTGTCCAAGACCGGACGAGAAGATGTAAGACTGAGTATTTTAACATGGGCACCAGTTTTTCACTATCTACTTTAATAATATAAAATTACAAACAGAACCCAGGACATCGTGATCCGATGATCATTTTCTTCGCGATTCTTTAATAGTGTTTACCCTGTAAAGGTTTGTCATACACTGCAACACTAGTGAACAGCAAGCTACTGTTTTAAGTATTAAGATAAGAGTGTGATCTAAGTGTCAAATTATGAGTAAAAGAAGATAGATTAATCATTATTTTGTATGTAGGTACATGTTTTATATGGCTAAGAAATAAATGTTATTTTATATTATAGATTGCGTGTTTTCTTTAAATACAGGCCAAGGACAGGATTAAATACAAAGATTTTTGTAATTAATTATCATAACATCTTTTATTCTATATTATTATTTTAAATTTTACATGCTTAGTTCAAACATTAAGAAAGAAATAATAATATTTAACATCTGGATAATATACAGCTCTACTTTAGTATCCACTTAGCGTTAAAAAAAATATAATAATAATATTGCAAAATATTCTATTGTTACGAATACCTTACGCGTAATTAAATCGAACAGAGAAGGGTAGACAAAGGTGGGTGCGATCACGATCAGGGGAAAAGTACCAATCTAGATTCGAATATGGCAAACGAGAGAAAGTGCGCTTTTTGATCACCACAACGAAATGATATCTTCCACTAGCGTTACAATAAGGTATTATTTACAGAGTTCTCTACTGGATGATAGTAAACATTTATCACAAAGATTTTTCTAATTTCCTACAGAAACATTTAAGAGTTAGAGCGCATAATGCTGCTTCGTGTGTAAAACGTATTGCAATTTATGTAGGTAGGTACTATTGAAATCTGTCTTGATTATCTTCTATGTTAATATTCTACTTGAAATATAGCATTCCCCAACTAGGACTCTAATAATAATCTTCAACTGTTCACAGCAAAATGCACTGAACGACAATACAATAAGCATTTGTTTTAGTACAGTTAAAATACAGATCAAAGTATTTACAAATTTTAATTCATATTTCACAGAGAAGTGAATGGGCCGTAGGAACAGCTTAGATATAATTGATTTATAAAAAAATATCTTTAAAAAAACCTTACAATATTTACCTATACAATACAAAAATATTATACAATCATGAATTAAATAATGTTGCTAATTATATCAATCTGTGTTATCATAAATCGACAATAAATTTAGTACATTGCCTTGCAGGCGGTATTGCAACATGTTGACTATATTAATAAATATTACCATGGATTATGCATCAAGGACTAAAATTTTAAAATAAGTAGGGAAATAATTTTGATGATATTTCGAATTATCAATATTAAATGCACGTTCTGCGAATGCGATATGAAACATCACCCCAAGCAGATAATGCCGACTGGTTTGATGTTTCGTATCCGATGTGTGCTGCAGTAAGTAGAACAGAATCCCCTGGTTACACACGTCTTGTTATGAGTGAAACCAGAGGTGCAAGACGAATATGCGAAAATTATAGCAAATCAATTTGGAAAAGGGAAGATATCGTTACGGAATCTTAAAATAGGAATTTAGTGTTTAATAGAATCGAAAATATCACCAGATTGTTGGCTTAGCCTCGTTTAAAGGAAGATATACAATACAACCTGTTCTGGCAAAGAACTCGGGGAGATGCCAGAGTTCACAACAGGGACAGACAGCGAACATGACATAAAATCTATTTAAACACTACCTCACACAAATAAACCTAAGGTGTAAGCATAGAGAATAGATTAATAAAAATATTGCGGTAATGTTCGCAGCATGCCCCTGTCTCGTTAATTCTCACTCACAAGTTGCGTTCAACCGCAAAAAGCACACAATCGGTCTATACTAAGCTCTGTGGTTCCAAGATGTTGGATTGGAACAAATATTTGAGCAATATTTGGGATGGAGCGTAAGACACTGGGCATAACAGTAGTTTAACTACATACTTTCCTAAATAACCTGCGGCAGAATCAATCTCCTATAAACTAAACATTTGCATCATTTTCGGACCTCCTTCCCCTACTGGGAATTGCAAGTCCCCATCTCAGGTTTTTCCGTTATATAGGCCAAATTCAAATTAAGAGCTTCAATCCCAAAACATTTAGCGAAATTTTACAATTATCATTACAAATAAAATCGAGGCGGTTTTAACTAAACAAACAAGCTAGACTAAATTCTCATATTAATAACATACAGAATATTTTGCAACTGCCATGCTTTCACTGGGCGGTCAATACGAATGAATCTGGGGTTTTCACAACATACTATATTCGTTGTTACTTTACACCACATTACATTACATTTATAATGAACTTTGTATCCTCATATTTAATATTGCTAAGATTTATCTACATATTAAAAATTTGACTACAAAATTTTCAGGCGAATTCATAAAAAAAACCCCCTGATTGTAAGGTTTTCGGCAAAATAGAAATAACTCTCCAACCCTGCATATAAAACTACTTAAAAACATAGCCATTTCCTTACCGAACATTCGTGTTAACAGTTTCTTTAACTATTGTAACTTTATTATTCTAAGTTTGTGATTTCTGTTTCTGCAAAGTTGACAAGTCATTTCATTCCGTCAATATTCTATTTACAGATAATGTTGAAGCATTTTAAGCCGATGTTATATTTACATTCGGTAAAATGCATTTTCGCTTAGTTGTACACATGGGACAACATAACTATTGTGAACAATCAATGAAAATATATAAGACATCGGGATACATTCTGTATCAGCAAAGACAACAGTGTTTTGTAATAAAAACAAAGATCAATAATAATAACATTCGTAAAGATTCGTTATTAGGGAAAACAAACGAATACGCATTTTGTATTTCTAATATAAGGAACGAGTAAAGTTTCCAAACAGACCCAGCTGCCATTGCATAGAACAAACCAAAAAATTGTTGGGAAGAAAAATTTAACCTCTTTTTAGGGCAAATCGTTCAACAGTAATAGGAGGATCGAGAAGGGTCGAGGCGAGTCCTTCATCTACTGCCATAATTTACGCTAAAACGTAAAAGAAATTAGAAAACAACTATAACTTACTTAACATTATGCGTACAAAAACCTAGTAATCATTCCTTACTAAAAGACTGATATTGAATAAATATATCAATAAGATACATAAACGTTGTACATATATAAAAAAGAATCTTTTTTATCACCATTAAACATACATACCATTCCCTATTATTTATCTTAACTTTCCTATTTACAATATGTACAAGGGAAATAAAAACAATTTGTACTTGCAGAAAACTGTGAAAATAAAACGTAAGTATAAGACGAAACGGAAATTTACAAAATACATTCTTATATGCAACCCTAACGATATAATTTATGGATATATTCTGTTAACATAATATTTGTTTTATAATACAAGCGGCAGGCGCGAGGCCGCAGTGAGATTTACAAAAATATGTTTTGGAAGCGCGAGTTGATCTCTAGTCACTACCTGTCACAGCTCTTCGCACCAACTGCGCCATCTGCCGGACAAAGCACAGCTTTAGACAAACTATACATTATTTACACGTTCACTTCGCAATGACCAAACGATCGTCCGCACTATACACATTTAATTTAATGGCAACACCAAATACATCTAGAACTTCAGAAGTCTGATTCGTAAAATAAGTTAACACACCTTAACAAAACAGTTTATCAATTAATAACCTTAATATTAGAAAACATATTTATTAAGAAATTGTGAGTAACAATAAGCTCACACCGCCCTTCGTCCCCATTTAACCGTCCTCCCCGATTGAACATCAAACCGCGGGTTAGGGCTGTCGAGCCGCTCACTACTATTCCCTACATTTCTAGAGATTTCCAATGATGCTACGTTCTGCGCTGTTTGCCCTAATAGTACCAAGTTGTCATAGCCAGGAAGACTGTTGGTGGTATGACTTGATCGGGCAAAGTTCGTGCCATCGAGGCTTTGGGTGGTGCCGCCGTGTCTTACGCTCGCTACTCCCGAGGGATTTGGCCACGCGTCCTGACTATATGTGTTTAGAATCGGCGCCCAAGCATTGAAGTCTCTAGTTTGCGGTAGTTTGAGGTCCGCCAGCGGGCCGAAAGGATCTGGGTTTGGTCTCGTACCGGCGGGATCGGTGGCCGGTCGAGCGTCGTCGTCTTCCGGCAAAGCGAGCCCGAACTCTCGCCGTAATCGTGAGCTCAGATTCTCCCGTTGCCGCTCTGACGCCGTCGGTTGAGCGTCGAAAACACCTGTGCAAATAATACTACTTTAAACAATGCCCAGTCGTCACACATAACTTTAGTTATGATGGTACAGAAACGACAAGATACTATTCCTACATTCCATTAATCCCGAATAAAGCAAGAACAAATCCCTTCTAATCTTAATAGTTTATAATAAAATTTATAATAGCAGACATTGAGGCGTGCACTTACTAATAAATTGTATTTATTTAGCGCAAGAATCTGTGCTCTAATATCATTGTTCGCTAACACCAACGCATGTGCCAAAAATAATCCTTTGACATGCTTAGCTAATTTATACTCTATCGACAATCGTTACGTTTAATAACTATTGAATCAATTATCTCCTGATGGCTTCTACTCAGAAAAACCATCGAGCTATGGAACGCATAGCTATACGTGTGCTGATTGCGACGGATTTGCGCAGTATTTTGTGCCGCAAAGCCGTCAAGGTCGAGCGGTTCTCGCTATACAAACTGCTATTGGTTCTGCCGCGGTACTTTAAATGCGAACGTAAGTGCTGCGAGCATTTTGTTTTGCTTCACAAGCCGGTAGCGCACCGGATTTAAACTGCACAGCGATAAGTACAATTGCTATACGATACATAACTATTTGAAGTGCGCTATGTGGGTAAATGTCTTATAGATACGAATAATTTTCGTTTTGCGATAAAAAGACTGGTATCGCAGACTTTTACAATATTTATGCCTTCAACACTCATAGACACAAAGTAGAATTTCAATAGGTTCGTTTTCAATTTAATAATTCAATGTCAACTATTATCTTATCAACGCAGTTAAAAACTACAAGATAAACTCTGATCGAATAAATATTGCAAAACCTTCGATACAAAGTACGACTGGAAATCTGACAATTTCGGAGAAAGAATACTGAAAACTTTTAAAAGCCATACTGAAATACCACCGAGTTGGCTTTGCGCCCTTCGAAAGTTATTAATTCATTTCTTGATTATTACACAGAGAACAAATGTGGGAATGGCATGCGAATTTATACAATTGACTCAATTGGACAGGCGTAAACGCAATTATTTAAAGTGGCCAGTTGCAATTTACTTGTGGCAACGTGATCAGGTTATTCGCATTCCTAATTGGAATCATGTTGACGACCCTTTATTACTTAAGGAGTAGGTTTAAGATTATGGCTAGATATTATATTTTTATGTTTATCGAGTAGGGAAACCCGCGGTTTTTCAGCTTCATCCAAATGAAGGGCCATATTGACCATATCTATCTAGAGGGTGCAGTTGCCTATTTCCTCTCAAAATTCCCATGTGCTGTATATCCGTCATTATAGGCCTGTTGTATACGTAATACGTAGGAATTGTAGGCAGTCACACATGTGTATATCCGCTTGCGTGCTCGGATAATTTGCGCATCCGCAAGGCGTTGCAATGCACGTGGGCGATCAGTTTTATCTCTAGGGGACGCAAACTGCCGGTTTACTCTAACGAAATGTCGAATACGGAATTAAAAATCAGCATCAGGACTGTAGTTGTTCACGACACTACTGGACGCGTCGTACCTACCCTATGAGTGACATAGGCTACAAATAACAGCTGCTGGGTATACTCTCTTGTGACGCCTAGCGCTAGACTTATCCAGGTTCACCTGCGACGTTCCAGACATCTTGTCGCTGGACGCTTTAATACAAAATCGCCTCTTGGTACAAAAGAGGCAAGCTGTCTCGACTTAATCCATACTTATATTATAAATCCTGTATATTAAAAAATATCTATCTATGTTGTATTAAGTATATCAGTTATCTAGTACCCATAACACAAGCTCTGCTTAGCTTTGGGCTAGATAATGCTGTGTGAATTGTCCAGCATAATTTATTTATTAAATCCGAGAGTAAGGCTGCCTTTCCACCAGAGATGTTCTACGTTGCTAAGTTTCCAGCCGACCAATATGATAGCTCCATTATCGCGTTATTTTCATACGTGCCAAAATTACGCGATAATGAAGTGATTATATGTGTCGGTTGGAAACTTAGCAACGTAGCACATCTCTGGTGGATAGGCAGCTTAATTCTGTCTGTCTGTTAACTTATCACGCCTGAACGGATCGTATTGATTGGCAGGGAGGTAGTCGGTATTCCAAGGACGGATAGGCTCCTTTTTATTCGGTTAAAGTGCGTGCAAAGCCGCAGACGCTAGTTCGATACAATCTTGAAGAGATGTTTACCTTTCGGCATATGATCGTGTGAGAGTTCTTTATGCAATCGCTGTTCGAGTTCGTCGGCGGCTTGCGCCGCGGCCGCCTCCAGACGCGTCGGCGACAGCGCTGATGAGGATGACGATGATTCGGCGACTGAGGATGCAATCGGCTCGTTCACAGCGTCTGATGGCTCGTCCGCTGCGCCCTTATGCCGCTTGCGATACTCGGTTATAGAGAGCTGTGGGATATTGAGATTTTATTAGCGTTTTATAATTTCAAGTAGGCGATAACGAAATCTGGGGCAACACAACACGAATATATACAATTCAATAACATTGAGAAAGGCGACAAAAATGCTTGCTACATTTTATCAACGCACAGCTTAAATAGAACGCCGGTCGTAGTCAGATATTGTTGAAGTAGGCGACTTGCTTTCTAATAGAGTGAACAGAAAGTGAAAATGCAACAGTAAATTGCAGTAAAGTAAAACAAGTTCGCGTCAAACCTTTCATAGAAATTCTGTTACGTTATCTAATCTGAAACCTTGGACAGCATTTAATTTTACAAAACAGCTTTAAGTAGTTCTATGACATTAACTAAACCATGTTGGAGGAGGCCTATGCCGAAGGGCACACCAAATGCAGGATGATGCATAAACTGGTGTATAAAACATTAGCATGAGATGGATAAGAAGTAACGTTAACTTACCTTTCTTCTAATAGGTTTGGGTTTCTCAACAGGCGGAGGATTCAGTCTCGGGTCATTGCTCCGTGCGCAGTAGAGCTTCGCAGCAGGCTTGGGCGACGGCGGCAGCAAGCCAGCCTGGTTGGAACTCTTCAACACCCCCGATAATATCACACTGTTATTACTATCCATATTGTTCACTCGCGTCAGTATCTCCTGCACACTCTTCATTTCGTCCGACTGTGTAATACTGTCTTTGTCGAACAAACTACTATCTAAACATGTAGTTCTATCTATTGCACTTTTTATTAACGACATATTGGGTACATTCTCGTTTATGGAACTGTCTGTGAAGGTTTGCGTCATGTTGCTGAAGATTCCCGAGAAGAGTCCAGTTGCGCTGAATCTCGTCGAGAAGGATACGGGTGAACTATCGAGAAGGAACGGCCGGTCGGTTACCGGCCGTTCGGGCTTATCCTCTGGCACCGGAGATGCCCTTTTAGGTGAAGGTATTCGAACGGGAGACGCATGTCGGATAGGTGACGGCCGTCGTATCGGTGACTCGTGCATCGGCGTCGACAGGCACGCATGTCGCACAGGAGACGCACGGCATGTGGGTGGCGAAACATTTCGTGGAGAAACATGTCGTGGAGAAACGCGTCGTGGAGGAACGCGTTGTGGAGAAACGCGTCGTGGAGAAACGCGTCGTGGAGAAACGCGTCGTGGAGAAACGCGTCGTGGAGAAACGCGTCGTGGAGAAACGCGTTGTGGAGAAACGCGTTGTGGAGAAACGCGTCGTGGAGAAACGCGTTGTGGAGAAACGTGTTGTGGAGAAACGCGTCGTGGAGAAACGCATCGTGGAGAAACGCGTCGTGGAGAAACGTGTCGTGGAGAAACACGTCTTGGAGAAACGTGTCGTGGAGAAACGCGTCGTGGAGAAACGTGTCGTGGAGAAACGCGTCGTGGAGAAACGTGTCGTGGCGAAACGCGTCGTGGAGAAACGTGTCGCGGAGAATGTCTTTGCGTCGGTGATACGTGCCGGAGAGGAGACTGTTGTACGGGGGAGGGACAGCGGACAGCCCGGACGTGCGTCATCGGCCCTTCAGGCAGAGGTATCGTCTCGGGCGGCGGCACGAGAGGCATAGGGCTCGGTTCCTCTGGAAGTGGAATATTCTCTGTGGACGAAGTCGGTAGCGGTATTAATTCGACAGGCGGCAGAGGTATGTTTTCCGGCGAGACCTCGTGCATATCGTCGTGAACATCACCATTGATTTCAGGCTCTCCGTCACTTTCTGTGCGCAGCTGGATACTGATCTGATCGTCGACCATATTCAGATCGAAGTTCAAGTTCACCTTCTTCCGTTTTTCTTTGGGCTTTTTATTCCTGCTTTTGAGTATTTGGATGTTCTCCGTGTGAAACGAGTGAATTTTCTTCTGTATGTCATCCATTTCGTCACGTTGCGGCGAGGAGTTACCGCTCGTATCAGCCGATTGACAGCTATTCAGTTTTTCCGTCGGGCTTTCTATTCGCTTGGGGTCTACGATGCTGCTTTCGATAGTTTCCTGTATTTTTGGTTGTGGTATAGTTGTATCGATTTCCATCGGTACCACTTTGTTGTAATTGCTTTCTTCAAGTTCAAGGTTATTGTTGTTAATTTTGATGTCGTCTGGTCTGGGTATTTCCGGTGGTAGTTCCTCCTCGGGCGTGGGTACCCCGATGATTCTCCTGATGTTTTCGCTGTCATGCGGCCCCTTCAGACTGACGTTTAGCACGTCATTGTCCATATTGCACTGGTCGTCGGAGCCCTGGCCGCTGTCGGAGCGTGTGCGGTCGCGCGCCGTGTAGATGCTCTCCATGATATTCCGCATCTTGTATTGTCTGTACAACTGATCATCTTTTACCGGCGAGTCTTCAGACGTCAAAACCGGCGAGTTTTCTTCGATACACTGTGAATAAATGCTAGTTAGTTTTCCGAGGTGATAAGAAAACTTTTTATGGCCGTAAATCGCATTCGTTCGATTACTTACAGGCACAATGGTGTTCTGTTCGCACGATAAAGATTCGCGAGCTAGTCGGCGCTTCTTCAATGGTGTGTACATTTCGTTGGGCGGGGATTCTGTAACAAAGGCATCTTTATTAAATATCAGGGATATAAAAGTACCTACCTAAACAATGACATAATGATAAGAAAGTTTGGTACCTGGTACGTTCAAGGATTGGTCGCATTCTTCGCTGATAGCCTGTCTGAGCCAGCGTTTCTTGGCGCTGTGCTGCGGGAGCACTTGTGGCACGACCTCGGGCACCTCGGCCGGCGGCTCAACGGGGGTGCTTCTGGTTACCCTTCGCGATTTCTTGGGAGGTCTATTTCTATCGCGGCCGGGCGTACGCGGGGGCGAAATGCAATCGTCGTGGTCTAACCCATCTTGTGAGCCACTTAGATCCCCAATCATGGTCGAGGCGACTCGCACTAGACTCTCCAACGAAGGCGCGGAGATCAAGGGGGGCCTGTACGGTGACCGATAAGGGGAGGGCGTGCGTTCAGGAGAACGGCCGATCCACTCAGTTGCCATTGTCTTCTTGGTTTTAGGTAGTTTAAATGCAGATTCAACGGAGCCCACAGCTGCTTCTACTAGTAGGCATGCTGAACTTAGGCCGATTTCCTGTAATAAAAATAAATGAATAATTAGTATATGAATAATTTAAAACTTTATTATGACATAATTATGAAAAACATTATTTACCTTATTATTCCTAAACGAAAACATCTGAAAACAGAGAAAGTGTTATTTACAAAAAGTATTAGTAGTAGTTACCAAGAACAAGATGTATTGAAGTAGAAAAGTATTTATTATGTGTGAAAATTATTACAAACAAACACAAATAAGGAATATAATTAGTTAGTACTCACCTCATGAGGTTCGTGGTGTCTCTCTGGTTCATGGTGTATAGGCAGAGTGCTGTTCCGGCGCATGAGGGGCGCAGCCCTAGGCGGTGTCATGGGAGGTAAGGGCGCTTCGTCTCCGGATGTCACCATATCGCTATCGGCAGAGTTCAGACGACGCCGGTTCGATTGCGACGTAGTGCGGGCACGTCCTTTACGCCTGGGATACAAATAAAATTACAATATTAGAAAATGTAATGCAATGTTTTAATAAAATTTTATTTATAGTGATTTCACTTACTTTTTCCGTTTCTTTATTGCACAAGGCGGTTCCTCATCGTCGTCTTTGTCCAAAGCATTAGGATGAGGATCGGATTCTCTCCTTTTCTGACGCTCTTTGACCTCTTGTTTCCGTTGCTGAGCCTTCTCCATGCGTTCAAACGCCTTCATTATAGCCTCCATTTTACGCTCTTCTCGTGTCTAAAAGTAATATATGATTAATGGTTGATCATACTTAAAAAAATATCTCACTGAATAGTAAAAGAATACACATACACTTACCATTTTTCTCTTGTCCTTTTCTTTCGACTTGGGTGTTATTTTATCTTGCGAATCGTCAGTTTTGTCGTCCAAGGAGTCTTGGTTTACGCAAGTCGACTGGTTTCTACTGGACCGTGATGATCTATCGTGACATGCGGATTTAGCTGTCTCTTCTTTTGTGAAAAACTTTTCGTCCTCAACCTTTGGTTCTGTTTTTATAACATCACGCATAGGTTTTCTATCTTCAAGCTTTTCTGGCTTTTCAAGTGGCTCATCATCAGAAGTTTCGTCTTTGTAGGATTCTATACGCTCCCGAAGTCTACTCTTCCTGCGCTCTATGATTTTTTCAACTTTAGGAGCAATAACTTTTTCTGTTTCTTCTATTTTAGGAGTAACGATCGGCTTAGGAGTTGTGAGTTTCGGAATCGCAACAGGCGTGGGCAGATCCTCTATTTCTTCTTTGATTAATTCTGGTATATAGACCATAGGTTTAACTTCTTCAACCTTTTCTTCAACTTTGATGCAGAAATCTGGTTCATCATAATCCTCTGGTTTCATAACTTCCTTCGAAGTCAAATCCATTTCTAGTTTAGGTTCATCATTGGGATCTTCCTCAAAAGGTTCAGTCTTCATTACTTCGGCAATTGGCTCCTGCACTGACTCTGATTTGATTAGCTCAGATTCAATAGGCTCAGTTTTCATAGCCTCACTTTTTATCAAATCTAAATTTCTCGGCTCGGCTTTCATTGGCTCTTGAATAACGGACGTAATAACTGGTTTCACGGGTGACAACGGCGGATACTCGTGTTTGATGGCTGATCTCTCAGGTTTCATTGTTTGATAGTGGTAGACGGATTCCGTGACGGGCGGTGTCAATGGTCCTGCTTGGTGACCTAAAGGTAGTGGGGGCGGCGACACCGGTGACGACGCACTAAAGCATCTATTTCGGGACCTTTTCTCCCTAGGAGGATAATCAAAGCTCTTCCTTGGAGGCATAGAATTATTAAGCCCGTTAACTTTGCAATGTTTAGGATTCCCGCAAGCGCAAGGCTGTTTACTACCGTCAGCATCGTGCCCAACTGTTATCTCTGTATTGGATTGGATTACGCCAATCGTCACCAAATAGACGTGAAGAGTTCCTTTGACGATGCAGTGTTGTAGTTCCGCGTTGGGTTTGCATGATCTGCGCGCGAACCGCGCTTCGTTGCCGTACGTTCTCGTATCGATGCAGATCTGCGTGTTGTCTTTAGGGAGTCTATAGAAAAAGACAAATGGACCAGGCTTTTGACTACCGGCTCTAGCGGAATTCTGCAACTGTGGTCGGTGTTGGTTCGACAGCATGTATTTTCCGCGCAATTCGATAATCGGCATATTTTCTTTCAAATCTTTTGTAGCAATAAGGATCTTTCCGCCAGCATGTGGCACGGTAGTGCAGAGATGCGCGTTAGTCGCGTAAGCCATATTAGGCTGGCTGCCCAGTTTATTGCTGTATTTCATGATCTTGGCCCTCAGTTCAGGGCTGTAATGGTTAGTGACGGCGAGTTCATAAGCATCCTGCCAGTGAGACTGGTTAGACAGACTGGAACCGTATTTGCTTCTGTTTAGAATCATTTCTTTCTTGCGCTTTACTCGCTTTTCCGCTAGTTTTCTCTTTGTTCCCTTCTTTAGGAGCTCTGTTTTCTTGGGTTTTGGCGTTGCTTTAGGAATGGGCCCGCGTTTCGGCAACGGCAAAGGTGGTTGTGGTAGCAGCGGCAGCACCGGCACGCCTGAATTATACGTGGTCACGCACGAGCCGCTCGTGTCTTTGTATGTGGTGACAGTATAAAGGCGTTTTCTGCGCTGGCTTGCCGCCAATCCGCGAACCAACTCCGGACAATCGGAATCTGACGCAGCCAGAGCGTTCAATTCCTCTCTCTTTCTCATTTGTATGGCCCTCGCATGGCGACGGTCGATGGGTCTCGGATGGCAGAGTTCACACATGTATGCATCAGGTATGTTGTTTCTATCGATGCCCATGCAATCGACATGTTGCCATTCGCCGCAGCGATCGCAGCAGATCATGTAGCCGTCGTCATGTGTATAGTCGCAGATGCATCGTGTTTTACCCTCCTCTTCGACCTCGGGGGCGGTCTCCGTGTCGCTCCCGCCGGCCGGCGGTTTCCTGTCTCCGTCGATGGACGAGATAACGGACGCAGCGTCGTCATCGGGCTGTGGCGCTAATTGCGGGACCTGCTGAGGCTTGTAGGTGACGGGCGCCATTTGTATCGATGCAACCGGTATGGAAGTTCCAATGACGGCTGTGGGGACTGCAACCGGCAACTCGTATTGAGCAGTGGAGACGATAACGGGGGAACTTCGTTTCATAGGGCTCATAGGAGCGATGGTTGTGATCGGAGGTGATACGATAGTCAGGCTTGCGGGGGCGATCGTCGATACTGGGGTTGTGGGAGTTACTGGTGTTGGAGTAACTATTGGTGGGGCCAAAATTTGGACTGGGGCAGGCGACTGCGGCGGCGGCGGCTGAGTCGGGGCTTGGGGTGACGGCTGCGGGAGCTTTTGTGCCGGCAAGGAGTATGTGTGGTCCAGCATTATGAATGCTAATGGCTTAACTGAATACCGACGCAGCTCTTCCGATAAGTTAGGCCTTTCCTCCATTCCAATAAGATCATCAGCAGTAAGCAATGTGGATTTGTCACCTCTGAAACAAACAAAATGTGTTTTAATATAGGGCTAGGAGCCTAGTATTGGGCCGTAACAAATCCATTTAGACAAACTTATCTATTATAATTAGTTCTTTCTATTTTTTTACGTCTAAGTATGGATAATTGCTGTAGCTAAGTAAATAATTTTGTACAATGAAACAAACACTTTCTATCAAAATGCAAAAAAATCTGTTTAAATACTATTTATCATTTTGTGTAAAATACTTACATGACAATTCGTCTTTGATTTTGTGGTTTTATTTCAAGGGGTTCTTCCATAATAACAGCAGGCAGTGGAGTCATAGAAGCATAGTGATTGATGGGCGTGGGGCTGGTTTGCAACATTAGCTTGGGCTGTGATAGTGACTGCAAAATCTGTGCTGTGAGTTGCTGGTTAGCAGACACCTGAGATACTGCTGACATTTGATTATCCGCTGATCCATATGTCTGTACATAGCGTAAGTTTGGTGTGGCGCCAGATTGGACATAATGAGGGGGTTTGGGTAGGCTCGTGCTAATTGGCGCAGTCGAGAGTAATACAGGGCCACAAGGCGACTGCAGTACCAATCTTTCCCCTTTAACTGGAAATTTCTGAATGGGAACAGTTTGATTTTTACTTGTAGGACTACCTACTTTCTGTATTATTTTGGAAGCACTTGCATCGACAACACCATAGGTTCCTTGATGACTCTTGTATGTAACACTAGCCACTGGCCAGGATTTTGCTTCAGATTTATGAGCAGATCCTGCCTGCTGAATTATCTTTATGGGCCTCGATTGGTTCTTCTGACTTGACATATGGCCAGATTTTGATCCCTTGAGTGTATTTACTGATTTTCTTCCTGAATGCACAGACATCTTGTTTGGACCAGACACAACCCGTGATAGAATGTGACATTGTGTGCTGCCTGATGTAGCAGCTACCATAGCATTCAAATTAGCACCATTATTTACCTTACTTAGAGTTTTCAAGTTTGTGCTTTTGGTAAATGTGTGGCTGTAAGCTACATTTTTTATAGGACTGCTATTGATCACACTCTGTGTGAGGGTGGAGCAACCAATCAAAGACTGACTTTTGGGTGTCTTAGCACAAAGCACAGAGCTGGTGAGGTGTTTCTGAGTTACAACATTTGTACTCAACTTGTAAACATGGTTCTGGGTAGCATATACAGGGGTTGCCGTAGCTATTTCCTTAGTCTGTGTGATAAACTGCTGGGAGTAAGTAGGATTCTTCGGAAGAGAAATGTTACTCAAAATCTGGACCTTGGATGTCTTTGGTCTGGTGATGTAGCTTGTCTCAGTGACTATGTTAGACCTGCGGCTAATGTGTGTATCGCTAGTATAACTTTCACTTGTAATGATAATTTGTGACATGCCAGGTTGTGGATTGCATTCTTCGGTCTTGTTATCACCAGTTGGTGCACTGGTAGCAAGTATTGTAGGTAGCCATAATGTTTGGCTACCTGGAACATCTTGTGATACGTTCTGTATTGTGGTTATGTTGCTAACTGCAGCATCGACATTGATAGTGAAGTTTTGTGGCAGTTTAGTTACATTCTGAACAATAGCTGTGCTAATTGGAGCTTGTATTAGTGAGGCCGAATTTTCCACATAGTTGCCTTCATTGGAATTATCTGCATCTTGCATTAATGGATATGTTATGTGCCCCATGTTGTCTACGGTGCCTTCTTCCACTCTCACAATGTTGGCGAGACTGTCCACAGACATTTCTGTGTCATTACACTTCTCTGTAATGTGATATTCTACTTCTTTATCAGCTGTTTGCGCTGAATGGATAATGCTTTCATGGTTTGTGGAATCTGGTTCAGGGTCGCCCTCAGTGGTAGATAGGGGTACAGCCCTCAAAACCGGAGTCCTGATACTTTGTACATTCATTTCTTCTGCTAGTTTATGATCCAAAACTGGTTCATACACATTTTCATTGGTGGTGGCCGGCCCGAAATCCTAGAACAAATAAGTTTCAAGGTTACAATAGCATCATTTTTATACATTTCACTTAAAATACTTGCAACGCACTTTTGTAACAGTATAAATAGATTAAGGTGCCATGGAATACAATCGCAAATTTTCTGACACTCAAACAATGAAACAAAACATAGTAGGCTTGGCTATTAATCTAGCAACTCAAATAAGTACATATTTTACATCTTCCAGCGATACTTATGAATATAGGTTTGAAATTCAATACAGGTATTATAAATTGAATATAATACTTACCAATAAAACATCTATTACAAACTATACTATAGGATCAATAAATAGACTATGATTTCCAATTCTTTATTAAAAATTCCTGAAAATAATTACACAGAAAATAACTGTTTTGAAGAGAGGGTTTTTTTTGACATTAATATGATGTAATTCTATGAATATATTAATTACTTATTGACTTGACTTGTGCCTACATGGATTGTGTTTTCCACAGGAACTAATGGGTTATAATCTAAGCTCAAAATGATCACAATAACAGTGGTCGTACAAGTGCTTATTGATACACATTGTGAACAATATGGTCAAGCATAAATGGCACAGTAAAGTGTATTTCACTGAGAACTGCAGAGTACTCACTTGCCGGGCCGCAGATTCGTATTCTGATGGAGCTGACATGCTGTAAATACTATCATCTTGGGCCAAACCCGAGATGACGCCTTGGAGTGCACCACAGCCTCCAAAAGTAATTTCGTGTGACTGCAACCGAAAATTGTTTCTTTACCCACAAATCTTCGAACTGTGGCGTTTCAGCATGCATGTTGTACAGCATAATGTTCTTGGTAAAATATTTTTAGTCCACAAATAGGATACGATCGTCGAGGTCATTGTTCTCGAAAATTATTCAAAAGTCACTTTATTTTGATTCTTACGAAAAATGATCACGTATAATCTAAAAATAATTGATTTTGAGAGCAGCTACCTATAAAATAATTACATAAAATCGGTGAATAGGTTAATCCTACTGCCGCCATTATTGTCGCACGAAAATTGAAATGTCTGTTCACTAACATCAAAATAAGTAAACACTAACCTAAATTCAGTAAATAGTCGATTTTAGATGCATTTATCCAAAGAAACAGTGTTAAAATATATGGACATGAGGTCATACTTATGGCTTGCTTGGTAACAAAGACACGAAAAATATAAGTACATAGAAAATGAGGTTTGTATATTTATAACTGTTCACCGCGTTATGAGTGACATGAATTTAGAAAATCTATTAGCACTGTAGATGAAAACTATCAAATACACGGAAAAGTTGACAACAACTACAGAATCAGAATGGCAAAGCATTAGAAAACCCAGATGTAAACACTTTATTATAAAAAACTAAATAAAACTTCTACTGACCTTCGCTCAATTGAATTTATAACACTGTGAATGCAGCGAAACTATTTCCATCAAAAAATTGCATATCACATATGAAATTAGCGTCAAAGTCTGAAACTACGACCAAAACATTCACGAGAGTCGAAGATGGCGACCATTGCATTTTCGATGCAAAACAACGGGGTCCCACGAAAATCGAAATAGTTTGAAGCTCCTATTACTTCCGGTCAAATAACATTTTGATTATCAATTTTTGTTTATTTATCAATAAATTATACAACATCGTATTAAAACTAATACTTTTATCAGAAATCATTACATTGAGGAGGTAATTACGTATAAAATAGTACATAAATTCTAAATTCATAACAAAACTATGAAAATAAATAGTTAACTTGACTCACGGATTGTCTTTGGTACGAAGAGGACTAAGGACTCTATGGTTATTTTTTTACTGGCAATAATAAGAAGCAAAGACAAGAAACTAGAACGCGTTCTAGTTTCTTGTCTTTGCGTTCGAACGCAAAAGAAGGAGTAGCAAGAAAAATGTTTTCCGCTGCGTTCATAAAAAAGTGAATCAAACCATGATTTCACGCACGACTCCTCACACGACGACGACGACGACGACGACTATACAAAATAGCCCAGTATAGTCTAGCCATACCGATAGGGTATCCAGTGTAAACTATGCCTTATTAAGGCGAATAGTAGGGTGGATAGTGGCACCACTACATATTTAATTTTATAATTACGTTATACAGAGGAATTATCAAAAAATCGGACCGCGCGTAGACGATATCTATCATATGTTTTTTTTTAATGTATCTTTAATAGTTTTGTACTGTATTATTTAGGCAGATTCTTGTTTCAAGAGTTTAGTTCCTATTGGTGGCCACCAAGCTCTCCAAACAAGGTTTTTGATTGAATAACACAAAACAAAACTATTACAGATACATTAAATAAAAGCTTGTGATAGGTATCGTCTACCAGCGGTCCGATTTTTTGATAATTCCTTTGTATAACTTAATGATTAAGGCGAATACTAGGGTGGATAGTGGCGCCACTACATATTTAATCTTATAATTACGTTATACAAAGGAATTATCAAGAAATCTGACCGTGCGTAGACGATATTTATCATAAGCTTGTTTTAAATGTATCTGTAATAGTTTTGTTTTGTGTTATTCAATCAAAAACCTTGTTTGGAGAGCTTGGTGGCCACCAATAGGAACTAAACTCTTGAAACAAGTATCTGCCTAAATAATACAGTACAAAACTATTAAAGATACATTAAAAAAAATCTTATGATAGATATCGTCTACGCGCGGTCCGATTTTTAGATAATTCCTTTGTCGTAATTATAAAATTAAATATGTAGTGGCGCCACTATCCACCCTACTATTCGCCTTAAATTAAATATGTAGTGGCGCCACTATTACCCCTACTATTCGCTTTAAGAGCCATACCATACCATAACAGTAGAAATCTCAAAATAGTAGGATGAGTCCTATGCTTCCACTAGGATGCTCGATTTACACTTAGCTAAGTGCAAGGGCGAACCACTTAGGTATTTATTAGAATGCAATACATACATATTTTTTCATTATTCTGGGCCTGGATAAAATACATATTAAATTCTAAATACAACAAAATAAAGTTCATTGCAGCTCGTACTTCCCCGTCATTCATAGTGCTAAATGGTTAACAGCTGTCTTTCTGCGTTGCAACGCGTTATAATGTAATAGGAGTAATTCTCACAGGGCTCAAAAATATGTGTCCGGTTCGAAAAAGCATGCAAAAAGTATCCAATCCAAACCCTCATTTTTTTTACTGTTGATTAGACAAAAATAATAGGGGGGGGGGGGATATTTTAGTTTTTTTATTTTCTTATTCTAAATAAGAAAAAATAAATAAAAACCTTGAAAATATTGACTTTCGTGCTGCGTCCGGACCTCATGTTCGAGTGTTAATACATTTTTATATTAAATATCTCCTATTAATAATAGCACTATTTCACACAGGTTCACAAATAACCAGATAGTTACTAGCTTAACTGACACTATTACTAGGTAGGTACGCAAAAATAAGCTTTAGTTGATAAGTTACAACTAGATAACTTCGCGTCCAACGTTTGGCGTTGATAGCCCTGGCGCGCACTAATTAATTCATATATTAACTTTCGTGGCACATTTTTTTGTTGAAATAACACCTATTGATGAAATATTCTAAATAAAGATTTAATTTAAAATTTATTGGTAGTGGAGGGAACTTAATTGACTTAATGGCTACGAAGTAATTCAATTTTAAAAATATGGTGTACACGGACATCAGTTTTTATATCACCGAAATCAAATATATAAAAATATTGAACATTTATATGTTGAAACATACATTTTGTGTGAATTAGCCTGTCAAAATCACTGTAAGAAGGAATTTCGGGTTGGTTTATTAATAAAGTAATATTTTTTCAGTAGAAAGTAGATTGAAAGTATCTTAAAATTACGGAACAATTATTTTATGTTTGTAGTTTTTTCAAGAAAGTATATCAAACAAAATTTACCATCAATACAACACTCTTAAGTCACTACTGTAAACATTTACTTCTTAATCAGTTTTTGTGTCTAATTTTGTTTAAAAGAGGAAAATCTGCTTCTTTCTCTAGCAGTTCGTTGCTGACGAGGATCTAATTCACTAACTGATTTTATTCCCTGCTTACTTCTCTTCGATAATACCCTTGCTTGCCTTTCTTTCTGCACGGAGTATTTCTCTAGATTAACCTTGATTCGGGCTCTCCTCCTTCTTTCAGCCAATCTTTTTGCAACTAAGCGATCTTCTCATGAGTAGACCATATTCCCAGTGAGTACCTAACTACTGAAAAACATTATTAAAATTAACCATAAAAAAATGTAACATTTCGTGTACTTTTTGTCCACGGAAAACACGAAAATCAATACCATGAAAATCAAAAATAGGTACAAAATCCTAGGTAAGTTATTGAATTGCTGGTATATAATTACTTTGACATCTGCAGTCAAAATTAAAAACCCAAAAGGTATCTATTGTTTCAATCATTAAAACAGATAAGTATACCAAGCCACGGAAAGTGATTAGGTACTTACCTTAACAGAGCCACTCGCAGACAGAGATGTGTTGTCCTCATCACATCACTGACCTCAAACTGTCGTGCTCCCGCACGAAAGTTTGTCTCGGTGTGACAACTATTCACGCAGTTACTAAAGTACAGTATGGGTAATTCTCACAGGGCTCAAAAATATGTGTCCGGTTCGAAAATATACCAAAAGTTCATATCCAAAGCCTTTTGTTTTTTTTTTTGTATTGTGATTAAACAAAAATAATAGGGGAAGCCTATTTCAGTTGTTTAATTTCCTTATTCTAGATAAGAAAAAATAAATAAAAACTCGTGGTGATAAATTATACAACGTGTATCAAAATATGTGTACTATCCGAAAGGGGGGGAATTTCCACCCCCCCCCCCCCCCCCCGGAACAACATTTGTTCAACGACTTTTCGAATTTCGATTGCTATCTCTGAAAAAAACTGCGACAAAGTTTCAACATGAACAGCTGATTTTTACGAAGTGACAACCCTAAAGTCAGCTGTTTCTTGCACTTGGGACAATGACCAAAGTATGGTCAAGGAGGTGGAGTGACCTAAATTTGATTGGCGGTCGGACTTTGCCAAACGGTTGTCAATCGCCAATCATAGAACAAATTGTACCTTTGAGAACCACCCTCTTTCGCTAATTGGCTGTCGGCATCTATCAAACACACACCCACACCACACCCCCACGCCCACAATGCGCCGAAATAATCTTTAAAAGGGTTCCGTATTTTTTTAAGTACCAATATTTTTAGAAATTCGTGCGTTCAAAAGCATAGCATAAATCTTTCCGTTTTCTACTTTTTGAACAGATACTAAAATAAGAAAATTCGAAAAGTGTCGTGGGACACCCAACTGAAGCGAATCTTATTACACGTAGGTACCGTCCAATCGTACTAAACGTACATAAGTTACAAGGTACCTACAAGGATTTATTTTTTTAAATAAAACATGAGTCACCGTCAATGATGCAGGATTTTGTAGGTATACCTACCAACTATCTGAATTCACGTAAAGTGTATGTGTAGTACAGTCGGCTGCAAAAATATGTAAACACTTTCAAGTTTTCAATTTGACTAAATAGTAAGTGTATAGTAATTGTGATAATTTATGTACCGCATTCTGACGAAGTACGATGACTACTTTGTACGAAAAACGTGTGCATGTCCTTATATTTGAAAAGTTCCGAGTAAAATAAAACTTAAACCTTGGAAGTGTATACATGTCTGTGCAGCTGACTGTACATTGTGAAATAATAAATAAATAAATAATAATAATAATGTTGGACAATTCACACAGCATTATCTAGCCCCAAGCTAAGCAGAGCTTGTGTTATGGGTACTAGATAATTGATATACTACCGTATGAACTTTACTGAAATACATATGTATGTAAAATAAAACCAGGTAAGCACTTACCTACATATTTATAAAATTTTCTACCAGCTGCTTATGTAGGTACCTATTATTTAAAGACTGTAATCCTAATACCTACCTACCTACTTATGTTGCCATCTTAGGGTTTATTGAAATTGTAAATAAACCCTAAAAAATTACGAAGATAACTACCTGCAGAGGTATAGGTAGGTATAGGTTACCCGGATAGGGTTGTTACTTTATTTAGGCACTAGGAAATTAAAACTTTTTGTATGGGAAACTGAAAAAAGAAATTTTTAATTATCTCCCCCTGATCACCATTGGGGTCTGAAAACCCCCCCCCCCTTCGGCATAGTACACATATTATGATACACGGTGTATATTCAAATAAAATTCGTTATACTATTTTCGCCTCTTACTTCACGCTGCTTTGTTTATATATCGTTCTGGAACCACCTAAAAATCCTAACTACCTAAAAATAGGTAATTGCGGAAATAAATGCTACCGATTTATGTGGGTAAAATCAAACTCAAAAGGTACCGATGATGTAGATATAGCTCAACCTCAACAGCATGCATTGGTCCACTACTGGACGAAGGCCTCCCCCTGATAAGCGCCTTAATAATGATGTATATAATACCCATGTATTCCTAATCTATAAATTCCGAAATCTACCAATAATTATTAGGTACCTTTCTTATTACATTATTATCCTAAGATTGGATGTGATGCTTATAAGTTAACCCATGGAATTAGAAAGAACAGAACACACTGTTCTTCTCTATTCTGTGAGTTAACCAAAAAAGCCATGAAAGCTAGCTTCGCATCAGTCTATTTCGCAGGACTATGTTCTTTCTCGATGGTTTCATCATCTTTCAATTGTCAAACAACGTCAACTTCAACTCTACACCCACCACCGCACCGGTCCATTCATTCCCTTAGTTAGTATAGATTCATGTTTATTCCATCATCATACGACCATCATGTGTATGTATCTCTAACTACCACATGAATCATTAATCTATATCAATCGTGCCATGATATAAGAAGTTGAATTTCATACAAACCGCTGCCCATGATGCCATGCCTTTGTAACAAAGAACTAAGAAGTCAAAGTCACATAAGTCAAGTCAACTGTCAAGTCATCATGCCTTTGAACTTTTCTTTTAGGTTAAGTTTATTTGTACTACCTAATTGTAATTTCTTATTCTATGTTAATAATTTTCTAAAGTGTGTCTTTGTTTTATAAGGAATCTGAGATAAATTTAATATCAAAATGAGTGACTTTGTTCTAAACGATAGTGACACCGATGTAGATTCGGACGAGGAAGTAAGTTTTAGAAATTATAATACACCAGAATATACATTTTTCGTTAACTCGTTTCTGCCCGCGGCGTCGCACGTATTATTCCCTGTTAAGAACCATTTATAAAATAGCCGATGAGAATACATTCAACATGTTAGTACGCTAAATTTTGTCTTGATCAGTTCAGTGGTGTTTTTGGAGAACTGTACCAGCATGTTACTTGGTATATAAATCAGATCTTCACTCTCAAACATTCGCTTTTTGTAATATTGGTGGGATTTATAAATTAAATTATTTCAGCTGCAAGAAGCCTTTGCTAAAGGGCTGCTTAAACCTGGGCTCAATGAAGAAATTGAGAAAGTAGAGAAGAAATATGTCAACAATGTTGCAGACTTGAAAGCAAAATTAAAAGAAATCAGGCTAAACTTACCATGGATAGAGACCCTTGACTTAGTCACCACAGTTGCACCTATGGCACCTGATGTGGCTATTCAAATGCAGGAAACTGCTCAAAAAAGAAAGTAAGTACACAATTCTCCACTCTCAAACTCTCTCAATTTTTATGACCATGCATTTAGGGGTTTAGATCCAAGTGCTCATAACATTATGATCATCAATTGTGCCACACTAGATTTAATTATTATCAATGGATAACTCTGTTTTGTCTGTATTCCATAACTTTATTAAACGGAGTGTCTGTTTTTGTGTGTGTCCAGCTAAGGATGTCATTCCGCTGGTCAGCTGAATGACATCCTTAGCTGTGCACAGGTCTCTCTCAAAGATTGCCACGGTGACTTAAACATCAAACTTGCTTACTATTTTAGGAATGTCAAAGAAAACACAAAAGGTGGGCAGCTATATGATCCTACTCAAGACCCTGTATTGAATGAGTTCAAGAGAGAGAACCTCATACACAGACAAGCACAGGCTGCTGTTGTTGAAGGGCTTAAGAAGCTGAAAGACTTGGGGATACCCACTAAAAGGTATTTGAGAAACTATTATTTTGATCTAGCTTTTAGTTGAGACTGAGAAATTGAGACAAAGATAAGACTAGACAATATTATGTATTCTTACATGGTAACTGGATAAACATAGCCTATTTCTCTCGGGGATTATGAATCTTTCTATTAGTGAAGGATTTCAAAATCAAACCTGAAGTTCCAGATACATATTTCATACTCACAAACTTGTAAACAGACTTTTACTACTTTACTTTACTTTTTTTTTTTTTTTAGACTTTTTTTATTAGTGTAGTTAGACTACGAGAGGTTTGTATGTGAATTGAATGACATAATAGCTTTAAAAAGTGATTATTGCTTTCAGGCCAGATGACTATTTTGCTGAGATGGCTAAAACTGATGAGCACATGCAGAAGGTCCGTAAAAACCTGGTTGCCAAGCAGGCAGCTCAGGCACGCACTGAGAAGGTTCGCTCTCTGAGAGATCAGAAGAAAATAGCTAAGAGAGTACAGGTATGTTTACTATAGAGCTATAAGAAGTGTCAAATCATGTAAACACATTAATTTTATTAATTTGTGAATACATACTTACATTGTTCCCTTGTTTATCTGTTATTTTAACTAACAGCAAGGCTTTCTGCAATTGTTTTTATTGCAATGTTTATTTTTCAGATTGACACAAAACTAAAGCAAGCTGCTGATAAAAAACACATGATGGATCAGCTAAAACGTGTAAGAAAAGGCAAATCAGCTGACTTAGACTTTTTAGAAGACAACAAAGGTAAAAACAGTAAAGGAAAAGGACCACAAAACAAAGTATCCAAGAAGAGGTCAGCTAAAGATAAAAAGTTCGGTTTTGGTGGCAAAAAGAAAGGTTCCAAACTAAATACTAGAGAATCTTCCAATAATATGGATGGCTTCAATAGCTCTGCCAAGAAAAAGCCATTTGACTACAAAAGTAAAACTTTTAAGCCTAATAGCAAGAAAAAGAATGTAAGGCCTGGAAAATCCAAGAGGAAGGGAGGTAAAAAGTAAGAAATGCCTAGTTAATAAGTTAAATAAATACATAATTTTTATTTTAAAGTTTCATTTATTTATATCCCTATAATGATCCCAGCTCTGGTAGCATTCTACTATCTTCTATCTAGTTAAGAATGATTTGACGATTGTTAGTCTCACAAAAACTCGAGAATGGCTGAACCAAATTGGCTAATTTTAGTTTTGAAATATTTGTAGAAGTCCAAGTAACTCAAAGGAAGGTGATTGACAACGGTACGAAGTTCGCCGGGTCAGCTAGTAATATTATAAATGCGAAAGTTTGTGTGAATGATGTTGGTTATTATTATCACACCATAGGTACTTAACCGATTTAATTTAAGGTCGTAGCACACGTATCAACTCAGAAAGGGATCGTAACCGTATCGCCTTTCTCGTCGCCGCCGCCGTCAAACAGTCGTCAACCTAACGTATTGTAAGCACGAAACCAAAGCGGATCAGAAGCTCCGATACGTCGACTCGGCTACGGCTAGGCGAAGTAGGCGACACGCCGCGCTTACGGCTCGCCAACCGCTGGTTGACAGCTAGTTTCGGCAACGCAGACGGCGGCGCGGTGGCTAGTTCGGCAACGCAGACCGCGGGAGGGGCGTGGACGAAGAGAAAAGCTAGGGTACGGAGAGCCGTAAGCTAGGGTACGGAGAACCGTAAGCGGGGGAACGGCAAGTCGACCACGCACCGCACCGCGGTTCGTGGTTTGTCCCGTGGCGAGGCGATTACGTTACGATTCCGATTAGTGAGCTATGCCGTAGGCAGTTTAATAGAATAGAATAGAATTAGTAGGTATTAGAATATAATTTCCGAGTTCCAGCCACCGGAACAGGCCGGGTTCCGCGGAGGATTTGGCACCACAGACCACATTCACACAGTGAGGCAGATTATACAGAAGTCCGAAGAGTATAATCAGCCCCTGTGTCTGGCCTTTGTGGACTATGAAAAAGCCTTTGACTCTGTCGAAACCTGGGCTGTTCTAGAATCCTTACAGCGATGCCAAGTAGACTATCGTTATATCAAGGTGCTGAGATGTCTCTACGAGGCCGCCACCATGAGTGTCCAAGTACAGGGCCAGCAGTCTAAACCCATCCAACTGCGCAGAGGAGTGAGACAGGGGGATGTTATATCCCCGAAACTGTTCACGAGCGCGTTGGAAGATATGTTTAAGACGCTGGACTGGAAAGGTAAGGGCATTAACATAAACGGCGGCTACATCTCACACCTGCGATTCGCTGATGACATAGTTTTAATGGCGGAGTCGCTAGAGGAGCTAAACCAGATGCTGGACGGCCTAGCCTCAGCCTCGCGACGCATCGGTCTTGGCATGAATTTGGATAAAACCAAAGTCATGATCAATGGCCTCATTGATCCGGGACCGGTCGTCGTACAGGGCCACCCTCTCGAAATTGTTTCCGAGTAGGTATACTTACCTTGGGCAAATTCTGCAATTAGGTAAAAATAATTTTGAGAAGGAGGCCAAGAGGAGGATCCAGTTAGGCTGGGCAGCGTTTGGGAAACTACGTCGAGTCTTCTCGTCATCCATACCGCAATGCTTGAAAACGAAAGTTTTCAATCAGTGCGTCCTACCCGTCATGACCTACGGAGCTGAGACGTGGACACTCACGGTAGGGCTGGTCCACCAGTTCAAAGTCGCTCAGCGAGCTATGGAAAGAGCTATGCTCGGAGTCTCTCTGAAGGATAGAATTCGTAACGAATACATCCGACAGAGAACCAAAGTTATCGACATAGCTCAAAGAATTAGCAAGCTGAAGTGGCAGTGGGCCGGCCATATCTCGCGAAGAACCGACAACCGCTGGGGTAAACGAGTTCTTGAGTGGAGACCACGACTCGGCAAACGTAGTGTAGGACGCCCTCCGGCCAGGTGGGATGACGATCTGCGAAAGACTGCAGGCAGATGCTGGATGCGGCAAGCTGAAGACAGGGCGCTATGGCGCTCATTAGGGGAGGCCTATGTCCAGCAGTGGACTAATATAGGCTGATGATGATGATGATGATAAGAATATAATTATTTATTCAGGTAAAAAACAATAAGTAAGTATTACATTTCGGTTAGAAGTGCCTTATATTATATAGCCTATGTTATAACATAGGCTATATAGGTGAGAACAGGTGAGAACTCTGTGTCTAGGTAAACCTATAGGTTTACCTAGACACAGAGTTCTCACCTGGTTCAATAGGAGGTACAATAGGTATTATTAGGTACCTTTAATAATCGAAATACTTTGGTTCCCTATGTACAATCTTTCAAGCTACATATTTTTAGAGCAATTACAATAAAAACTAAGACAATCCGATGAATATCGGGTGCCTGTTGAGGAATCTATCTTTTAACAAAGCTTCTATTACAATGCTTGATATTAGCTATAGGTAGATACCTATTAAGGTTGGGTCGCCTAAGATCGGATGTGACATAAGATCGGATGCATGGAATAACTCGCAAACTAGGCAATATTTTCCACTGCTGGTGACACTACTAGATCCGCCATTGTATTCTGCCCTTCTCCTCACACTGCGGCCGGCCAGCGACCAGACGGGACGTGCACACAGGTGATTCGGCAGAAAAGGTGTATTTTGTGGGAAAAATCGTCGGTCCGATCTTACCTACAAAACTTTGATGGCTCATTGTGGTGAATACTTTCATTGAATTAATGTAATTAATTATTTTGGGGCAGAATTAGCGAATAATCTTTCGATCTGTATACTTTGATTACGCCTAGGACGTTTACAACCCAAGATCCGGTCTTTCCTCCCAATGGCGAAGATCGGATATAGCGGTGTCCGTTCATGGATGACCAAATAAATAATGAATCACGTACCTACCTATTCTTTATTTTTACAAAACTACCCCTATGAGATGTGCAGTACCTTAATTTCTGAAATTTGTCGATTACCACACAGCTAGTAATGTATATGTATTGTGCTGGTAGCATAATGAACAGCGTCTGGGCTAGAATATAAAAAAAATTCATACTTACCAAAAATATAATAAGTTGTACTCGTACTTACCTTTAATTTACCCTGTATTTCATAAATTTTAAGCTTCGATGATTTTTGAAAGCGAATGGATGAAGGATTCGTCTCATGTCCGTCGAATTCTTTGTTACGCTGCGCGCGTGTAAATTATGCCTTGAAGTTTGGGTTTTCGTTTTTAGTCATTGATACCTACCTTGTTATAAACGAAAACACAAATCGTTTGTTCCGGTATAGTACAACAGTTTGTTTCCGGTATAGTACTGTATAGTTATCAGTTTTTGTTAGATTTTCATTCATAAATGTCTTCGTTGACATAACATATCTTCGATTCTATATACTAGCCAAACTCGATGCAGAATGTTTGTAAACAAACCGCCCATACTTAATTTAAAATTTACTCTGTTGCTACGTCTTTTAATACGCAATTTATATAACTTGCCGATTTGAGATCCTTCAATAAATATTACCTACAATTATAATCTGAAACTCGACGCCAAGCGAGTTTTAGATATTTGTGTCGTGGTTTGTTAACAAACATTCTACATCGAGTTTGGCTAGTGTATAGAACCGATTATAGGAAGTCAAAAAGAAAATAACCACCAATAGCTTGCATATAAAACGTTTATTACTTTATTAGGTATCCTTCTACCGTTGATCACCACTTCTTCTTGCCTTTCTTCTTCTGCTGCTGTTTCCGTTGCCAAGCACTCTCCTGCTTGGTGCTGGTTTCCACGGGGCGGGGACTCTTGGCCGCGGTTGCTGCACTCGGCTGTTGTTTGCTCATGTCACTGGAATATTTCATTATCGTTACTTCCCGAAACTACAAGGTTATGTTTTTTTTACTTTATGTACGAGTAGGTACTTTCTTTACAAAGAAAATTACAATCAAATATTAGAAACTAGATTATGCCAGCAGCTTTGCACGCGTTGTTTCTATAAACGTTTAAAGGTGATTTTTATCCCACGGGAACTGATTTATAGGATAAAAAGTATCCTATGTTTAATTCAGGATTAGAATTATCTGTATGCAAAATTTCAGCCCGATCCGTTCAGTTGTTTTGACGTGAAGAGGTAACAAACATCCATCCATCCAAACTTTCGCATTTATAATATTAGTGTGATGTGATGTGATAAATAAGAACTAGTATTAACACTCGAAACAATTGAACTAACAGGGCGACAATGCCCATCTGTCACAGAGGTGGACATTCGCGGTTCCAACTGTGTCTGTCCTGTCTGTCCTAATCGGGGGGAGAAAAGGTGACGGAAGAATGGGATCGGTGAGTATGTGGATCGGTGGGCTCGCCGGCCATGTACCTATAGGAGGAAGACGGGACGTTAGTCGGGCCGCGGTGGTTTTAAATGTTCCCGTGGTTCGGCGATAATGACGAGAGGGACACCGGAGTGGTTTTAGTGGGTATCACGTCCTTCTCAGGGCGTCGAGTCCCACATAATTCTTGTCCCCCCAGACCAGTTTATTCGTAAAAGAATTTCCTCGCCGAATAAAAAAAAAATTGGTTGTCTGTAAAGTCGGTTTACTGACGATAGTTGAACGTGACAACGCAGACGCATCGCTCACTCAAGTAGGAGAGAGACGGATGTCGAGCGCTCTCGCTTACACTTCAAGCCTTACATGGAACGCCTCAGGGCGAGGTAACGCCGCATGACGAGGTAACGCCGCATGACGTCATGTTTTTTCGTGCGTGCAGCCGGCTCTATCGAATTATAAGACGTTGTCACGTCAAAAAATGGTTGTGGTAATACGGTACTTAGGCGACGTAAGTTGTTAAGTGTGTTGTGGTTAAGCTTGAGTACTAATCTAGCCTATAATACGCACCGGTGAGTAGAAAGCACTAGCTTTTCCGTTGTTTATTATTGCCCGCGCAGTTTAAAACGTTGTTCTTTTGAAAATAAAGATTAAAATAAAACTTACTATTGATCAGTAGCATTGGTAGACATTCCCTGACTACCTTTGATGACGTCACGACGCACTCCACGTCGTTTTCTGTACGCTGTACGCTCGTATTTAGGCAACCATCTACAAAAAATATCATTTGTTAGGTAGGTACCTAATTTCATCATCATCAGGGGAGGCCTATGTCCACCGCTGCGCGAGCGCCATAGCGCCCTGTCTTGAGCTTGCCGCATCCAGCATCTGCCTGCAGTCTTTCGTAGATCGTCATCCCACCTGGCCAGAGGATGTCCTACACTACGTTTGCTAAGTCGTGGTCTCCACTCAAGAACACGTTTACCCCAGCGGTTGTCGGTTCTTCGCGAGATATGGCCTATGTCGATAACTTTGGTTCTCTATCGGAAACTCTGAGCATAGCTCTTTCCATAGCTCGCTGAGCGACTTTGAACTGGTGGACCTGCCCTACCGTGAATTTCCACGTTCCAGCTCCGTAGGTCATGACGGGTAGGACGCACAGGTACCTACTTTACGATACCGCATTTTATTGAGTTGGCAACACTAGTTTCTTTATAATATAGTAGATAATTAACCATTAAGTAGGTAATACCGTATGAATAAACCATTAGTAAACCTTGAAACTGGTTTGGTCATTGTAATGTGTGAACAAACTAGGAACGTTTCCAACTATTTCTAGAAACAAAGGATACGCACTTATCAAAGCTAGAGTCCTATAATTCGTTATTTATTGAGAGGTTTTCGATTTGGCATAAAATAATCAGTAACTATGTAGTAGCGAATGTATGATCAATTCTTTGAAACACAAACCTTCTTTAATTTAGAGCCTTATCGTATCACAGTGGCGATTTGCGAGCGATTTTAAAGCGAGGCGAGTGCGCAGCGAGCAAGCCGCGATTAACAGTCGCAGCTCGCTGTGCACTCGCCTTGAAATCTGTCGCAAATTGCCAGTGTGATAGGTATACTGATAAGGAATTCAGAGTGCGATAAGAAATATATTTTTTAAGAATTTTAAGTCAAATGTCCTCTTGGTTTCATGGTTAAAAAATGCAATTTAAAACATACCTTTCTGGGTCCGGAGGGCGGGACAGATCAGCGTTGGGCGGGAGTTTGGTCTTGCGTTTGCGGGCGGGTTTCTTTTTCTGCCCTAGTTCAGAGCCGGGCGTTCTGCAACATAAATTTAATACTTATTTGTTAGTTTTATAACGACTGTTTTCTTTCTCTCATGGTATCTCATGGATTTGGCGATCCACTCCCATCTCAAAATGTCACCCTGTATATTTATTTTCGTACAAGCAGTATGATTCAAGAAGACGGCGGAAGTTATAACTCCTCAACCTCAACAGCCTGTATTGGTCCACTGCTGGACGCAGGCCTACCCTGATAAGCGCGTTATTGGCTTTAATCACATGGGTACCCACGCTGGGCATGCGGGTTGGTGATCGCAGTCCGGTGGTAGAATTGTTCTGCAGGGGGCGCTGCTGCCCGCCCCCAGTGGATATCCCTTAGTCGCCTCTTACGACACCCGCGGGAAGAGTTGGGGTGGTGCACATTCTAAGCCGGCACCACACAGTTATAACTATAATTTGATGATATGACAGCGGAAGTTATAACTATGATTTAATAATTACCCAGGAGACTGCTCCTGCTTGCTTTGTGCCGTTTTCTTGACCACCTTAGCGCCCATCATCCATTTAGAAGACTCCAACGCGTCAATATCGATTTTAGTCTGAAATGTAAAATTATTTATGAAAAGGAAGTAACGATAAGGACCAATTGACAGGCAACTTAGTTACAATGTAAATTAGCCTGGTGTGTCTCACTGCTGGGCAAAGATCACCCCCCTGGTCCCTCCACAGTCCACACATCTCTGTCCTGAAGGCCCATTTCAATTTTCCAAATACGCGAGCAATTGTTTCGTTTTGTTTTTTATGCAAATTGGTACTCTAATTCGGTGTATTAGAGTACACCTGGCCAAAACGAATGTCTTGTTTGTATTTTGTGCTGTCCATTTGTGAAGCAAATAAACCATCTATGGCCAGAGCGGCGCTTCCATCAACATCACGGAGGCTGACAAAACACTAAACCTAAACAGAATGGACCTTCGTATCCTGGTAGGAACACTGACATGACACTGCAGCCCACTACACAAACACCTATTTACCATCGGAGCGACGGATGACCCTCTCTGCAGAGGTTGCCTCAGCGACGACGAATCAGCTGCCCACGTAATCCTGGAATGCGAGGGAGTAACAGCACAACGAACAGAAATCCTCAACTTGCCGAGATCACTCCGCGAAGCCTGTGAAGATCCCAGGAAGATTCTGCGCTTCTGGACGGAGTTAGGCTGGCTATGCTAGCAAATGAGACGCATAATGGACCAAATACGAGTCCGAATGCGGAAACAAGAGTACTTCTACCTATACCTACCATCTATATATTTTTGGTCGCATCAGCAGAAGCCAGCCTTGACCACCCCGGCGCGGGATCTCGCGTCGTTGGGCGCTGCTTGCGCGAGCGTTTCAAACGAGTTCAGATACCTCGCTTAACTTTTTCTTATTTTCCCCCTCTTCTTTTACCTTCTACAACGTTTCAAGTGACGAATTTTTGACAGATTTTCATTGAAAACTGTAAAAAAAACGCGACTTGACGTGTTTAATCTCCGTTTAAAAGTTTTATACGATCAACAGCTTATTACAAGAACTTACCTCGAGTTGATCAATAGGCGGTAGGTTCTTGGCCAAGTTCCTAGCTTTGGTCGGATCAGCAGTAGCCAGCGCCTTGACCAGCCTGGCGAGGGATCTGGCGTCATTGGGCGCTGCCTTGGCGAGGGCTTCCAACGCGGCCGCCCCGCGCTCCGCGCAGCCCCCGCGGACGTGCGCGGCGCGGGCAGCGCGCCATACTGATTGGAGGGATGGACGACCCTGGAAGATTATAGAAGGCCAGATTTATCTTATGTCATTTATTAATTTTTTTAACTAAATCCAGGCCTTTTCTATACTAGTATTATAAAGAGGAAAGATTTGATTGTTTGTTTGTATTGAATAGGCTCCGAGACTACTGGACCTATTAGAAGCCCACATTATTCCTGATGAACATAGGCTACTTTTTACCGCGGGAAAATGCTTTTTTCCTACTGGAAAACGGGTAATAGGACAACGGGTAGTAAGGATGCAGCTAGTTTTACATAAACTTAAGAGGGCGAAAAGGATAGATATGCCCTTGGTGGCCCCCAAACTCTATTTTCGATCTCTATTTCCTTTCTTAAACGTAATAATTAGATAAAATAGGTGGCAGCGCTAGTGTGAGGGGAGGCAGCGCCTTAATGGCTCTGCGTCTGGTCGACATACTCTGCCAAAGTACCTACTGGTTCTAATTTGCTTCTATTATTCGATTGTAATTTTGTTTGTTAATAAAGTATACCTAGCAAGTTACATACCGATAAAATGGCGCATTATTTATATTTTATTATTTGTCCCGAGGCAGGAATCGAACCCGCAAACTCCTGCGTCACAGGCAGACCTTCGCCCGCTGCGCCACAGAGGTCGTCAATGCTTACGAATCCCCAGAAACTAGATAAAATAATCTATATAAATAAAACAAAGTCATATGTTAGTACCACTATTTATAACGCAAGAACGGCTGAACCGATTTCAAAGATCTTTGATTTGTTGTTTTTGTCTCTGTCCGGGTATTATATTTCTATTTTTTTTTATTTATACGTCTTAGGGATAACAAACAATCATACTTAAATAGTAACAGATTATTTTAAGTAAACTAAATAGGTACCTACTAAAAGTATGACCAGCCCCGTTATCTACAAGTTACAAACGAAAGAAAGGGGTGGTGTTAGTGAACTTATATAGTAGTACTTTTAAAGCATTTATGTAAAGAATATTATTGGGTAGCAGAATAACCATCAAAAAATTAGGACTCCGCGCAAAAATTAAAATTCTACGCGGGCGAAGCCGCGGGCACAACTAGCATATCAGTTGAGCTACCTGTAGACTGTTTGCAACAGTCAGCAGTTAGCTCAATTGTAAATACTAGTATAATTTTCTTTGTGAATAAAGATGTAAAACTTTATTTGACAAACTAGCATAATAATACAATATAAGTCTCATCTCACCACATCATCCTTATAATGTTCGTATACATCGAGGAACATCTGCGAGGCCTTCTGCAGTTCATTATCAGCGGTGAGCAGAGTGCATAAGGTTCCAATTACACCGGGCCGGTACTTGAACTCGCTTTCTTCCAACAATTTGATTGCTCCCTTCCTGTCTCCCTGAAAATAACAAGTAAGAATAAAGAACTTCGCACATACATGGCGCCTCTTTGCTTCAACAACAAGGCGACTGCTTGCGCCTTCTCGAGTCGGTAGTATTAAATCGTAGAGCAAAAGTGTATAATACAGCTATCTCACCTGGGCCAGTAAAACCTGCACAGCTGCCAACACCAACGCGCCTCCTTGCTTCAACAACAAGGCGACTGCTTGCGCCTTCTTGCCCTCTTTCATCAGTGAGGAAGCTTCGATAAGCGCCGCGCTACGCTCGTCCTCAAACTCACGGACGAGTTTCACGCAGCATTGCTTGCAGAAATCTGGCTGGAATAGACAAAATAATGGTGGAAATTTCAGAAATGGTCATGCAGCGCGTATTTTAGCTTTTGTCAAAATGCAATTGGATAAAAGTCCTAACTTCATTTTAGTAATCTCATTAGATTACTAGTAAGTGGCAGTGGTAGTAGAAGAGGTCAAGTGTAATAGTGTAATTTGGATAATGTTAAATAAGTAGGTAGGGCTAAAGTATAGTTTAGTTAGCTTGATATTGCTGTGTGGATTGTCCAGTATTATTATTATTATTACACTAGCTGCGCCCCGCGGTGTTACCCGCGGTTACTATTCTTATCCCCTTCCGGATTGATTTTCGTGGCAAAAACTATCCTATGTCTTTTCCCGTGACTCAAGCTTACCACCAAATTTTATCCAAATCGATTCAGCGGTTGAAGTGTGAAGAGGTAACAGACAGACAGAGTCACTTTCGCATTTACGCACCCGGTAGGATGCTAAGGTTCTTGCTGTCATAAGTAAGTGTACCTACGTTTTGCACGAACACGATTATTAGAAACTTAATTTTTGGTTACCGAGT
Organism: Eupithecia subfuscata; assembly: GCA_963564075.1. Lineage (NCBI taxonomy): Eukaryota > Metazoa > Arthropoda > Insecta > Lepidoptera > Geometridae > Eupithecia > Eupithecia subfuscata. The sequence goes on along the minus strand of OY751103.1, from coordinate 4,904,194 downwards.
AGGCCCCAAGAGGAAGGGCAGCAGCTTTCTTCGGTGTATTTCAACATGTTTACTGCGATCAACAATCTACCTGCCAGGCGAAACTATTCAGCAGTGGATGTGCAAGTGCTGATAGGTACAATACAATCAAAATAAATAGCGCCTAGATTGCACCATCCACAACGTAATCAATTTGCTTTTTAAATTTGAACGGGGCGCTTCAAACTACACGCAGCAACTGCAGGCGCTTTCAACTGGCTCGACGTTATCAGAGTCGACTTCAAATAGCGCACCGTTCCAATCTTCACTTGGATGAGCACGCGGTTTAGTATAGCTCGAATGAAAATCGCTCACATAACTCTCGCGCGGCTTAAACTAGCGCGCTGTTTTCACACTCGAGGTTTTGAAGAGCGAGGTTCTGAGCATAAATTTTCACATGATTCTTTTTTTGAATTATTGTTCCGAATACCGAAGAAGCCGATATCATATGGCGGATTCGGAGTAATGTCGTTAGACCTATTATGAAAATAACCATATATAGCTACCGGCTGATATTTCAGAAAAAAATATCAGGTTAGAAATGGATTTCCATACAATTTTCTCTCCCGCTAAACGCGTCAGAAATGAAATTCATAGAGTTTTCCGTCCCGCATTTTAGTGCGCCTGCAATGACGTACTTTCTACCTTATGTTTGGAATAGGATTAAGCAACTTTCAGAGCCGGTGTAGTATTAAATATATTATGTAGGTACCTGATTGGAGTAGATAGCCAGAATAGCCTGGTTGTAGGTGATAGCAGCGCGTTGCCTGGAGTTCAGTTTGTGCTCGAGCCCGTCCGCGCTCGCGGCCTTCATGCGTTTGCGGGAATCAAACACGTTAGTGTCCCTGGTGAAATGACAACCTAGCTTTAGATACAATCTAAAACTACAAAGTCCGATGATATTACTTTGAAACTCTGGTACAGAGGAGTCATCAGAAAGATTGATCGTTTTTAATAGGGTTGATAGGTGTCTATTGACATTTAAAAGATTTGTAGGTATAGTTGTTCTATCTCACGAAGTTCGTTTAGCCCTGGTTGTAGTAGTTACTTTGCGCTTAGTTGTCATGCTGACGGTACTCGCTACCAAAATCTGACGTGAATACAATGAGCACTAGTGACCCGGACCGCGTCTCGGGCGAGACTGATTGCTTCTGAGCTTACGCACACTAAAACAATGTGTACATGCATTCATACATAGCCCAACGGACTTCGTGAGATAGAATAACTGTACCTAACTACAATCGACATAATGCAAACAGAATGTCAATACCACAGAACTACATAATATCGAGATAGAAGCAAAGAGTGTATGTACCTCGTATGCCGAAAAGAGGGGCTGAAGAGCGTTCTTTCTCGCCACGAACTTCAGTCCGCTTTTTGTTTCGTACTTATTCTAAGATTAAAATCTATTTTGAAAGCAGAGTCCCTCTGATACCTTATCAAAAGATACTGCGGAGCTACTCGCGCGTACATCCGAAAGCCGAAAAAGATTTGCGCGTATTATTCAGGGTAGGTTAAAAGCTTGTAAAATGGCACACGTTTATAGGTGGCAACTGCAGCGGCTAGGTAAAGTACCTACCTACCTGGTAGGTATGTCTGGCAAATGTCGCAATGCAATTTATTGGTTAGGTAGGCATTTATATTTCGATGTAGACTTCTAAGACTATACAATAACCAAACTAATTTGTAAACAAACTCTGTTGCCGCGTCTTTTTGTACGCAATTTAGATACATGACTTGTCGATATAAAAATTACTTACTATTATATCTGAAACTCGACGCCAATCAAGTGAGTTTTAGTTATTCGTGTCGTGGTTTGTTAACAAACATTCTACATCTAGTTAGTGTATTGTATAGTATTAGCATCATTAAATACCTCTACCAAATATTTCCTTGCAAATAATAAGTGAAACGATCCGAAATGTCACTGTCAATGATAGAGACAGGGACTTAAAAAAAAAAGAAGTTGAAGAGGATAGATCAGATGGGATGGGGGGATTTTTTTGAATTGAGAATTTGAAATGAGAGAATTTATATTGTAAAACACAGGAAAATTATGATAAAAGCCAATGTTCTTTGATAAACAGATTATCATTAAAGTAATGTATTGCTTGAGATTGATGTTTGAACTGATTTGATAACAAATCAGAAGTAGAAAAAACTAACGCCCACTGGATCTTTGGTATGTAGAGTTTTTACTTTGATACCTGTTGAATAATGAATGAATGATCCCGCACTCATTGTGTACGACATGGTTAGAGGTACATAATCCAAGTTAAACACCCATACGGCTCGTATCTCAAGTAAATTCGGCGTTGAGAAACTTGTCAATTCTTTTGAAATACCTACCTTTTGTTTGGATGAGTAACATACCTACCTACTTATGTAGTTTTGTGTTCTGTGTAAACAGTCACGCTATTACTCCTTTATTACCAACATGATTGGAGATAGCAAGATGCCAGAGGACCTATAAATAAGGTACCTAATGAATCCATACCACGGTGCTTACTTGATCTCTTCATAGAGAATAACTTACGTACCTACAGAGTACCTAAACACAAAACTCATCACATACTGTGCAGGATTACGAAAATGTTATAGTAATAATAAGAATCTAATAATACCAGCAACTTCAAAACTTGTCAGTAAGTGGCTCGCTCACTGAGGACATACTGATTCTGTACTTTGCTTACTATTTTCTATAAAGCAATAACCAGGATACCCATTAATATCTATGCTACTGATCAGATTAGATAGTATTGAAAAGATAATTTTTTTTGGTTATGGTAAAAGTTTCCAAAGTCACCGACAACACATCCATATCATTACAAAAAAATATATACTTATATATATATTTAGTCTACCACTTTGAGTATCTCAAGATCAGTTATCCACTCATACAATAAACTGAACAAGCACTATGACATGGACTTCAATAAATATTCAAATTATTCACCATTACCTACATCAGCACTAATATTGCCATCTCAAGTAATAAATTCTGTATAAAGACTAATCTTAAACAAAACCTTAATTATTATAATTTATGATAGTATGTTATGGTTATAAGTATGTATATGATAAGCAATCTTCTTCCGTTCAAGTGTATCAACTCAAAACTAACTTTGGTTTAACTCGGTCAACGACAAAACAACTTTACAGTTATCTTACAGATCATGAATCTTAAAACCTATCCATTATGGATATTGTTTAATCAACTACCTTCCTAAATAAACTTGTATTACCTACACATTCAAACCAATCACTTGAGTTAATTTACAACATTATTAAGCGCTTATTACCATTATAGTTGTACCAGTATATAGATGTTGCCAGGCAAATGATCATCAATGATTTTCAAACTGCTATCCTTATCCTGAAAGGCTGTAGGTGCCTACTATGTATTCAATAACCATTCAAAAGAAATAAAATAAACTAAATTTACATGTTTAAGAGAGTTTATTATGCTAATAATAATGAAAAAGCTGTCTATAATTAATAGCCTCATGCATTGTGATGGAGGTATGTATGTACCTACTATCTCAGATAACTCTATCCATAGCATTACCAAAGCATTAACTATGATTTTTGGTTAACCAAGAATAAAAAAAAAACATTGTAGGAACCTTAACCTCCGTAAATTATCTATGTTATCACTCACTTCTATGCTGAACAAAATTTATAAAAAATAAAATAAAAAAAGGTTAAGAATAACTACTTAGTATCAAAATATTATGTTAACCCCTACTAGTGCATATTATTTACATTAACCCTAAATTACGAATATTTATATCATCAATTAGCCACATTAACTCTGATTGTGCACAGCATTTTCATCCTTTAAGTATATGCTGCACATTATTTAATTAACCCTTTATGATCAATAATTGAATTTCTTAAATGTGCGCATAAATTTAAACTGTATAATAAGTAACTCCTAATCATGATCACATTTAATACTCAGACATAAAACACGATAGTAATTATATAAAAAAAAATACTCGTTTTATTCCTGTATAGATTATGCACCATTATAATATTATACAAATTACTGGTGTTTGGATACTTTACATTGTTTTTATTTATACTTACTCGTACACCAAGCAAACAGACAAACAAAAAACAAAAATCCTACGAGTGAACTAGAACCACCTGTTCAGCTTAATTCATTGTTTCATAAACATTCGTTCACTCTCCCATTAATCACGAAATTTCGGAACCACTGCATATAAAATAAAATAAAAAAGAATAAACTGCAGCTGAATCACTATTGTCCACCGCATAATATTTGAAATCCGACGGAATTGCAAGACAAAAGAATAAGGAAGATCAGAGATGGACAGCGCATATCGCGAAAATAAAAGAGATAGAGATTATACATTTATTTCTCTCTGCTAAGGTCCTCAACATAATAGTGATGATATTTTGCTGAATGAGTAACTAAAACTATTGATAGTTAAAAACAAAATGAATTTGTACGTACATATTACACATTATAGTACATTATTTGATTTATTTATTTATTGAGGTATTTATTTATTCATGAACAAAAACCGCAGCTCTTAGAAATATATTTTTTGCCTATATATCACTAAGAACCAATAAAAGGATGTACATTATAATAATAATAATAAAAAAAACGATCTGCCAAATGTACCTAGGTCATCCAGTTACCCTTACTAATTCACACCACATTACGGTTCGAAATTTAGATGGACTAAAATGTAATATCTACATTTTTAGTCCATAAGTAAACTTTATCAGCATAATATACAAATTAATTATATATACAAATTATTCATTAGTAGTAAGTAAAAGTAACGTACCTACCTAAATTAAAAGTATGTTAATGTTTAATTACACGTTAAAAGATGGTAAATATAATGATCAAGCTATGTAATTTGCCCATTAAAGGCGCATACTTTGTTTATTTACATGGACTATACTATATAACTACTATCTATAATTTGAACATCAAACAAAGACAAAAAAAAAATTTAAAAAAATAACACACTGACATAGGGAATTAATAAAAAAAAAAATATATAAAAAAAAAATAACAAATAAAAATAACACACTGACATAGGGAATTAATTCTAGTGTCAGAAATAAAAATTAAAAGAAGTAAAGTAGGTGTAGCTTAATAAAATAATAATATTAATTTAAATCAATTCGCTATTTGTCATAATTATCGTCAATTGTAAAATACTAATAATAGGTAGTTGCTTAATAACTTAAATGATAAAAAAAAAAAAAACTTTCATTACAATGACTTCAAAATATAAATACTTTATAAAGCGCTACTCGTATCTGATTGAAATTGATCTGACAATTAAAAATATCACTCATAAAAGTATAATCTATAAAATAAAAATAATAATTTAATATAATGTTAAGCTTCTACAAAAGCTTCTACGAATCAAATGTCAGGTGAGTATTCACCATGTGGATATTTAGTTTTGTTAACCTGGCATAAAGTTGTTGCTGCATGTCTAGTCCTGGTCTGCTGTGTATTCAGGCAGCAATTTGGATGATAAATCTTGACAGCTGTATATACAATTATATACCAAAGACATTTCATGTTTGCCATAACTCCTCGGACTTCGAGGGTTGTTTAGACACGGTAAACACATGCTCATTGTATGGGTGTCATTATCATTTTCAGCGTATTGCCACACATTTGGCATAAAATTATAGATAAACATTATTATCACATTAAAACTAAGTCTAAGTGAGTACCTAACCTAACATTATCATTATCAGCGATTGAAACAAATATTACCTACAACCCTCGGTACCTTGATTGTCATCAAAATCCATTTAGCATCTACAGTTAAGAGGCAAACCTAACTAGAACTATGCCTAGATCTCAGTACTCACAAGATAAAAACAGCTAAAAAAAATATGTATAATATATGAAATGAAAGTAGGTACACTGCGTCGTACATGGTTTGGTTGATATCTCAGGAAACTTGCATTTTTGTTTTGATTCGTAGGTTATTACTAATTATTTGGTTCTTTGAACCAGTCTGTTCATAAGTTATGTAGTTTTAGTGTAAATAAGCTGATTTTCGCGCTCACACAATCCAAAAACGTGTGCTCCGTCCCGCTCCCGTAAATGCGGAATTCTATGCCTAGCCGTTTCATAAAGTGGCACGCATTGCTCCCTCTTAACTTGCTTTGAATTCGTTCAAGGTTATTGTATGTATTTTATAAAGGCAGGGGTCCAAGCAACGGTGCAATACTCTAAAATATTCTTTACATTATTATTATTAGCTTAGAATTTATACACAAGCTACATTAGAAAAAGGACGACTTACCCTATAGATAAACCCAAGACTTTTATATAGTTTATTAATGAAGGCAGCTCTGTGTTCAAAGAACAGTCCTTTTGAGCCCATAATCACGACTAGGTTCCTTACCGAGAGTACTTTATTTAGTAACCAAGTTTTAATTAGGTAGTTAGACTCGATGAGACAAACTTTACTAATAAAAGAAATAATAAGAACATTAATGGATGTACCTAGTTTTTATTATTTTGAATTTGATACCTATCTAATTATGTGCTTCGTTTGACTAAGTAATTTTGAATTTGACTTGTGTAATCTATTTATTAAATGTTATCACTTAATAATTCAGTTAATTTATTTGACTAATTTAAACGTGTAACAATAATTTTAATACTTTATTTAACTTTTAGTCTTAAACAAGTAACTAATGTAATTGGTTAGTCGCTCAATTAATAAATATAATACAAATAATAATTTAAGCACCAAAACGATCGACAACATAATTATTGCTCTAAACAACCATATCTTCCTGTAGTTTCATGCAGTCCATAAATAAATAAAAATGCCTAATAATAGATAGTTAATTACCTGCCTGAAAATCACTGTATCATCTGGAATCGTTAAAGTTGAACAGCATGCAATGTTTTTAGATCAACAATATGATTTTGACGAAATGAGATTACCACATAATTGCTAGATGATGGTTGCCATTCTACAAGAATGAAGTTTTTCTATTGAGTATTGGCTAAGTTTTGAGTACCTACCGGTTTTAGTGACTTCTTGGTATTATAAATCACGGGGGTAACCAAACTATGATCGGCTCCATAAAAATAAAGACACATTTCTTATGAGAATCGATTACATCAATCAAAGTAGGTAGTTAAGATCTAACTCAGCGGCCAGATGGTGGTACTTTCAATCTTTGAGGCAGCCGATGCTATCAGTAAAAAGAAAAAGAGCAGTACTATCCTTATAGTGCACTGCGGGTGCAGCAGCAGCGAAAGGATTCAAGTAGGTACTGGGGGTCCAGATCCAAAAGAGACAGCTCTTAAGAAGTCATGCGGGTAACGAAGTTTGCCACTCAAAGCCTGGAACGTGCGTGAAAGCATTACTGCCAGGTCTTTATAAGTTTATAAACCTGTGATATACAGGTATCACAGAGATTTTCACTCATAAATTTAAGAACACTGTGATCTACCATTAGGCGTTTAAATTTTACATTCAATTAAAATTTTACAATTAATAAAATTTAATAATAGTAAACCTAAAAAGTAAAGAATATATAGGTGAATTGAAAATAATGTATTTACAAATTCGATGTGAAGTACCTAACATGCAGATCACTACATAATAATTAAATATATTAAATCATTTATTTATTTAAAAAAAATGTGGTTCTGGTCTTACTACATAATAAGTTTCACATATTTCCCTATTCCATAAATATGAACTGCGCCAAAATAGTTATGCAAGCCGTAAAATATGTTAAGTATTTATTTAATCATTATAAGTTTGGATTTAAATTAAACAATGTTTATCACATTGCTCAAGGCTAGTTGCTAGATGCTTTATTAAACATTTTAGCACCATTAATAAAACACAAGAATGGTTTCCACGATAGCCACGAGTTGCAAATAGTTTTGTCGTCGCCTGTTGTCTTCAAAGTATGGTGAGCTCCAACGGCAGCACAAAAACCGAAAGCATTAAATGTTCACGATACCGTCGAAGTCACAACAAGAACGTGAGATAAATTACAAAAATTAGCACCATTAGCATTCTTAATGGGAGTTGCAAATCATCATTATAGCCTACATTAAAAAAAAACAGTACATCATCAAAAACACCCATAAGGGGTTTAATATAATTTACATAGAACAATAACAAAACAATATCATTACCTAATTACTTTAGATTTAAATAAAAGCAAAGATTTCAATAAGAATATCGGTAGCGACAAATCAAAATGGTGTCTGTCGGTCTCTTGCTCAGTGGTCGGACCGTCAGACTAGAACCATACCATAGAATAGACAATGCATTTGAGTGTGTTATGTACCAAGTGTACCTAATTAGCGACTGGTTGACGAACTTATCTATGCTCCAACATAATAAATTACAGTTATTACACATATAGCTATTAGTTGAAATATCTACTAATCGACTAGAAATGTAGTAACAAATGAAAAAATATAATAAATATGTATTTATATAACGAATTACATTACATTATCGACATGGTTATCAAATACATGGGGTTGCTACTAATAGAACCCGATCCCGAGCACTAACTTGCACAGTCTGGCTGATGCGTGTTGATTTGAAATAATAAATATCACAGCAATAATTATAGCCAAACTCTTAATAAAAGGATCTTGCACGAAGATAACAATTTCAATTATTTTATTCAATAAGTGAAGGACGGTCATACAAACGAAAGAAATTAATCTGAATTAAATAATAAAATAAATACATACTTACATACATCTTAATACTGAAGATCCTCATAAGATCTCTTATCACAACACTGTCCTTGTGATGGTAAAGTAAGAAGCTGTATCAAAGAACCTTGTAAAGTCACAGCAATACTCAAAACAAACGATCGATATGGAGTACCGACTACTTCGAGGTTAAAAAAACAACAGTAACAAAAGGGGATAATTTATAACTTGAAAAGTGAAAGTTAAAATGATAATAATATTTCATTGGGGCATGAGCGATGACCGAACGAAATGATGATAGCTGATCCCAAATACACTATTAAAATATAATTATACTGTAAAGAACTAGCTCCAATAACAATTGCTTAAGTGAGCTTAATATACATCAAATTTCATTATATTGGAGTATACAGTATTGGTAAACAAAGTACCTGCTCATGTTATTTCTTTTCATAAATATATGTAAATCACTATTATATCACATTTACACTGTAATAATTAACAAGTGATTATCGTTATGAACACAATATTATATCCATTTTTCGCATTTTACCGCACTAAAAATAATAATGAGTAAAGTACTATACTGATATCTTATGTATACGCATGGATAGATCCTATTCCCACAATTTGTTGCAGAGGGAAAGGGAACCGATTAAATAATTGTTAATGGAGCGGCATCTAAGACCCCTTGAATTACTTGAAATAAATAAATGTGGGTCTTTATATAATATTTTCTAATATTTACAGATTCAAGTATTATGAGTTTGCCCGATTACGAGGACTCAAATACCTGTTTGTGAGTTTGCCCGATTACGAGGACTCAAAACAAAATAATGAGTTTGCCCGATTACGAGGACTCAAATATATTATCTGTTTGTGAGTTTGCCCGATTACGAGGACTCAAAACACAATAAATGAGTTTGCCCGATTACGAGGACTCAAATATATTATCTGTTTGTGAGTTTGCCCGATTACGAGGACTCAAAACACAATAATGAGTTTGCCCGATTACGAGGACTCAAATAACTGTTTGTGAGTTTGCCCGATTACGAGGACTCAAAACAGAATAATGGACTCAAATGGTGGTAACATTTACAGTTTATAATTTTACTATTTAATCACTCTGTCATCTCAATTATGAGATAATGAGAATTTACAATTTGAATTCTTCAGATAATCTGAAGTTATAATAATATCTACTTTAAATAATTATTTCATCATATTTATTATACCTGTATACTATTCATAACATGTTATAAATAATTATTGTTTTTACAACTCTACTAACGTTTTCTTGTTCTCTTTCACGCAGATGCTGTTATCATTTTGAAGTCTCTGATCGCCTGCTGAGCTCTCCATTGCCATTGCGTCAAGATAATTACCCACTTTTGTTATATTTTAACCTTACAATTTCTTTTTTTTTTATTCCGAGAGTAAGAAGAAATTGTGTAATGGTTTAAAAAAAAAACATGTATGAGGACATACAACATAAATATCTAATGGCCGGATCGGACTGGGGACATTCCGGATCGGACTGAGTGCATTCCGGATTGTACCGAGTACATTCCGGATCGGACTGCGGACATTCCGTACTCAGGACAGCCGACTATTAGCATCATTAAATACCTCTACCAAATATTTCCTTGCAAATAATAAGTGAAACGATCCGAAATGTCACTGTCAATGATAGAGACAGGGACTTAAAAAAAAAAGAAGTTGAAGAGGATAGATCAGATGGGATGGGGGGATTTTTTTGAATTGAGAATTTGAAATGAGAGAATTTATATTGTAAAACACAGGAAAATTATGATAAAAGCCAATGTTCTTTGATAAACAGATTATCATTAAAGTAATGTATTGCTTGAGATTGATGTTTGAACTGATTTGATAACAATAGGAATTATCGAGTTAGTGACTAGTATATAGGGAGGGTGTATTTTTCATTTCCTCTTCCGATTGTTATCGATATTTGAAATCGATACAAAACGGCACAATCACAATAACAACAGACAAAAGTTGATTCATTCATCTATAATAGCAAATTAAGGTATCTAGTTTGTGGTCACACGAATAGAGTTAAAGGTAGAATTGGTTTGCCGCGTGTTAATTGATGCTTTTGAATCGTTTTCGCGCGGCTTATGTTTAACATCACAAAATTACACTCGTGACGTTTAAGTACCTACGTAAAATGTTACAGGCTCAGTTTCCATACAAATCCACGAACTCTTTGCTAGTATCTCGCTCGATATGTAGTTCTGTGGTCAATGAACTTCAGAACTACAATTGAATCTTTTTAAATTTTCGCGATTTGTTAACATAATTAATGATTATTTATCGCGTACCTTTTGTTATTATTTCCCCTACGTTCCACGATCGCTGTAAAGCGGTAGAAACGTAGGGGAAATACCTATTAACAAAAGGTACGCGATAAATACCGGATATTATAATCATTAATTATAATTGAATCATAGTTGGCTTTTTAACAAGACTTAAAATTACTTTGTTATATACATACCTATTGATAACTACGGCGTTGTTGCTAGCAATAGCGACGAGTGCTTGGTCACTTGGCTTGTCTTTCAGCACATTCTGGTAGATTGCTGCAGCCTCCTTCTCTTTGCCCATTTGCTGAAGGCAGTAAGCTTGTTGGACCCTGAAAATTATTTCTTTCAATCAACTGAAATAATAAAAAAATTAAAATAAACTGAATGTTATGGCAATGCCTACAGGTAAACTTTTTGAATATTTCCTATTTCTTCAGATCATGTTATCTTACCAATGAAATTCCAAAATATTACTAAAACTATGATCATTTTCTTTCATCAATCCTGTCAAGTGTTGTATAATTCAACAATACTTCTATGATTTTAATGTATTGTATAATAAGTATATCAGTCATCGAGTACCCATAACACAAGCTCTGCTTAGCTTGGGGCTAGATGATTCTGTGTGGATTGTCCAGCATTATTATTTATTTTTGATTCTTTTTCCATTATCCTTTTTCCTCCCGTTACTAGGCATAAGCATATAGGATCATATAAGGAGGTAGTAAGTAGTAGGTAAGTTTAAATACTATAGAGTTTTCATGTAACCTGATGATTGCTACTTCTTGCTTAGCCTCCTCCTCGGTGCCTCCGTCCTCAATCACACTCTCAAAGCACGCCTGTTCTGCCCTTTTCAACTGTTGTAGTGCTTCGTTGTACTTCCCTCGTAGAGCAGTGGTTGTGCCAGCATTGTAGCTCAACTCATATGTGCTCTCTTCGAATTGTGGCAGGTCTGATGACTGTTAAGTTTAAAGTTGTGTTGGTAGATATTTTAATGAATGTAAGAAATATTTCATGATATTTAGTATTTTTAGGAGTATGTTAGTCCACAAATAAGTAATGTGTTAGTGTTAAGTTTTCTAAATTTTAGAAATCATTGACTCTTTTTTTTAAGTCTTACTATGGAAGTCCTGATAAGAGCTAGGTTTTAGGTCAAGTTGTTGGTTTCTTGGCTTTTAGTAAATAAGTGAACTATTGTTAATTATGTATTGCACCAGATTAAAAATACATGTATATCAAAAAACTAGAGACATAATGGCAAAGGCTGGATGGACCCTTATAACAGTTGATGAATGAATTGTTCTTGATATCCTTAGTTCTAAAGCAAAAATGATTCAAATATCTTGTAGTCTGTGTAGAACATACTGGATTTATAGCAGCTAGATTAGCTACCACAGCAGCCATATTAGCCTGCCTTTCATCCTCATAGTCATCTGTGGTGTTCTTAACCAAGTCCCGGTAGAGATTGTAGCAGTCTTGATACTGCTCCAAGCGGTACAGAATTTGAGCTCTGAAATAAACCAACCATAGGATTAAAACTTTTATATAAAATATGATGTTGACTTGAAGCACAATATCTACAAAAACAATAAGGTCACAATAGAAAATTCTCTGAAACAGTTAGCTCTTTCAGAGCTAATGATTACAGCTACTCACTACAAGCCAGCTAACCCAGCTTTCTTATAAACTGCCACAGACAGTCATATGAAAGGTATAAGACATCTATTCCCTCTTTTTGAGCCAGGAAGGTTAACAATTACCTCAACTCCTTCAAGGCAGGTGTCTGCTCAGGGGCACTATCCACAGTCTCCAGCGCATCTTTGGGGCAGTTCAGCCGATACTGGACGTAAGCCTTCTCAAAATACAGGTCAGCTGACAGCGCAGCAGTTTTGGGCTTTGTCAGCACGCTTAGTGCTTCCTTGAAGTTTCCCAGTTGTATGAAACATACTATCTTGCAGTGGAATGCTTTTTGCTCATTGGGAGCTATTTGCAAGACTGAAACAAAATATTTAAAGGTGGAAATGGACAGAAAACAATGTATTGAGTTGAGGTAGACATGGTTTTGATAAACATATTGTTTCTATTATAAAGGTAAGAAATCTATGCGAGATACTTTTAACTTCATTAAGCAATAACCAAAGGTAATGATAAAGGTAGAAATGAAGTTAATATCGGAACAAATCTGGGAAAATTGAGTCGAAATATGTGATGGAGATTAGGTTTCGTCTTTAGTGTTTTTTTACGAATTGGGAAGAGTTATGAATTCTAAATTTATAGGGAACAGTACTTACTTTTTCCTGTAGCTTTTAGGGCTCTTTCATAGTCACTTCCAAGGCAGAATTTATCTAATTCACTGTAAGCCTGAACAAGGTTAGTTTCCTTGTTGGCTGACATTTTTTAGAAGTAATAATTTTGACATTTGACAACCAACAGCTGTCTAAAGCATCCACACGTCATCAAGGAAACGTCATTGCGTTTTGGCGTTCCATTTCACGCACAATTTCTAACCGCTCCGGTGGTGGAGATTTTTGATTAGGATTAGGATAATAATCAAAAATAATCGAAAATCTCCACCACTATAGACATTTGTATATTTTATAATCATCATCATCATCACTAAGCATACCAATAGCCATCACCATTCCCCAACTCCAACGATCGATCGAATTGAAATAAGTTGTGTCTTGAATAAGCTCCCTCTTTTTGATTTTTTGATTTTGAAACAATTGAGCTAACTGCAGACTGTTGCCAACAGTCTACAGGTAGCTCAACTGATCCATATCAATACAGTCGGAAGCGTCCCCAAGACGCTGGCTGCATTGCCCCGTATTTAAGTAGATTTTACGTACCTACACTTTTTAAAATTTATTTATTAACAACTTAAAAGAATATTACAAATCTAACTGTCGTGACCCCCCCCCCCCCCCCGTAACTGTTTTAGTAGGTACTTAAAAAATTGCAATCCACAGCTTGATCATAATTTTTTCCTGTTTACTGCTGTCACTTTGATTAAGATTAGGTACCAACAGCAACAAAAAAAGGCGGCTAGCTACGCTCGCCGATATTGCTGGCGCTTTATGTTTTGGTCAGCGCAAAAGCAACGTTACCTATGATGACTAACTGAATCTAACTTGGGTGTTCTGGCTAGTCCGCTATATTCAGCTTGTATCATTATCCTATTCTATCCTATCCTATTATATCCGATTCTATTCTATTACGGCCCTACATAAGTGTGACCCCCTTCCAAAGTAGGCTGCAACCGCACCTGGGTCTACCTATACCCAGCTGTGGGTGACTTACGGCTGCAATGATTATTATGATGATTATGTTGTGGTACCGTATATGGCGACTAAATTCGCTATTTCTAAAAGGCGAACAAAACAAACATCCAAAGTAAATTCTTGCAGTTTTATTCAAAAGTAAGGAACAACCATTGTGAGAGACGACGACGGGCGCTTTATGCCGGCGTGTGTCGAACTCATCAAACTTCGACGGAGCTAAAGTTTTCAGTTTCTGCAAGTTTGGAACGGAGCCGGAGCGTCGAAAAATTGTTGAGTTTTTTGCACCCGAAAGCGATGTTGCGGCGCTGTAACTGTGTGGACTGCGAATAGCTTAGGCAGGGACGTAATCAGAACTAATTAGGGGCATCTTAAATCCGGATGAATGTTTCCGGTTATTTAGGCAAAAATTACAAAAAAATTCAAGCTTTTATATCTTCTTATTAAGAGGAGTGGTTTTCATGGGCTAGTGGAACCTGAAGCTAAAATAAATAATCTTAACAACTTATACATAAGTACCTACTACCTAGGTAAGTATAAAAGAGTGCATGTAAATAGTTAGCAGATATCGCCGACATTTTCGTTCACTTGGCTAGAGCTATAAGAAACCACCTAATGCTGTAAGAATCTCAACAACTAAAATAAGAAGAGCGCTCTGTTATTCTTGTAGCAAAAAGTTCCAGTCTAACCCATAAAATCGATTGGCATCTTGCAACGGAAACAATGTTAAAGTTACATCTATTGTCGTGCGCCGCGGACACCAACACGACTTTTAATCGCATTACGAGAAGTTCGAGGAACTTGTGCCCGAGGCATAGATTGTTGCATAGTTGGTTAGGGTGTTCCACAGACAGCGTCATTGTAAGTAGGTATGGTCATCCTTCGTCTAAGGTTAAGTAGAGTTTTTCACGCCTCGCGAGGCCGGATGGGAGTGAAAATGGATTTACGATTGAATTTGTCAATTTATATTTTAATGTTAAACTAAACAGAGATAGGAAATTAGCAACTGTTTTCTTAAATTGTAATTTTTACTTACTTAACTAGGTTTAAATAATTCAGTTTCTATTAAGGTGCTGGTTGCTAGAATACGTTTTCCTAAGAGTATTTAGTACAGTGAACTTAGCTAGTAGCAGAAGGCGGGCGGCAGTAAGTTGTAAGGTGTACTTACTCCATAATATTAATTTCCTGCTAAATACCTAGGTGTATCATTGGTGGATTGTAGGTAGCTACCTACAATCCACCAATGATACACCTAGGTATTCAGTCTTACTTACTTCAGTCGGTCTGTGTAAGCTCAAACATAAATTATTAAGCCACAAATCCTCGAATCATTTGTTTTAAATAAATGAGGTTACGCATACCAAAATAATTGTGAGTTTTAGGTCGCATTATCTATTCAAAAATGGAATTTATATTCGGAATCCTATGGGAAATTAAGGTTTTAGGTTAGGAGTAAATTAATGGAAGGGAATTACTGTAACCGATGGTACCAATATACATTTGAAGAGAGTGAGTGGTTAATAAAACATTCCAGAGTTCCCATTCCAATGCCGATACTGATACAAAACGTTTATGGGAAGTTTGCCGGGTGATGGCATTTCCGTTTTATGAATGCCGATGAAATGCCTGATGCAATGAAAGTTATTACGGGTGACCGTGCAAAACTTGTCTCCCTATTTTGTTTATTCACCGGATAGTTATTTACTATTTTCTTGTTTATTATAATTTTTGATTTCGTTTGTGATCGGTCTGTAGATAGAATTATGTAGAGCTTATTGGACCACCGAAAACGTATAAAAGAATTAAACAGGTTGATACTGACTACTGGGTTTATAGCAACTTTCGACACTAAATTGATCAATATACCTACCAGATTACTTAATCACAGTAAAAATGTTGATAAATGATATAAAATTTTGTAAACCTATCCCTAAACCAATTTATTTTTAAGAAGTAGAGTACCTTTGTTTAGCCTGTAGGTTTCACGATGCTGAAATTTGAATAGTTATAGTTTAAGTATTGTGCATTGTTAGGTACACAATGTAAAGCATTATTTTAGAACAATTTAACTAATAGGATTGCGGAATCTATTATTCCTTTTACCAATACACAAGGGATAACAGATTAGAAATTTCCGTTAGACCAAAAAAGGTTGACCCATTTGTTTCCGCGTGGGACACTTTTTTCCTGACAAATTGCCTGAAAGTAATTTTAAGGCCAAGACCAGTTATTTATGTGTATTACTTTAGCTTTATGTTCGGTGAGCTTCGTGTGTTCATTATCTTTCTTCAGTAATGGCACTTGAGTTGCGTCCATTTTATACTTTACGGCTGTAAGATTTAATCAAATCGTATCCACCCTCATCGAATCCGGAAAAAGCTTGATCTTTTATTTTGTACTTATTTATTTATTTACAAAATTTTGGAGAAACTTGTAGCTAGGCTTTAAAAAATTCAGATGGAAATATAGATTGCCTGGATATGTTTTACGACGGCTTATCACAAGTTTCCGCCGACAGGTATACTTAAAAATAGCATGATATACACAGTAAGTTGACGACTTATTGGAAATAACAAAAAATATAGTTCTCCATAAAAATTTCAAAACAACAAATGTCACAAACATCTATGAAAAAAATCTTATCAGTCTTATTAGTAGGCCTGTCGGTATTCGTATTTAGTTTTAAAAATCTAAGTAGAAACCCCTCTTAAGGGTAAAAGAAACTCTCACTTATCGAGCATTTCAATTAAATACCTACCTAGATAAGTAGGAAAAGTGGTAGGTATTTATAACAAGCGGGATTTACTTTCCCATCAAAATATTCCACTTCAGACGAGTCGACGATATCATTATGGTGCGCAAATTAAATGACATCCGTTGCAGGGATGACGACTTGACGCAAATTGGACAGGTGTCAGGAGTGAGTCGAGATCGAGACGCGATCCTTGGATTCGGCTCATCGTTAGGAAACTAGACTTAACGAATTTCAAACTCTACGGATCGGATAGGGTTATCATAGCTGGATGTAGGTATGCAATGAATTGCATTGGATGTTGTGTGCAAAACTCTTATTAAGGTGAGTAATAAATAATGAGGTATTTATGTTTATTAGGAGGTGCTAGTTAGGTGCCGATAAGATTAAGTAATATTGCCAAAATTTAATTTATTGTTTTAATCGTTCAACTATGGGACAACTATGGGAGTACATTCTCACCTCAACCTCACCTCAACATCCTGTGTTGGTCCACAGCTGGACGCAGGCCTCCCCCGGATAGGCGCCTTAATGGCTTTTGTGTCATGAGGGGTAGTGCCCAAAATTCCCACGCTGAGCATGCGTGTTGGGGATCGCAGTTCGGTGGTAGAATTGTTTTGCAGAGGGCGCTACTACCCGCCCCCGGTAGATATCCCTTAATTGCTTCTTAAGACACCCGCGGGCAGAGTTGGGGTGGTGCAAATTCTAAGCCGGCACCACACACCTGGGAGTAAATAATGAGAATAAAATTAAGAATGTATTTATAAAATCAGTCTTTAAATTTAAATAACACATACCTATAATTAGAACTATTTATAGTGGAACCAATTTTATTCGTTCTGTTCTGTTGCATATTATTTTTAAGTTAACGGTTCAACCCTACACAACACTTTTGGTAATGGGATGTCAGTGAACCACCTCCAGAGTAGATTCGACAACGACCGCTCGGTATCGCCTAATAAAGGCCCGGCATATACGGTACGAGATTTCAATTTGGAAACTCAATCCAGATCTCGTTCAGGTAGGTAATGAAAAATCCAGTGAAAAGCCGGCTTATGGGCTTACAATATATGATTTACGAATTAATATGTACCCACTTCATATAAAAGGCGAATATAGTCCGTTTAAAATCATTGAATTTGTATGGCAAAATTAACGATGAATGGAATATAGGCTAGTTCTGCAAAATAATTCTTCTTATAGGTATATTCAAGTCCATAATAAAGACTGTACGTTTCTCACAGTGCGGCAATTATTCGTGCTCCAAACTGTGTTGCGCATGCACACCTCTATCTCTTTCACCCCTTCAGTTGCATAACCAAAACGAAGGACTCATAAAATATGTGAGATAGCGAAACACAGAACCACATTTTACAGCCGTTTTATAAAATAATTTAATCGCGCCTGTATAACAGGATCAATAAAGACCTTTCCATACATCAAATGACGAGATTTAAGGCTAAAAATATAATAACGGACTGGTTACTGCAACTTAACTACAGCGACACTGAACAACTACTAAACTACTCTCTATAACGAAGTCTCTTTTTTCACAAAGAAAATCACAATCAAAAACTAGTATATACAATTGAAACAATTGAGCTTACTGCACACTGTTGCAATCAGTCTGCAGTCAGCTCAACTGGTCCCAATAAACAGACTTGCACCCATTGCCAATGAATTACTACTACCTATCATAACTTATACCTATCATACTTGTATTTACAATGATTTATATTATTAAAACCTATTTAAATTGACTCTATGCGTGAACATTCTTTGCGACGAATCTTTTATTTTTTATTTGTTTATGTGCCAAAATGCCAATGTGGTTCTTATTGTTTGTAGGCCACCACTTTGACTATTCTTGTATATTTTTTTGACGTGACAACGTCTTATAATTCGATAGAGCCGGCTGCACGCACGAAAAAACATGACGTCATGCGGCGTTACCTCGCTCTGAGGCGTTCCATGTAAGGCTTGAAGTGCAAGCGAGAGAGCTCGACATCCGTCTCTCTCCTACTTGAGTGAGCGATGCGTCTGCGTGGACAGCTGCTATACTATAGTACAGTTACATGTTTTGATCGAGTATCAAATGCTACCATTCCATTCCATCAGTATTTTCTTAAGACGTTGTCACGTTCAACTATCGTCAGTAAACCGACTTAACAGACAACCAATTTTTTCTTTACATTTTATTCTCTCTTTTCTCCTATATATGCCATGGTTTCGCTGCTTAATCTTAGTTTTGTATAACAGCCGAATCGATCATGTAAAGTTGAGTTGGGCTAACTGGCAGAGAGGCTGGCGCAGGTGGGCGTTTACTGGCCCCTGAGATACAGTACCAACTAGTTCGGGGGACAGTGAGCAACCAGAGCTGTCCGACTCACTGACAGTGGCCTAATCCAACTACTACATAGTTAGCTACAACTAGCTAGCTCATAGGTAGCCTAAGATACAGGGTTCCTTCAATTATGGTCGTCTGTAAGAAATCTCTGCAAGGGATAAGACCGCCAATTGCAGAATATGATAGTTAGTCTATACTATAAGAACTTCTTGTACCTACCTTAGACAAATCTTTCCTGCAATAAAGCTTTTTTATTATTATTATTGTAAAGTTATTATAAGAGGAGAAGTAGAATTATATTATAATTCCTACCTAATAATATTTAGAATTATTATAGTCCTTTTATATGCTCATGCAGGTATTATTTATGATAGATAAGAGACTTAGATAAGTGATGATGATGACATAATAGGATAATACCTATACAGAAACCGCAAAACAGCATTTAAATTGAAGCATTGTTTTCCGAAATTCGAGCATAATTTCCACGTGAAAATACCTTCCTCCATTCACTCGGTTCAACACGTCATGAATATTCGCGCTCTAGCTTGTAATACATCAAATCGCAGACGCCCGCGGTTCTAATCAACGCGAGATAATGAATCCTAGAGCATAGAAACTGCAGGGTAATCTATGTCTGACGTGCCACGAGGCACTGCTATCTCTTCTGGGTCTCGGGTGACGTAATTTATGATCCCAGTAACATTACAAACTTCGTCAGTCTGGTACTGGTACCCCATCAGAAACCAAGGAATTAGCCAGAGGATTCACCAACAATATTTCAATATTCTAACAATTTATGTAGATACACCAACAACTTATACACGTGCTTGTAGAAGATTTATCACAAAGCCGTTCTATGTAGGTTCTGAAAAGAAAAGCAGTTGGTAAGTATTGGTGCATTCTCTTTTAGTTCTTCTTGTGTCTGCAAGTCCCAATAAATAGAAAAACTCGGATCTCTATTATAAACCTCTATTATACCCTGTTGAAAGGTTGAAACACTAAAATCTTTAGAAGTACTTATACATAAAAATGTCTTGTCTCACAATTAAAGAGCGCACTTGAGTTGGCTTCTGATCACTTACATCTTAATTTTATTCGTTGTAACTAGACATCACAACCCGTTTACTGTGTGCGACTATTGAAAAGTTCTCCATAATGGTGCCAAGATATTTTAGAGAAAGTTTAAATAAAAATATATTATAATTTAGGTATATTCATCGTATTGGAAAGCAAATAATTTCAATGTGTTATAATTGCCCCCCGATCCAGTCCTTATTACATAAAACTAGGCCTTGACAGGCTATGACCGGAAAATTATTCACAACCGGATTTTACTATCACTTATGCAATTTTTTTTAAATCAATATTTTACTATCACCTAAGCTGGGTAAGTGTTTCTAAGTAAATTGAATATTTACTTTATTTTACCACCTGTAAAATGTGTGTGCACTGTGGATTAACCACGGCTGGGTTACGCGAGAGCGATATCGCTCCCACCGTAGTACGCTCCGTGAGCGATCGCACGGAAAATTGGTCTCCTTCACTATTCGATTACGTACTAAGATCCCATGCGAAGATTTCTGCGCGAAAAATAAATTGGGTATCAAGTAGGAATAGTTTTCTAATGTGATGTGGGACGATTGAAGGAAAATATTCAAAAAGGAAACCCAAATATCCTTATTCAATTTGTTTGATAGTCGGTAAACTTTTATCCCAATAAATTTAATTAGTATGTTAGTTAAATAAGATGTGAGAGTGTGAATGAGGAAAATTGACTTAAGCGTCCCTTTGTAAAGCTACGGGGCATTCCCCGTAGCTTTACAAAATGTAAGATTATAGATATTTTACCTATTTGTATCAACTAACATTTGACTACCATAGGAAGCGACTAGGTCGACACAAATTTGCTAATATGATTCCCATAAGACCACTCTACTTACGTAAAGATAACATAAAGTGCCATTAGCGCTGAGCGTGCCTAAGCCGAAGTAACAATGATGAATTTTATATGATCACTGGATTACATAAGCACATTACCTAGGATAAGGCGTTCGAACATGAGCCTTCGTGAGCCTGGGGACATTTACACGTTCTGGAGAAAATTGAGTTTCCGTAATTAGGCACTACTTGCGCCACAATGGCGTCTTAGGTGAGTTAGAGCCCTACTTACCGTTTTGTGGTGTACTGATCGGAGGCCTCTAGGGACTCGACCTGCTTGACATTGGAAGTTTTACTGTGTAGCAGTGAACTTTGAGTCTCCTAATAGAATGTCCTAATATGTTTGTATGTGTGGCCATTCTGTGTCATTGAAGGTAACGTGTGAACTTTTAACTCGTATTTTTTTTATTTATTTATTTATTTAATACTTTATTGCACACAATTTAAAAATTACACAAATATTCCTATGTAGGTACCTGTTTCGTTTGTAAACATCTTTGAATGTCTAGCACATTCAAAGATGTTTGTAGACAATCTGGAGAATCAGAGCAAATATATTTTTCTTGTACAAATTTGAACGAAGGCCCAAAAATTTTATTAAAAGTACCTGCCTATTTAATAATTAATAAAAAAATGCCCCCTTTTTATACTGAATCCGTCTCTGGCCCGGGTAGAAAAGGTTAACGTTAACATTTTAAAGTCTCGTGCGCGTTGAAAATTGCTTTCAATCAATTACCTGGACTCCATTAGTTTGTCTCACACGTACGCTTTTAACCTTCTGAACGCCGCCGAGACGGGAGCTCATGTGCAAAAGGCCGTGATTTCATTTTGCGTTGCACTCTGGGGCTATGTGCATCTGACAATGCAATCAGTGCTAATAAAAACCAGTTTTTATAACATGTGTGTATTTTTGTGATTTCCTTTATGATTTTGCAGATTTCTTCTAGAGCTTCTAGATAGAACTGTCTACGAAATTAAATTGATGTTTTTGCGGTTGTAATATTTTCTGCGTTTTTTTTAATTCGAATTTGCCGACATTCGGACACGTTTTAACTAACATCGATTTATTAGTTATTAGAGAATTTGGTATTTTGAGAGATTTATTAGGTTCTATCTAACAATAATCGATCTGGTTAATTGTTAGACAACGACAGTTTATTTATTTACTCATTTATTTCAGACTAGCTGCGCCCCGCGGCTTCGCCCCCGTGGAAATTTATGTTTTCAACTTTCTTGATTTTTTCTTTCAAAAGAACCTTCTCCTGACAATAACAAACACAACAAAGAAAGAATTAGCGAAATCGGTCCAGGCGTTGTTGAGTTATGCGCTTACCAACACATTTTGCGATTCATTTTTATATTATAGAAGATATACTATACTATATATACTGTATAGATAGGTAATATAATCCATAGTTACAACATACGAAAATTCAATACCTAGGTGAATTTGTATAGGTACAAATTATTATCGTCACTCAAAGCTTCGTTACAATTGAAACTTCAAGATTGCACGTTCACACCACGGCACGGGCGGGTAAACAAAACAATGAGTTTGTAAACTATTCCGTAAGGAGTAAGTTTCTCAATTAAGGGCGCCAAGGTAGCAGTGATTATGGCGACGTCTATTGCAGACAACCATATAACTTGGATAATTTTAACGGGGCGTAAATTGGGTCGTTTGCGTTTTTAATCGGCAATGAAACCTTGTTTTGTGTACGTTTCAGATGAAATGATGATATCAGGTAAATACTTAAAAAAACCGCGAATGAAGAAGAAGAACTCTCCTAAAATTCAAACGTCGTCGTCGGATAAATGAATTCGGTTTTTATATTGCTACGTGGCGCTACGGGGTGCTACAGGGTGCTACGCACTCTTAATTTTAAACTCAATACGACCCTGTGGTCTGTGTCTTTTCGCTGCCTTTTGATCTTAATTTTTTTCTATTTTCAAGACATGAAACAAAACACGCTCGTCCATTTCCGGCATGCTTAGGCGCAGACTTACACGTTTTACAATGATTCAACAAGGATGTCGGATAAATCTTCGTTCGCTCTTCCTAGTTGGCATTGCAAGTCTCTAGAACGAAGCAATAAAATTAACATTTATAAGCACGCCTCGCTTTATTGTGGGGCTGTCGCCATAAGAAACAAATACAATTTCCTGCTAATTTCCGCCAGATTTTATCTGGACAGCGACGGCTTAGCTACTCTGACTGCTGAAGTCGAAAATGGAGGAAGTAAGAATCTACTTTGCCTACTTATTCTGAATTTCATTTTCTTCTTGCATACTTTTGCCTATTCATGAATCACTATAGGTACCTTCATTAACATAGGTACAGTCAGCTGCACAGACATGTATACACTTCCAAGGTTTAACTTTTATTTTACTCGGAACTTTTCAAATAAAAGGACATGCACACGTATTTCGTACAAAGTAGTCATCGTACTTCGTCAGAATGCGGTACATAAATTATCACAATTACTATACACTTACTATTTAGTCAAATTGAAAACTTGGGAGTGTATACATATTTTTGCAGCCGACTGTACCTACCTAAACTCAATGTATGAAATAACTAGCTCCATGCTCTAAACTAAAAGAAACACGAAAACAGTTATTTGAAACGGTTTTATGTTTTGACCTCTCATTAAAATAAACGCGTAGGTACGGTTGCTAGAGTAGTGATTAAAACTTTTACTAACAAAATGGCTTTTATTTTATTTTATAGATATACGAGTAGGTAAGTACCTACACGTTCCTACCATGCTATAATAACAGATATACCCTAGAGATTATAGGCCGTTATCGATAATGTAGGCTTATAGATAACATGCATTTTAATGACAATTTGCACGCTATATGCTATTTAGTTGATTCTACTGCATGTGAATGTCGTCCATATTATTTTTCTAATAAATATTACGAAAATAGTGATTAAAGTTCAAAATTGGCACTTCGTAGATACTCTCCACTCGAACCAGTATAAAAATGTAGAGTC
Source organism: Eupithecia subfuscata (assembly GCA_963564075.1). NCBI lineage: Eukaryota > Metazoa > Arthropoda > Insecta > Lepidoptera > Geometridae > Eupithecia > Eupithecia subfuscata. The sequence continues at coordinate 4,879,805 of OY751103.1, read as the reverse complement.
GCTTTGTCGAGGTCTTAGAAGTTAGGTGTAACGATACTTTGCTCTTGAAGATATAAACTGATATATTACCTAAAATGTTGCTTCTAAAAAAAATTAAGTTTCAACCTGACCCAGAACATCCAAGTCTCGGCTTTCTCCTTCGGATGTTAAGACTTAGCGGCCTCTGGCACCCGGAACTCAAATCCCTGAAATCACGACTAAAACTTGTGATCTTCTACACGACATTGGCATTCTTCTGCTCACAATACGTCAAGTGTGCTCTGAACTTCAGCTCAAACTCCTTGAAAGCATTTTTGCAAAACACACCTTTCCATCTAGGCGTTGTGAAGTGCCTCTTCTTTCAGAAGGATTACAAATCTTGGGTGGAGTTAGTTGAGACCATCAGCTCTGTCGAGCGCAAACAGTATAACAGCAATGAAGAGCATCAGAAGGTTATCAAGTGTTACCTAAGTCGAAGTAGACGGGTAACCGGTTTTTTTTTCGCCATGGCGGTCGTAGCTAATATAACCATCTATATTGAACCACACCTGAGGAACCAAAGAGAGATTGGAGTCTACCATTACATCTTCTCAACCTACTCCCCATTCTCGAGACAACCACCTGGGTATTACTGCACAATGTTATTCCAAACTATTTTTGGGTTTGTTATGAGTTTTTACATTGTTTGCTGGGACATGACGACAGTAACTATCATGATTTATTTAGCTGGACAGTTGAGGGTCTGCAGTTTGTATTGCTCGAGAGTCATAGACGTGAGGAGTAGGGAGAATACCCGGAGGAATATAGCTGAGTGCCACAAGTTCCATAGAAGTGTGGTGATGACCTGGACGAAGTTTCACAGCTTGATAACCCCAGTGATGTTTGTGTATGTGGTGATCGTTTCGGTGAATCTTGGAGCTTGTATCATACAAATGGCAGAAGTAAGTTCTTTTCAGCTCACGACAACTGGGTCCCTCAGCAGGCATTATTTTAAATTTGGTACCTACCCACTCAGAATAGGGAAAGGGTAACTACTCAACCCCAGACCATCAGCATTTTTTGTATAGCTAAATATTTTTTTTTCTTTCAGTTTGAAGAGGATTTTACAGCTGTAATGGCAACCTGTGTCTATACGACCGCACTCCTGATACAACTTTTAGTTTTGTTCTGGCATAGTAATGAAGTAACTGTGGAGGTACAATATAAATTATTTTTATATTTAAAAGCAAAGAAACTGGTGAAGTGTATGTCGGCCACGCACAGAGTAGGGTTGCATGGTTCACTACCTCATACTTATTTTCCAGTTTTACCTGACTAAGGGGGTGGGGGTCCATTAATTACCTGAGGCGTTTAGGGGGGTCGAAAAAATCGCCAGCTGCGGTTGGACTATGCTTGGACCCACTCCGCTCGTTATTAAAATTTCTGTAGGTTACATACTTTTTAAAATATAAAAAAAAAGAGTCGAAAAATAGACCATTACCCCCTAATCTCCGAAGTATGCACAGCGAACAATCTGAAATGTAGGTTGGTACCTACCTACTATTTTTAGGGATTGATTAAATAGCGAAGTCTCTACCCGGTTCCATTAGTAAATATTATTTGTATAATTGACGGTCGAAACCTTCGGTGCGTGAGTTATACACTCGCACTTACTGATCTTGTTTTATACTTGTATACTTAACTTTTTTGGTTACAAAATAGTTAAGCCCGTTATGAAACTAAAATTTCTCAATCAGCTCGTTGTTATTTCTTTTTTAACATTTTTTCTGTATTTCTGCTTTTTTTCTTGTCCGTGTTGCAAATCCGACCTCACCAAATACTAAAATTGCCATTTAAAATTATGGGAGAGGTTTCTTTAAAATTTTTGGCTTACTCCATCATATCTTCTTCATCAGATCTTTTGCCACACTTTTGCTTACATCTTTACCAATCATCCGAAAAAGTCTAAAAAAACTTGCGTAGTCGTTAGTGTTTTTATTTCGATTTTTTGGGGTGCGCTTGGTAGAAAACCACCCCACTCAACTAGCAAACAGATATCTAATAGCAGCCCATAGATCGTTTCTCGAAAACCATTTAGTGTTAGTGAACAGTACTACATATTATAAATTGCCAAAGAACGTTTACCCAACTAGGTTTTGGCGCAGATACATCACTGTTCAGTGATTATAATATTTCTATAGCGGCTGCAGGCATGATATTTTTGACCTTTATAATTGACATAGCAAGTGACGCAGATAACCAAATGGTGATGTAATAGTCACTAATAATACACTAATAGTCCTATTTTATGTGTGAGTTACGCCGCGACTCACTACGCTATGGCAGGATACATCGTGCCATAGCATAGCATCTGCTGAGTGTTGGCCATTTTTGTAACCTATTATAAATCATAATGGTAATATGTTGTTACTTTTGTATTAACTTTTATCCATGCATGTATGTATTGGTTACAAAATAAACGCATTTTTACTTTACTTTTACTAAGACGCTGTTTATGTACTTTTTCGAACTATAGTGGTTATCGTAGTTCCTTCATATCACAGTCGTGTCGTCTTGCTTCATTTGTTTTATTTTTAGGAGAAAAACAAAGGAAATAGCAACATAACATAAAATATTGACAACTCGTCGGAAGTAATTTTTATTTCATCCATTTATCTAAAATGCTAAGTGCTTGATATGGATGGGTATCCACTGTTTTTTTCTGCGAACACAATTTTATTCATAAACTTGGGTGCGTTTAGTGAACGAATTTTAGCGTCCCCTCGAATAATTGATTTTTTATTATTTTAATTACAAAATTAAAACCCCCCCTCCTATAAGCTACCACTATAGAACAAAGAGTGAAGCCGTGGCGACTATAGCATCCATGTCAAAATAACGCCAGCGCCATTGTAGAGCAAACATCAAAAAAACTATTAGGTATATGTATTACAACTAGTGTACTAAGAAGTGACACAGAACTCGGTAATATCACCAATCTGTTATATTGTAGAGTCTTCGTAGCCACTAAATCATTCACTACTATAAGCAGCCACACGAAAACCTTAAGGCTGAACGAGTCGCTTATCTTTCCATACAAACGTGGAAGGGTAACTACTCCGCTGTTTGATGTTGACCATCTAAAACTAAGGATAATATCAATTTATCTCGTCAATATCTATGTTTGTATGCAGCCAAAACTGTAAAAAAAGTATTCATTTGAAAAATACAAGCTTCTAAACTTTCGTATTTCAACACTGATTTTAGCCCAAATTTGGGCGAAAATAAATAATATTCGGAGGAAAAAAGCTCTAAAATTAAGCCCACACCGACATAGTTTAGTTATTCAAAAGTTGAAATACATTTATTTTGATATGATACACACAATAGTTTTTCTATAATAATAACCCTTGTGCTAAAAGTCTATTCGCATTTTTTACGCGGCCGTTTCGTTTTACGAATAAATCATTGTGCATTTCATTCTACTCTCTCTCGCGCGGGTATGTCTATTATGTCAGGTGAGATAGCATACACTTAGGCCGCGCCCACTGATGAGTTGGCCTGGACGACCTGTGCAGCCTTAATATCACACAAGCGCTCTATAGGCGAATTCCTAACACCTTTGCAGCGCAATGGATGTAGCAGAGATTTTAGAACCTTAATTGCTCAAATTAGATGCAAAAGAGCATCATTAAACACTTCTATAGAGTAAAATAGCTCTGTATAAGTTTTTGTCAACTCTGGTTATAGTACATGACTATAATGGTTGTATAATAAGGTGATGTAAACACTTATATCACTGTTCTAGGGGATATTTGAGATGTATAAGCTTCTAGAGCAAAAATATCTTGTTTAACGGTTTTATACAATAAGCGGTCACCAATAACACTTTAATGCCACTGTTACGGGATGTTTTTGAGTTATAAGATATTGGTATAGGATATATTTGCTAGTTGGGCAGGTATCATACCAACTCACTACACCACCACTTCATTGCTCAATTTTAGTTTAAGGTCACTTTGCCCACCACCGCGACAGGTAAAAAAGAAAATTAAGAAAAAAATTCATGAAGTTGTTTGTTGTGTAATCGGTACAGGTAGTAAAGAAGAAGGTTCCTACCGTGCAAGTGCAACTACGGAACCCTACACACTGTGCGTGGTCCGACACGCACTTTGCCGGTTTTTTTTCCGTTATTTTATAAGGCGGCAAACCTTACGGGCAGAGTTTTAAAATACGCTACTGCTCATGGGTGTAGTATCTACGTACCCCTTGTGCAAGACTATAGAAATACCTTCAACTATTATGACGTATGTAAAGTCTAGGTACCCATGAAACCTTAAAGAGCTTCGTGCGTACCTAACAGAAAAAAATATTTTACAGAGTGAACGCTTGAACTACAACACATTTAAGAGTAACTGGGTCAATGTGGACTTAAAGTTCCAGAAGCAGATACTTTTGCTTTCTTGGACTACCAGCAAGAGATTGGCGTTCAAAGCTGGGCCGTTCCATGAAATGACGTTGTCGACTTTTATCTCTGTAAGTTCCCAAGATTTTACCAAATGAATAAATACATGGGTATATTTTAGTCTTCAATACGATTCATAATTTTTTATTCATTATTTAATGGTTTTCTGGGACGTCATTTTCGTTAGATTTTTATTTAAGAATACTATTTTTTTGTTTCAGTTACTACGGGGAACTTACAGTTTTTACACGCTTTTAAAAGAAACAAGTTAATGTCCATGTTTTTATAATGCCTTGGATTGGAAAGCTGTACAGTAGGTAGATACAACGTACAATAATTGTTCAATGAAAACAAACACAAACACTACTCTACAAACAAAACTCAACAGCTGCTGTTCCGTGTAAAAACAAACATTGCCAATATTTTCTAATCGGTTTCCCCGAAGGATGACCCATGTAAGCTTACCAACGTGTTTATTTTCTATATGTAGCTCGAAAGTTGGATCGGAACCGGAACTTACTCCCCTCCCGAGTCCCGCCGGAATTTGTGGATTATTATTTTAATAAGATGTTAAAATTATAGAAGAATTGTTTCCGTGCAAACCTACTAATAATAATTACAATATAATATAATGTTTTAGTATACTAATATGAGTGTAAATAGTAATAATATAAAAATAATTCGCCTTTTAACCGCACCAGAACGTATAGGAGGAAAATGGAACATATCATTTTAACTAATACTACCTTTGTTCAAAAGGTTTTGGACATAGCAATTAAATTCCTTCTACAAAATAACACTAATAATTTCCAGGTAACATAAAATTCAATCAGCAATATTCTACCCGGCTATTATATCACAAATTATTCAGAACAACTGCATTTTGGAACGGAAATTCTCACGCCAATTATGAACGAGGAATGTCGTATGCCTTATTAAATCTCAAGTTCCCAAGCACGACAGACCTGTCTTTATCATGTTTCCGAATTTTAGAAACGTTCTAAAAATTCTTGAGCATAAAGACCACCCCAGTCTTGGCATTCTACTTGGTGTATTGAGTTTCTCTGGTCTTTGGCATCCAGAGCTGAAATCTGTAAAATCACGTCTCAAAATCCTCCTATTTTGCACGACAATATCTTTCTTTTTTACAATATACATAAAATGTGCGTTGAATTTATCCCTAGAGTCGTTCAAAGTGGTCTTGCAGCACACCCCATTTCACCTGGGGGTTGTGAAAAGTTGCTTCTTTCAAAAAGACTATAGGTCATGGGAAGAGTTGATCAGATACGTCAGCTCGGTGGAACGCAAGCAAATGACACAGAAAGACGCCGACCAATCCAAAATAATGAAGGAATACATTTTTAGAAGCCGAAATATGACGATCTTTTTCTTTTTACTTGCATTTTTTACTAACTTTGCCATATTTACGGAGCCATACCAGAAGAATCAGGTGACGGAAAATGGTTCAATGTACAACAATCTGTTTGAAGGTTACTCTCCATTTGGGAAAGAGCCTCCTGGATACTACTATAGCATGTTTTTCCAGACAATTTTTGGGTATGTTGTGAGTTTGTATGTCGTTTGCTGGGATATGACGACCATAACGATTATGATATTCTTAGTGGGCCAGCTGCGCATAAGCAGCCTGAATTGCTCCCGTGTTATTGACGTAGAGAGTGCTAGAAACAGCCTCAGAAATATAGCAGAGTGCCATGACTTTCACACAAAACTGGTTTTACATCAGAAAATGTTCAACGCCTTGATATCTCCGGTCATGTTTTTCTACATTATCATCATTTCGGTAAATCTTGGAGTGTGTATCGTACAGGTAGTAGAGGTGAGTACCTACATTTTTATGTTGTGTTTAATTCAAATTATAAAAATAATGCGAGGAGAGACGAAATAAGTCTACAGGGCTTATCAGTTTCAGTTTTGTTTTACAGATTAAAGGTGACCTTTCTGCTCTTATATCCAGTTGCGTCTATATATGCGCAATCCTTATTCAACTGCTGATGTTTTACTGGCACAGCAATGAAGTTACAGTTGAGGTAAGAGTTATACACAACATGATTTTAGGGTGGGATTTATTTTTCTTAGCGCATGTTAAAATGCAGCTAGGTTAGGAAGCGCTACGTTATTCAGGATACCCACATTAACCGCGCTAAGGATAAGGCAAAACGAGCGTTACTATATTTTTTAGTTGTGAGTCCTTTGCGTCCTTTCAAAAGAAATTTTGCAAAGAAATGCGCATTGGGCCAATTTTGGGTCTGCATGCGTGGAAAGTTGTGTGTGCTGCTACATTTTCAGCTTTAATCATCACATCACAGATCACTGGCTGAACATTCTCCGATGGCGTTAACGTTTGATTATAGAGTCAGCGCGTGAGTTACAACACATTCAAGAGTGACTGGGTGGATGTGGACGCTAAGCTTCAGAGGCAGGTGCTTCTCCTGGCGTGGACCACACAGAAGAGACTCGCGTTTAGAGCTGGGCCCTTCAACGAAATGTCGTTGGCAACGTTTATTTCTGTAAGTAGAAAGGCTGTGAAATTATATTGTAGTTACGGTTGAACGAGCGCTCGTTAACGGCGAGCGGAACGAGCGTTCGTCATCGGTGAGCGGAGCGAGCCGCGAAAAAATAGCGTGCTTTTATTTCGTTATTTGTTAACGTGTGACTTTCGACACTTCACAGCCTGTTCTTGATAGTTTTTAATTTTATACTTTTTTTCAGATACTTCGTGGCAGTTACAGCTTCTATACGCTGTTACAGGGAACTAATTGAACGACGACAAATTATAGCTGTAGTGTATTTATTTATCACATTTCAGTCCTACTTAGTATAGGCACAGATATTATAATACTATAGGTATAGGTAAATGTAGTACCTACCTACCTTTATCTACGCATTGAACCAATGAAGAAAAATAAATTTTGTTTGTCATGCATTTTGTGTTACTATTTAATTTTGTAGAGTGCCCACCTACTTATCTATCAAAGTCAAATATTAGGTAAGTAGGTACGCATGCCACTACTCTCTTCTCATTATGATTAAAGCTTATGTGGCGCTTAACAGGGACCAGCAGGTAGGTATATATAATAATCTTATACATTTTTCCAGAATGTACACGCTTGTAGACAAAATAAAACATACCTATTGTTCTAATAAAAATTAATAAAATCCATCACATTCCATCCAACCCTTCATTATTAACGAGCACGAATGAATCTTCCCGGAATCCGGGAATGGGGAAAAATCTGATAAAAAACAATAAAGATCCATAAAAAAGACATTTGAATTACAAAGTAGGTATTTTTATGAAAAATATTTGTAAGCAGAATTTTAATAATTATTCTTAGGAGCGAAGTTAGGGTACAGTTCCATCGTTCTTTCTGGCATCAATAATCTAATGAAGAAATCTATAAGTTTTATGTACGCAAGCTACTACTACTAGATAGGTACCGTAAAAGGGGTTATTCCAGTTTTCCCCCTTGACAAATACCCCTTAAGGGAGATAACTGGAATCCATGTTTTTGAAGTCCAGTTTTCCCCCTTCATCATCATCATTATCATCAGCCTATATTAGTCCACAGCTGGACATAGACCTCCCCTAATGAGCGCCATAGCGCCCTGTCTTCAGCTTGCCGCATCCAGCTGCAGTCTTTCGCAGATCGTCATCCCACCTGGCCGGAGGGCGTCCTACACTACGTTTGCCGGGTCGTGGTCTCCACTCAGGAACACGTTTACCCCAGCGGTGGTCGGCTCTTCGCGAGATATGGCCGGACCACTGCCACTTCAACTTGCTAATTCTTTGAGCTATGTCGATAACTTTGGTTCTCTGCCGGAGGTATTCGGTACAAATCCTATCCTTCAGAGAAACTCCGAGCATAGCTCTTTCCATAGCTCGCTGAGCGACTTTGAACTGGTGGACCTGCCCTACCATGAGTGTCCACGTCTCAGCTCCGTAGGCCATGACGGGTAGGACGCACTGATTGAAAACTTTCGTTTTCAAGCATTGCGGTATGGATGACGAGAAGACTCGGCGTAGTTTCCCAAACGCTGCCCAGCCTAGCTGGATCCTCCTTTTGGCCTCCTTCTCAAAATTGTTTTTACCTAACTGCAGAATCTGCCCGAGGTAAGTGTATTTGAAAACGATTTCGAGAAGGTGACCATGTACGACCACCGGTCTTGGACCCATGTGGCCATTTATCATGATTTTGGTTTTATCCAAATTCATGCCAAGACCGATGCATTGCGAGGCCGTCCAACGTCTGGTTCACCTCATCTAGCAACTCCGCCATTAAAATTATGTCATCAGCAAATCATAGGTGTGAGATGTAATCACCGTTTATGTTAATGCCCTTGCCTTTCCAGTTCAGGGTCTTAAACTTATCTTCCATCGCGCTTGTGAACAGTTTCGGGGATATGACATCCCCCTGTCTCACTCCTCTGCGCAATTGGATGGGTTTAGACTGCTGGCCCTGTACTTGGACACTCATGGTGGCGGCTTCGTGGAGACATCTCAGCACCTCGATATAACGACAGTCTACTTGGCATCGCTGTAGGGATTCCAGAACAGCCCAGGTTTCGACGGAGTCAAAGGCCTTCTCATAATCCACAAAAGCCAGACACAGGGGCTGCTTATACTCTTCGGACTTCTGTATAATCTGCCTTACTGTGTGTATGTGGTCTATGGTGCCATATCCTTCGCGAAACCCGGCCTGTTCTGATGGCTGGAACACGTCGAGTCTCCTGGCGAGACGGTTCGTGACCACTCGTGAGAACAGCTTATAGACATGGCTTAGGAGTGAGATGGGTCTGTAGTTTTTAAGAAGGGTATTATCTCCCTTCTTAAAAAAGAGCACCACCAAACTCCCGCTCCACGCCGCCTTTTTCCCCCTTAAGAAAATTATTTCAAGGGGGAAAACTGGAATAACCGTAAATGTAGTAAAAGTAATAATATATTTTCTGTATATTTTTTCAGTACTTACCTTTACCTTACTTTACTTATCTTTACCCATCATCATTATCAACAGCCTTTTGCAGTCCACTGTTGGACGTAGGCCTCCCCGATGAGCACCGTATTACACAGAGATATATAGAGATACTAGGTTCTGCCCGCAGCTTCGCACACGTATTTTCGGTATAAGTAATAAGTATTGTGTGCGTTACCCCAGCAGGATTTTTTCTTCTAGAATGAAGTTTGTTTTACAAATAATTAGAGCGTTCTGCACTGTAAATGTGCGTCAGGAAAAAAAATTTGTGCGTGTCCCCGTTTCGGAATAAAACGCAAAATACGTTTCCTGCTGGGGTAACGTTCTTCCAGCAGGAAGATTCTAAACGAATGGCCCTAGACAAATTTAACTTATATGGGCAGATAGCTTATATTTGTGCATAAATGTGCGACTAAAAAAAAAATTTGTGCGTCTTAAGGTTTTTGAGATATTCGATTTCCTGCTGGGGTAACGTTTTGCAAAATCTTATTTCTCGGAAACCATTGAATGTGCATCTACAAAATATACATACACTAGTAGCCCTTGATTAGTGCTTACATATAACATAGAAAAAATTACGTAAATACATACAGTTTTCATGGAATCAGGCTTCTTTTTATAACCTAAAAAAAATTCTAGCTCTTCAATGGACAGATATACAGGTTCATAATAAACGGTATTCGGTTTTTGTTGTCATTCTTCGTATCCATAAAAAGTTTCAAGAAGCTACTTAGACGCGTTTTTGAATAATATCGATTAAGACACATCGGGTGATGTCATAATTTTGACGTCAAAATGCAAGAAACCTTTTCAACTCAAGATCGTCGGTATAAACTAAAAAATTAGAGTGTTTAATGATTATTATATCCTGAAAATTTCAGATCTCTACGTCTCGTATTAAGCTAGTTATAAACGATTGACTGAATTAAGATCCACACTTCATAATCAGTCTTAGCCTACCTGGTAGTCCGACAAAATTCGAACGACCACTAAAAAGCGACTGTTTCATACATACTGATGACCATCTTAATTTGGCTAACGAGACGCATTGGGCCTGGGTACACTCGAGTACAAAAGTTATGGATTACTTTTGCCAACTATTTCAGGTCATTAAGAAATCAAGTCAGTTGGTATCCTACCTACCTATCTTTTTAAACGACTCCCTCGGAAGGTGGGTTATGTTTTTCGAGAATTGTATACCTACTTACCTTAATGATTTTTTACGTAGGTAGGTAGGTAGGTAGTTTGCTACACCTAGCTAGACAGATATTTTCTCGAGTAAGGCTAGTCAAAATTTACCTACCAGTGACCCTGGTTCGAAAAAACCGTAGGTAGTTAAATACCTAGTAATAATAATAGATGGCACAACTACGTTTGTTAATATTTTGTATTCGGGTAGGTACCTATTACTGTTTTTCAACATAAACTTATCTAGTTTCACTTAGTAAATAAGTAGGTAGTAGTCAGGTAGGACCTATGTCTAGTACTAACTACCTATGTAGTTTACTAGGGCAGATCTCACACCGGAAAATACTTACCTACCTATCTTGCGTGCCTCCAACAACCGTCGTTTTATTATACCTAGGTAGGTGCGTCTAAAATGGTCAAATTGCGAGATACCTACTAGGTAGGTAGGTACTAGATACTGAGCTATAAAAAAACTCAAGCAAGAAGGTAATATTGTCCGACAGAAAAATATATAACTCCTTAGGTACCTACTCAATTAGGTACCTGGGTGACCTGGGTACCTACCTACTACCTACCACGGCTACTACCTATTGAATTGAATGAGAATTTAATTTAGGCAATTGAATAGGTAGGTAAGCTTATTCATTTTAGGTGAGGTTTGTCTGTGTCGAATGCTAATACCTAGTTACCTACCTAGGTACCTACAATAACACCTTCGTTCGTCTGTTGCTTTTCTTATAAATTTTATCTTCCTAAAGGATCCCAAGGCTACTAAAAAATGGATTGATTGATGCGACGACTTTGAGGAAAGCTACCTACTTTAGAAATAATAAGGACTACCTACCTACCTAGGTAGGTACTTACCAAAACTTTACAAAGCTTATCCGACTATTGCTAGACCATTTCAATCAGCTTTCATTTCACTTTGATTTAATACCTACCTACCTACCTACATATAGAAATACTTACCTACATATAGAAATACTTACCTAGGTACCTATGTAGAACCCAAATATAGGTAATATCATTGGTACCTAGAACCTAACTAAACTGATCAGGAAATACGTACCTATGTAGTATGTAAGCACCTACGTATACTCCAGCCAAATTCGGTGTGACATTTTTGTAAACTAACCGAATTTGGATGGAGTGTAGGTAGGTTCGTCATACGATTCTGCTTCTGCAATACCTAGGATAAGTATACCTAAATTTAGGATTAAATACACGAGTAGGTACCTATCCCACCTACTTAATAAATAAGTCCGTGAACAAAAACAATAGTAGAATAAAAAATACATTTTAATTATTAGAGAACATTGTAAGCTAGGTAAAAGGTATTATTATTGCTAGGTAGGTAGCTGCTTATATTCTAGGATATATTTTAAATATTTTTGTGTCAAGACATTATTTTCTGTATACGTAGTAGGTATGTACAGATGTGTCATACGTATGTACAGAAAAAATTGTACAAATCACAAATGATAGGTAGATGTAGCTGACATATCTAAAGTCATTTCAGTCATTTTCGTAGTCTACAAAAAACAAACCCACGCATAGTATTATATTATCTGCATAGATATAAATCTATGATTATCTGTGCCTGCGCGGAGATAATCTCAGCTATATGTCCGAGCGAGACAAAACTTATAGTTCGGCTCGCGCGCGGCGGCGGTAACCTTTGACAGTGTCCCCTCGAGGGGACAGGAAAACTGTAGGTAAATAACTCAAAACTGAGCGCGAGTGGAGTGACGGAGCACTGACTAAACTAGAAACCATTTTCTATCCCCTTAGAGCAGCCATTCTCAAAGTGTGCTCCGCGGAGCCCCGGTAATTATGATCAGTATTGTCGCGGAGTAGGATTGTGTCGTTCATGAACGAACGGCTCATATGATTCGCATCACGGGCCGCGCGTGATTGTTCCGAACAGTCTCGACGAAAAGACCCGTTCATTTCTACGTTCGGTTCATTGTGAATGACTGAGACGCGCGCCGCGACATAACGCGAAGATCCGCTGCGTCTTGCTCTCGCGAGGCCGTAAGTGGTGCGTGCGAGTAGGATAGGACACATTCTGTGGCTTGTCTCATCTACTCACAGCCTGATTAAAAGTAGATACCTAAGGCGCAACGCACACAGAAGGCGGCGAGGCGAGGGTAAGGCGCAGACACGCCGCTCCTCGCCCCCCGCCACGTCGCCCGCAGATGGGATACCGGTAAGGCGGCGTGGCGGGGGGCGAGGAGCGGCGTGTCTGCGCCTTACCCTCGCCTCGCCGCCTTCTGTGTGCGTTGCGGTAACGTAATAGAGTCTGTTGTCGCAGTATGGTACTTAGGTATTCATTACATAGGTATAACACGCAGAAGTTAACTAGGCACCTCGTGCCTTGAAGTTTACTTGGCACCAGGTGCCAAGTTGATTTCTGCGTGTACACAACTGTTTTCTTCCTATAGTAGTAAAAATATTACTACTGATACTTGATACTTTTGTTCCAATTTACTTGAAACTTTAATTATAAAGACCTTCCTTACAAATGTTTTAACTATTTACCAAAATATTTACATTCCATACGAAAACCAGTTAGCAACCAAATCGATTTTATACCTACTGACAGACGAATAATAATCATAATCGATTTACCCGATAGCCCGAGAGAGGAGGCTATTATTTTTCGAGTAGGTAGGTAAGTACATGTAATGTAAGTACTTGGGCATCTAAGTAGGTATGTAGGTAGGTACCTACTGTACGTACCTACTACCTAGGTAGGTTAGGTAAGTACCTCTATGTAAATTATTTACCAACAAGGAAACCCGCCCCGGCTTCGCACAAGTTCATAAAAATATCAAGCATAGGTAGGTATTATAGGTAGGTATTAAATCAAAGTGAAATGAAAGCTGATTGAAATGGTCTAGCAATAGTCGGATAAGCTTTGTAAAGTTTTGGTAAGTACCTACCTAGGTAGGTAGGTAGTCCTTATTATTTCTAAAGTAGGTAGCTTTCCTCAAAGTCGTCGCATCAATCAATCCATTTTTTAGTAGCCTTGGGATCCTTTAGGAAGATAAAATTTATAAGAAAAGCAACAGACGAACGAAGGTGTTATTGTAGGTACCTAGGTAGGTAACTAGGTATTAGCATTCGACACAGACAAACCTCACCTAAAATGAATAAGCTTACCTACCTATTCAATTGCCTAAATTAAATTCTCATTCAATTCAATAGGTAGTAGCCGTGGTAGGTAGTAGGTAGGTACCCAGGTCACCCAGGTACCTAATTGAGTAGGTACCTAAGGAGTTATATATTTTTCTGTCGGACAATATTACCTTCTTGCTTGAGTTTTTTTATAGCTCAGTATCTAGTACCTACCTACCTAGTAGGTATCTCGCAATTTGACCATTTTAGACGCACCTACCTAGGTATAATAAAACGACGGTTGTTGGAGGCACGCAAGATAGGTAGGTAAGTATTTTCCGGTGTGAGATCTGCCCTAGTAAACTACATAGGTAGTTAGTACTAGACATAGGTCCTACCTGACTACTACCTACTTATTTACTAAGTGAAACTAGATAAGTTTATGTTGAAAAACAGTAATAGGTACCTACCCGAATACAAAATATTAACAAACGTAGTTGTGCCATCTATTATTATTACTAGGTATTTAACTACCTACGGTTTTTTCGAACCAGGGTCACTGGTAGGTAAATTTTGACTAGCCTTACTCGAGAAAATATCTGTCTAGCTAGGTGTAGCAAACTACCTACCTACCTACCTACGTAAAAAATCATTAAGGTAAGTAGGTATACAATTCTCGAAAAACATAACCCACCTTCCGAGGGAGTCGTTTAAAAAGATAGGTAGGTAGGATACCAACTGACTTGATTTCTTAATGACCTGAAATAGTTGGCAAAAGTAATCCATAACTTTTGTACTCGAGTGTACCCAGGCCCAATGCGTCTCGTTAGCCAAATTAAGATGGTCATCAGTATGTATGAAACAGTCGCTTTTTAGTGGTCGTTCGAATTTTGTCGGACTACCAGGTAGGCTAAGACTGATTATGAAGTGTGGATCTTAATTCAGTCAATCGTTTATAACTAGCTTAATACGAGACGTAGAGATCTGAAATTTTCAGGATATAATAATCATTAAACACTCTAATTTTTTAGTTTATACCGACGATCTTGAGTTGAAAAGGTTTCTTGCATTTTGACGTCAAAATTATGACATCACCCGATGTGTCTTAATCGATATTATTCAAAAACGCGTCTAAGTAGCTTCTTGAAACTTTTTATGGATACGAAGAATGACAACAAAAACCGAATACCGTTTATTATGAACCTGTATATCTGTCCATTGAAGAGCTAGAATTTTTTTTAGGTTATAAAAAGAAGCCTGATTCCATGAAAACTGTATGTATTTACGTAATTTTTTCTATGTTATATGTAAGCACTAATCAAGGGCTACTAGTGTATGTATATTTTGTAGATGCACATTCAATGGTTTCCGAGAAATAAGATTTTGCAAAACGTTACCCCAGCAGGAAATCGAATATCTCAAAAACCTTAAGACGCACAAATTTTTTTTTTAGTCGCACATTTATGCACAAATATAAGCTATCTGCCCATATAAGTTAAATTTGTCTAGGGCCATTCGTTTAGAATCTTCCTGCTGGAAGAACGTTACCCCAGCAGGAAACGTATTTTGCGTTTTATTCCGAAACGGGGACACGCACAAATTTTTTTTCCTGACGCACATTTACAGTGTAGAACGCTCTAATTATTTGTAAAACAAACTTCATTCTAGAAGAAAAAATCCTGCTGGGGTAACGCACACATAAGTATTGTTTAAGTTAGGCTACGTTCTAATGTATGCCAAATTTCATCTTGATGTATTCAGTAGTTATGGAGATCCTTGGTAACAAAAATTTCACATTGCATCCTATCCTACTAATAGTATTATTGTGAAATTTTTGTTACCTAGGCTCTCCAAAACTACTGAACAGATCAAGATGAAATTTGGCGTACGTTTAGAGCAAAACCTAACTTAGATAATAGGCTACTTCTTATATCGAAAATACGCGTGCGAAGCCGCGGGCAGAAGCTAGTTTAGGAGACGTGGGGCAAATTCAAACTTAAACCATCAACAGAAGAACATGTGGACTAAAGCTAATTTCACAAAAATAACAACTCGACTGCCTTTGACGACCGATTGGCGCGGCGGCGGGCGACGGCTACGGTCCGCCTGTGACCCAAGAGGTTGCGGGTTTGGTTCCTGCCTTGGGACAAAGGTTTGTACGATCTACCAATATTTTTTCCGGGTATTCTGGGCATATTCTATGAATCATAAACAATAACTAGTACCCATAACACAAGCTCTGCTTAGCTAGGGGCTAAATGATGCTGTGTGGATTGCCCAGCATTAATTAGGAATTTAGATATTTATTTACGTATGCACTTGAAGATAATGATGTTTTTTTAACCCTACCTATTTAAAATTATGGCAATAAATTATGTAGCTTTGGAAATTTTAGAATGCGCTCAAGCGCCTTCAATACCAATACCTTTATTAATCTAATAATAGAAGATTTTTTTCATGTTTGAATAATGGTGGCATACTTACTTCCGCCATACACTTGTTTAATCACATCACACTATCATCACATCACATCACACTAATATTATAAATGCGAAAGTTTCGATGGATAGATGGATGGATAGATGGATGGATGTTTGTTACGTCTTCACACCAAAACTACGGAACAGAATGAGCTAAAATTTTGCATCGGTGTAGCTCTAAGCCTGGAATCAAACATAGGTTACTTTTTATCCCATAAATACTTTAATCCCAGTTCCCATGGGATAGAAATTACCTTTAAACGTTTCCATAGAAAGAACACGTGCGAAGCCGCGGGCAGAAGCTAGTAGTATTAAAATTATTATCTGTGTTTCCGCCTTGTAATACCAAATTCTATTATTTTTTGATAACTAAAAATTTGCAGTAGTTTACCCCAAACATCCAAATCTCAGGCATTTAAAAGTCATGATGGAATGAAGAAACTTATTTATAAAAACAGAATCCTGAGAACATTACTCTCTTTTTTGAGCAGTCGCGTAATTCTTAATCTTGAAGTAGAGCAAAAAGCGATCACATTGACGAATTGAATTGATACCTAGAGTTCATTTGTGGCGCAAGAAACTTCTAACGGCACGTTACATAGACCGTTTGGCAAGAAAACTGTATTAAAGTTTTATTAGAGCAAATAATTTTCTTGGGCCAAGTCTTTGGGATGGGTGTAATTTTCGAGAGAGTTTGGGAATAACGATAAAAGTTTACTTTCATGGAAAATAATCATTATCAACTTGCGCCGATCTACCTCATCACACGACAAAAGAAGAATGATGAAGCAACATTCATTAGTGTCGAATTTCACGCGTTTTTCTACCACCGTCGGAAAAAATGACTTAATTTTTTTTTCTATTATTAAATGGGTTAGGGTACATCTGGTCCGAATCTCAAACTGATCCACGGACGAGATGTCCACTTCATTTTTGAGTAGGGGTACATCTCGTCCAAATCTAAAATCTCTTGGTTTTAGATTCGGATCAGTTGTACCCTCAACCAAAAGTGAAGGGGACATCTCGTCCGAATCTCTTTTTTTTCTTTTCAAGGGTTCTGTACTTATCAAAATATTTTAAATACACATCCAGCACCATTGCTGCCAGAATACAGCATCATGTGTAAGTAGCGTATTTTCCTACGTTTGCCAATTTTGCCATCGATGATTTGTAGGCAGTGTTTTTTTATCAAAACAAATAAATTAAGGAATCATGAAATCATTACAAAAAGAAGTTGTAGGTCTAAGTAAGTTAACAAATCTGTTGCTTGATTTTGTAAATATTAAATTTTAGCTATGTAGGTTAGGTAGGTAGGTACCTATTTATACTACCGTAATCTTAGCTCCAAACTTGGCCAGGCCGCCGGCCGTTTAGGTACAATCAGCGGGGTCACGCGGGGTATTATAGCACTACTAGGGCAAACTTGAAGATCTTGGAGTATTTCATCGATTTAGTTCAAATATTCCTTCATCGATTCTGATTTACCTAAACTGCTCTAGTACTTGGCTGACGCAGCTTAAAACTTCGAAGGATACATTACAATTGTATTCAATTGTAGGCTTTAAAATAACTACTCCGTCCTAAGACTGGGAATTTTAGGAAACTATTTAGGATGAGATAAGGAACGTGTACGACAATCGACGACATGTTGGCAGCACCCTTTACTCAGTCCATACCTCCAGAATTAACATATAAATTGTTTTGAATCCAACGACCAGCGCGTTAAATTATTTCGTGAACTTCGCGAATTTACATGGTAATTGCCGAAACTCAAGATCTGTTGTTGAATTTCTGATTGTGATGTTAGACTAATCTATGTGGAACTGTAGGCACCTACTGTACATACCTTCTAGCTTTACTAGCATATGAGTCCCATCATCATCAGCCCGTATAAGTCCACTGCTTAACATTAAGACATAGACATAGACTTTCCCCAAACAACGCCACGAATATCGCTCCTGCAGGCTATCCAGACCTTAGAATAATTTATCTACGTACGTTTAAAGGTAATTTCTATACCATGGGAATTGACTTTTGGGATAAGAAATAGGTAGATTAGGTTTGATTTCAGAATTTTAGAATTATTTTGATTAGAATTACTGGAATTGCGGTAATTCTAATTCTGGAATCAAACATTTACGTAGGTTACTTTTTATGCAAAATTTCGGTCCGATCCGTTCAGTAGTTTTGGCGTGAAGAGGTAACAGACATCCATCCATCTGTCCATCCAAACTTTCGCATTAATTGGTGTTATTCAGACTCTCCGCTACCAAGTCATGGACACGGTATCTGACACAGATTCGCGAGAAATTCAAATATTTTAGGTCTTTTAATCATCAAGGAGATATTAAACTACCAGAAAAGTAGCTTTCCATAAATAATAAAATTAATAAAACATTGTTTAGGAATCCACGTTTTAAAATTTTCGATTTAGTGTTACTTGGAATTGGAGCACATAATAAATTAAAAGAGCTTTATCACTAAAAATCAAGATGTTACCAAAAGCTACATTAAATCATACTCTATTGTAACATGGATTCATTGAAAATGGTCTACGATTCGTGGAAAACAACTTTTCTAGTAGTTTAGTTCTTTGAAGAGTTTGAATAGCCCTACTAAGTCACCTCCAGCCTCCATCATCGACCATCCCTGCGACCGCTACAACATCGTCGGTCCACGTCGGTCGAGTGGGAGGTCGTCCCACACTCCGTTTCGCATCGCATCGCGGTCGCCACTCGAGAACCTTCAATCCCCAACGGATATACCTACGGTTATCGGCATACTAATATATTGCCTATTGCCATCTTTATGAATGCATTCGTACAGTTGACGCATAGTTAGCATAGGACGGTGCCTAACCTACCCTACATATATATATGACTAGATTCTCATTAGTAGGTTGTGTTGGGGTACCCCAACACAACCTACTAATGAGAATCTAGTCTAGTCACTTTATCAAAAACACCACATTGCTGTGTCGGGGTGTGTCGTGGCGCGCCAGAGCGCAATCGGTTACGTTTATTACCTATGACTAGATTCTCATTAGTAGGTTGTGTTGGGGTACCGATTGCGTTCTGGCGCGCCTAACCTACCCTACATATATGTATAGGTAAGAAGGCATTAAGCGTAAGTGGATAACACCAACAAGCTACAGAGTAGGTAACAATTACTCTGTAGCTTGTTGGTGTTATCCACTTACGCTTAATGCCTTCTTACCTATACATATATGTAGGGTAGGTTAGGCGCGCCAGAACGCAATCGGTTACGTTCATTACCTAGGTTGTGTTGGGGTACACCCCAACACAACCTACTAATGTGAATCTAGTCATAGGTAATAAACGTAACCGATTGCGCTCTGGCGCGCCACGACACACCCCGACACAGCAATGTGGTGTTTTTGATAAAGTGAAGTGCGTAGCACACAGCTAGGATGGTCTACGGCGTAGCGCGGTCTACCAACTCAAGCCACAGTAAATTATAGGACTATAAATAAATTAAAAAACCACGACGCGTGGAAATGCATTAGTTCGTTAATGGAAATATCCATCGAAGAACTAAAAAAAATGAGAAGAAAAATCGTCATTATAAGCTAAGTAATATGTAAGAAATATATACTTTTCTTATTTTTAGAATTTTAAGCGTAATTGACGACCTCAGTGGTGCAGCGGGCGAAGATCCGCCTGCGACGCAGGAGGTTGCGGGTTCGATTCCCGCCTCGGGACAAATGTTTGTACGATCTGCAGATATTTGTTCAGGGAGTTCTGGATGTTTTCTATGTATAATAAAAAAATATCTATCTATGTAGTGTATTGTATTAAGTATATCAGTTATCTAGTACCCATAACACAAGCTCTGCTTAGCTTGGGGCTAGATAATGCTATGTGAATTGTCCAGCATTATAATATTAATTTGTTTATTTATAATTATAATATGCAAATGCATAAAGCAATAAGCTTGTCGCAGCAGTTACTTCCGTGTCCATCGTCATCGAGCGCGAGAACAGTATTGAGAACCTGTGAGTGTGTACCCAAAGAAGTTCTTGCTGAGATTCTCGCGAGAAGGCGAGAACAACACGAGAAACGTGAGTGTGGAACCGATTCACATGTTCTTCGCTCGTTCTCGCCTAGTTCTCCGCCTTTTGTCGGTTTTTTGACGCGAGACAAAGAGCGCGAGAACGCGAGAACATGTGAATCGATTCCACACTCTCTCGCAAGATTCTTGCGAGAATGTGGAGCGCGCATAACACGCATGATTGTAGCAAGGAAGGATGATAGTGCTACGGCGGCGCGGCGGCGGCGCGCTGGGCGGCGGCGGCGGCGGGCGCGGACTGCCATGCCACTGTGTGGCGTAACTGAGATAATAATATAGGTAGGTAGATAAAAATTTATATTATAATAACAGTGCCAAAAGTGGTACTTATTAGATAGGTACTTACCTACTTGTAAAAGTTTTAAGCTGAACCTGCATTCACAAAACAGGGGTGAAAATACAAAATTCATAAGTTTAGTTGAAAACATTCGTTGATCGATGGACATCGGGGTTCCAAAAAACTTGAACCTTCGTCAGCTGTCATGGACCACGACTCGGTAGAAATTTAATTTGCCGCCGTGTTAGGGACTAGAGCAGAGTAGAGTAGGTACTTACCTACCTACCTAATTCAATAAGGTTTATGGTGCCTACTATTTTTAGGTTTAGAAATTTAATTATTTAATTACCTTTCTAAAGTTGAGTAGATTTAAGTAAATGTGCGTTGTTCTAAAGTAAGTACCTAACATTAGTACCTACTTAAGCTCGTTGCGTTATGCGATTTATAAGGACCTAAGTACCTAATTATATTTAATTAAGTATAATATATACAGTTGTACGGGTACGGGTATCTACACATGAAACAACAAATAAATGATGGATGATGATCATGTACTTATTCGTTTGTACCTTGTCACCTAGCCAGACAAGCCTGAGGAAATAAAAGAAGTGATAAAATTACAAGGATAAAACGGATCTCTTTGTCATATTTCGGACCATTTTAGCGTTCGGATCGGAGCTTTTTTATTTTGACTGCCGGCAACACTGAAGCAGACGTTAAAAATAGATTTAGGACGTCGGAAGCCATTCTTGTCCTAAATCGGATCCTAATTAGGATGCTACCTTCCTAAATGCGATTAAACTTCTCTGAATTCAGGATTGACTAATTAGGATATCCGATATTTACCATCCTCTCCCCATTATTCTATGCTCGCGAGTGAGCGCTCCCTACTCCCACGGCGCGCGGTGGCGGCAGCGCAGAGCGGTCCAAGGTCGCGCGCAATAAAGTAAAAAGATTTTTAAAATGCCTACCTAGGTAAGTAGATGTTTATTAGATTAAATATTAAAATTTCTAATGAGATAATACACAATATATACTAAGATAATACTAATGGACATATATAGTGATTTCAAATGTGTTAACGATTAGGTATAAATACGCAAATAAAACTATGTGATTTTTGTAGAAAAAAATGCCTTTTATTGCCAGCAAAATTGACCCCCATGCATAAAAAAACAAAAATCACCAGAATTTATTTCGTCTATTTAATTTTGATGATGTGTCCTGTCACGTCCCATACAAAAAACGAAACTAGCCCGCCACGTTCAGATACAAAAAAATATCGGAACAAGCATCAAAAATTGTGCATATCGTCGGCTTATTGCAAGAAGTCATTAACCGACAAATCCAAAAGTTTGGCAAAAGCAGTTTAAAGTTTTTATAACTTTAAGAGCCCATATCATCAAAACTACGAAAGTTATCAATATAATTTAAACGCCAATATATAGAGATATGTAATAATTTTATAATTAACTGAAATCAGTACAAATTCAACCACTGCAATTTTTTTAAAAGCTAAAAATGCAAAGATAATGACTTCTTGCGATAAAAAGTTTTGACTAAACTGAAGTTATTAGTGGCCTCTTTCGAGTATTACATGACAAAATAATCATAAAATAACATCTTTTATAACTAAAAGCTAAACAAATTACCTTGTTTGTCGAAAACACTTACTTAATTACTAATTTTAGTTAAAATAACTAAAATTAGTAATAATGGCAGGCACATGAATCAGTCAAAAACACGTTCTAAGCTTTTAAAAAATATTTCTGCTAGCCAGCAAAGAGTTATAAACACATAAATAGGTTGAAAACGATTAAGTAAACTATTATTTAGATTAGAAAATATTAAGTAACAGACTTTGAGCTTTACCTGAAAACCTTCCTATCCTATCTACCCTTCTCATAACGCTCGACCTGGCCGCGGACCCGGTCCCAGGGCGTGAGGACGCGTACGCCAAGGCACTCGAGTCCGTGGACGTCGGACCTCTCCAGACGCCTGCAGAAGTGGAATCCGAGGCCTCAGCGCTGATGGCGCGCATCATCGAGGCTATGGCGGCCGCTTCCATACCCATCACCAGGCGCGAAGGCCAGCGCAACGACCTCTACGAGCGCAAAGGCCGTCCTCCGTCTACCCAGACGGAAGGCGCCAGGCTATGACGGATTCCCCAACAGTTTCCTCGCCGCGGAGTCACCGCGCTCGCCCGGCTCTTCAACGGGATCCTCCGGACAGAATCCTGGAAGACCGGACGGGTCATCGTGCTACCCAAGCCCGGTAAGGATCACCGCCTCCCGGCCAACTACCGCCCTATTACTCTACTACTAATAGTGGGCAAGCTCCTGAAACGCCTGCTCCTGGGGCGCCTGGCTCCAACTATCGAGCTGCGCCCGAAGCAATTCGGCTTCAGGAGTGGCCACTCTACCACGCTGCAGCTCACCAGGGTGCTGCACCACCTTGCAGTCGAGCACAACGCCAGGCGCTGCACCGTCCGGGTCTTTCTGGACGTAAAAAAGGCCTTCGACCGTATTGGGCACCCCGGCGTTTTGTACAAGCTCCTGCAAACCCCAACTCCACCAGCTCTCATCAGGATTGTGGCATCCTTCCTCGACATCCGGCGGTTCTTCGTCGCAGTTGAAGGTGCCACATCCTCCACTCGATCCATCTCTGCTGGTGTACCGCAGGGTAGCAGCTTGTCGCCAGCGTTATACGCGTTCTATACCGACGACATCCCCACCCTGGAGGGCCACCTACGCCCCAGGGAGAGGGATGTGTCGCTAGCGCTGTTCGCGGACGACAGCGCCTTCTTTGCGTCTTCCACCAGCCCCACCATCGCAGCCCGCAGGATGCAGCGGCTGCTGAACATCCTGCCGCCCTGGCTGGACAAATGGCGCGTGGCCGTCAATGTGGGAAAGACGGCTGCGCAGTTTGTTTCCCGCTGCATCGGCCACCCACCGCAGCTGACACTTTGGGGCCAGAACGTGGCATGGAGCCCGCACATACGGTACCTCGGCTTCGGGACCGACAGGTCGTTGACTGAGACATCCATCTCCTTTCTTGTTGAGTGAGTACCCTACCCAACCCACCCATATAGTGTGTTTTCTTTCGTCCAAGAGTTAGATCATTGTCAAATTGCGTGTTGTCAATGTCAATTCAAATGAAGTGACGCTGACTGACGGTTACAAACACAAAAACGAACGTTACAAAAATTCAAACGTATTGACTGTTTACGACGAGGAATTTGTTGTAATTTTAATTATTTTTAATCGTGTTTTATTGTGTCCAGTGAAGTGACAAATGTGACCTAACAAGACCGTTAGTAATTGACCAGACCAGTGATCCAGTAATCGTTGGTGGCGTGGTTATAATATTCAATGAAAATAGTGTGCTGTCCTGTTGCGCTGTGAAAGATGGTTCGAATCGAGAAGGGGCCTGCCTCGGCCAGACCTAAGGTCCCCCTGGTGCCTTCTAAGTGTGGTTCAACACTGAACATGGCTTCAAACATCAAAGTAGCCGTGAGAGTGAGACCCTTGAACGACAGAGAGCTTGGAGACAACTGCCGAATTGTGGTGGACGTCGTCGACGAAAAAATGCTAGTTTTCGACCCAAAGGAGGAGATCAGGCCATTTTACTATCAAGGAGTCCAGCAGCCTAACAGGAACTTCTTGAAGCGCGCGAATAAAGAGCTGAAGTTTGTGTTTGATAATGTTTGTGGTCAGAATGCGACTAACAGAGATGTGTTTGAAGCGACAACGAAAGACATGCTTGCTTCTCTGATGGAGGGCTATAATTGCTCCGTGTTTGTGTATGGAGCGACAGGAGCTGGGAAGACCATCACAATGATAGCTTAGAGCACCCTGGAATAACATACTTGACCATGGAACACTTGTTTTACACCATGAGTTCATATGAGCATGAAAGAGATTTTGATATTGGGGTCTCCTATATTGAGGTGAGTAATTTTGATAGTTTTTGGAATATTTTATGCATAGTATCAACAACACCCATAGTAACTAACTGGATTGTTAATAAAAATGCCCCTATTTAAGTACTTATTAATACAATAATTACAATTACAATAATAATTAGCCTGTTAATGCCCTACTATTGAGCAAAGGCTCCTTCACATAACTAACCTTTATATTTAAAAACGACATATACAAGTTGTGCCGTGAGAGATTGCACGTCATCATCTTATAACAACCAAGATTTACGGTTCTTCTTCTTCTTCTTCTTCTTCTTCGTAGCAGATGCAGGGAGTCGATGGATGGAGGGGGCTCAGGAGCGCTATTTGTGGCGTCGTTTGAGGGATGCCTATGTTCAGCAGTGGACATATATGGGATGATAAGTGGACATATATGGGATGATAATAAGTGATTATTTATTTATTTCAGGCTATGATAGATATTCCTTATTCGTAAGGCAAGGTAGGGTAGGGGACACAACTTGCTGCCTATCTTAATAATCCTAATTGAAATAAGAGTCAGGGATTAGATGGCCTGTGCCAGTGAGAATGTTGGCTAATAGCTCTCTAGTAGGTATACTTTCCTTCTGCAGTGGAAATGGAAAATGCACACTTCTGTGTCTGATATCAAACCTCTGGAATAATAATATACAATACAGGGGTTGTGTTGTGTTAATGGGCAGAACCTACAGTACTCGCAGTGTCAGTGAATTACCACTATCCCTGTTTGATCAGAATGAAGATTAATAGTTTGAGTACCATGACGCCCACAGTGTTTTTCATGATCTTGTCTTGCAGCAACAGCAGAGGCTGGGCAGTTAATACATTTACTGCACAGCCTCAACAGCGTAACCCACAAAGTCCGGCCACTGCTCACCACACCACATCATCAAAAATATGCATTTTCAACTTGAGCATTCTATGAATTAATGCATTAAGTACCTGAAAAACAGCATGGCTCCTAGAGCTCTCGGCATTAGCATCTGTGGGATGCTGTGTCCTATTCTTGTTTCCACTCTCCAGCATCTGGAGCAGCTCCTGGGCGGTCTTGATATTGAAGATAGAGAGGCCGGCCACCATCACACCATACTTATTGTCTTCATGGAGCTGAAGTGGGGTCTTGGAAGGTTTCAGCAGGTCAAATACATTTTCATTGTAAACCTGAGAGATGAGAAAGTCGAGATATTGATGGGTGATAGATAAATTGTACACGCACTAGGCATTTTTTTGTTGCTAATTATCAGTGATCGGAATTAGGTGGGCTAAAATACCTAAAGTTCAAAGAACAGAGGCAAAAAAAATGGAGACTTCCTTACTACAATAATTTTATTGGACCCAATTGGGACGAAAATGGAACAATTGTCGCAGTTAGCATGTATATTTAATACTAGCGGCCCGACCCGGCTTCGCACGGGCGGACATTAATTTAAAAAAAAAATTGGGATAAACGTAGGTTTCTAATATTTCTGTGGCAGGATATTTTATACTTTTATCCGACTGCCCCGTTGGTATAGCGGTCGCGTGTTCAACCGCTGATAATGTGGTCCCGGGTTCAAATCCCGGGTCGGCCCAAGATTTGTGTTATTGGGTATTTTCTAGCAAGAAATATTCACTGTAGCAGCCCAAAGTAAGGAAATTGGCGGTGTTAGATGGCTTAACGTGCTTTCCGAGGCACGGGGCGTGCCTCAGAAAGCACATTAAGTCGTTGGTCCTGCGTTTGACCTCTCCCCGGTCGTGCCCGCCCCCGGTGGATATCCCTTAGTCGCCTCTTACGACACCCGCGGGAAGATTTGGGGTTGTGGAAATTCTAAACCGGCACCACACACCAGCACACACACTTGTGCACTATAATATGTCCTGCGCATCTGGATAGTCTCCGATGAGATTGGCTGCCGGGGTTGAAAGTCGGCTAGGAGGACATTAATTATTAATTTTTTTTTTACCTGCCTCCCTCGCTGCGTTGCCCGGGTGTGGCGTCATTTATTTTTCTAATAGTAAGTATTTTGTTTAGATTGACAGTTTTAAATTCGTAATATCTTTTGAATGGAATGTCCGATTTGAATAATTCAGAAAGTAATCTACAGGTAATGAAACAGTCTTAATTATGAAATGATTTATTTGGATAAGGATTAATACAGAGGTATGGATAACATGGTCAGACGTTGGTCGGTATTTCTATCAACTTTTAAAAAGTAAAAATATAGTTATACTGACATAACTACAATAGTTGGACTATAGTATAGCTGAGTTTTTTGTAGATATTTATATAGTCTTTAATATTGTAAAACATTTTTTTGTTCTATCATCAATAGTTTCCGCAGCGCATGCGATGATAGACAATTTACGGCTAATTTTTTTACACCTTGGGTTACATTATTGAAGTTTAAGTAGTGATCCCTATTTTTTTCACGAAATAAATATAGCCTATGTTACTCAGGAATAATGTAGCATTCTAATGGTGATAGAATTTTTGAAATCGGTCCAGTAGTTTTTGAGTTTATTCGTAACAAACATTCAAAAATACAAAAATATAAATATTTCCTCTTTATTAGTATATTAGTATTAGTATAGAGTATAGATTTATGTTTTAATAATATAACGAACTAATTCAAATCATTTTTAACCATCCAACCCAATTTTTTATAACTTCCATTTCTAATTGTTATTAGCTCAGGTAAAAAACTGATTCACCTCATTGTTTTCTTTTCCCAGAACAGCAGAAGCTTGTTGTCTATTTCTAGATTTTGCTATCTTTTGTTTGTCACTGGTTTGCAGTGTAAGTACCTATTCAATAAACAAGTTTGAATGGATGTTTGTTACTTCTGGGACGAAAAAATAAACGGACGAAAAATTGGGACGAAAAAATATTTAGTCCTAAGGCGTCTCCATTTGGTCTCTGTTATTTTTCGAACTTTAGGTATTTTAGCCCGCCTAATTCCGATCACTGCTAATTATTTAAAGGTAAGTTTTGTGACAGGTTAGTTATGTGAAGGAGCCTTTGCTCAATAGTAGGGCATTAACAGGCTAATTATTATTGTAATTGTAATTATTGTATTAATAAGTACCTAAATAGGGGCATTTTTATTAACAATCCAGTTAGTTACTATGGGTGTTGTTGATACTATGCATAAAATATTCCAAAAACTATCAAAATTACTCACCTCAATATAGGAGACCCCAATATCAAAATCTCTTTCATGCTCATATGAACTCATGGTGTAAAACAAGTGTTCCATGGTCAAGTATGTTATTCCAGGGTGCTCTAAGCTATCATTGTGATGGTCTTCCCAGCTCCTGTCGCTCCATACACAAACACGGAGCAATTATAGCCCTCCATCAGAGAAGCAAGCATGTCTTTCGTTGTCGCTTCAAACACATCTCTGTTAGTCGCATTCTGACCACAAACATTATCAAACACAAACTTCAGCTCTTTATTCGCGCGCTTCAAGAAGTTCCTGTTAGGCTGCTGGACTCCTTGATAGTAAAATGGCCTGATCTCCTCCTTTGGGTCGAAAACTAGCATTTTTTCGTCGACGACGTCCACCACAATTCGGCAGTTGTCTCCAAGCTCTCTGTCGTTCAAGGGTCTCACTCTCACGGCTACTTTGATGTTTGAAGCCATGTTCAGTGTTGAACCACACTTAGAAGGCACCAGGGGGACCTTAGGTCTGGCCGAGGCAGGCCCCTTCTCGATTCGAACCATCTTTCACAGCGCAACAGGACAGCACACTATTTTCATTGAATATTATAACCACGCCACCAACGATTACTGGATCACTGGTCTGGTCAATTACTAACGGTCTTGTTAGGTCACATTTGTCACTTCACTGGACACAATAAAACACGATTAAAAATAATTAAAATTACAACAAATTCCTCGTCGTAAACAGTCAATACGTTTGAATTTTTGTAACGTTCGTTTTTGTGTTTGTAACCGTCAGTCAGCGTCACTTCATTTGAATTGACATTGACAACACGCAATTTGACAATGATCTAACTCTTGGACGAAAGAAAACACACTATATGGGTGGGTTGGGTAGGGTACTCATACTCACTCAACAAGAAAGGAGATGGATGTCTCAGACTGAGACAGTGTTCTAAGTGTGGTCTCAGACAGGAGATGGATGTCTCAGACTGAGACAGTGTTCTAAGTGTGGTCTCAGACTGAGACATCCATCTCCTTTCTTGTTGAGTGAGTACCCTACCTTCAGATTAAATATAGGTAGATCTTCAGCGAGCATGCCGCAGAGCAAGACAAAGTATACGAGGTGGTGGGGGGAAAGTGTTGCCATGCAATTTTCTTACCTCGATTTTAGGTTCCTTATTTCATGTCTTAGTTGGTAGATCGGATTTGCGATTTTCCAGTTAATAAATTTAAAAAATTAAATTATCTGAGCGTCTGGTCGAAGCGAAGCGTGACCCGAGAGCTGGTGAGTATCAGGCACAGCGCATCAGCATTGCCATACAGCGTGGCAATGCAGCCAGCGTCTTGGGGACGCTTCCGACTGGTATTGATCAGTTGAGCTACCTGCAATAGTCTGAAGATAGCTCAATTGTTTCAATTGTAAATACTAATATAATTTTCTATTTTGTGAATAAAGGCTATTGCTAGGTCATTATAATTATATAAGTAAGTATCACAATGTGAACCCTGTTTGGCGTTACAAGTGGAAGGCAGACCGAGGTTGTTTTTGGTAGGTAAATATAATTATGAAGGTACTAAGGTGAGTAGTACAGATAGAGAAACAAGTGTTTTTGTTTTAAAATAATCAATATTTATTACAATACTTAACGTTTATAAATTTTACAGTTTTAATCAGTCTTCAAAATTTCGTTTTATTATTACTTAATCATAAAATCACAGTTTAACTATAAATGTCTTAGTTATATTACCTATACAATAACATTTACATAAATTAATAACACTTTCAAAAGAAATGGTTACTAACGAACGTAACATCGCATATTTGCTAAAAAAATATTAATGTTGCTATCTAGAAAGTACAATAATATCTAAACTTTCACTGTACTTGCATATAGGTACTTATACCTAGTTAGTCACAGCATTTTCTTTAATTAAAAAATACACGCATTTACACAGAAGCATATAAAATATCGCAGAATCATTGTAAAAATCACAGAATCATTTTAAATTAGCATACCAATTTCTACAAGAACCTACTTAAGATATTTTTTTTCTTATTTATATGGGACAGTTAGATTAGATTTGGACAGTTGAATTAGATTAAGTACAAAAATCACAGAATCCGTTAAAATATCACAGAATTATTACAAAAAAAATTATTACGAAGATTTTTTAGATTCCCAATCTTTGCGACCCGTTGCTTTGATCCAATGCAAACGTAATTCTTTATCTTTGGGAAATCTGTAACAAATAAAAACACTAATATTATAAATGCGAAAGTGTGGATGAATGGATGGATGTTTGTTATAGTTGTTCTATCTCACGAAGTCCGATGGGCTATGTGTGTCATAGTGAATGAATGTACACATTGTTTTAGTGTGCGTAAGCTCAGAAGAGAAGCATATTAAAGTGTCGCCTGAGACGCGGTTCGGGTCACTAGTGCTCATTGTATTCACGTCAGATTTTGGTAGCGAGTACCGTCAGCATGACAACTAAGCGCAAAGTTGTTCGTAGTGAGGTAAGTTAACGGACTTCGTGAGATAGAACAACTTACATAATTATACCTCTTCACGCCAAAAATACTGAACGGATCGGGATGAAATTTTGTATACAGGTAAGTAATTCTAATCCTGGAATCTAACATCTATGTTAGATTCCAGGACTTATATAAAAAGCCTATAGGCTTTTTATCCCACAAATCAGTTGCTATGGGATAGAAATGGCCTTTAAACGTTTCCATAGAAACAACGCGTGCGAAGCCGCGGGCATAAACTATTTTGCTATGCATAGCGAGCTACATTATCTATAAAATAGCTATGTAGGTACCTATTAAACAAAAATATTTCAATGCGCCATTCGGGGAATTTTATCATCGGGTGCAGGCAACCCTAAATTTTCACAATTACAAGTTAGATGAACTAAAAATAGCATAAAACATAATGTTTGAGCCTTGTGTGTATGTAAATCTATGAAACTCATAGAGTAAAAACTCGCTGCTGTCTCAGCAGAGGGATAGTGTCATTGAACAATTTGACAATTTGTGTAACCAAAAACCGATCCATGTGTGTTTTGACAGCTCGTAAATACACTGCCCTCACTCACACATTCGTATAATTGAATGTTGCAAGTGAATAGCATTTTCCCTAAAAAATTGGGTAACTGAAGCAAAGTTCCCATTAAGAAAATACTTCATTGTTTTTATCACCTACCTTTTTATTTTTGATATTACATTATTTCAATTTACTGAAGGTGTCAATAGTTAATTGTCAAATCGAAAAATCTAAAAAAAATCTATGAAAATCCATTTCCAACGTCTTGTTTCTTTTTTTAATTTTACGAAATATCAGCCGGTACCTATGGTTACTATCATTCTACCTAGGTCAAACGACAAAAAGGTTTTACTCCAAGTCTGCAAAATAAGATAGGCTCCGATCATTTTCGGAACAATAATTTAAATTAGACATTCAAGTGCGTGTTCGGCCACGTGCAGTGTTAGTAGTTGCACGGTTCATGGCCTATCAAAACCAACTTATTTACCTGTTTTACACATACCTACCAATGTACATTTTTTAAGTTGATTAGGATGACTATTAGGTACTCAACTAGTAAAGCATACTAAAGCTGTGTAGTTTTCCTTTTAAAATCACTCCACCTACTACTAGCATTTTTTTCACAAATAATAATGCCCAACTTAGACAAATTACAGCATTCTAGTACTAATAGTCTCTGGACTGAGCTGCGGACGGATCGACGAACGTGGTGAACTATCCTTGTGGACTACGGAACCCTAAAAAAGAACATGTGCACGTGCAAGTATTGCTGCAGTTATGGTGATGGGATGGATTGCAATTTTAAATTTGAGTTCATTGCATTTGCTCCCCTTGGAGCCGAGAGAGGTCTAGGTCCGTGCGGTATCGAGGTTTTCCGGAATTTGAAAAATATTTGAGCGTCTGGTCAAAATGGCGGCGCGGGACCCGAGAGCTGGTGAGAATTTGGCGCAGCGCACCAGCATTGCCATACAGCGGGGCAATGCAACCAGCGTAACGGGGACGCGACGACTGGTATTGATATCGATAAGTTGAGCTGCCTCTGGATTGTTTGCTACAGGCTGCAGTTAGCTCAATTGTTTCAATTGTAAATACTAGTTCTAATTGTTTCCATTCATTGATTGTAATTTTCTTTGTAAAATAGTAATTTGAGTTTACATCTTGAATCTACTCAGAATATCGTCGAGTGACTGAAAATTCTAAAACTGTGATATTCCGCGTAGTTTGATTCCTAAGTCCTAACTTGAGGGAATTCCAACCTCTCCTCTACTATTTTTATATACCTAAGTACTAAGTAACAAAACCTGGGTATTTTTTCCCAGTGCATAGCAACATTTTCACGAAAATGGTGGACGAAATTTTTAAATTTATTTATGAGTTTTGATGACTGTTTTAGGCATAATTTCAAACGGAATATTAGTATTTACCGGTGGAATGAGATATTTGCGGTATTATTTTTCCGGTTACTGGTGTTTAAACATCCTTGCACCGCACAACACATCATTTTTATATTTTTATGTGAGAGCTGCTTTCCGTCTCATTTGAAGTATTGTACTAACGGCTCAAAATGAAAATTGCGACGATCCGTCGCAATTTTTCAGAATTACCTCGTTTGTGTCAACTATCATTCTAAGTCTTCGTCTTCTAAGATGAAACTGTAAATTTTGAACCTTTTTGTAGTCAAAAGAACTTGTACTTACGAGTGGAATGATATATTCGGCACTTTTTCTTCACTATCACTTCTACATGCAAGAACGCTGCACCGCACCATATTTGTCTCTCTTTTTTATTGTTTTTAGCTGCGGGAATGTCCACATAAACACATTGATCACATTCAAACATAAAAAACAAAAGTTTAGAACCTCTGAGTACGAGTTTAGAACTTTTAAAACTTTTTTCACCAGTACGTGTCGAGCTTCGTCGATGAAAAAGGAAATTTGTTTAGCACATGGAGGTGCTAAACAATGCAAAAACCGGCACGCTGGATGAGATAGAGAGCTAATCGTCCTATTTCATTTCTTCTTAGGCTTTAGGCATAAGTCGTTCTCTCTTTAGTGTGAATGCGATGGCAATTGCGCGAGTTCTATAGGTTTCTCTTTCTACGACCCTACCCAACCCACCCATATAGTGTGTTTTCTTTCGTCCAAGAGTTAGATCATTGTCAAATTGCGTGTTGTCAATGTCAATTCAAATGAAGTGACGCTGACTGACGGTTACAAACACAAAAACGAACGTTACAAAAATTCAAACGTATTGACTGTTTACGACGAGGAATTTGTTGTAATTTTAATTATTTTTAATCGTGTTTTATTGTGTCCAGTGAAGTGACAAATGTGACCTAACAAGACCGTTAGTAATTGACCAGACCAGTGATCCAGTAATCGTTGGTGGCGTGGTTATAATATTCAATGAAAATAGTGTGCTGTCCTGTTGCGCTGTGAAAGATGGTTCGAATCGAGAAGGGGCCTGCCTCGGCCAGACCTAAGGTCCCCCTGGTGCCTTCTAAGTGTGGTTCAACACTGAACATGGCTTCAAACATCAAAGTAGCCGTGAGAGTGAGACCCTTGAACGACAGAGAGCTTGGAGACAACTGCCGAATTGTGGTGGACGTCGTCGACGAAAAAATGCTAGTTTTCGACCCAAAGGAGGAGATCAGGCCATTTTACTATCAAGGAGTCCAGCAGCCTAACAGGAACTTCTTGAAGCGCGCGAATAAAGAGCTGAAGTTTGTGTTTGATAATGTTTGTGGTCAGAATGCGACTAACAGAGATGTGTTTGAAGCGACAACGAAAGACATGCTTGCTTCTCTGATGGAGGGCTATAATTGCTCCGTGTTTGTGTATGGAGCGACAGGAGCTGGGAAGACCTTCACAATGATAGGCAGCTTAGAGCACCCTGGAATAACATACTTGACCATGGAACACTTGTTTTACACCATGAGTTCATATGAGCATGAAAGAGATTTTGATATTGGGGTCTCCTATATTGAGGTGAGTAATTTTGATAGTTTTTGGAATATTTTATGCATAGTATCAACAACACCCATAGTAACTAACTGGATTGTTAATAAAAATGCCCCTATTTAGGTACTTATTAATACAATAATTACAATTACAATAATAATTAGCCTGTTAATGCCCTACTATTGAGCAAAGGCTGCTTCACATAACTAACCTGTCACAAAACTTACCTTTAAATAATTAGCAACAAAAAAATGCCTAGTGCGTGTACAATTTATCTATCACCCATCAATATCTCGACTTTCTCATCTCTCAGGTTTACAATGAAAATGTATTTGACCTGCTGAAACCTTCCAAGACCCCACTTCAGCTCCGTGAAGACAATAAGTATGGTGTGATGGTGGCCGGCCTCTCTATCTTCAATATCAAGACCGCCCAGGAGCTGCTCCAGATGCTGGAGAGTGGAAACAAGAATAGGACACAGCATCCCACAGATGCTAATGCCGAGAGCTCTAGGAGCCATGCTGTTTTTCAGGTACTTAATGCATTAATTCATAGAATGCTCAAGTTGAAAATGCATATTTTTGATGATGTGGTGTGGTGAGCAGTGGCCGGACTTTGTGGGTTACGCTGTTGAGGCTGTGCAGTAAATGTATTAACTGCCCAGCCTCTGCTGTTGCTGCAAGACAAGATCATGAAAAACACTGTGGGCGTCATGGTACTCAAACTATTAATCTTCATTCTGATCAAACAGGGATAGTGGTAATTCACTGACACTGCGAGTACTGTAGGTTCTGCCCATTAACACAACACAACCCCTGTATTGTATATTATTATTCCAGAGGTTTGATATCAGACACAGAAGTGTGCATTTTCCATTTCCACTGCAGAAGGAAAGTATACCTACTAGAGAGCTATTAGCCAACATTCTCACTGGCACAGGCCATCTAATCCCTGACTCTTATTTCAAATAGGATTATTAAGATAGGCAGCAAGTTGTGTCCCCTACCCTACCTTGCCTTACGAATAAGGAATATCTATCATAGCCTGAAATAAATAAATAATCACTTATTATCATCCCATATATCGAGGGTGCAGTGATAAAACCCGATAAGTGTGCAAAAGTAGTTTACGAGATAATCAATATTCAAGTTTGCTGGCAATATAAATTAGGTTTACATGTAAAGTAAATGCAAATTACTTAGTAACTTAGTAAGATTATATATCTATGATAATATTTTTCATGTTTTTAGTGTATGTTACCTAGTAAATTTTTGCATAGAATTAAAATTTGTAAATTGGTGGGCTGACTTATTGGGTTTAACCCCAAAATTAAATATACACATTTATTACTTATTGGATATATTAGTTAAAAGAAACACACGAAAATCACGGTAATGTCTACTAAAATAACTAATTCAAAAAATAAAAAATAAATAAATAAAAATAAATAAAATGAATCAGTGACTTCAGCTTTGGATGGCCTTTATCAGCCCGAAAACATCGTTGCGTGGTCTGACTCCAACGTTGCTCTAACCTGGATTAAGTCCTGTCCCTCGCGGTGGAAAACATTTGTCGCCAATCGCGTGACAGAAATTCAAGATGGCATCCCTCCTGATTGCTGGCGTCATGTGCCAACCACTGACAACCCAGCTGACTACGGTTCGCGTGGCTTACTTCTTGACGAGTTGATCCCGTGTCAGTCATAGTGGTCGGGTCCCAGTTGGTTGGGAAACCCGCCGGTACAATGGCCGCAAACATCGCTTATCTTGAAAGATGAATCTGAACTCGAGGAACGAAAAGTATTGACTTTTTTGGCAGAAAATAATATTACTTTCGTTGAATCCTTAATCGGTTCTCGTCTTTTTCACGTCTAGTCAACATTCTTGCTTATTGTTTTCGATTTTCTCGTAATTTGAGGCAGAGCTCTGCAAAGTCCACTGATGCGCTATCCACGATCGAAACCAACGAAGCATTGCACTTCCTTGTAAAATATGTACAGGAAGTTGCATTCGCTTCCGAAATCCGTGCGTTGAACCAGAACACCCTTAATTCGCTCCCAAAAGCGCTTCGCTAGCTATGTCCTTTTGTAGATACGAACGGGTTGTTGAGAGTAGGGGGTCGCCTTTCTCAAATTGATCTAAACTTCAATCAGAAACATCCACTGTTGCTACCCCGAGATCACCGCTTGACGCATATCTTAATTGAGGATTACCACCGCAAGTTCCTGAATCACGGTCCGCAGAATTTGCAGAGTCTGTTAGTGCGGAATTTCTGGATACTTTCGGCTAAGCGAGCAATCCGGTCCGTAGTGGCATCTTGTGTCAAGTGCTTCCGCGCAAAACTCCGGTTGTCCTCACCGCCGCTTATGGCCAACCTACCGTCTTATCGCATTAATCAAACAAAACACTTTTCATCATCTTCTGTTGATTTTGCTGGTCCCTTTGATACCGCTCTCGGACGTCTGTGTTTTCGTGTGCACGGTTGTCAAGGCGGTTCCCTTAGAGCTCGCGTCGGAGTTAACTTCCGAAGCATACTTGGCCTGCCTTCGGCGGTTCATAGCACGTCGAGGGCGCTGCTCGCAATTGGTATCAGACCAGGGGACTAATTTCGTAGGGGCCAGTAACCTGCTGAAGGATTTTATGTCGCAAGCGTCACAGACTGAGAGGGTGGAATTCAAATTTAATCCTCCTGGCAGCCTCCATTTTTCGGGGCTAGTGGAGGCAGGAGTTAAGTCTGTCGAAACCCACCTTGCTCGCGTTGTCGGCGGGCAACGCTTGACATATGAGGAATTCAACACGTTGCTGATCCAAATCGAAGTTTTATTAAATTCGCGCCCTTTGTCGCCCTTGAGTTCGAATCCTAATGATATTGTGGAGCTGACTCCAGGCCACTTCCTCACATTTGAGCCACTGACTCTATTGCCTGAAGCGCCCATTCTGGAAAATCATGTCAATCCATAGCGTCGATGGAGACTCATCCAGAAAATGCATCAAGACTTCTGGGCCAGATGGCACCTAGATAGAATACATACACACTTTGCAACAACGCCATAAATGGATAGACGCACGAGACAACACTGTCGTCGGAACTCTCGTGCTCATATCCAACGAGCAATGCAGCCCCATGAAGTGGAAGTTGGGTCGGGTAATCCAACTCCACTCTGGGACTGACAATGTTTGCCGTGTAGTTACCCTGAAGACTCAGTCCGGAGAATGCAAAATGCCTGTCGTCAAACTGTGTGTACTTCCGGTACGCCAGGATGTCGAATCTAGCCCCCCTTCGAACTAGTTCCAACGGACGGCTTCATCGTAAATAAGTATTATTTTGCGTTTCGTACATCTTTTGTATTAACACAATAATTGTAAACTTATTTGTAAAATCGTTTCATAACTCATATCTTGTAGTATTAATTTTGAATTTCGTGTATATTTACTAAAAATACGCCTTCTGCTTAAAATAGCGTTTTTGGACCTCGAACCAGGCAGTAAGATATTTTCATGCATCCGTTACATTAAAAATTATCGTCTCGTTTCTTGTTGATTGTGCAACTAATTGGAGTGGGAGTGATTGACGGTGCTGGTGATCCAGGCTACTGGACTTCACACTGTGTCACACCCGGGAAAACTGGCCGACATATTACTAACCAGGGAGTATACAACTTGTTAGGTATTATGTTAGTGCTGTAGGTAGACCCTAGGTGCCGAACACAGACCGACTCGTCGCATCGCATCGGACGAAGGTTAGTGAAATCCTATTTGCCCGAAATCACTCATAATCATCATCACACTCATTTAAACTCATTAAACTGCTTTGCCGTCCAAGACCAGTCAATTTGTCGTTAGCTAGCTAATTTCTCGTCAATTTCGTCTATTTAACAGTCCACGTTCTCGTTCAAAATCGTAATTTAATTATTGTCAATCTGAGTATCGAACATGGATGTTTACGATATTGTTCAGATATAAAAACCAGTAAATATATTTTATTGGATTTCATATCTTCATATTATGTGTATACATGAATAATCATCTAGAGCTAAAACCCAATTTTTGTTGGTTTTAAATTATGAAAAATTATGTTTCTCATGAGTTAATTCTCATGTTAAAATCAGTTATACAAAATTATCTGCTTTTATCATTTGTATTAGTGTGAATAACGTAATTATTATTGAGTTTTAAATACCAATAAATACACATTATGTGGTTCTCTCGCTCAACAAATATAATAAAGTTTATCCATAAGTAGCTTTAGAGTATTTTCAACTAAAATAATTTCTTAATTATGCACTTACCGGGTTAGTTGGTTAGTATATCTCTATGTTACACCTATAAATCAGTTTAACTGTAAACATCACTAGAAAGAGCAAGAAATTCTGATTCTAGTAGGCTATTAAAACGTATTTACGATTTTTTGCATTTATCGGGTTTTAACACTGCACCCTCGATATGTCCACTTATCATCCCATATATGTCCCACTGCTGAACATAGGCCTCCCTCAAACGACGCCACAAATAGCGCTCCTGAGCCCCCTCCATCCATCGACTCCCTGCATCTGCTACAATGTCGTCGGTCTATCGAGTGGGAGGTCTTCCCACACTCCGTTTCGCATTGCATCGGGGTCGCCACTTACGAACCTTTACTCCTAAACGGTTATCGATACCACAGTATAAGAAAAACATACAGTAGGCTGACGCCTTTGATCTTGCGGTAAATCCCGACCCGACAAGACACGCGACAGAGTATTAGGCTGAGCGCAGACTTGAGTCACGACAGTTTTAAGACAGACTTTCCTCACATAGAAAGTCTGCCTTAAAACGGAAACAAAACTGTTTTGTCTTGCATCTTCATACATTTTGTAAAGCAATAGTCTGTCTTAAAACTGTCGTGACTCAAGTCTGCGCTCAGCCTTAGAACTTGGGTTGTCACAAGTAAAGAATATTTATTCACTTAATTATTTATTTGAGATCAACACACACACCTTCACATTATTACCTAATAAATTAATTATTAATACTTAATAGTATAATAAGTAATCCAAAAAATGTAATTGAAAATTATTCTAATAGCGTATGAGCGTGTACCATCAAACAAATACGCTAAAAAAGCTTTTAGAAAAAGAAACGTGTATATATGTACCTATGTGTATGTTATGCATGTCCTTATGTAGGTATGTAATGAACATTATTAATATGTTAGAAGAAGAAGAAGAAGAAGAAGAAGAAGAAGAAGAAGAAGAAGAAGAAGAAGAAGAAGAAGAAGAAGAAGAAGAAGAAGAAAGAAGAAGAAGAAGAAGAAGAAGAAGAAGAAGAAGAAGAAGAAGAAGAAGAAGAAGAAGAAGAAGAAGAAGAAGAAGAAGAAGAAGAAGAAGAAGAAGAAGAAGAAGAAGAAGAAGAAGAAGAAGAAGAAGAAGAAGAAGAAGAAGAAGAAGAAGAAGAAGAAGAAGAAGAAGAAGAAGAAGAAGAAGAAGAAGAAGAAGAAGAAGAAGAAGAAGAAGAAGAAGAAGAAGAAGAAGAAGAAGAAGAAGAAGAAGAAGAAGAAGAAGAAGAAGAAGAAGAAGAAGAAAGAAGAAGAAGAAGAAGAAGAAGAAGAAGAAGAAGAAGAAGAAGAAGAAGAAGAAGAAGAAGAAGAAGAAGAAGAAGAAGAAGAAGAAGAAGAAGAAGAAGAAGAAGAAGAAGAAGAAGAAGAAGAAGAAGAAGAAGAAGAAGAAGAAGAAGAAGAAGAAGAAGAAGAAGAAGAAGAAGAAGAAGAAGAAGAAGAAGAAGAAGAAGAAGAAGAAGAAGAAGAAGAAGAAGAAGAAGAAGAAGAAGAAGAAGAAGAAGAAGAAGAAGAAGAAGAAGAAGAAGAAGAAGAAGAAGAAGAAGAAGAAGAAGAAGAAGAAGAAGAAGAAGAAGAAGAAGAAGAAGAAGAAGAAGAAGAAGAAGAAGAAGAAGAAGAAGAAGAAGAAGAAGAAGAAGAAGAAGAAGAAGAAGAAGAAGAAGAAGAAGAAGAAGTTTTCTTATGACTAAATAATGACTATTAAAGACTAATATACCATCATCCCCACAGGTGTACGTAAACATGCGTTACAAGACCAGCAGTCAGCTACGCATAGTGAAGTTGTCTATGATCGATCTAGCGGGCAGCGAGCGAGCCTCCGCCACTGGCTGTGTAGGCGACCGGTTCAAAGAGGGCGCTAATATAAACAAGAGTCTGCTGTCTCTGGGCAATTGCATCAATAAGCTTGCTGATGGCAACAGCTATGTACCGTACAGGTGAGATATTAAAACTAATAAGAAATGTTTATAGATAGTAAAGTTGCAGAATAAAGTGCCTCACGTAAACTTGTATTGTCTTGTATGGATATAATATTATCTCGCGAACTTATAAGTGGCATTATAAGCACATCGGAGTTCTGAGTTTGGTGTTATAGATTTTAATCGAATATTCGAATATTGCAACTTCAGTATTCGAATATTCGAAAGAATATAATATTCGAATGCAAGCCCTATTGGTGACATACATTTTTACGGCGCTCTTTAGCGAGACTTACGCACTTCACTAAGGGAATTGAAATTACCTATAGCTGTCCTTACGATAAGAGTGACTACCTCCCACAACTTTCATTTTACAAAACTTTACATAAACCCATCTTCTTTCCCAGAGACTCAAAATTGACCCGTCTACTCAAAGACAGCCTCGGCGGGAACTGCAAAACCGTCATGATCGCCAACATATCACCTTCAAGCATCAGCTACGAAGACACATACAATACTCTAAAGTACGCAGCCCGAGCCAACAAGATCCAGCTCAGCATAAAGAAGAACATTGTAGACGGTGACATGAGACTGTCTCAGTATGTGAAGATAAATGAAGAGTTGAAGAAAAAGGTGAAAGAACTCGAGGCCAAGTTAACGCTGTCCAATATAAAGGTGGTGACTAAGGAACCTGATATGGCTAAGGAGAAAGGTAAGGACTGTTCATTAATAATATTATTCAAAAAGTTCGGTTCCCGCCATGGGACAAAAATATTCTTTCGGATTGTTTCAACCGACGCAAACGGTTGGGTATTTGACGTGCATTCTCATCTATGTATCCAATGAAGTATTTGTGTATCTGTCTTATTCTTAGTGGTATTTTATTTATCCCCCAAATTGACAAACAGACTTGATTAAAAGGTTTTTGTTATTATAGTGCGTAAGCACACACTACTGAGGGAAGGATGCGGGTTCAAGTCCCGTCGAAGTCGAACATTTTTGGCATATTATTTGATTTCTTAGATTTGATTAAGTTGTGCCTTTATGGTGATTTGCTGCTATATGAAAATCGGAGCATCCTGCCCTATGTAATAATGATACTTATCTCTGTACTCGAGTTTCGAAGTGATAATCGAGCGTTATAAAAAGTATTGTATAAAATAATTGTCTAATATTTGTCTATAGTGAAACTGGAATGGCGTCGCCGCCTCATTAGTGAAGAGACGACCCACGCTACCCTGGAAGACAGTCTCCTGGCATTAATGGTGCGAGTGCGCATTTTGGCGCTGAGAGAGAGACTGCGTGCGAGAGCCTACGAGCACGTCGCAGAGCTGGTGCATCGCTCGTCCACTGACGCCATTCAACAGGTTAGCACACGTCTATGTACGTCTCCTCATAGAAGGTAGCCTCCTGACTCGTTGCCGAGCTATTATATATATAATAAATAAATAATGCTGGACAATTCACACAGCATTATCTAGCCCCAAGCTAAGCAGAGCTTGTCTTATGGGTACTAACTAGATGACTGATATACCTAATACAATACACTACATAGATAGATATTTTGTTATTACTTATACATAGAAAATATCCAGAACACCCTGAAAAAATATCTGCAGATCGTACCCGCAAGCTCATGCGTCGCAGGCGGGCCTTCGCCTGCTGCGCCTCAGAGCTCGCATTTACATGGTCGTTCACTGACGCTATTGAACAAATCAACAGTTTTTGTTTCATTATTTATTTTTTAAACATCTATAGCAAAAAAAGGGGTGTTATATGATATGATAAATCTGCTCGCTTGAGTGTGTGTGTGTGTGTGTCTGTGTCCCTGTCCGTCCAGAGGGGTGAATCTATTTGACTTTAGTAACAAGACGTAATTAGAGACGCTGTACCAAATATGTATGGAAAAGGAAATTACGACGTCTCGTTAATTACGTCAAAGAGACCCTCCAGGCCAGCCTATCCAAGCTCTCAAAGCGATGAACCATTAGCAAAATTTCAGCACATTTTCATCACCATTTGCGTTCCATTTTCAGCACCGAAACAAAATTAATTGATGTTTACTGAATAACAAACTACTCCTATATGAAGTGTAATATTTTAAACTCTACTTGTCTTAATCAGATATGCAACGAAGACATGCCTCGACGCGAGCGCGCCGCCGAAAACTACATGAAGCAGTCCGCGCTCCTCGACTCGCAAGTAATGTGTGCGCAGACGCAGTGGACCGCCAGCCGCGACAAACTCTTAGCACTCTGCGAACAAGCGAGAGCCGAGTGCCCACAGCTAGACGATCTCATCCAAAATATACAACTCAAAAGCGAACTAAGATTCAGCAAAGCTAAAGGGGAACTGAGACACAAACTCCTCACAATAGAAAACGTCGAAAACAACGTCGTCACGGAATACACCTGCGAGATGGCTTCAATGCTCAAAAAACTCTTCCTAACCCTCAAGGGATACGATAAAGCAACGCCTAATTTGACCGAAGAATACCTAGAAGTTATGAAGAGAGTGAAATCATCTAAAGGCATCACATGGTCTGATAAAGATGTGGAGACTGACTCTCAGTTCAAATTCATCTCGAATTTGGATATAGATCAGCCGAAAGAGTTCAGCATCATGAAAAAGGACGATGCTAATGTTACGATGGATATAGTGATCGATAGCGACGAATTGACTGATGTTGAGAACAACGAACCGCTTAGAGTACCGAAACGTAAAGGCACACCGATCAAACTACCTAATAACGAGACTATCATTATAAACGACTCGCTTGAAAGCCTCGACACAACGAGGAACCGAAACTCCGCCAAGAAAATTAAACGAGAATTTGGCGCGGGCGAAGATGTGGAAAACTACGCGATTTTAGACCCTAACGACTTGAACTCGACGTTCGTTTTGGCGGGGAAGATGGAGGCGTTCAAGAAACCTCTCAAAATGGAGCCGATAAAGGAAGTGAAGAGGGGATTAACAGATAAAACTAATACCATGAACCAGAGGACGATACAATTCAATGGTGACAAAGGTAAGTAATAATAATTAATCTCTACTCTTTCTTGTTGTAGCACCTTCTTTCATCCATTTGCACCTTAAGGTAGTAAGAACTAGGTCAACTATGCTTGTGATGTCATCAGACCATCTGCAGCGTCTGCCTCTACGGTTTGTTCTGCGTCCCTTGTCCTCCATTTAAGTTCCGCCTTTCCTCTACTTTCCGCCAACCCTTCTAACCAACTTTTCATTTCCCACTTTAGCCTGGTTCGGGGATGCCAGGTTTGGGGCTCGGTGTCATATTGTATGTCTCCCGATCCCTTGCGGATTATATCAAGTCATTATCAGCGTGATGGAATAAATATGTCATTACATTATAAGGTTCAAAGCATAAACAACCAATAAATAGCCTTATATCGTATTATTGAATGATCGTGCAGACATGAAAACATAAACTAACTATTCACAGCAAGAATAGCAAAGCCAGTTGTCGGTAAGGCACTCCCTCAGCGGCGACCGGTGAC
Source organism: Eupithecia subfuscata (assembly GCA_963564075.1). Taxonomy (NCBI): domain Eukaryota; kingdom Metazoa; phylum Arthropoda; class Insecta; order Lepidoptera; family Geometridae; genus Eupithecia; species Eupithecia subfuscata. The sequence goes on along the minus strand of OY751103.1, from coordinate 4,836,376 downwards.
GGCGCCCGTGCGGCCCGCCGGCTTCGGATCCAGCATGGGTCGGGACGGCACGCCGTTGCAAAGGAATATACAAGGTATTTTTAAATAACATTATGTTACCCCTGTGTAACTTAACGACCTCTGTGGCGCAGTGGGCGAAGGTCTGCCTGCGACGCAGGAGGTTGCGGGTTCGATTCCCGCCTCGGGACAAATGTTTGTACGATCTGCAGACATTTGTCCAGGGCGTTCTGGATGTTCTCTATGTATAATAAAAAAATATCTATCTATGTAGTGTATTGTATTAAGTATATCAGTTATCTAGTACCCATAATACAAGCTCTGCTTAGCTTGGGGCTAGATAATGCTGTGTGAATTGTCCAGCATTATTATTATTATTTTTTAAAGCACTTAAAATCTATTAACAATATTTGTTAAACAGGTGCACCTATTTTCTTCGAATTGTTGTATGTGATTGTTTAAAGTAAAAAAAAAACATAAATTTGCCTAGGGTATTAGAATTTTTGTAAAAGCATCTTGTTCAAGGTTGACTTCTTGGTGAATTCTTGGTCATTTGCGGTGATGGCCCTTATAGCCCGTCCACACGGTCTGTCATGCCTGCGCAGTCAACGCGCGTCCAATCTTTAGCATGTCAACGATTGTTACCGCGAGCTACCGTCTAGCCGTCACACGCACGTTCTTACGTGCGCAAACTGGTTTGTGCAAGCATGTACGTGATGCACGCAAGACGGAGCGTGTGGCCGGAGTGCATTTTTGCTGACCCGGAACCTCAGCGGAATCGACCAATTAGATTTGATCAGATGTTTAGGAGCCCGGCCTCAGTGAAAGCGCACCCTTATACTGGTGTCCCCTATTCAAAACCTTTACCTTTTGAGTCTGTCTGTATGTGTGACGGTTTAAAATAAAATGAAAACTTTTTCGTTCAGACGTCCCCCTATTATGTTAAACTATCATGAATTTGCAATTTAAATCCTCCCATTTACATGTCTAATCCGCTAACATTATTTACATGTGCGTCCCGTGCTGTCCACTAACCAACTAACAGAGTCAGCGCGGCAAAAGACGAGTTTATCTCAAAAGTCAGTTGGTTTTAAAGCAGTGAGGGCGCGAGAGAGAACGCAGAACCACCCTTATTCGCGACCAGCCGCCTTGTCTGCCCGGAGATAGAACCAGCCAATAGATTTCTCCCCGGGAATCCCGTGGATGATTTTCGAAGCTGGCAATCTCATCACAGCTGCAAGACGTCCACTGTTGGACATTACTCTCACCAGGTAGCTAGAAATATCTTACTATTGTAATGGGCTATAAGCTGAACCCTAGTGAAGTCTTAGGTCTGTAATATTCAAGCTGGCTCAGTCATAACTCTATACTTGAGTAAAGTTTGTAGTTGTATTTCCAGCGCTGCGCTGTTTCCTTTTTGACTTCAATAACTTATTAATCAGGCGTAGACTTCTGATTCTTGCCTGTTGTCGTTACAATTAAAGCCTCCACCATACGGCCGCGATTTTGAAGCTGCGTCTTGCGATTTTGCGGAGGGCGGGCGGTAGCCGGAGACAGTGTATTACGGGGGAGTGGGGGGCACGGACGAGACAGACGCGCTTCAAAATCGCGACTGTGTTGTTTAAGCTTAAGGTTGTAAGCATAAACCACCAACGCCTTATTATGTACCATGGAGTGATGTATACTAATGTAAGCGACATTGTGAACATTAGTTGTAATTTGGTTTATGATTTATTTTATTCAGATCCGCTTTGATTGTTAATGTTTATAATCCTCCAAGAGAGAGATCAAAAAAATATGTAATAGTTTCCTTGCTCCACTTTATTATATCAATTCTTAAGAATTACGCAGAACTAACTTCTTCTGATAGCAGGGTTGGGCAAGACTTGACGTACGTTAAAGCCTCCACCCCACAGCCGCGGGCAAAAGCTAGTTTAATATAAAAAAAATAACGTTAAAGCCGCCCGTTAAAGGCAGTGGGGTGGAGGCTTTAACTTTAATTTTTTATATTAAACTACCTTCTGCCCGCGGCTTCTCACGCGTAATTTTCGGCCTATTATCTAATTTAGGTTTTGCTATAAACGTACGCCGAATTTCATCTTGATCTGTTCAGTAGTTTTGGAGATCCTACCTAGGTATCAAAAAAACAGATTTTACGAACTTTCGGCTTTATAATATTAGTAGGATAACTACGTCTTTGAGGGAACGTATCAAGTTTTTAAAAGTTTGAATCACTAAATAACAAATGACGATTTGATTCGTTAAGTTTCATTGGGCATAGTGTACCTTGGTGGAAATGAGTCGATTGTTATTAATTTTTCATAAAATTGTTATCCAGGCCGAATAGGCTGAATCATAAAAATATTATTCTAAATACTAAAATATAGTTTTCTAAGAACAAAATATTTTAATCTAGCTGCCCTCAAAGACGTAAAATTTTGCCGCACTCTCAACTACAGTTATGGTCATAATTTCTATTGACTGGTCACTCGCTCATGGAGGATCTAAAGTACTTTTAATTACGCTTAATTGTAATATTATGTCAAACTATGAGTAGATAAGCTAAAACTGCCAATAATAGATATTCACTAACATGTTCTAAACTCGCCATATTTAAAGGTAAAAATGGATTCCATAAAAATGGAATGGGAACTTTGATATTAAAAAAACGGTCTGGCGTAAAAGCCTTATGGTTGTCGCAGACCTGGACCGCACCACTGCCGCGGACCACAAAAATGTACACTCAATTATGGGCCTTACGTCGTTATATTTAGATTCATTTTATGTTGACGACATCAGATAACAAAGGTGAAGATGGTAAGCCATTTTATCACTGTAAAATGTATCTAAAGATTACGAGAAGGCCCATATTTTGATGCTTATTTTTAAGCTGTATGGTAGCGGTGTTGATGTATTTGTGCTATGTATATTAGTTAAGTATTTTCTGGCTTTTGTTACGTGGGTAGGTATATTAAAAACTACGTAATGAAAGCCTGAAGGTTCTATGAAAGTATATCTGACTAAGTAGCTTAAGTTAACATTCTAACGCCAAATTCTAATTTCGTTTCAAAAATTCTCATTAGCATTCTCACATTCTCATTGACCTTTCAGAGAAGTTATGTAAATAATTTTACTGTCAGTAAGATGTTTTTCTACAAGTTCATTTCTGTTTCAAATCCTCCCACACATTGCTATTTGTAAAATCGTCCCCTTAGGTGTAAGGTGTCGCAGACGATGTGTGCCAGCGTAGAAAACTAATCCTCCAAGGACCTTGGTTTTCTTGAATTTCTGAGTCGATAATTATTGATGAAGCTAATGTGGCAGTTACAAATATTATAAAATACGTCTGATATCTGTGCAGTTCACAAAAAAGTGCATTCAAAAGGCCTATTCCACTAATCCCCGTTGACAATCCCCATCAACGGGGATAAGTGAACTTTTTGTTCACTATTCCCGCCGATGCGAACTCATAATGGGGGGGGGGGGGGGGGGAGTAATGGTGGATAAAGGAACACATAAATACACGAAAACATTGAACTTCTTTTTTGGGCAGCCATGTAGAAAGAAACTCTTTTACGGTTAATTGACTTGATGGACTTAGAAAACTTTTGTAACTATCGTAGCTATTTCTGGTCACCCTGTCTCTAATCAAAGCCTGTTACTGTTGCTAACTCACGGCAAACTCTCGAAATATCTAATAAACTCTCTTATAATTGTGTTACGAAAGATTTAAATGAAAATTTAATCTTAATTTCGTTACTTCGATATTTGAGTTGTCATTTCATGGTGTGTAAAACGGTTCAGTACAATTTCTTTGTATTGATTTCTGTTTTTCGGTACACACGAATTTATCACTATATAGGTAATGTAATAAATAATGTAAAAAACGTTGTGTATTAACACAAAATAATAACGAACTTATTTATATTATCTGGAAGTAATAATTAGCAAAGCAGTGTTTTATCTTTGTCTATCAACAGAAGTAACAAAATTAGACAAAGCTTAAACCCATCGATCTAGGAACTCGGGGGCGGCGAGTACATTCATTGATGCTTGAACCACACTATTGTAGTGTGGTGTGTTGCGGTCCGTCACAAGCATATCGTTTTCATACATCTTGTATGTAGTCAGAAACACGTTATTGTGTGTTGTGTCCATAGAAATCTAAATAACATATTTAGATTTCTATGGTTGTGTCGCTGTTATTGTCTCCAACCATACGACTTACGATAACTCTAACCATACGATATGATGATTTCAGCCTACAAACGTCTGCTGACACATACATACATAGGTATATGTATGAAACGATATGCTTTGGACTCGCTTCTGACGCGTCACACGAAAATAGTGTGGTTCTAGCTTAAGAAATTGCTTAGTCGAGGAAGACGTAAAAGTAGAGGCAATTAAGATACTTTGACTAAGATAGTTACTCATTTTGGTACGTAATAGGTACTATTCTTCCTTATTTAGACGATTTGTAATTTTTAACTAAAGACCATTATACGTACGTAGGCTAGATAATTCACGTTATTGTGTAACGTTCTGGCTAACTTTTCTACGAAATTATATTCCATTTTGACTTAGTTTAAAATAATTTTGATAATAACTGTGTGTAATTTTTTACCTAAATTGTTTTACTTTAGCTTTATTTAGTTGTAAAATTTATTATGGTTTGTAGTTGTATTCATAGTTTTGTGACGAGTAAAACATAACTATTCGAGGTTTTGATAAAATGGTGTATTGTTTTGACTTTATCTGCACTTAACGAAATTTCAGTAATATTAGTACTAACAAAATAGGACATTTTATTGGTATTAAAAACAAATACAAACTAAAAACTTGAAAAAACTAGCTTTAAATAGTTTTATTTTATAAATTAGATCTAGGAATTTTAAAAATACTTATGTAAAAGTAAACTTAGTGTATAACTTTATTGTTAAACTTAAGATTATCGTAAACTTTATTTTGCCAATTTATTTTAAAATTTGAAATGTTACGAATTATGTTTGATTATTGCTATGACTGATATTTATACGTTGTCGTGTCGATGTTTGTATTCTTAGCATTTAAACTTCCTTAAGTAAATGATTTTTATGGACAAACATGTTTTTTCATGAGTAACGCCACACCCCATTAAAAAAAGTCTTGTTAAGTCACACCTGGTCTATATTTCCCGATGTAGGGGTAAGCACGGAACGTAGGATTCTTTTATTTTGGACCTGAGGCCTGCCAACACGAAAACGAAAATCGAAGATACGAATTCGTTTTCGTGCAAAACCTTCTCTTCAGTCACTTACCTATTTAGCATCTGCACGAAAAACGACATATAAACTTAAATTTTCGTTTTTACGCGTAACGAAAATTTTATTAATATTATATACTTACTGATATAAGAATGCCATTAACATTGTTTGGTATCAGTACAGTATCTACTAATCGGAACTGGGTAGGTAGGTAGGTAGGTACAGCGAATTCCACTTTCACTAACAACTAACAAGATCTTGCTCTAGTACCATTATTATCTACAATAGGACCCTCAAAGCAATTTCTGTCTGAACTTCAGAAAATGACGAAATCTTGACGGAAACAACAATCCAATTCTAGAGAGCGGAACCCGCATACCTACTCACCTAGAGTTATACTAATTAAAACAGACTCATGGTAGAACGTTTGCATCTGTCCCGAGTCACCGTCTAATTACTGTGGGACAAATTGAAGGCTTTTCAAACACCCCCTGCACCCCTTAAGTGCTCTAAGTGAATGAATGGGCGGTTTACACCGTTAAAAATTTACATTTGCCGCGGATAGGGTAATGGAGACGGCGTGAATTTTACTAGGTAAAACGTGCTTTTGTGCAGCTGGTGTTTTTGAGTGGGTAGGTCAAGTCGCTAGGTAAGTACTTTGGTACTATTTTAAAAAGCAATACGACATTTTTGTGTCTAAAGTTTCACACACAACACAATATGCAAGTTGTTTGAGCTTGTTCAACAAACAGTAGTCAAAATACATAAGTCTTTCTGGCCTATCTTTCTGGGCTGAGAAAAAATATATTTTAGACTATGTAGTTTATGCCCGCGGCTTCGCACGCGTTGTTTCTATAAACGTTTAAAGGTGATTTTTATCCCATGGGATAAAAGTATCCTATGATTCCAGGATTAGAAATACCTGTAAGTAGGTACTTATGCAAAATTTCAGCCCGATCCGTTCAGTAGTTTTGGCGTGAAGAGGTAACAAACATCCATCCATCCATCCATCCATCTATCCATCCATCCAAACTTCCGCATTTATAATATTAGTGTGATGTGATGTGATTCTAGCTTCAACGCAAAAAAGTTAATTTCAGCTTGTACTTCTCCGTCAGAGCGCGTTAAATGGTTAACAGTCTTTCTGGGTTGAAATAGAGGCCATCTCATCATCTTGCATAGGTAGTGTAGAATGACTACACCACAATAGATAAATAGGTAAGTATATTATCTATTGTGACTACACTACGCAAACTGAGCGAGACTTCAGACCCAGTTAGTGCACTAACGCGCTAAAGGTGTATTGTGGCCTTAACTGCAGCGTGGTGTGTGTGTGACGGATGCATTATTTGTTCAAAAATATTTTCATCTCGACTTTTATGCTGACTGTACCTGCTCACTCTCTTGGTTTGTTCGTTGACGTCTCTATCCCCGGGATACTAACCGCACTTGTCGTACCTAAATAAATTAAAAACTCTGTTGGGATGTGAATCGAAGCGTGAAGCGATTAGGGTCGAGTTTTCGATAAAAACTTGGGTCTCGCAAGGTGACAACAAAAACCTGACGTAAATGAATTGAAGTTGAACGCAATCAATTTTTTCCCGCCCTTCCCCTCATTCACTCACTCTCGGTCTGATTTAAGCGGTCAATCATTCGGTCTTACTGTTCAGTTAACTGGAAAATTGGTAATTAGGTGTTTGTTGGTGATGATAATATAACATGTGGGGGACGCTTGGTGGGAGATTTGACTTTGTTCTTGAAATGTTTCCATTGCCTATTAGTTAATATCTTGCCTTCATTCTAGTCTATTAACGTCATTTTAGGCAATGAAGTAGGTACCTACCTATTAACAAGCTCGTTGCTTTTACAATGAAGTATTATAGTTACTAAAGCTTTTAGGTAGGTACCTAGAGATATATACCATTCTAATGCACGCCCCCTCAACAAAATGTCATACGTTTTAAATAACATAAGTTATAGGTTTAAGTTACTTAGTCTGGAAGCAGCTTTATGTAAATTAGGTAGGTAAGTACCTATCTCATTGATAAAACTGAGAATAGTTGTACCTATCTAAATACAGGAACTTATACAGGTTGCTCCGATAACTTAAATAATGAGTGGATCACTGCAGATCGCAATTTAAAATTGCATATTGACCAATATTGACAGCGTATTTTATGTTTCATCGACCGAGGGCCATCTATTTGGTTTTAATAACGAACCTTGTTCGAATTCACAGTTATTAATCAACTGAAAATTATTTTTCTGATGTAAAAATAATTTTCATTTTCAATCCGGAAACCGATTTTTGTTACCTACTGATCGTGAAAATGATGTTGTGTTATTTTTTTGACTAACTGAAAACATCAACAACAACTGTTTTCTCACGGGGTTCACGGGTTGAAAGAATTACAATACACACCTTTCTTTTATAGAGAGACTTAGAAGAAGAAGGCTGTAGCGAGTTATTACTCTATGTAGAGTGACCTTTTCTTTCTTAGAATAGTTGAATAGGTACTTATTTGTTTTGTTTCCATAAATTATTAGCATAGACAATAGGTAGTTATTTGTTCAACAAGTGGGCAAAACTATTTTTTGTTACACTTGCCGATATTAAATCCCGAGCTAGCGAAGCAGTCTAGAATAGAGTCACGAGCTTAGCTAGTGGCTCTAAAGTAGACTGCTGAGGTAGCGAGGGATTTAATAGGCACGAAACTAAAAATATTTGCCCTCGAGATAAACATACAACTTTTCATCTCGACTAGCGAGGAAATATTTTGTAATTTATGAAAGAGGTCGAATGTCAGAAACTCATTTTGGTCAACAACCTTTGAGGGTAAAAATACTACAAACCTCTTTAAAACCACGAACGGACGAAATATTTTTTTCTATGAAGGTAGCATTGTTCCGAATTCAAATTACTTTTTTCAACAAGTTGAATAATATTCTTTTCAACACACTTGCTCATAAAGTGGCTCTATGTTCACCGCAATTAGGCACAGAATGTCACCCATAATCAAACTGTGACTTTTTCATTGCTATAACTCACTAGTGAGTTCTAGATTTATTTTTAAATTTTATTGGTTGAGTTGTGAGTTGTTAAAAAAAAGATCGTGTTCAATAGAACAAATAAATTAATGTTCCTATTGCTTGCTCATTTCATGCAAATTCTTATTTATATAGATACACACAGAAAGTTTTATTTATTAAACACAAGATACGTGTTTAATAAATAAAACTTTCACTCAAATATAACTTTTGTTTTATCTGTAATAAAAGAAAACATTAAATTCCCCATTTTGTACGTGGCAGAATAGGCGCAAATCATATGCGCGGACAAATAAAAAAAAACCTTATACCTTTAGTCTGTGGTCGATCGCAATGAGTTTTTATTGTTATTTTATTCACAAGTGTGTTGAAACACGTCGCAAATTAAATACACATGTGTATGATGATTACCGTCCTCGACTCTCTTAAGACCCGAGCCGTAGGCGAGGGTCTTATTGGCGCCTCGGCGGTAATCATAATCACCAATGTTACACACTAGTACCATAATGTACTATTATTCCATGTGAGCAAAACCCGTCTTTGCTCACTCTTTTTGGGCGGCAAAAAATATAGGTAATCGTAGGTGGCACATAACGTAGCATTTCAAAAGCAAAATGCGTCGCAGCGTGTTGCTATTATATCCATAGCATGTACCTGCTACGAGGGCGTAGCAGTAGCGTAGCTACAAATGGAGATTATTAGAATAATTGGAATAATCCCATATTAACATTGTTTCGTGCATCTACATTATCATTAAAGCTTAATATGGTATTTATTTAGTGAGGTACAGGTAAGTACCTACATTGTCTTTGTGAGTGAAATCGTTCGGTACAGTGGCGTTTATCGAAAGCTTCGGTAACCTAACCTCAACTAACTTAAACTAAAGACAACATAGGTAATTTAATACTTTAAAAATCACGACTAGCTACAACAATTTTGGTGATATCTTCGCCAATTCTTATTAGATTTTGATGATTCTTTCGTTGTTAGGTATAATATCGAAGCGACAGAAGTCAAAAATATCACTTTATTTCCATGTCAGTGTTTAATTTTATAATTTGACGTTTTCTAAGAAGGCTTATTTATCCTAGCCCTGGATAAGGAAAAATTCAAGACGATGACCGACCTTCAGTAATGGAGAGGCACCATAAGAAGAAGAAAGAGTACATTTATTGTATTTATGGTAATAAAGAGTTTTTGATTTGATTTGTGCCGATGGGGGGAATGGGGGGAAGGAAGGAAGGGCCGGACTTGGATCGCAGTGCCCGTGTGGAACTTTAGTTGGGTTGTTTGCTTGCTGGTTGATCCTTGCACTCTTACAGTTTCACATTGTGTTTGTTTACGTGTTAGCTGATACGGGCTTGTGGCGCAGTTTCGACGTTATTTATAAGTAGAGTAGTACCTGGTTGAAATAAATCTTGTCTAGCAAATCTCTGTGATATTCGTGATCTGTATCGATAGCTATCGACAGAGGCATCGACTTTTATCGATATAATCTGCATACACGTCGCCGCCGCAATTTGGGGTTATTCCTGTTTCCCCCCCCTTGAAATCCCCCTTGAGGGGGAAAACTGGAAGTCAAAAAATGAATTCCAGTTTTCCCCCTTAAAGATTAGCTTTAAGGGGGAAAACTGGTACCTAACGTGTAGGTACAATTTAATTAAAATAAGTTTTTATGTTTTTTATATATTATGTTAGATTTAAGGTATAATTTTGATATGGACCCAAGGATAAGTTAAATAAGATCTTTACTTGTTCTAATGTTGTCTGAAATAAATGTATCACTATTATTATAATATTTCGACAATTATCGATATATATTCAAATTATGTATTTAAATAAACTGAGATATCTCCAAAAATAAAAAAAAATCGTTAGTAAAATATATAAATAGGGGGAGCTCGTAACTGAAACGCCAGGTCAATGAACCATCTGTTTTATTCGCTACCCTCGAAAACACATGATGAAATAGGTAGGATATCACATCGACCTAATTTATGAGGTAAGGTCTACGGTAAGGTACAAGTCGGCTAATGGTGTAATCAGAGCCCTGAGTTTGGTTTCACGATAATATCGAGACGTCATCGTGACGTACAATTCAGGTATGCACCGAAATTCAGGCATGAAAATTTAGGGTCGGAGCAACCGGCCCACCGACCATAGATACAGGTGGCGAGCGACAAGCTGTTTACATGCTTTTCCATACATTTTGTATGAACTCGCCGCACACGCGTCGCCCCCGGTGGCGGCCACTCGCTACAGCAGTGTCCGCGACTCGCCACTTGACGCCGCTGCTGAAGCAAGACGCTAACTATCGCCACGGTCGCGCCGCCCCGCCGCCCCCCGTCCCCGGCTCTCCCTCACTCAGTTAATCCCAAGGCGTCCTATGCATCGCACTCACGCATAAAATGTGGACGCTTCCGAACACTGGTGGTTATCGCGCGCTTCCGCGACTGCTGCAAATTTGGCGGTAGCGCGCGACAGCCGCCGGTGGCTGTGGCCGGTGGTGGTCCGTTTGCGCCAAGCCTTAGTGAATGTGTCCGCCAATGCGAGCTCTTTGCTAAGGACTCTACATAGAACACAAAACCGCTTTTAGATAAATTAATAAGTAACACACCGAGGAACCTGCTGACATGTGTCGGTAATTCGGTACTTTCGGTATAATAAGTATTAAGTACTATTGTTTAAGTAAGGCTATGTCCTAAGTGTATGCCAAATTTCATCTTGATCTGTTCAGTAGTTTTTGAGATGTTGGTAACAAAAATTTCATCTTTCACAAACTTTCGCATTTATAATATTAGTAGGAAGAAGGATATCGGTATACTACACAATACGATGATATACATATTTATGTGTAGTATACACATAAATATGTAGGTATATCATCGTATTTTTCATCAAAGAGCAATTAAATCGTCGGCTATCATACTTTAAGTGCAAGACCAATGTATGATTTAAAAAGATGTCGCTTAAGCCGCAGTTCTTCCACAGATTTATCAATAAGAATACCAGTAGTAGAATTGACAAGTACTAGGTACTTTCATTTGCTGCGACAAAGGCTTTGTTACTCCACCTGCATTGGCACGTTTCTAGAAAAGAATGGAACAAAAGTTTAGGTAAGTTCCTACAACTAGGAAGGAATTCGTTTGTTAATAGAGGTAGAAATTATTGGCGTTCATTGTTAGCTGTCCTCCTTGTTATGTGTGTCATAGAAATATCAATCGGTTCGCTGTGCCTACAACTAGGCTACACAAAATAAATGTATCTTTTAAAGGGCAATGTAAACGCTTCTACAACAAACCTCCTAGTAGGTAAGTTGTAAAAATTATCAATAAACAAATTGTCGAAACCTTGCTGTGTAAAAAGGCTTACTATAAAATATCAGATTATCTATTCTAGAGGATAAAAAAGCTTGGGACGAGTTTTCTTTAAATAACAACTAACAGGTTAAAGGTTTCTTCGTCGCTTCTTTACTTAAGTCTACATACCGAAGCGACAGAAATCAAAAACATCACTTTATTTCCGTGTCAGTGTTTAGATTTAGAATAAGACCTTTTATAAGTGTACATTTATTGTATTTATGGAAGTAATGAGTACATATTTGATAGAAGTCATTTTCCATAAGTACAGAACTATTTTATAACTAGAATCTTTCGATGAAATGAAGATTGCAAGCCGTTTTACATAAAAACAAAAATTTGAAGCAAAACTAATGTGATTATGAGATTTGGAACCTGTCAGCTAACGATGAACGCTACTGTAGGTACAGTACATACGTTCCTACTTCCGATTCTCGTTTGAAGTAGGTACCTACCTAAAACAGGGCCGTCTTAGGCTATGCCGGGGCCCGGGGTCGCACAAAAATTTGCGGCCCTGTTTGAAAGTATAGTAACTTACATACGTAGTGTTAAATAGGAACATAACATATTCACCTACTAATAGAATGAACGGCGAGCGAAGCGAGTCGCGAATTTTTTTGTGACATTAGTTGCAGCGGGGGTGTCGAGCTCTTTTAGAACGTTAAATTTCGCTCTTTGTCGACCTTTTGGGGGCCCCCTGACGATGGGGGCCCTGGGCCCGTGCCCTGTGTGCCCTTATGGTAAAAATGGCACTGACCTAAATACGTAGGTATGGTTAAATATGATAGGATAAATTTGAATTTTTTAAATCCTTATCTCACAAATGAATATTTTATCTCGATTCATGATGTAAAAGATTTCATCATGAATTGAGCTGCTTTTTATGCAATGAAGATTGCATAAAAAGCTTAAAGGAGCTTTAGAGTAAACTAGGAAAGTTGATAACTGATCGTTGCTATAGGTACCTACTACTTGGAGGTGCTGTATTAGGTATAGTATAGATAGTAGGTACGTTTACCCACTCAATAGATTAGGAACATCACGCTAATATTATAAATGCGAAAGTTTGGCTGTTTGGATGTATGGATGCTTGCTATTTCTTCATGCCTTAACGAATTAACCGATCAGGCTGAAATTTTGCATAGATGTAGCTCTAAGCTTTGAATCTTTATTCTTTATCCCATAAAACGGTTCCCATGAGATAGAAATGACCGTTAAAACGTTTCCATAGAAACAACGCGTGCGAAACCTTGGGCAGAAACTAGTTTTTAATACATATTTAAAGACATTCAATACGTTCATTTTGTAGGTACCTAGTACCTACAGATTAAATATTTTCAAACTTACGCGATCTGAAAACATTATTATTAGTAGTACTATTATTTATCGCGTAATATATATTTTCCGGACGTTTTAGAAAGTTTCCACACTGTTGCGGTTACGGGATGACTAGAGTAGTGGAGCTATCGCTATATATATTAAATAAAAATTTAACAGTTTTACTATAAAAAAGTTAAATATCTGTTGAGCGCGTGTTTAACAAAAGCTTTACCACAAAATTGCGTTTTACTGGTTTACAGTTAGACACGGCTTATCAGCGGTACTACTAAAACCAACGTATACACTGGTCTAACAAGCGTTTAGCTAAACAGTGTCTAAACAGTTAGACATGGGTTTAACAACAGATTAACTCTCGTTTAAACTACATATGTCTAAGTCGTGTATAACTGTAAACCGTCGTAAAATGCAGTTTAGTGGTAACGCTTTTGTTAAACACGCAGATGTCTAGCTTTTATGTAGTACCGCTGATGTAGTTTAAACGAGAGTTAAACTCTTGTTAAACCCATGTCTAACTGTTTAGCTGTACTGTTTAGCTAAGCGCTTGTTAGACCAGTGTTTACGTTGGTTTTTGTAGTAACGCTGATGTACTACCAGTGTTTACGTTGGAAGTGCCGCTGTATGTGTTATTTGTCTACCTAAATAATGAATAACACAACATGAAACAATTATTATTATAATCTACATCAGTTCATACTGAATCAGCAGAATATGGGGTTTACTCCAAACTTACAACTGCAATGTACAGAAGCAAATCAAGCAAACTAAATAAGTAAACACCTAACGAATATTTGCTAACTTGAAAAACATTTTCTTAGAACGGATGTCGTGTCAATATTGAACAATAAATTGGGAGCGATTGTTCGTCTTTCCACCCCAGTGGCCTCCGAATCGTCCAAATACTGTACGGAGTCAGTGAGACAAAATACATGTAAAAAAACACACCTGCACAGGCAGGACACTTTAAACGGGTGTCGCGTTTTTATATCTCACAAATAGGGTACGTCCCATCCGATTACTTGAGTGATAGGATACAAAGAGTTGACATTAATGGGAAACGGTCTTCGGGGTCTGTAGTTACAATGGGTGTACCGCAGGGCTCTATCCTCGGTCCTTTCCTATTTTTAGTTTATATTAACGACCTACCACATCTTGTTAAGAATAATCACGAGATTGTGTTGTTTGCTGATGATACTTCATTAATTTTTAAAATGAAACGACAAAACATAAAATTCGACGATGTGAATAATGCAATCTCAAAAGTAGTACATTGGTTTAGTGTCAATAATCTTTTGCTTAACGAAACCAAAACGAAATGTATAAAATTTACTCTACCTAATGTAAAACAAGTTAAGGCTGATGTAAACGTAAAAGGAGAAACATTAGAAATTGTAAACAGTACAGTATTCTTAGGAATAACCTTAGATAGTAAACTTCAATGGGGCCCACACATAGATAAGCTAGCAAAGAGACTTAGCTCTGCAGCGTATGCAGTCAAAAAAATCCGTCATCTTACAGACGTTGATACTTCTAGACTAGTCTATTTCAGCTACTTCCATAGTGTTATGTCTTATGGCATTCTGCTGTGGGGGAACGCTGCAGATATTAACACCGTATTTGTGCTGCAGAAGAGAGCTGTTCGTGCAATCTATAATATGGGTCCCAGAGAATCCCTGCGTGATAAATTCAAAGAAACAAACATAATGACAGTACCATGTCAATACATTTATGAAAACTTGTTGTACACTCATAGAAATATCAATCAATTCCCTAAAAATAGCGACATACATAATATAAATACTAGAAATAAGAATAAACTCGCTGTGCCCACAACTAGGCTACACAAGATAAATGCATCTTTTAAAGGGCAATGTATACGCTTCTACAACAAAACTCCAAGTGAGTTGCAAAGAATATCAATAAATAAATTCAAACAAATTGTCAAAACCTTGCTGTGCAAAAAGGCTTACTATAAAATATCAGATTATCTATTTATTTATTTATTTATTTATTTATTTAATTCGGATTGCCATCAGCTTATCTAATTACAATAGAAATTAAAATAGACACAGAAAGCTAATAATAGGTGTTATTGCTATTTTGTAGGTTTGACTTGACTTCTAGTGATGGCAACATGTGTCGCTAATTCATAGTGAAATGTAGACTTCACGTCAATGTCATTCCTGCGATCTGTCATAAATTTTGTGTTAGAATTAAAGAAGTTGAATCAAGCAACTCAATAAAAAACAATCAGCAATGTGTGACACGTTTTATTCAGCTCCAAAATAGGCAAATCAAAAGGGAAACAAACTAAATTCAACATAGTGGTCCTAATCGAGCCATATTTTGCCTGCCGGCAGTGCCTGCGAGAAATATCGAAGAACATCCTGCATGGTGAAAAGACTTTCGTAAATCTGAGTGCGCAGCAAACCATGTAAATGTGGATATTATAACAATTTGCCTATATTTATAGTGATTTCGAGTGAATAAAACAGTGTATAGACGTATTACTCACGAACTGCAGTGACAATTTATCAAAACTTTACCAAAGTTGTGTGATCGCATTGTGAATTTATCGCGTCCCTAACAACAAGCAATGGCGGAAAAATACATTAATGAACTTGAGGACTTAGCCGAATTGATAGAAAAGGCTCAAACGAACTACAAAAAGTGTCCTTCAGCGCGTAAAACAAAAGGTTATTTACAAGCACGTGTGCAGAGTTTGGAAGAAAACTGGACAAAGTTTCGCGAAACGCATCTATTACTTATGAAAACCACGCCGCGCGCAAACAGAAGTGAATTGTCATATTTTTCTCTTGATATGTACAGTAATGTTGAGGAAATTTACTCCAGTTTGAAGGCGGACATCATCGATTATCTGCAAGGATTGCAACCTCCACAGTTGGCTGAACCCGGTGCAAGTACAAAGTCCAGTCCTAACATGGCGAGTCAACCTGAAGTGAAGTTACCAAGAATCAACCTACCATCCTTTGGAGGCGCATATGAAGAATGGCAATCATTTGAAGACACATTTCTATCATTAATACACAACAACAAGACATTAAACAATGTACAGAAGCTCCATTATTTGAAGTCATGTGTTATTGGTGAGGCGAAAAACACAATCAAACATTTTCAAATTACAGAATGTAATTATGAACCTGCATGGAAGAATTTGAAACACAGGTATAGTCAAAAACGACTCATAGTAAATGCAATTTTGAGAAAATTGTTCTCACAAAAACGACTTACGACCCCATCACCTGTCCACTTGAAAACTCTTATTGATGACACAAAGGAATGTCTAAACAGCCTAAACAGTTCGAACATCAGTACAGAAAGTTGGGATCCAATAATAATCTTCTTGGTGATTCAAAAATTGGACAGTGAAACACACCGAGCTTGGGAAACACATGTAAGTGGAGAATACAGCAGTGACTTACCTTCTTTTGAAAACCTTACAAACTTTCTGGATAACCGCATATGTACCTTGGAGTTAACATCATCATCAACAAGTAAGGATAAGATAAAGTCATTTCATGCAAATACAACCACAGAACAGACATGCATTTTGTGCAATGAGAAACATTTACTATGTCACTGCAAGGAATTTGGAAAGCTGGACCCGGAGAAAAGAAGTGAATATGTTAAAGAGAAGAGATTATGCTACAACTGCCTAGCTCCTGGGCATTTCACGATGAACTGCAGAAAAGGAACTTCCTGCAGAGTGTGTCAACGACGTCATCACTCCCTACTTCATTCAGCTGCAAGGAAGGACAGCCATGAGAAGAAAGAAACACCTGCAACTTCATCGATGCATGCCAATGTTGAGGAGGAGACCAAGGAGGAGCTGGAACAGGACATCACTGACATAGCATCACACTTCGCATCACACTTCACTACCAATCATAAGAGTTCATTACTGGCTACGGCCGTAGTTCCCATCAGAAGTAGTTCTGGTCAAACAATATTACTCAGGGCTCTTATCGACTTAGGTTCAGAGGCATCATTCGTGAGTGAGAGGGCAGCACAAAGGTTAAGGGTTAGGAAAACTCCATCACATGCTAGGATAACAGGAATAGGTTCCTCAGAAACACAGGTCAGTCATTCCACTCAACTTGAGGTTTTATCTAGATATGAGGCCTCTTTCAGCCTCAATGTTGAAGTCTACATTGTATCGACGCAGCTGACTAAACAGTTACCTAGTAAGACAATCGCGCCTATATCATGGTCACACTTAGACGGTCTAACACTGGCCGATCCTAAATACAATATTGCAGGCAAGATTGACATGCTACTCGGAGTCAAGGTATATGCTGACATCGTGAAAGGAAAGGTCATCAAGGGTCCCACAGGTTCTCTATGTGCTCAAGAAACCAGCCTGGGGTGGATTCTATTTGGCGAGGTAAGTGACAAACTACACGATGACAGAATTATTGTTCACCATCACCTGGAAAACTTACATATACACAACATGTTGAAGAATATGTGGGACATTGAAGAAACGGATAAGAGAAGTATGACAGCTGATGAAAGGATATGTGAAGAAACCTACACAGCTACTCATTCCAGGGCACCTGATGGACGTTATGTAGTGAAGCTACCACTCAAAAGTGCACAACCAGTAAAGGAAATTGGTACAACGAGAGACACTGCACTGAAGAGATTTTATCAACTCGAGAAGAGGTTAGAAGGCAATCCTAAGTTGAAGGAAGATTACGGTAAGGTGATAGATGAATATCTACAACTCAACCACATGGAAGAGGTACCAAGGGAAGAAATGTCTAAAGCCGCTGTATATCTGCCACATCATGCAGTTGTGAGAGAAGATAAGGAGACAACGAAGGTCAGAGTTGTTTTTGATGGTTCTTGTAAAGGATCAAAGGGAAAATCATTAAACGATGAACTGTTAGTTGGACCACAGCTGCAAAACGATTTAAGAAATTTAATAATGAGATGGCGTATGATGCCAATATGCTTTACAGCAGATGTCAAAATGATGTATCGGCAAATTATGGTGAAGAAAGAAGATGCAGATTTACAGAGAATTTTATGGAGAAAAAATACCAATGAAGATATCAAAGATTTCAGAATCTTACGCGTGACATTTGGAACCGCAGCAGCACCACACCTTTCGGTAAGGACACTAATGCAGATAGCAGAAGATGAAGGTAAGGAATTTCCAGAGGCAGCTAAAGTTATAAAGGAACAATTCTTTGTTGATGATTGTATGAGTGGAAGCTTTACAGCAAAGGAAGCAATACAACTGAGCAAAGATATAACGAGAGTCCTAGAAAAGGGAGGATTTACTCTCCAGAAGTGGGCATCGAACAGTCCTGAATTCATGGCAGAAATAGATCCAACACTGAAAAGCAAACATGCAACACAAGATTTGAAGAATGAGAACATGATCAAAACACTTGGCTTATCATGGAATACAAAGACTGACACACTGCATTACAGATTTGATATACCAACAAAACCGAAGGTGATCACCAAACGAAACATTTTGGCGGACATACAAAGATTTTTTGATCCCCTCGGATGGATCAGTCCTGCGATAGTGCTGGCAAAGATTCTGATTCAAAGGCTTTGGCTACAAAAACTTGAATGGGACGATCCTGTAAATGAATCTATTGCAAAGGAATGGTGTACACTAAGAAGTGGATTCGAGAAACTCGACGTCATTCATATTGATAGATGGATCAAAACTGATAGTGACGATACAGACAAGATTACTCTACATGGATTTAGCGATGCATCGGAGAAAGCATACTGTGCAATAGTTTATGCTAGAGTGGAAACCAAAGACGGTGACATCAAAACCTCAATCATTGCTTCAAAGACAAGAGTAACACCTGTAAAATTGGTAACTCTCCCAAGATTAGAACTCTGCGCAGCGGTGTTATTGGCAAGACTTCTAACGCAAGTGAGCAAAGCAATGAAAATTCCTCATGACAAGATCTACGCATGGACAGACTCATCTGTGGTTCTATCATGGCTGTTTGGAGATCCTCATAGATGGAAACTATTTGTCAGCAACAGAGTTATCGAAATACTAGACAATATACCAAACACACAATGGTTCCATGTTGTATCAAAGGAAAATCCTGCAGATATAGGATCAAGAGGAAGAGAACTACCCCTACTAATAGAAAGCAAACTTTGGTGGGAAGGGCCAGAGTGGCTAAAGACAAACGACATAAAATTTACAAGACCTAACATTGTAGCGACAGATATAGAGAAAAAGAAAATAATACAGGTAAACATGAACATCAACGAAGAAGAAAGGGAACTAATTGATTTTAAAGATTACGACACCCTACAAGAATTACAAAGAACAATAGTGTATGCAAAGAGGTTTCTTCATTGTAAAAAATACCCAGAAAAATTACAAGCAACAATCACAACTGAAGAATATGAAGAAGCTCTAATCAAATGTATCAAAATAGCACAACAACGAGAATTCGGATCCGAAATAGAAAGACTACAACAGAAAAGGAACTTGAAGAAAACCAGCAAAGTATTGAATTTAAACCCATTCTTGCAAAAAGAGAATAATATTCTCAGGGTGGGCGGCAGACTGAGAAATTCTGATTTAGATATGGAAACGAAACACCCCATCATACTTGGTACTCATACGTACCTGACAAACCTGATCATTGCAGACGCCCACAGGAAGACACTCCACGGCGGAGTACAACTCATGCTTTGCTACCTTCGGTCTAAATATTGGATACTCCATGCTAAAAATGCAGTGAAAGCCTATATTCACAAGTGCCTTATATGTTCTCGTCACCAAGCCACAATCCGGAACCAAGTAATGGGTGAATATCCAAGGGCCCGTGTGACCAAAGCAAGAGCCTTTGTCCACAGCGGCTGTGATTTTTGTGGACCTTTGCAAATACTAATGTCAAAGGGCAGAGGACAAAAGTCAATCAAAGCATATGTCGCCATCTTTATTTGCATGGCTACCAAGGCCATCCACTTAGAGTTAGTCGGTGATCTAACTTCCGAATCTTTCATCGGAGCCTTTCATAGATTTGTTGCCAGAAGAGGCAAGTGTACACACATTTGGAGTGATCAAGGCCGTAACTTCATTGGAGCCAATAAGGAATTAGCAGAAGCATTCAAACAAGCTAACATAGAACTACTCGGAGATTTGGCCAATCTGCTGTCATCAGATGGTACTCAGTGGCACAACATCCCAGCCTACAGCCCAAACTTTGGAGGATTATGGGAAGCCGGAGTCAAGTCCACAAAGTTCCACCTTAAAAGAATTCTAACTAAAACGCTCACGTTTGAGGAAATGACTACAACCTTATGTCAAATCGAAGCATGTTTAAATTCACGCCCACTCACTCCCATTGATGCTTCTGACCCTGACTGTACTGAACCTCTTACACCTGGACATTTTTTGATAGGTGAGCCCCTTGTAGGTATACCAACCCCTGACTTAAGAGATATTAATGTTAACAAGTTATCACGTTGGCAATATACTCAGAAGTTAGTTAGAGACTTTTGGCAACGTTGGCAAACAGAATTTCTAACAAGACTGCAAGAAAGACCGAAATGGATGAAGTGTGTGAATGAGCTTGAGCTTGGTGATATAGTTATAGTTAAAGAAGACGGTTTACCCCCTGGTAAATGGTCCCTAGGTCGCATAATTCATAAACATGTTGGTCCTGATGGTAATACTCGCG
This sequence comes from Eupithecia subfuscata, assembly GCA_963564075.1. Taxonomy (NCBI): domain Eukaryota; kingdom Metazoa; phylum Arthropoda; class Insecta; order Lepidoptera; family Geometridae; genus Eupithecia; species Eupithecia subfuscata. Next base: position 4,815,685 of record OY751103.1, on the reverse strand, counting down.
TCTATAGCCTTAAGTGTCGCGGTGATGTTATAAAACGTACAATTACTCGGTTATGTAAACTACCCATTGATAAGACCGATTAAACTGTACCTAATTTTAAGTTTCAGCAAGTAAGCAAAATGTTTTACATAAATCAGTGTTTGTGTACCTAAATCAATATGATCTACTAATGATTAGGTATATGTTTGTTTGCATCATTATCTATCAACATACAACTAGGTAGGACTAGCACCTAATAAATAGTAGATAATTTTTGTAATTAATTTGTAAGATATTTTCATGTGTTTTAGACAGTAAGATTTAGATGTAAGGATTTCACCTAAGCATTGTTTGAAGCCTTCAGCTAAGTACCTATGTATATATGGATTTCAATCCATTTATTGTTCGAAGCCTGCTAGCTTCCCTAACAATTGCTCTAGCAACTTTATCATTGATTTTTATGCTTGGAATAGGAAGGTATTATTTGATTACTTACGATACTACATTTTTGTTCAAGTTTACCCAACAGTTTCATACAAATACCTGTTGAATTATGGGTAAGTTAGATCATTTGATTTCATGCCAGTTTTTCATCTTTGTTTGTTAGTTTGTTTACATTAGGAAAGAACTATCGTTCTTTGGTGGGCGATATGTTATTGCTATTTTGTAGGTTTGACTTGACTTCTAGTGATGGCAACATGTGTCGCTAATTCATAGTGAAATGTAGACTTCACGTCAATGTCATTCCTGCGATCTGTCATAAATTTTGTGTTAGAATTAAAGAAGTTGAATCAAGCAACTCAATAAAAAACAATCAGCAATGTGTGACACGTTTTATTCAGCTCCAAAATAGGCAAATCAAAAGGGAAACAAACTAAATTCAACAATAGGCATTCACTAATAGAATTATAATAAACTACCTAAGTGTGATCACTAAACATTTTTTCGTCGACAATTGCGTACTTAATGAAGCAATAAAATTATAACAAATAAAATTAAGAAAAAAGCAAATAATAAAAATTAAGTGTATAACTACATCATGTGCAAAAGAAGTCAAGAGTCATGCATCGCCTTGCCCTGTGAATGCTGGTATTGAAAGGGTCAATGTTCAACATCTTGCTGAAAATCTAGAGGATAAAAAAGCTTGGGACGGGTTTTGCTCCAACTCGAAAATTAACAAATAACAGGCTAAAGGTTTCTTCGTCGCTTCTTTACTTTAGTCTACATATCGAAGCGACAGAATTCAAAAATATCACTTTATTTCCGTGTCAGTGTTTACTTTTATATTTTGACCTTTTCTAAGTGTACATTTATTGTATTTATGGAAATAAAGAGTTTTTGATTTTGATTTTTTGATTTTGATCACGCTGAAACGGATCACGTTGCATCCGATCACGGCAACCGGCGCCAAACAGTTGCATCCGATCACGCCATACAGATAGTGCCCGACTTTTTTATTTACGTTTGTAAGCATAATAAATAGACTTTCATTGTTAAATACTTACGAATGTTATTCGTAGTGTATGTTCTTTATGATTCAGTAGTTTGCAAATAGAAAGGGTAAGAAGGCGAAAAAATAAACATTAAACAAATGATACTGAGGATGGGTTTATTATGATTTGTATTGGAAGCATATTTTCACCTATGGGTGTTCTCCAGTAGTAAATTAATCTTACTACAAATAGTACTTACTACTTATAAATTATACCAATGAATAAATCTATTCACTTGTTTTATTAGGCCAGTACTGTTGATTTATAAACTAGCATCAACAGTTTCCATGAATAGGAAACTTTATTAACAAAGAAAATAACAATAAAGGAGTAGAAACATATAGAACTAGTATTTACGATTGCAAACATTATTACTCACGCCCTCTGACAGCTTACAGCTAAAGATACCCGAATCACTTATAGGTGTTAAGCCTGTTCCTTAATTCAATGACTACTGTAACAGTAGTCATTTGAATTAAAGCATTTTACTTTGGCAACAGATGTTTTCATAACAAAAATTAATAGTACGATAGGTACTAATTTCGTGAAGTTTTTTTTCCAGTTACAACTCTAGTATAACTCTACTACTAGACATAAATTTTTATAAAGTATGTGGAGTACGTTCAAATAGGTGAGTCTATTTGACGTACAGTCGACCAGCAGACACGCACAGAAAAATACCACCCGTACCTGGTCGACATACCACAGTGTTGAGCCAAAAAATTCTACTCTACTTTTATAATAAGCACGGCCAAAGAGTGGAATGAGCTTCCTGCGTCTGTTTTCCCGGTAGAGTACAATCTTGGAGTCTTCAAATCCAGGGTAAATAAGTTCCTTCTAGGAAAGCGTGCTCCATCTTAGGCCACATCTTCACTTACTTTAAGTGAGGTGGCCAAACGCTTAACCATTTATCAATAAAAAAAAAGTTAGTAACGAGACGTGGTTGTGACGTTTATTTATTTATTCAGTAACAAAATCCACAGCTCTTAGACAAAAACTTAATGAAACTTATACTATCTATCTAACCCACAGCCAATAAAGGATTTACATTTTATTAGTTTTTCTTTCAGTATAGGATTTGCGTAGTTCCATACCCCCTCCTCTATCGTGTGTACCCCACACGATAGAGGAGCTGTACCGAATTGGATGGAAAAAGGAGGAAGTGATTGTGATTGACTAACGTCAAATACACTCACCCCTCTGTTTGTAGTTCTTCTTTGGCAATGTCTTCAGTAGCTAGCTGTCGATAAGTCTCGCTTGATCGACACCTAGTGGCGCGGGAGAGGCGCTAAATCGTAAACTTCGTTTATTTTTGTACTTGCCAAATTTTTTACTCAACCACCGTGATGGCGTGATTTTTGTTTACCCTAATCAAACTCGTAATTTATTTTAGAAAAGGTGGAATCCCTGGACAGTTTTTCAGATAATAATTGAAAAGAACATATTTTTAGGCTTGAGGGTCTGAAATTCCAGGACCTTCGATAATGATGGTATTTTTTTGTGTGCCGAGGTCGACAACAAATTGTTTCGTATTTGAATTGAATTTTAAAACACAACGGAAGTTCGTTTTTATAAGTAGGCTTAGCTTGGACGAATTGTGACGTTGATTTATATTTTCATAGAAATTTCAAAATGTTCCTGTTCATGGAATAGATAGGTATCTACGTGAAGTAAAATGCGCTTTGACGTGAATGAATAGAATTGAATGAAATCCTATTAATTCATGAAATATTCGCTAGTACGGAAACCACACAAATTGACTAAGTGCTGTCCCAGTTTCCTATCTGACGTTAATCTTTTTTGCCATCAAAGGGGCTCTGGTTATCCGCAAAAGGTTTGAAGGAAAATTAAGCCTTCATTAGTTGAACCGGATTAAATCCAGAAGGTAGCTTAATTTGCTTTAAACCAAGGATTTTTATCACAGAATCGTTTGATGAGTGAAGGTTCTATTCGTATGGTGTTAATCTTCATTCCAGGGATTTGACGACCGATGTGGCGCGGTAGGCTAAGGTCCGCCTGCGGCGCAGAAGGTTGCGAGTTCGATTCCCGCCTTGGGACAAAGGTTTGTACGATCTACAAATATTTGTTCTAGGTGTTCTGGTCGTTTCTATGTATAATAAAAAATATCTATCTATGTAATGTATTATACTATGTATATCAGTCATCTAGTACCCATAACACATGCTCTGCTTAGCTTGGGGCTAGATGATGTTGTGTGGATTGTCCAGCATTATTTATTTAGTTCCACTAGACTAATCGCTTCACCATAATATCGGAATTGTCTCAGAATGACTCATTTTACTTTTGATTAAATAAACTAGAGATGGAGGGAGGCGTGTCAAAAGTGTCAAGGTTGAAACCATTCTATCTATCTCTCCGTGCAAATAGCACCGTACGCAATACCTAGAGTTTCTTTCATCTATGAACGATTCTGCAACGATACCATAGTCATAGTAAAGCGATTGGTTAGCAAAGTTTGACCTCTGGTCGTTCATATAAAACGATGTTTAAAACTACGGTATCTCATGCTCCTCGATTATTATTCCCCTAACTTTCAAAGAACGTAAAAAACCAAATAATATCGCGAAATTTTTTTTTCGACTTCGACTGGACCTTCCCTCAGTACGGGAATGTGCTAACCAACTACACCACGAGGTCAAGTGACGTAGGAGTCGAAAATCTTTGCGACTTTCTACGGACTCTAGCGCCGTTAGCTCCACCTACAGGGGAAACATTGAAGTTTATCCATTCCTGTTCAAACACTAAAGTTACATTTAGTTCGTTTGACGAGCAGTGTCGCGCTGCTCTTTAAGGTTTTTGTTATTATAGTGTGTAACACACTATAATAACAAAAACCCTCAGGATAATTTCTAAGAAATCAAATAATATCGCAAAAAAAAATCTTACAAATTACCCAGAGTGTGAGGGCTTACACACTATAATAACAAAAACGTCATGACGAATCGGTTTGCTTGATCTTTGATCTACTTTTTTTCTTTATCTATGCTTCTTGGGGATGCATCCGACTGTTATTGATATGGATCAGTTAATCCACCTGTAAGTTATTGCAACAGTCTGCAGTTCGCTCAATTGTAAATTCTATGTAGTTCTAATTTATTTTTATTATTTGATTGTAATTTTCTTTGTCAATAGTCTTTATCTTGTATCAGTTTTTATATTCGTTTTGTGATATAATACGAATTATTCGACAAAGTAAGGTACAAATATTTTTTTCTTTGTATTTATAATTAAATAATCTTGCACGGCAAACGAGCCGTAACGAGCCGTAGAGGTGAAGTTACGAAGTGCTACGCCGTAGCGTCGTTTCGTTCGCTTTTAATTGACCTAATTACGGACCTTAATCACACATGAATGATGAATAAGACCTCCAATTAATCATGATATTCATCTTAAATGATCACATTCAGCTCAAAACCTACGGTATAAAATGATGCTCTGACTACACTTTTATGGAGGAAAATGGGTGTAAATAGAGTTGTACCTTTTAACTACAGAATCGGTATCAGGAGGGTGGTCGTCCGTCCTGTAATTGGTTTTATGTAAATATAGAATGAGTCGCGATACTTGGAGGCTATGAAATTGGCATAAGCTGAAGCAATTTTATCCAATTCTTCATTGTTTCATAACCAACTTGTCTTAAAATCCATGTCCACCACAACTTTGCGGCGCTGCTCAGGCCATGATGATGTCGCAAAAAGACGCGACACAGTCGAGATACTTCATTGCACCATGATTTTTGTAGCAACCCAGAAACTTAATCATCATTATTAAAAATAATTAATACTTAATTGTACTTGTCGAGAAACTTATAACACGTAACTTTAGTTTCCTCAACCTCTCCTCAACAACCTGTATTGGTCCACTGCTGGACGCAGGCCTCCCTCTGATAAGCGCCTTATTGGTTTTTATCTCATGGGCGCTAATGCCTATAATCCCCACGCTGGGCATGCGGTTTGGAAGCGCAGTTCGGTAGTAGAATTGTTATGCAGGGGGCGCTGCTGCCCGCCCCCGATGGATATCTCTTAGTCGCCTCTTACGACACCCGCGGGAAGAGTTGGGGTGGAGCAAATTCTAAGCCGGCACCACACAGCTTAACTTTAGCTTAAAATTGAGTTAACCTTTGTTGTTGTGTATTTCTTTTCCATTAAATATTTTCATTTCATTTAACTTTCATAATCTTTGCCTAGGATCACCTGCTGAGTAAAATCCTCATTTCACTTTTGCGAAACCCCTCTGACTTGTGCATTAAGCATCCAACTGCTGTCGGGCTTCCTATGGATGCCATACCTATGGCATCCAAACCAACGGAAATATATTATTATGTTTATAATGTGCACTTAGTTTACGAAGCTCGCTTCCGCATCGCTGCAAAAGGCGTTTGTAACCTAATTATTGAGCAATTTATGCAAATAAATCTCTGTCCCTGTAACCTATGCAGCGTAAAGTGTTTTGATGACAGTTTCTTGGCATGATCAAAGCTCCTGGCCCAACCTCAACTTCAATTCCACAAGTAATATTTGAATTAAAGTGACGATTCCGCCCGGGGCCACGTCGCAGTGAAATGGGCTGCCTCTGCCCCAACACGGCCTGCCTTGTTCCTCTTAATTGATTTACGTCGCCTCCCGTAGGCTTAGGTTAATAGATTTGTTGCCTAAATAATAATCCGTGATGAATTTACAATTGCCAATCCAAGTTTGCAGACTTTGATATTATATTTGATATGAATTATTAAGTATGTTAAATTATAATGAAAAATTATCTTTATTCACAAAGAAAATTACAACGAAAAAGCCTTTGTTTGACCAAGTTTTATATGATTAGGTAAGGTACGAATCTATAATTAAAAAAATGTGACTATAGCCTTTACGCGGTGTATACCTAATACGCAGTACAACTAACTCGCATTAAGCCTAAGTCATATCACAATTTAGGCATAACGAGATTTAGGTATAATGAGGCTTAAGCATAGCCAGAGTGTGACATACCCCGACATAGGTCTGAAGCAAGGAAGGCATAAAGCTATTCGAGCCCTAAGGTCGAACCGTCGTTATTGCATTTGTTTTTAGTGTACGCGATAACCATCTCATAATAAGTTTAGTCCGCCTTTTTTATTTTTTACGTATTGAATTCTACAATTCATATTGAGATAATAATTAATCACAACCACATCACAATAAAATAGTGGGTAGGTAGCTAAGTAGGTATATCTACGCTACGATTTTAATCACAACAAGCTGAGCTGTTTGAAAACTATCTGAAACAGGCAATCTAGTCGTTTAGGTATAGACCCTGGGTCTCTTTAAAACAAGATTGAAAGGGTGTGTTCTATATCTTCGCGATACGTATCTTCTATCTACAGTTTATTCATCAAGTAGCCTAGGAACGTAATTGTTTCCACTACCTTGTAAGTAACTTATTTAATCTACGCCGCAACAAAGAACGTACAAAAGAATTAATCCAAGACCGCGAACTCACGATAAAAATCACCGTTTATTTTCAAAGAGAATTCACTTCAATTACTTTTGTAAATTAAGTAATGAAAAGGCGAAAGCGCTACGTGAGTCGATTGTTAAGGTTTACGACCAAGTTGTAGTCTATTCTGCGTATTTACTACATTCTTACATACAACACAAATGAACAATTTCGGAGTAACGAGCATTTCTGAGAATGTTATAGGTTACAGCGAAGAGTTTTCATTTCCGCAGCTTACATGACGAGGGCATTCGAGGTATACCTGGTATATTTGACAGATCAATCTGGTAGGTGAACCACGAAACAGCTTATGAAATGTATGTACTTATATAGTCATGGACAAAATCGCTGCACAGTTTTTAAAACAGCCAGCGCCAGGAACTTTAAATGATAGCTCAAGCTATTTCTTTTAGCTGCACTCATCACATTATAACACTAATATTATAAACTAGCTGCGCCCTGCGGTTTCGCACGCGTTGTTTCTATGGAAACGTTTAAAGGTGATTTCTTTCCCACGGGAACTGATTTACGGGATAAAAAGTAGCCTACAATTACCTTCGATACGATTCCAGGATTACAATTACCTGTATTTCAGCCCGATACGTTCAGTAGTTTTTACGTGAAAGAGTAAAAAACATCCATCCATCCATACTTACTAACTATCGCGTTTATAATATTAGTACCATGCGAAAGTTCAGATGTTTAGATGGATGGGTGGATGTTTGTTACTTTTTCACGCCAAAACTACTGAACGGATGGGTTAAAATTTTGTATAAATTTTATTATCGGCCTGGAATAAAGCATAGGCTACGTTTTATTCTTTAAATCAGTTCCCATGGGATAGAAATAACTTTTAAACGTTTCCATAGAAACAACGAATGCGATGGCGCGGGCAGAAACTAGCACATAGCACTTTATTAGTAAACTAGCTTCTGCCCGCGGCTTCGCACACGTATTTTAGGGAGCGTATTATTGTAGCCTATTGTTTAAGTTAGGCTACGTTCTAAGTGTATGCCAAATTTCATCTTGATCTGTTCAGTAGTTTTCGAGATCCTAGGTAACAAAAATTGCACATTTCACAAACTTTCGCATTTATAATATTAGTCGTTAGTTTATGGTCGTCGAGATCGGTAGGTAGAAAACTATTTTCATGAATATTTTTTCGAGAGGATAAACCAAGGCTTGAGCGTCGGCGGTTACAAAAGAAAAACAAAATTGTCCCAAAAACAAACCGAATGACCCATGAAACACAGATCAAATTCAGTTATTCCGATGTGTGGGCGAGACAAAGGTTTGTTTGTTTTTTGTGCAAAACGAGACGACATGTGGCAAATGGACGCACAATTCAAACAATTATTAAATTTTGTACCAGTGGAGTACGCGGTTGGTTTGTGAGTGTTAGGCTGCTATCACAGAGATGAGAGGTTTAACTTGATTAACATTTTACTAATCTGAGGCCCGCTGGTGCTACTTTCACTAACTTAAAAGAATAGATAAGAAACTTAAAAGTCTAATCTATTTGTATAGCTTGAGATCAAAACTCGTAAATGTATGGAAGTTGCTTCGAATGATAAAATAGGGAAATGATGAAAGGTTTATTTATTTGTTTATTTGTTTGGTCGTAACACGATTTTTATAAACCATTTACACTAGTTACTTAAGATTAAAAAACATAATTTATACAATTACTTAAAATGATTGTAAACATTGCAAAACATTTTATAAAACAATAATATAATATTGTACGTAAGCGATTTCATCCCTGTCGACACTACACATCGACTGTCATTTTGTTTTGAAAGTGTAAAGGTTCATCCAATATAAATCTTATGGCACATTTACGCGTGTAGCAGTATTGTAGTACCTCTTCGCGGGTAATAGTACTGTAGCACCTCTACGCGTGTAGCTGTATTGTAGCACCTCTACGCGTGTAGCTGTTTTGTAGCAGTATTGTAGCACCTCTACGCGTGTAGCTGTATTGTAGCAGTATTGTAGCACCTCTACGCGTGTAGCTGTATTGTAGCACCTCTACGCGTGTAGCAGTATTGTAGCAACTCTACGTGTGTAGCAGTACTGTAGCACATCTACGCGTGTAGCAGTATTGTAGCACCTCTACGCGTGTAGCAGTATTGTAGCAACTCTACGTGTGTAGCAGTACTGTAGCACATCTACGCGTGTAGCTGTATTTTAGCACCTCTACGCGTGTAGCTGTATTGTAGCAGTATTGTAGCACCTCTACGCGTGTAGCTGTATTGTAGCAGTATTGTAGCACCTCTACGCGTGTAGCTGTATTGTAGCACCTCTACGCGTGTAGCTGTATTGTAGCACCTCTACGCGTGTAGCTGTATTGTAGCAGTATTGTAGCAACTCTACGTGTGTAGCAGTACTGAAGCACATCTACGCCTGTAGCTGTATTGTAGCACCTCTACGCGTGTAGCAGTATTGTAGCACCTCTTCGCGGGTAATAGTACTGTAGCACCTCTACGCAAGTAGCTGTATTGTAGCACCTCTACGCGTGTAGCTGTATTGTAGCAACTCTACGTCTGTAGCAGTACTGTAGCACATCTACGCCTGTAGCTGTATCGTAGCACCTCTACGCGTGTAGCAGTATTGTAGCACCTCTACGTATGTAGCAAATTTACGATTTTGTCTTATTAGGGTTTTATTTTAATTTATCCATCATGCTGACAGATTTTAATTAGGAAACATAAACAATCAACCTCATTTTACGAATATGTGTTCACAGATGATTCAACTTGATTTACAAATCCACAAAAACGCGAGCCCCAAAAGCGTGAAGAAAAATGATACAAGTGATCTGTCAAATATAGCATTAGATTGATGTTCAGCGAATACCCTGGAGGTGGAATTTCAGCTGATGTTTTTTAAGCCTCGTGGGGGGAAAGTTTCATAGTGAATATATGAAAAATGTTGCTAAACTTGTATGCTCGCTGGTACGAACGAAATCGGTAATATATCAAAAGTTTCCCTTGAGGCTGATAATTAGCAGTCACGACGGGTTAAACTTTTATTTTTGTACAAGAATTATTCTTCGTACGTAGTATCGTAGAATTTAGAAAGTGTCTATGTATTTACTTAACAATAATCAAAGGTAATTATTAATAACCTATTGGTTTACTTGGATTAGTTTGTTTACATCCATGCAGTTTGCAACAATTTTTTGAAAATAGCTGTGTTGAACATGCAGTAATATCAACTACTTTAATAGTAGGTTGACAAATATTTGTAAATTGACCATTTTCTGAACACACTTGGCATATGCCTGGAAAAGGTCGCTTCTAAGCGATAAGGCCGCCAATTGTACTTGTCTTATGTAATTTCTCCTTGTAATGTTATTTTTATGGTGTACAATAAAGCATTTATGTATTGTATTGTATTCGTTGTTGGTTATGTTATCAGTAATTTGCCCGTAAAAGAAGGTGTTATATAGCCGGTTTTTATAAGTTAGGACTGTTTAAGTAAATCTTACGTTAATTAGTCGTAATTTGTAACTAGGATTCAGGGTTGGCAGTGAGCCCAAACTACACACACACACGTATTTGAGAATTTACTTCTTCCCACTTGACTAATACAAATAGTCTGCGCAAACCAGTCCAATTCGTTTGCATTTACTTACTTGTTTTTAAAATCTGTTTTTTTAGGTTGATACCTATTTAAGAATTAGATAAATTGCACAATAATGTAACTTATTCCCAAATGTCAAAGTTAGTTTCGATCCATGTCTTTTGTTTTTTTGTTGAGTGTTCGAACATCGAGGTTTGAATTCAATGAAACAAATGAGAAGTCACAGGAATCAAGTATCGTTGGTAAAATTATTTCGATATTCAACCGTTATTTTACCTGCCCACCAGGCATATATACCATTTTTAGAGTATGAGAATAGATTACCAAGTGTAGATAATAAAAAATAATGCAAAAAATACTCTTTATTCACAAAGAAAATTATACTAGTATTTACAATTGAAACAATTGCGCTAACTGCTGCAAAAGTACTAGAATGAAATAAATTTAACTTCAATAATACGCAATGCGTAAATATTTAACGCATTCGATAGCATTCTTTTTAACCTCAATAAAATAGTGGTCTTCGTATAAGGGGCTACTAGCCCCACTGGTGAATTTATAGTTGACAGTTCCCGAAGGTGTTGAAAGAGCCTTGCCTTTTACCTACGCCAGCAAATACTTTAGGACTGTAATACCTAGATTTAGATTTACTTTATGTTCCGACATCACCTGCCCGCGTCGTAAAATGTCACATCTGACCCCTATTTTAAACTTTATAGATATTGGCTTCGTGAACGTTTTCAACATTTCAAGGTGAGCCGATTCGTTTTTTATTAGCGATTGGTATAAAACAATACGATTTTGTTGTTTGAGCGGCTTTTTATGTGTGGCTTTGTTTGTTGGAGCTTATATTTTGAATTTAACTACGTCGTTAGCACAATTTGTTAGCGTCCAGCAGTGGACCAATACAGGCTGTTGAGGTGAGGTAGCACAATTTATGCTAGCCATAGCATCAAACTTTTGGGTAAAGAACTTTCTTTAGGCCTCCCCCTGATAAGCGCCTTATTGGCTTTTATCACATGGGGGTAGTGCCCATAATCCCCACGCTGGGCATGCGGGTTGGGGATCGCAGTTCGGTGGTAGAATTGTTCTGCAGGGGGCGCTGCTGCCCGCCCCCGGTGGATTACCTTACGACACCCGCGGGAAGAGTTGGGGTAAAAACTGTGCATAGGAAAATAAAATTCAAAATCTTAAATATGCGTTAGAGTCGTAAAACTTCTACCAACAACTAATAATTGCTTATAGTTTCAATAAGTCCGATAAGTTCACAACAATGCTGAAAAGCTGAAGACCCTTCACAACTTTAACAAGAATTTTGCAAGTCGTAAAAATTCTACAAGAATTAGTTTACCAATTTACCAATTGTTCGACAAAGTTGAGGAACTATTCAGTTGAGCCGAATTCTTCGATGAAGGTACAGAAAAGTGCTGGAGTTCAACGCGGAAAAACTACATCATAATCCTACTAATATTATAAAGCCGAAAGTTTCTGAATTTTAGTAACCTAGGATCTCCAAAACTATTTAACAGATCAAGATGAAATTTGGCGTACGCTTAGAGTAAAGCCTAACTTAGATAATAGGCTACTTACTATACCAAAACTACGCGAGCGAAGCCGTGGGCAGAAGCTAGTATAACATACACATAAGTTCACAAAAACGAGTATCAAGAATTGGGTATTCTTGGTACTTGTTTTTGTGAAAGTCGGACTTACCTATCCAAGTTACCAAGACAACGTTACAAGATAGAAGGCAGAGCGTAAGATAAAGGTCAGTAATCCTAATCGGGTATTGCTTGGTGTAATATATGTACCTACATATAAATATATTTATGTTGCTACACGAATCTTACAGGTAGGAGCGGGAAGTGGGCTTTTTCTAAAACCCACTTCCTGCTCTGTGCACCGGCCTTAGCCCTCACCAATAACATTTTTTTAATGCTGGACAACTTACACAGGATCTAGCCCCAAGTTAAGCAGAGCTTGTGTTATGAATACTAGATGAGTGTATGAAATATAAACACGCCACCTCATGCGTCGCTGGCGGACCTTCACGCCGAGCCAGTTGATCGTAGTCGCTTTGCAAAGCCTGAAGTTTGAAAATACGGTCAATTTTGCTAAGCATATAGTCGAAATATATAAAAACCCGCTACGTTCTTCATATTTCGACAGAAATATTGCGGGTTTTTACCCGGAATATTTCTGTCGAAATAGAAGAACAAACAGGCGCCCCTGCCAAAACCCTAGCTCCTACTCTATCCACAGGTGCCGGGATATCAGTTAAAAGGCGTGGCAGTTTTAATTACGGCAGTCTATCGGCATTCCGGAACCCTCCCTGGAATCCATCTATTAGCCGGCTAACTTGCGGATTCTTCCCTGGCTCTTGCGTACAGGATTCTGCAGATTTCCCGCGTAATTGGAATCCGCTTTTGATTTAGGTAGCACGTGTTCTGTCGCTCTCGGCCTGTTCGGTTGACATAGGTTGTTTACCTTGGGTGCATTATTATTCTGTAGGTACCTTGGGTATGTCTGGATTCTTTTCGTGTGTTTTTTGGGTTTAGGAAAGTTTTGTTGTTTGTTTTTAGATTTTCTTTAGAATCTGAAGATCTCGTATGCAGGTAAGTTTTAAATTAGATTTATAAGCTCTGCATTAGATAGAACGTAGTTGGTCTATAAATTAACAATAATAATCAACTGAATTCAAATAAACACATAGTGAATTGGTTTTATTTATTTCCTAAATATATTTAATTTTAGTAGATGAAGTAGCTCATTAGGGGAGGCCTATGACCAGCAGTGGACTAATATAGGCTCATGATGATGATAATGAATGTAATTGTTTGCTTATGTATACGGGAAAATCTCGAAGAAGTTTAGGAAATATCTACCTACTTATAAATAACATGCGATTCATAATACAAGTTATACCTAATTAGTTATTTAGCGACGCGTGACCCGAGAGCTGGTGAATATCTGGCACCGCGCATCAGCATTGCCATACAGCGTGGCAATGCAGCCAGCGTCTTGGGGACGTTTCCGACTGGTATTGATATGGATCAGTTGAGCTACCTGTAGACTGTTTGCAACAGTCAGCAGTTAGCTCAATTGTTTCAATTGTAAATACTAGTATAATTTTCTTTGTGAATAAAGATGTTATTAAGTTATAATACATGTAAGTTTTAGGGTAATCTTTCACAGAAGATTTTAAGAAGAGAGTTGAGAGAACCAAACAAGAACTAAAGTGACATTTTTCAGAATAACTATAAAGTTGACTCTTAAAGATTGTAAAGCAAATAGAAGAGAGCGTTGCAATGCAAGTTGCAACTACTTTGAATTTTAACTTACGCAGCTAGTTCAACTAATATTTTTAATATCAAATACCAGGTTTTGTTTGCCTCCACGTGGATTCCGCCGTATCTGATGATGCATATCTAACTAGAGTTAATGATGTGTGATGATTAAATTATATGGGGAGATTTAATGTTAAGGGTTTTTTACCTCCTCAACAGCCTGTATTAGTCCTCTGCTGGACGCAGGCCTGCCCCTGATAAGCGCCTTATTGGCTTTTATCTCATGGAGGTAATGCCTATAATCCCCACGCTGGGCATGCGGGTTGGAGATTGCAGTTTCGGTGGTAGAATTGTTCTGTAGGGGGCGCTGCTGCTGGCGTTGGATATCCATTAGTCGCCTCTTACGACATGCGCGAGAAGAGTTGGGGTAGTGAAAATTTGAAGCCGGCACCACACAGCTAGCTACACCTATACTAGATTACCCAGGTGGAATACCAACATAGGCTGAGGTGATATATGTTTTAAGTAAGTTAAAATTCGCTGCGGTGGTCACGGCGAAAGAATCGCAACTTCCACTCCAACTCAGGCGGTGGGCGTTGTAAGAGCCAACTAAAGAAACCTACTATAGGGAGGGCAGAAGCTTACTTTTGTGTATTTTCGACGACCGTTGTGGCGCGGCGAGGAAAGTCTGCGACGCAGGAGGTTGCGGGTTATTATTTTTATTAAGTTCCGTTGTCCCCATTGAATGGGGATAACCTCAATGGGGACAAAATCAACGGGACAACGGGAATACATCGTTCGATTCCCGCCCTGGGACTAATGTTTGTACGTTCTGCCAATATTTATTCGGGGTGATGTGGGTATTTTCTATGTAATGCATTGTATTAAGTTATCAGTTATCTGTAGTACCCATAATACAAGCTCTGCTTAGCTTGGGGTTAGAGAGTAGTGTCCTGGGTAAAAAATGTTCTATTTATTCCGTCATCAGATAGATTATTAAGATATATTGAACTAGCTTCTGCTCGCGGCTTCGTATGCGTATTTTCGGTACGATAAGTAGCCTATATCAAAGTTAGGTTTTGCTCTATATGTATGTCAAATTTCATCTTGATCGTTCAGTAGTTTAAGAGATCCTAGGTAATAAAAATTCAGATTTCACAAACTTTCGGCTTTATAATATTAGTAGGATACATATTTTTTCTTTTGTCAAACAAAAAATGACAAAAATAAAGCGCGTCAAAGTTGGGGAGTGGGGGCTAGCGACGTCACACCTTGCTAAAAAATGTCGCAAGGTGTGACGCCACGCCACTTTAACTGGCTATCATTTTTTGTTAAATTGATAAAAGAAAAAATACGTGTCCAACATCTTCTGATAAGTAATCAAATATATCTCAAAAATTTTCGACTTCGACGGTACTTGAACCCGCATCCTTCCTTCAGTACAGGAATGTGCTAACCAACTACACCACGAGGTCAAGTGACGTGGGAGTCGGAAATCTCTGCGACTTCCTACGGTCTCTAGCGCCGTTAGCTCCACCTACAGGGGAAACATTTTCGATTTTCGACTCCCACGTCACTTGACCTCGTGGTGTAGTTGGTTAGCACATTCCTGTAGTGAAGGAAGGATGCGGGTTCAAGTTCCGTCGAAGTCGAAAATTTTTGCGATATATATTTGATTTCTTAGAAATTACCCTTAGTGTGGGGTTACGCACTATAATAACAAAAAAATCTTCTGATAATCTAACTGACGGACTAATTCGATTTTTTTAGGAGACAAGCCTAATTTTTTACACAAATGGAAGCTGCTGGTCCATTGCAATCATTAATCCTGCCAATCGGGTTGGTTATGACAAAGCCTCCACTACTGTTTGGAGGTACGTTCAGCTGTGGACGTATTTTTTAAATTAAATTAAATTTTATTGATTACACAAAAACCACAGCTCTCTTGAATAAAAGTAACTTAACTTAAGATTATCACTTAACATGCCATAACAGAATTTAAATTTTGTGAATTTTTAAAACTAAAGACGACAGTCACCAAACTACATACTAACTATTAAAATGAAATAAGTACATAAGTAGGTATCTACCCAAAACATATCATTAGTAAACCTTAATTTATTTATGGAACAAAAGAAGTCAAAAGAAGTCAATCAAAAACAAATACAGGATTAAGAGCTACGAATAAGTAATAAGTCTACTTATTCGTAGATTAAAAGTCAAAGTGAACTAGCTGGACTCTGACCAAAGAGTGAAAATAAATTCAAAATGGCGGAGGTGAAAGAATTCCTGCCTTTCCTGATTTTACGCGAAGTTTAACAAATCTAAGTAAAAATGTCTGGCTAAATGTTTGAAAACACATATATTACCAACGTCTGCAAGTAGCTGAATATTTTACTTGTTCTGTAGATCTACTTACTTAAAAGTATTTTTCAAATGTTTGTGTGGATCAAGCTCCAGGTTCATAAATAAATATTAAAAATCTCAACATATATCAATATCATCACAATCAATCTACCATTTATTTATAGGTGTAGGCGTTTTTGATGTCATAGTAAATATTTGAAGAACTTTCGGTAGCATGTTTGCTAAGCTAAGCAAGTAACTTCTGTAAAAATTCAGGCGAACATTTTTTAATTTCGTTATTTTTATTTGGATCAGCAAAGCCTGCCAATAAAACGACTGCGTTTGAAATGTTTGTTTCCATTTCGATATTTTATATTAATTGAACGGGTATAAGTTAACCTAAGCTATATTTTTGTTATTCATGAAGCTTCTTGAATAACAAAAACTGTTAAGAGCATTAAATTCCCAATTCATCTCACTTACCGAGGAACTAACTAAGCATGCAGATAAAAGTATTTGCCAAAAAGCCTGCTATGATGCTTAAGCCAATAAATTAAGCCAGAAATCCAGCTTAAGCGTTCATCCAGATATTTAAGTGCTAGAGTGCCTCTCCGCTGAGATATTCTTTGTGAATGCAAGTGCATTTATTATTAAGGCTTTAGTTTTATAGTAAGTCTTCAAAAAGGATTATGTATTCAAAGAGTTCATCTTGATTCTATGAAGTCCGATCAGTCGAAAGATGAAAACAAGTTACTGAGAAACACTTTCAGCCGATAACATCGGGACTTATTCCATTTATGAATTCAATGATTTTCTTTTATCTGTATTTGAGAAGTTATAAACTATTTAAATTAGAATTTAGGTATACCTTAAACCTAAGCCACAGTTGTTCCAAGCGACAAGCTCCATCGAAACCCTTAGAAGCCTTAGATAATCCGGAGGGGAGGAGACAGAGGGGAGGGATGATCCATCAATCAGCAAGACGTCGATAGTTGTTTCTTATCCACTTTCGCAGTGTGAATGGCTTTACGCGCCTACCTACTTAGTTTTATTGATAGCTTGTGCAAAATGCTTGATCGAGTCGAGTCTACAAAAACATTTCTAATACAATTCAGAAAGCAATCATTCAAACAGCACTTGTATCGGTCATTGCCTAGCCTAATGAGCATTAAGTTTCTATTAAGTTTTTAAAAAACGATATCACACTAATATTATAAATGCGAAAGTTTGAATGAATGGATGTTTGTTACCTCTTCACGCCAAGACTACTGAACGGATCGGGCTGAAATTCTGCACACAATAATTCTAATCCTGGAATCAAACATAGGCTACATTTTATCGCATAAATCAGTTCCGATGGGATAGAAATCCCTTTTAAACCTATGTTTGATTCCAGGCTTAGAGCTATATCGATGCAAAATTTTAGCTCAATCTGTTTAGTAGTTTTGGTATGAAGACGTAATAAACATTCATTCATCTATCCATCCATCCATCCATCTATCCATCTAAACTTTCGCATTTATAATATTAGTGCGATTTTTAAGCTGAAACCCCCTTAAAGTTTTGTACTTTTTGTTACTACACCCTGTATAAACTAAAAGTAAGAGAATTCTTGTTTACTTGTGGTTTTAAAATCTACAGCTCATTTTTCCCAAAAACTGATACCTATTATACTTATGTATAATATAAATATTATTATTATTATTAGCCAAATTTATCCCACTGCTGGGCAAAGGCCTCCCCCCACTCTCTCCAGACATCACGATCACTGGCCAGCTCCGTCCAGTCGACCCGGAATTTGTTCAATTCGTCCTGCCATCTCCGTCTAATATAAATATATATTTAAATATTTATGTTATGTATTATATTATTAGTCATCTAGTACCCATAAAACAAGCTCTGCTTATTGGGACTAGATCATGATGTGTCGATTGTCCACAATTATTATTTATTTATTATTCTTCGTTCTAAGAATAGGAGCTTTTCCTCTAAAATTCTCAGCAACAAATAATATTCCTTAGGAATTCCTTATTTACATAGTTATCAGCAAAATAAGAGGACGACAAGCGGATATTGAAGAAGCCACAATCTCGGCATCAAAAGTGGCAAAAGTACCGGAAATTAAAGAGGATCAAACATTGTCCATGCAAATTCTTTGTTGGAGCTCATTAAAAACTACTGAGACAATATTAAATGGACGCTGGTGACTTAAAAGTTGAAAGCTTTAAGTTTCTTGTCTAAAGATCTGCGCACATTAATCCAACACCACACAGCACAAAAAATTACATTATATACAAAAATGTGCAATCAAAATTTGAATGGACATTTTTGTGCTGTGTATTTAATACGGACTTAAGCTCGTTATCTTTAGAGACATTGTACGGTGGCAAAATGGCTTCCGATAAGCTTTAAACGAGTGGTCCGCGAGCTTTCTGTCATCGGACGCCGTCAATATAAAATGAATCATAAAATGCAATGTTTGTACGATCTGCAGATATTTGTTCAGGGTGTTCTGGATGTTTTCTATGTATAATATAAAAATATCTATGTAGTGTATTAAATTAAATTCTTTGTGAATAAAGACATTTAATTAAATTAAATTAAATACAGCAACAACTCACAATTCACACAGCATTATATTGTATTAAGTATATCAGTTATCTAGTACCCATAAAACAAGCTCTGCTTAACTTGGGGCTTGATGATGCTGTGTGGATAGTCCAGCATTATTTATTTATTATTTATTTATAAAAGTTACGAGTGCCTATAATTTAAGAATGCACGTTTTTGTGCTCTGCTGCAGTGGTGCTTTCCAAGTGTGCGACAAGCTTTAGAATTGAAAGTTTCTTATAAAATAGTTTGAACAGGCTGTATTGAAACTGTTCCTGTGATTTTATTTTAAAGTCAACTTAAGGTTACTTTGGAGTTTCTACTAACATAATGTAGAGTTTATAATAATGTCAGTTACTTCGACTCATGTTCAGTTCATGTACTTATAGTAACTAAGTAGCAAAGTTCTTAATGACTTAGCATAGTTGTTTCAATTGTAAATACTAGTATAATTTTCTTTGTGAATAAATGTCACTTAGCATACCGTAGTATATTAATATACTTATAGGTAGTACGTGTTACCATACCATCACATCACACTAATACAAATGCGAAAGTTTGGATGGATGGATGGATGGATGTTTGTTACCTCTTCACGCCAAAACTACTGACCGGATCCGGCTGAAATTTTGCATACATGTAAGTCTAACCCTGGAATCAAACATAGGAACTTTTTATCCCATAAATCAGTTCCCATGGGATAAAAATCACCTTAAAACGTTTATAGAAACAACGCGTGCGAAGCCGCGGGCAGAAGCTAGTTACGTATAAAATGTAGGCAATTTCTCTATTTTTTTCTTAACTGGCAATAGCCTTTATTCACAAAGAAAATTATACTAGTATTTACAATTGAAACAATTGAGCTAACTGCAGACTGTTGCAAACAGTCTACAGGTAGCTCAACTGATCCATATCAATACCAGTCGGAAGCGTCCCCAAGACGCTGGCTGCATTGCCACGTTGTATGACAATGCTGATGCGCTGTGCCAGATACTATTTGCGCCTCTTGAGATCTTCGGCCAAATCTGCAATTTCTCTATTGTTTGTTAAAATGTAAAATACTTTTTCTCTATACCGACACCTTTTTGTATTAAAAATATCCAAAATATCTACCAACTCAATTTTGATCCCATCTTATCATCCCGGGAGACACAATTTCTGAAGATGACTATACGTGTTTCGGTTGAAAATTGAGCAACATACGTTTTATGTGTACTACGTAACTGTGACAAAGAAAATTTTATTTACCCATATCTAGTGATTCTGAACGTACGGCTACTTTATCTCTTTATCACACACTCACCGCCGCTAATAAAAGGATGCAAAGCCGCTGATCTCACGGAAATCTCCAAGATCACCTTCCAAAGATAAACACATAAAAAGTTACAACCGCATTCGTATTACACTAACATAAATGCGAAAAAGAAATAAAAGCGAAATATTTTTTCTTCAGTAAGAACGAACCTCCCCCCGCCGAACGTTTTAATTCCCCTAGCTCGTCATATTCAGCCGGAAATTTTCGTCACATTTTATTTGCATTTTCGTGACAATAAACTCGCAAATATGGCGCAAATATTGGCTCGGCGAGACGTAAAAACTCACCTGCATGAGAAACAAGAAAATACTCTGAAGGCTCGCATGAGGATATTTAAAATTCCAAAGCACCCTAGCGACGGGGCGAAAACGTTCCGCTTAATCAAAAATAACGCACGAGATTTCAATAAGAGCTCACATAAAACACGTTAAAATGAAAAATATTAAATTCCAGAGACAAAAAAAAAAAAATTATTCGGTGGAGCGCGGGGAGGGCATAAATAATTTAATTTAAAGCGGGTGAAAGTTTGTTCTGGAAGTCGCAGTCGCGGCTTTGGAATGGCGAGTGTGTGAGCAAAAACTGGAATAAATCACTTCTTGCGCTAAATTATTCCGGCCTTGTCGCACTAAGCTTAACTTTACTGTCCAAAGTGTTTATATCTATATATTAGACTACACTTTCTTATTGAATTAACTACATTTTAGATGAATGACATACCTATAAAGTACATTTTTAAATGCTGGTGTACAATTATCCACGCTGACGTCACAAATCCAGGCACAGTGTACAAAAAATAAAATGAAATCCTGCCAGCTTTAAAACATTTATCATAAAGGTACGCATAGTATCATATATATGGTAATATATATATATAGTATACATAATATATATATATAGTATACATATATATAGTAACCAAGACGAGCATCTTGGGTAAAGATACTATGCGTACCTCTTTATGAAGTTCTGGAGGCAGGCAAAAACCGATACCTATTTAGAGAGAGAGAGATATCGCGGTAACCTTTGACAAGCACTAATTTCATTTATTCCACCGTAGGAACATGTTTATACATGTACCTACGGTGGAATAAATGAAACCACCGTAGGTAAATGTTTATACTTGATGGGATCCGGTCAGCTACGGCAACACGTCTTGTTCGCCACTTCCCACCACCGACCAGTTCTCTGAACGTCCACTTCCTCAAATGGCTACATCCCTGAACGGCCATATCGCTTTAACCTAATTAGACGCTACAATATTATTAAGAGGAGTGTAATAGATACATTGATGTCGTTTAAATCTAATTTACTCATAATTGCTTAATTAAACATAATATTAAATTATGTATATTTGTACAAACAGTTTTTTGAGAGGGAAGGAAACACCATAAGGGATTGTACGTAGAAGAGCGAGGAAAAAAAAAGAACAGACAGTCATTCAATATACAAATGGTTGGCTGTAAAAGTACCTAGAATTAATAATGATGTCGGAAATAAAATTAAAAAATTAAAATCCTTGTCAATAAAGGTCAAAAGGTTAAAGCAGCTGTATACTTTGTCAAAATAAACGAAAAAACTGTAGCAAAATAACAGTGGTACATGAAAGGTTATTAAAATGAATATATTGCTCAACGTTACTATTTACTTAAGTGATACATAATGTAAGAAATGAAATAACCTCTCGTCAAACGAACTAAATGTAACTTAGGCATAATATGTTAGTTAATAAGCAATTTATACATAATAACTAATAATTTATGTGTCGTGTCTGTTGTTCTAGTTAGAAAGCTTACCTGTATATTTTCTTTTACCTGCACTATCAGAATAAATATATTTTAATTCATTTCATTCATATAACTTTAGTCTTTGAACAGGATTGGCTGCTAAACTTCAATGTTTCCCCTGTAGGTGGAGCCAACGGCGCAGGAGTACGTAGGAAGTCCCAAAGTTTTTCGACTCCTACTTCACTTGACCTCATAGTCGATCCTCAGTGCGATCCCCAACCCGCATTCCCAGCGTGGGGATTATGGGCATTACCCCCATGAGATGAAAGCCAACAAGGCGCTTATCAGAGGGAGGTCTGCGTCCATCAGTGGACCAATACAGGCTGTTGAGGTTGAGGTATTAGCTAGCCTAGCTAATTCCCGTCCACATGCGAGAAAATCTAACAAATTAACTTAGAAACGTACAATTTCGAACCACGATAGACCTAACTTAGCATTCCGATAATGCCAGAACATTATCTCAAGTACCAAAAGAAATGTCTACAGAAAACTAGTTCCATCGGCACAGTAAAAAGAGTTAGTGAAACTTTTAATGAAGCTTTGGCTCTGCTAATCATCGAACTTCGCAGGTAGGGCGAGTTGAGATACTGCTTCTATTAATCTACTTTGTTATTGTATCGTCTTGTAGCTTTCAGGTTAGTAGCTATTATGTTTATCTACCTAACCTACGTAAACCAGGAATTTGACCTTAATAAATAAAAACAAATAATGCTGGATAATTCACACCGCATTCTCTAGCCTAGGCTAAGCAGAGCTTGTGTTATAGGTACTAGATAACTCATATACTTAATAATGTATTATACTACAACTGCCTCGTTGGTCGACGTCCTGGGTTCGAATCCCGGGTCGGGCCAATAGTTGTTATTGGGGTTTTTCTAGCAAGGAAAATTCACAGTAGCAGCTCGGAGTTAGGAAGTTGGCGCTGTTACTTCCCCGTGCCTCGGAAAGCACGTTACGCCGTTGATTCTGCGCCTGACCTCTCCCCGGTCGTGTCGATCTGTCGTCCCATCGAATTCTGAGAGTGAGGGAATAGAGAGTGCGCCTGTGTTTGCGCACACACTTGTGCACTATAATAATGTCCTGTTATGTGAGTGTCCTGGCGTCCTGGCTGGGAGTACATTATTATACTATTTAGATAGATATTTTTTTTAAATACATAGAAAACACCCAGAACACCCTGAATGGCAATTGAATCTGAAGATCATACAAAGATCTGTCTAGAGGCGGAAATCGAACCTCCTGCGTCGCAGGCGGACCTTCGCCCACTCCGCCACAGAGGTCGTCATTGTTGATCTGCCACTTTTACAAAATATACCCTATTTAGAGACTTATAAGCTTATAACAAATGTATACAAACTAAATACCTATCTTATGTAGTTATTATTATACTACGTAAGATGTTTTAATAGGGCATCCATAAACCACGGAAGGTTACGAGATAAAATCGAGGTAAGTTAGGTTACGTCTAAGATAAAAAGGCGCCGATACTACCAAACCTTACAATACTATTCGGCACATCGGGCATGGCGACACAATTGACACAAAATTATGAAAAAGGAATAAAATGTGCCTAAAATGCTAAGATAGCAATACTGTCAATGGCTGACACCAATTTGATTGCTTGGATCAAACAAGTGCAACAACAAAATTTTAATAACCCAGCTACTTTAAGATCAAAAGCTCAAATGAACGGGAAAAAATGAATGAAAAATGAAAGCCCTTTCATTTGAGCTGGCTTTCGGTCAGCCAACTCGTTGAACGTTGATCGTTCAGCAATCGATCTGGGCAGTGAATGGCGCCGTTTTAAAAATTCCTTACCGTTTTACAAACAGGCTGATTCAACAATCCGGCGGCGGCGACTTGTACATAATTCTATTAATTTAAGAGGAGTCTGACTTAATCAATCTTAATAGTACCATCATAACAGTAAGTCCATTTGGATGACATCTCTGGTAGTTAGCCGGACGGGGCGGATCCGACTCGGGGCCGGATCGGAAGCGGGCGGTTAATCACAAACCGACACATTAACGGGAGGAGAGGTTTGCCGCACAGTTTACTGGAGCCATAGAACCGGCGGGAATGTTGGAGATTCTGAATACGTTATGAAGCTGAAGATGCTACGTCACCAACATTTACTGGACTTTAGGCTGCACCTGCAGACTGAAATGCGTAAAGTATTTGAAAATCATTCTTACCATAGAAGAAAAGCACCCTGTTATGCCTTCTGTCTCTAATTTTGACACACAAATACATAGATAAAAGTCTTAAAAAGAAAGAAAATAGAAAATAATTTTATTTATAACTTTAATCACAAGAGTTTTTATGTACTATTTACAGATTAAGTATTAAAATAATTAACACTAAATAATCACGAAAACACCACTTTACAACACCTTAAAATCAAGTTGATTGGTTATGGGATATTTGTTTATGATTGATGCTAGAAAATGGGAGCTGGCTCAGCATAAATGCTACGTGCTAGTAGGATACACATAACTCTGTTCTTCCGCCGGTTCCCACTATCAGTAGCAGTCTTCTCTTGGCTGTGCTTACCTGTGCCGATAGGTAAGCGCAGACACCAGAAGAATTACTTATCATGGTACCTATGCCCTGCAGTGGGTGACAAAGTCTGCCAATTGTATGATGATGGCGGTTCATGAATCCATCCAGTAGTTTTTGTGTCATTTTCTGTTGTTATTTTTTAGATTTGCGCACTTTTTTGTACATTGTCTATGGATAGCTTGCAACGCGCTTAAAGAATTATGGTTTTGCTCGCTTGTAGTCCTATTCTAAAACAAATTATGAGATAAGGTTTTGTTATTATAGTGCGTAAGCCTCGCACTCTGGATAATTTCTAATTTCTAAGAAATCGAATTATATCGCTAAAATTTTCGACTTCGACGGGACTTGAACCCGCGTCCTCCCCTCAGTACGGGAATGTGATAACCAACTACACCACGAAGTCAAGTGACATGGGAGTCGAAAATTTTTGAGATATAATTCGATTTCTTAGAAATTAGAAATTATGAGATAGTTCACCCAAAAATATTGAAACGTCAGAACTCAGCCTTAATTTTATTTGCATTGATAATTTACGTTCAGAATATAGAGCGAAACGGCTGTACGTGTTAGAGAATGTGCCATTGATCTTTCAAATCTCAAGTTTCATAGTCGTACAGTGATTCGTCTTATAAGACTTAGTGCGTGTCTGTCGTTCTAACAAGAACAGAACACAGAGACATGTTTGTACCAACCAGGGGTCAACCTGGCTAATTGGGGGCTTCAAATAATATGTGGACTTAGCCGAATTAAACGGACGAAGAGATCCCATGTTTGTATTTTGAAAGATCCTTTAAGACAAGGTCTTCGGTCACTTTGTTGTTGGTTTGTGTTGTTCGCTTTCCCCTTTCTGAGTTTGACCACGAATTTGTAACATCAACCAATTATAGTGTTTGATGTTTTCATCATTTTTAGCATCCTATAAGATCTCGCTCGACACAGGCACGAGGCGAGACAATGACTCCATTGAAACGCTAGTTGTGCAGGGAAAGGTGGAGGGTATAAGACCGAGGGGTAGATCGCTTATGAGATGGGTCGATCAGATAAGATCTGCCGTAGGTGTTCCCATGCATGAATGCTCCAGAACGACCACCAACAGGGAGAGATGGCGATATATCGTGAGGCGAGCAATATCAGCCCATACAACAAAAGACTCCTCATGACGACCACGACCGTTCTGCCAAGAACGCTACGAATGAGAAGGAGATTAGATCTCATTAAGCCAGAAGGTATCGTGGATACTGACCTACTGTTTGTTATTTGCTCCCATAACCGCCTTGTTTCTCTGAAACTTCACACAAAATCCTGTCCAAAAATATAAACCCAAATTTTGGTTCTAAATAGAGTTTTGGCAGGAGCCTAATTTATTAGAGAGCTTTGATCCACTTAGTTAAAGTCACAGTCATGCAATTATCAAAGTTAATTCTTACAAATTAGGTTAAGCGAGCAGGTGACGTCAGATGTTTGCGTTCTTACGACACTGTGTGACTCGAGTCGCAAGTTCATTTGTAAAGTTAATTGTGAAGTTGATTTAATAACTAGGTTTGCATTAAAATGTTTTGTATGTGTAGAAAAGCCATTTTGTACGAGTTTCAACATTTTTGGAATTGAAGTCGGTCAGAGCGTTTGAAGCTCGTGGGAAGCCATTTTGTCACTGTCAAATCTGTACATATAAAGATAACGAGTTTAAGACCATATTGGAATGCACATTTTTCTGCTGCGCGGTAGATTCTGTTGTGTTGGATTAATGTGCGCAGAGCTTAAGAATAACATTTTAAATTTCGCTTTATGAATTCGCATGATACCTTGTCCATACAAGATGGACAAGGTTTCATCACATTCATCCATCTCAACAAGGGCTGAGTCGGACGAATTTTTACTCATTATTTGATTGAAGTCTTTTCGTCTGTTCTTTTCTTTGGAAACTGATAACCCCTAACTTAAGCTTAACATTGAAATAACCATTGTTATTGTGTATTTCTTCTCAATAAATATTTTCATTTAAAAGTAAAAGTAATAAGTAAAAATGTTATTTATTGACATAATAGTAGATGTAACAGACATTATGAGTCCGTAGGCTCCTGAACTAGTTTAAAAACTGTGATTCAGGAGCCAGTGGCTTCTCCAACTCTCCATTGCATTTCATTTCATTAAAATGGTCCAAGGTTTCAACTAAAAAAATACAGCAGCATCTGACAAAAAATAAATTCACCATCGAAGGTAACGTACGTTTTTAATGAGCGATAAGTGTCCAGTACTATTTTCACCTTCTCGAAGCTCGTATACTGCAGGAGGGGTCAAAATCTCACGTAGGTACTATACCCACGTCAACTGTACCTACTTGCCCTCTCCATCTACTCAAAGTAGCTACAGAGGGGTGAGTCTATTTGAAGGTAGTAACGAAATGTGATCGTGATGTCTCTTTTTTGTATGGGATTTGCGTTGTTCCCTCTCCGCACAATAGAGGCGCTGCTGTACCAAATTGTATGGAGCAAGACAAAATTAAAATTTTAAAAAACCCGCCGACGTTTATTGGCTGAACAGATTTTCATAAAACATGGCTAAGAACACTCGGGATAAAATTAACTATGACACAAAAAAAAATTAACGAAAATCGGTTCTTCCGTTTGGGACCTACGATACCACAGTCAGACACGTCAAACTTATAACACCCCTCTTTTTGCGTCGGGGTTTGAAAAGGAGACACGTTCACTTCTCGTTTCTACCGTCGAATAGACACTCCTCTGGTCTCATAGACTAGACTTGACCTACCATAACTTTCCCAATTGAAAAACAGCTCAAGATCTCGAAGACAAAATCAATCTTTCCTAAGTGAGCATTTAGCAGAGCCGGTCCTCTCTAATGCAGCAAATGGACAAACTTTCAGCTTGAGCCGAGCTTAATTGACTCTTTAAATTATTGGATGAACCTCATTGAAGCGATTGGAACTAAACTTATGAATAAGGTCTTTGATATAGACTGTGACTTCTTTTGTCTACTCAGCTTGATTCACACCAGCGTAAGAACTTAATCATTTACGCCTGTAGCACACCTCCGCTGGGAAACCATAGCAGCGGAACCGCAGTAATTTCGCCATGACTTGTCCGTATGTAGGAGAAGCGGAACACTCTAGCGAAACTGCCTGTTCTAATGCATAGAATTGACTATAATTCTATCTCTTTCCCCGCACAGTTTCGTCAATCTGCACCGTCGTCAGCCACACTTCCGCGCTCCGGCCGCCATTTTTGGCGGTGCCGCGTTGTTTTAGCACGTGTTTGTGGAAGTCGACAAAAATAAAAACTGAAAATACATTTTTTTCATAAAATAGATGTCGATTTTACAGAATAATTAATTCAAGAGATCAAAAATAGACCTATTTTCTATTTATTCTTTTGAAAGTTAAAGTCCACAATAATATTGCTTCCTCCTCTGACTCGCGTGACGTTCCGACGTCCAGTTCCGCAACTCAAACTACACTTGCTCACTCAAAGGTTGCCTGGAAGAGATCGCTTCTAAGCGATAAGGCCGCCCATTGTACTTGTATCTTATGTAAGGTCTCGTGTTTTGTATTTTTGTTGGTGTACAATAAAGTATTTTGTATTGTACACATCGCATCGAAATTCATCCAGCGGTTTCGCTACTCGTATTCCGCAGCGGAGGTGTGCTATGGGCGTTAGAGAAGTCGACGAGGCATTTCGAGATATACCACTTGATTAGTAAACGGCTGGCGTCGATTCTTTGTGCTGGTGACATACGTAGATTTAGCGGCTGGGTAAAAAGCTAAGCTGGACTAGGTTTAGTTTTCCATAGATCCAAACTAATATTACAAATTCGAAAGTAACGATGTGTTACTTTTTCAAGCTTAAACGGCTTAACGGATCTCTATAAAATTCGGCAGGGAGGTAGATGTTAATCTGGAGAAGGACATACGCTTTTTATCCCAAAAAAGAGTAGAAGCTTGTCTGAAATAAAATTATATTCGATAGAGCGAAAATCCGCTTGCGGAGGAGGTTGTGGGTTCGATTCCCGCCTCGGGACAAATGTTTGTAAGATCTACGGATATTTCAGGGTGTTCTGGAGGTTTTCTGTTGTATAATAAAAATATCTATCTATGTCGTGTATAAGTATATCAGTTATCTAGTACCCATAACACAAGCTCTGCTTAGCTTTGAGGTTAGATAATGCTGTGTGAATTGTCCAAGATTTTAAATAAAAAAGATTACTAGAAAACTCTACAAAATCTTGTTTTAGGTCACTGAGCGACAAAGTCGCTATATTTTGTAATAAAATAAAAACAAAAATCTTGTATTTAAACAGTAAGGTGAAGTAGGGGGAAAATACAAACTATCATGACTGTGTAAAGGTAGCTATCATACCAACAATACACAGCGACTAAGTTGTGTGTTAAAAATGTCGGGTTTTTCACTAACTCGACACAAGAGCCCGAGCACACGTGTGTCCAGTTGGTGAAACTCTAAATTATACTCTTTATTCACAAAGAAAATTACAATCAACTATTTAAAAGAAATAAATTACAACTTGTATTTACCATTGAAACAATTGAGCCAACCGAAGACTGTTGCAAACAATCTACAGGTAGCTCAACTGATCCATATCAATACCAGTCGGAAGCGTTACCAAGACGCTCTGGCTGCATTGCCCCGCGCTGCATGACAAGGCTGATGCGCTGCGCCTGATACTCACCAGCTCTCGGGTCACGCGTCGCTTCGACCAGACCCTCAGATAATTTTTTGAAAACCCGATGTGCCTCGGAACCCCACGGCTAAGTCCGTGGGGTACCGAGGCACTTCGGGTTTTTTCGGGTCTCGACTCCAAGGCGAGCAAATCTTAAAAAATGCAAAACTGTAAATTATTATCACTTATTATATTTCGTCATCTGGACACGCTTAGATTTTAACGCGTGTCCACATAGCGAAACTTTTTCGCTGATAACCTTGCTCTGTCAGCAACAGCATACAACTATAATTTTCCCAATGTTACCCGCTGAAGGGGCTGATTGATGGAACATGGATTTTAGTAAACAACGCGTCTCCTGGGCCTCCTCGTATGAAGAATGGTAAGGAAGATTCTTGTGCCTACTGGTTAAGGAGCTACGAAATTCTTTTATTCAATGCGAGATTGACTTTTGTAAAACATTTTTGTACGATGATAACATTAAATATCTTTACCTATTCTTTTATATTTTGTCTTAGTCCTGTTAAAATCATGAAATTCTAAAATTCATGAAATTCGCAAAGAAAATTACAATCAAATAATAGAAATAAATAAGAACTCTTTTTTAACCCCCGACGCAAAAAGAGAGGGGTGTTATAAGTTTGACGTGTCTGTTTGTGTATCTGTGTATCTGTCTGTGGTATCGTAGCTCCCAAACGGATGAACCGATTTTCTTTACTTAAGTTTTTTGTGTGTCATAGATAATTTTATCCCGGGTGTTCTTAGCCATGTTTCATGAAAATCTTTCCAGCCAATAAACGTCGGCGGGTTTTTGAAATTTTTAATTTGGTCTTGTTCTTTTATTTTATAAACAAATCTTTACAACTTTTTTCACAAAGAAAATTAAAATCAAATACTTAATAGAAATGATTTAGAACTAGTTTTTACGATTGAAATATTTGAGCTAATTGCAGACTGTTGCAAACAATCCACAGGTAGCTCATGCATAAATTGTAGTATAAATATAGAATAATTTCCGTATTGTTACTAATTAAATAAGTAAGTTTTGAAAGGTTCAGCGAAATATATACCTATTCTATTCCTATAATAATTAAACTATTTTTCTCACCTACTTTTCCACCGACGTAAAACAGAGGAGGTTCTCAAGTCAACGCGTATCTATTTTTTATGTATACGCACAACTTTTTACAGAGTAGTCCGATTTTGATAATTCTTTTTTTATTGGTTAACTAGCTGCGCCCCGCGGCTTCGCCCCCGTGGAAATTTATGTTTCCAACTTTCTTGATTTTTTCTTTCATAAGAACCTTCTCCTGACAATAACAAACACAACAACGAAAAAATTAGCGAGATCGGTCCAGCCGTTCACGCGTGATGCCGTGACCAAGGAAAACGGGTTTCATTTTTGTATATATAGATGTTGTTGGTCCCATATAAATTTGAAGTCAGTTAAACTCTCTATGTGTAAGTACCTAAGCCGAGCGCAAAATCTCTGTAAATTACGAATGATGTGGTCTGGTTTCCTCGATACAGGCCAAACCTAGTGAAGAAGTCGACGAAAATCACTGTTGAAATTCGCTCAGCAAATTACGTAGGTACAAAATTACCCACGGTATCATGTATCTTAGATTAAGTCTATCTGTTCTTTTTATTATCTGCTGCAATAAATATTTTTTAATTTTAACTATTTAAATGCTGGCAACACATCATTGCATTGCCTGATATGGTTAAATTCTCTGAATTGAGGATCACCCTTATTTTATTAAGTTCAAGTATTTCCTACCGCCAGCATTTATGTAAATACACAATACCTACACATGAAACAGTTGAGCTATCCAACAATAAATATAGAGGTTAGCTGAACTATTTGTTAGTATATTTAGAATTTAATCTAAAGTCAAGGGCGTCTTACAGATTATAAACGGAATACCTGGTTCATAGATAGTGATAATCCTTACATGATAAATAGGTACCTAAAAGACAACAACAGTAGGGTGTCTCTTTATTAAATCTTTACGTCTATTTTGTTCTTTTATGTCCAATCCATCCCAAGGTTGCCTGGAAGAGATCGCTCTTAGCGATAAAGCCGCCCTTTGTACTTCCTCTATTCTAAGCTTTTTTCTATATCGTTTCCTGTCTTTGTGTGGTATTTAAAGTATTTTCTATCTATCTATCTTTTACAAAATCCATAGGTACTAATATTTAGACATTCGAAAATAACTCGGTCTGTCTGTCTTTCTGTATGTCTGTTATCTTTTCACGCCAAAGTTTAGATGTATTTATGGATGGATGGATGGATGGATGTTTGTTACCTCTTCACGCCAAAACTACTGAACGGATCGGGCTGAATTTGCATACATGTAAGTCAAATCCTGCAATCAAACATAGGCTACTTTTTATCCCATAAATCAGATCCCATGGTACAGAAATCACCGTTAAACGTTTCCATAGAAGCAACGCGTGCGAAGCCGCGGGAAGAAACTAGTGTCCGATAAAAATTAAATTCCATTATTTACAGAGTAATATAATAAGAAGTAAATACAATATGTAAATAAATTATGAATGATTTAAATATAGTAGTATTGACACTAACTTATTCTTTAGTAGTATTGACACTAACTTATTCAAACTAATTTATGTAATTTAATTTATACCTAATTTTACTTGACGAGAAACTGATAACACCTAGCTTTAGCTTAACATTGAGTTAACCACTGTTATTGTGTATTTCTTTTTCAATAAATGTTTTCATTTCATTTCATTTCATTTATTAAACGTACACTTTAACAGCTAACAGGCTAAAGGTTTCTTCGGTGCTTCTTTACTTTAGTCTACATACCAAAGTGACAGAAATCAAAAATCACTTTATGTCCGTGTCAGCGTTTAGTTTTATAATTCGTAGATGTGCATTTATTTTATTGATGGAAATAAAGAGTTTTTGATTTGATTTAATCAATTTCCTAAAAATCTTAGCCGTCACTGGCGACTCTACTGGAATAACAACTGTCACTGCGCAACGTCACATCCGATCTACAGTGTTTTTGTTCCGCGTTGGTTTGTGTATTCTTAGTTTGATACATGGCGCATCCCGTAGGCTCTATCTGTTCGTCCGACG
Organism: Eupithecia subfuscata; assembly: GCA_963564075.1. Taxonomy (NCBI): domain Eukaryota; kingdom Metazoa; phylum Arthropoda; class Insecta; order Lepidoptera; family Geometridae; genus Eupithecia; species Eupithecia subfuscata. The sequence continues at coordinate 4,783,427 of OY751103.1, read as the reverse complement.
AGGGTTGGACTTAACATTACAAATTGGATAACTTAGGTAGAAGTTCTAAGTTTGTTCTTTTGTGTATTTTTCAGGATTGCATTTTTGTTGGACATCGGATATTGACAGTATGTAACCGAGTTCGGAAGAAGGAGGTTCAACTTCTACAGCGATACTACAAAAAAGTTAGACATGTACAGCGATACCACAAAAAAGATATGCATCTGTTGAGCGCGTGTTTAACAAAAGCGTACCACAAAACTGTGATTAACGACGGTTTACAGTTAGACACGGCTAAAACATAGTTTAAACGAGAGTTAAACTCTTGTTAAACTCATGGCTAACTGTTAACTGTTGCCTAGTGTGTAGCTAACTAAACGCTTGTTAGACCAGTGTTTACGTTGGTTTTTGTAGTAGGTACCGCTGCTACAGCTTTACTACATAAAAGTTAGACATCTGTTGAGCGCGTGTTTAACAAAAACGTTACCACAAAACTGCGTTTTACGACGGTTTACAGTTAGACACGGCTTAGACATAGTTTAAACGAGAGTTAAACTCTTATTAAACGCAGTTCTAACTGTTTAGAGACTGTTCAGCTAAACGCTTGTTCGACCAGTGTTTACGTTGGTTTCTGTAGTACCGCTGTTATGTGCGCGTGTTTAACAAAAGCGTTATCACAAAACTGCGTTTTACGACGGTTTACAGTTAGACACGGCTTAGGCATCAGCGGTACTACAAAAAACCAACGTAAACAATGGTCTAACAAGCGTTTAGTTAAACAGTGTCTAAACAGTTCGACATGAGTCTAACAAGAGTTAACCTCTTGTTTAGACTATGTCTAAGCCGTATCTAACTGTAAACCGTCGTAAAACGCAGTTTTGTGATAACGGTTTTGTTAAACACGCGCTCAACAGATGTCTAATTTTATTGTAGTACCGCTGATGTGGTTTAAACGAGAGTTAAACTCTTGTTAAACCCACGTCTAACTGTTCGGACACTGTTTAGCTAAACGCTTGTTAGACCAGTGTTTACGCTGTTTTTTTAGTACTTACCCCTGTTTTTGTTTAATATTCTACTGATTCTTTTGGTTTTGTTGAGACAATAATAAGTTGGTTCTATATTAATTTATTCCCGAGAGAGTACTATTTTTCAAAATTTCCGCTCTATTTTTCATCGATAAAGATAATATGTAAAGATAGATAATGGTGGTATACCACTACACGGATGACCACCACCTTATTTAGGTTGGTGTATTACCGGAGTACGAACCAAGCCTAGGTTTACCCATTAATAGATATCAAGATGCGTGGTTAGATTTCATTGCGGTTTGATTGCGGAATGAAATATCATACCTCTTATAGGCAAAAAAAGTGTTATAGATACCTACTAAACTCCCATTTCATTGGAAAAACACTTTACACAAGAACGCGAGATATTTTTAAGCCGTTCAAATAGATGGTAAAAAAGAAATAAAAAGCTTGCAATTCCAAGATTCCAATGTTTGCGAAATGGGCCACAGCTCTCAGACAATACAAACAGTTGAAGATTTTCTAGTATTTACGTATTTAGAGAACGGGTGGTCGGCCACGGTGACCTCAGTGGGCAACTTAGGTTTGCTAGGAGCAAAGTAAGCATCCACTGCGTTATCGTTAAACTACGCTAAACCTGACTTAACCAATTTGAAGGTATAATTTCACCGTTGCAACTGAACGCGTTCAAAAGTAAAGTAAAAGTAAAAGTAAAAGTCATTTATTTGCAAACACGTGTAAAAAAGAAAAGATGACAAATAGTTTTTTTTTGAGTCAACATGTTTGACCAATATACATTGGTGTGCAAAATAATTAGAGAGTATGGCATGCAGGTCTAAATGTAATTGTAAATAACAATAAAAAAAATTACAAGATTATTAATTTTAGATTTGAATTTAGTAAACATAGCATAAAATTAAATTACATCACTTAGAAATTCGTCAATATTATAGTAACATTTTTCACATAAAAGTTTTTTAAATTTATTCTTAAATAAGTTTACATTTAAGTCTTTGTAGCTTTTAGGTATTTTATTATAGATTAAAGGTGCCATGCACACTACACTCCTCCTCAACATAGTAGTTTTTGATTCGTGTCTGGCTAATCTATTGTTGTCCCTTCTATTCCTAATTACAATGTCACACATTCGGGGAAACAGATTGGAATTTTTCCTAACAAATAGCGCAATTTCCAGGATGTACAAGCTTGTTAGTGTCAATATCTTATGTTTTTTAAACAGGGGTTTACAAGTGTCTGTAGGTTGGATTCTAAACATAGCTCTTATGCAGCGCTTCTGCATTTTAAAAATTATTTCTTTATCTGCGGAATTACCGTAGAAGATAATTCCGTATCTGATCACCGATTCTACTGTACCATAATAAGCTGTTAATAGGGTATTTTGATTAACAGTTGGGGAGAGCTTATATAGAGCATAAGCTAAGCTGCTAACTCTTTTACTTAGAATCTCTATATGTTTTTTCCAGTTAAGCCTTTCGTCAATTTGTAAACCTAGGAATCGTGTAGAGTCAATAGCTTGAATAGTATTAGTTTGAAATGTCGATTTAATGTTTAAGGGATTATGCAGTCTTTGGTTGAAATGTATTATACTAGTTTTGTCTAAATTTATTTTTAAATTATTATTATTAAGCCAACAAATAATTGAGTTTAATGATTCATTTATGTCCGATTCATAGGTTTCCTTGTCTTTACATTTTATAGTCACTGTACTGTCATCTGCAAATAAAGTTATTAGTTGATTTAAGGCATAGGGTAAGTCGTTTATATACAATATAAACAGGAGTGTTCAATATAAGATTAACCCAGTTTAGCGCATTTTTCGGATTTAAAGTTAATCCGGTTCAAGCGCTAAACCGAGGCCAAGAGCTGTCATGTCACATAATAGGAAACCGAGATTTGAACTCGATCAAGTTGAATTTAGTTTTGTTGATCTTAGTGTTGTCAGCAAACGGTGAAATTGGACATAAATCGGTCTAAATAGCTGGTAAGCATGTTAATATACATACACATATTTCTAATTTTGATTTGTCATTAATTATGGAAGGAAATTAACAAGCATTTCTCAATATCTCACAGCAGTGTAAATTCGGTTTTATCAAATAAAATAGAAGGTACCAATTATGAAAGATTCCCTCTTCGTTTTGTAGGAGAACGTTTTTTATTAATAACGGTTTGGGATTCTAAGGATTTCAATCTTAGTTTCATTCACTACGCAAACTATAATAATACAAACTACCTTTGAGCAGAAAATACTTATGAGTGGAGTAGTGACGTAGGGCTATCGAGGTAGTAAAGCTATGACTTCGAATAGAAGTCCTTACTTACTACCTAGCAAATGATACAATTTGCATCGATAACTTATGATAACAATCGTCATTTATTGTCACGTTTTTATGTTTGTTTCTCTTGATAGATTGTTTATCTTTGTGTTAAGAGGATGCAATGCGCGCCATTTTGTGAAAAGGATAGACATAGGATTTCGCGTTCTTAGGAGCGGGACAAAGCATACGATTTTGGCACGACGTGAGTGTAAAATCTAGTTATTGTTTAAAATAAATAAGTCATTTCAGTAGATCGCAGGGTTCCTGAGATCTCGACCAAATTATGTGCAAAACAGTGCACTTTCATGTCTTTCATATTTTTTTTAACCCAATCGTGATTTCACATTCAAGGAACCCAAGATTTTTTTTTGGGTTATAAGTAATTTGTAACCGTAGGCTACACCTGGCCCAGATTAGGACAAGATCGAGGTGAATAAATAAAAAAAATAGTAAATATAAATAAATGATGCTGGACAATTCACACAACATCATCTAGTCCCAAGCTAACAGAGCTTGTGTTATGGGTACTAGATAACTGATAAGTAATACATAATACAATACACTACATAGATAGATATTTTTTTATTATACATAGTAAACATCCAGAACACCCTGAACAAATCTCTGCAGATCGTACAAACATTTGTCCCGAGGCGGGAATCGAACCCGCAACCTCCTGCGTTGCAGGCGGACTTTCGCCCGCTGCGCCATGGAGGTCGTCGAATGGCCTCAACATAGAGAGGCCTATGCCCAGCAGTGGGTCGACAAGGGGTAATATGATGATGATGACGAAGTAATTCGAATTTTTTACCACGGGGATCCCGTGAGTACTAGCACAGATTAGATAACGGTACTAGTCCTATTTTGACAACCATGCCCGTTAGGTTAGGTTAGGTCGCCCCTTAAGCGTGCACTCGAGAAATTTCAGATAAGGGCCTCGGACACGTTGGCACCATATATACGAGAAGTGTGTGAGTGATTGCTTGCTTGAATTTATTTCCAAACTCTAGTGAATCACATAGGTATTCATATTTCGGAAATATCCGGCCACTTACGCGAAGTCTGAATAAGTGTGCACTACAATAAATGTATCTTTATCTTTATCTTTATCTTTACATAATTATGTTAATACTAGCTGCATTCTTGCTACCCGTTGTCCTATTACCCGTTTTCCAGTAGGAATGAAGCATTTTCCCGCGGTAAAAAGTATCCTATGTTCATCAGGAATAATGTGGGCTTCTAATGGTAAAAGAATTTTTCAAATCGGTCCAGTAGTTTCGGAGCCAATACAACCTAACAAACAAACAAACAATCAAATCTTTCCTCTTTATAATATTTTTATGTTATATTCATGGTACCTATAGCACGGTATCTTCCACTAGTGGACAAAAAAAGTGAAGAGAAATTCAATAACACGTTATCTCTTATTTGCTTATAATTACTAAAATATATAAAGCAGTTTATAGTGTACAATTTGACTTGTCTAAGTGCTTACTTTGTAAGCATAAATAAATAAAGTTATTGAAATCTGAAATCTGTATAATATCTGCGAGTCTTGTCTCACAGAAATATAGTCTGTATCCCATAACTCAGTTGACATGGGATAGAAATAAACGTTAGAAATAAACTTTGATCGCTGCACTACAAAAAAGTTAGACATCTATTGAGCGCGTGTTTAACAAAAGCGTTACCACAAAACTGCGTTTTACGACGATTTACAGTTAGACACGGCTTATACATAGTTTAAACGAGAGTTAAGCTCTTGCTTAACCACACTAAGACACTGTTTAGCTAAACGCTTGTTAGACCAGTGTTTACGTTGGTTTTTGTAGTACCGCTGTAAACGTTTGCATAGATATAGTTTAAAATCTTAATAAAATATATTCAAAAACACAAACACCACAAAGTTTTGTTATTTATAATTAAAAATAGACACCCGGAAACATTTCCATGTCGCATTCACTGATTCTACTCGAAGAAAAATAAAGTGGAAATTTTTAGCGCGAATTCACTAATGAAAGTTTTTAAATGACCGACCAAAACAAGAAAAAAAAACTCCTGACCTCGTTATTTAGATTACAATCTTTTAGTTTGCGTTCAAATATATAAACTCTTTTAATAATGTTCCGTAAAAGCAAGGGAATAGGGCTCAGTGTTGCATGGTAGAGTATCATAGGTTGGTTTTTGTTTAAGAACTTTTTAGGGTTTCGTTGATAAAAGAAAAACGGTATCTTTAGTTTGTCCTGCCCTTTTTTGTAACAAAATCATAGTTTTTTTTTATGAAATTCCCGATGAACCCATAGATTATTTGATTGGGACCAAAATATAATCTACAGATAAAGGTATGTTACTGTCGTTTGGTTCCCATAAAAAATCATCATCATCATCATCAACTTATGTTGGTCCACTGCTGGACATATGTAGGCCTCCCCTTATGAGCGCCATAGCGCCCTGTCTTCAGCTTGCCGCATCCAGCATCTGCCTGCAGTCTTTTGCAGGTCGTCATCCTACCTGGCCGGAGGGCGTCCTACACTACGTTTGCCTAGTCGCGGTCTCCACTAAAGAACACGTTTACTCCACCGGTTAAAAAAATAATTTTATCAAAAACTCTTAGTATATTATTTATCTCAGGATATTATATATTAATATTTTATTACCTTAGTGACCTAAAAGTAGGCTAAAGCAACGTTCAAGGATAAATCTAAGAAGTGAAGAAGTAACAAAAAGTTTTCTTAGAAATATCTTGTTAGATTAATTTAAGATTAAAGTCTCCTCGAGAATCAAGTTCCTGGAAGATTTCACTATAGTATTCATCAATCTTATCTACCAGCTATTTTTTTTAAAGGAAATTAATCAAATACCTGCTTATTCTCGCTAATTGGGAATCGCCTTTCTAAATCCATACTAAAGCCTTCACCACACAGCCGCGATTTTGAAGCGCGTCTAGTGTCGCGCAATGTGTTGCGATTTTGTAGCGCGATTCCTTAAACGCAAGACGCAGCTGTGTGTAAGATGGCATGCGTCCTAATAAATTTTTTCCGTTAACAATTATCGCTAAATCGCAGGACGCGGAAGCGCGTCGGTCAAAATTTTTATCGCTTCGATAAAATCGCGGCACTGTGTAAGATCGTATGCATCTTAGTACAAAGTGTACTGCAAACAAATATCGCAACAAATCGCGCTACACAAGACGCGCTTCAAAATCGCGGCTGTGAGGTGGAGGCTTTAATATTATAAATTTCGAAATAACTCTCTCTGCCTGTCTGTCTGTTTGTTATGCTTTCGGCTGAACTGATCTTAATAAAATTTGGCATGCAGATAGATGTTATCCCGGGGACGGACAAAGGCTATATTTCGTCTCAAATATGTAACTCTGTCTGTCTGTCCTTTTAACGCCTAAATTGCTGCACGTATCTTAACGAAATTTTGCACGAAGGTAAGGGAAGATTTATATTAAACCGGGCCGTAACCGAGCTGGGCCGAGGCCGGAGCGGGCCGGAGCGGAGCCGATGAGAACGTTAGTAGACGGGCCCGGACGGGACACGGATCATGCACTGTTTAATATAAACTGCTACTTACATAGAAAATGTATGTAACGTTTCAAATCCGTGCCCCGTCCGGGCCACGTACACGGTACGCCCCGGGCCCGGTCTGATATAAATCTTCCCTAAACGGTATCCGGGGGGGTTAGACTACTTGAAAAACGGTAGCAAAGCTCCGGGCAGAAGCTAGTAAAAATTATTTGGCTTTTTAAGATATTTTGATGGTAACTGCGTCAAAAAGTTGCCTAAAAACAACGGATCCCCAGCACCATGACTCGACACGCCTTGCTTATATTTTAAACTTTTTTGTAAATCCAAAACAATGGCTTGAATAAAGGGCAAGCGTCAACAACACGCAGACAATGGCCGGCGATCTGTGCAATTAATCTTCGGGAATCGAACCTGCGATCGCTTGCGAAATGAACCGTCATACCTATCATGGTTTATTCTGGAGTTGTTTTGACGTTCACTGGATGAATCATTAAAAGTTATTGTATTTACGACATATTATATTTATGACTAGCGACCCGCCCCGGCTTCGCACGGGTGCAATGCTGATACTAAATATACTACTGAATTGGCCCCTCGGCCGGTACCGCCACAACCGCTGTGTTCCTGTTTTTTAAATCTGTAATATCATCGAAAATATTAATTCAAATTACATGCTGTGAAGGGAAATATTGATGTATATTTTTTATGGCTTCTTTTTTCTTTCTTTTTATCTGATTTCAAATTTGATTATTTATTTAACTGACTCATACATGTAATATTTTCATTAATTTAGATAAGTTTTTAAGATTTTATTATTGTAGATTTGCCTTTCAACTCTATTTTATAGTTTTTAAATTGTATGCGTTTACTGTTCTATTACCTATTTAATCATGTTGTGTATGCATATTTTGGTTAACAATCTAGTCTAAATCTAAGGTTTTGTTATTATAGTGCGTAATCCTCGCACTCTGGATAATTTCTAATTTCTAAGAAATCGAATTATATCGCAAAAATTTTCGACTTCGACGGAACTTGAACCCTTGAACTTGAGGGGAGGACGCGGGTTCAAGTCCCGTCGAAGTCGAAAATTTTTGCGATATAATTCGATTTCTTAGAAATTAGGAATCTAGTCTAAAGTCGACCAAAGTTATTATTTTTTTCAAAATTGATGTTCTAATTGGTTTCTGTTTTGCATATCAATAAATATAAATAAATAAATAAATATTAATTGCACAATGTACGCTACGTCACAGAGGTCGTCAAGAAGGAAGGACGGAGAAGTCTCCGAAGCAAGTTTATTCACCCTGAAGTCACTGCTAATGGTAAACCGTGTCAAATAAATTCTCGAAGTCTCTGCTCATGCATACCATTCATTTTAACTTTTGCAATAACCCATTTAACTTGGAGTTAATTATTGCTGGATCGAGTTGGATCCATCAGAATAATTCTTATTATACAGAATTGGTGCGACAGGGGCTGACTGATTGAACGCACTGCCTTACCGGCCCCCTGATTCCAGGGTTAAGGATTGTTTTCACTTTATAGATAAACTAGACGATCGCCTCGCGGTTTCACCCGCGTAGTTCCCGTTCCCGTGGGAATTCCGGGATAAAATATCCCGGAATTCCCAATAGTGGGAATTTTATCCCGGAATTAATAATATCCTATGTCACTCCCTGAAAAGTAAGCTTCCTAACGGTGAAAGAATTTTTCAAATCGGTCCAGGAGTTTCGGAGCCAATTCAATACAAACAAATAATCAAATCTTTCCTCTTTATAATATTTTTAAATTAGTAAGTACTGTAAGTAGGTACAATACAATACAATTACACTTTATTGCACGCACACCAAGAAAATACAAAAATAAAAATACAGGAAAAGAGAGATTCAGAGTTGTACAATTGGGGGCCTTATCGCTAAAAACGATCTCTTCCAGACAACCTTGGGATGGACACGAAGCAGTTGTACAAAAAGAAAGAAGTTAAGACAGTGGCGTTTTACTGGACTATACAATACATATAAATAAATAAATAATGTTGGACAATTCACACAGCATTATCTAGCCCCAAGCTAAGCAGAGCTTGTGTTATGGGTACTAGATAACTGATATACTTAATACAATACACATAGATAGATATTTTTTATTATACATAGAAAAATCCAGAACGCCCTGGAAAAATGTCTGCAGATCGTACAAACAGTTGTCCCGAGGCGGGAATCGAACCCGCAACCTCCTGCGTCGCAGGCAGACTTTCGCCCGCTGCGCCACAGAGGTCGTCAAGTATACATATATATACCTATAAGTATATAATACATAATATAAAATATACTAATAATAATTATACTATAATAATAATATATACCATACCAGTACACCCAGTTTTATAAAAAAAAAGATGCAAAATAAAAAACTAACAATTTATAACTGAAGAGAGATAGTGTTTATAGACCATATTCTTGAATACAAGGAGAGACTTTGCGTGTCTTGTAGTTGTAGGTAGAGCATTCCACAGCAGATTCAGACATCTTTATTGTCATAGGTACATCATACAAATAAAAAATTGTACAAATTATTTTTGTTTAAATTAAATGATGAGGCTATGACTCGTCCAAAGTACACTAAATACAATTTTGCTGTAGAGGGGCAATGGTTAAGGTACATAATATGCTTAAAACTAAGTTTCTTGTGTCTATCACTTAGAGTTAGGTGATTCAACGAGGATGTCAGGTAATTTAGGAGATTTAACCTTAATCTGACTGTAATCATTTTCTAAAAACTCTTTGATGCTATAGGCTTAAGTACAGCTTAGGTACAGTTTCTTAAGTTTTTGGATCGCCGTAAGAATGCTCGGGCGACTGAAGTCACGCGCTCCACAAGTCTCATAACTTTCCCAAAGTTCGGGAGTCGACAATAATTATTATTGTATTCTGGAATTAGTTAATTACACCTCGGATTTATATGGAAATCATGGTGCTCAGATAGTAAAGCCTGAACTCTACTTACAGATATAATATGTAGGTACAGTTGTTCTATCTCACGAAGTCCGTTTAGCCCTGGTTGTAGTAGTGACTTTGCGCTTAGTTGTCATGCTGACGGTACTCGCTACCAAAATTTGACGTGAATACAATGAGCACTAGTGACCCTGCTTCGACTTCTGAGCTTACGCACACTAAAACAATGTGTACATGCATTCACTATGACATACATAGCCCAACGGACTTCGTGAGATAGAAAAACTATCCCTACTTTGACCGAACACTACTATTCAGATGTTTTCCGAGAGATGATGATGATACTATTTTTGACGATCATATTAATTACGAATAAAACAAAAAATAAAATGATTCAATAAGCGGCGAAAATACTATGAGAGATTGCAATTATCTACTTACTAGGTACGATGATTTGTCTATGTAATGTATTATATTATGTATATCAGTCATCTGGTACCCATAACACAAGCTCAGCTTAGCTTGGGGCTAGATGATGCTGTGTGGATGGTCCAGCATTATTTATTTATTTATTTGTTATGTTATGTTATGATGGGTGTGTTTGAATTTTATTTTGTATCCAACCTCAAATGTCCAGAACACACGTTTTGTTGCTGTTATTGTCTGACAAGTTAAATATTCTATCTGTGCACCTCTTGCACACAGATGGTGTGAAGTTGGCTGGCTAGCTTGAACCACGGATAGCTATTCTCTAGATTAGACGATTGAAAAGTTGAAAATATTTATTTGCCTGATAAACAGACAGATAATTTTACACGCTAGGTTTGACGACTTAACTGAGGATTGAAAAATCCCACCATCTAATAAATACAATGAAATAAAATAAAACAGGTACTTACCTACCACAAAATACTCACAAAACAACCAAAACTGTATATCTTCTAGTATACCACACACCTTATCTAAATCAGGACAAAAACTCATGACAAACGACGGCAGTGTAAGTGAGAAGCGATGTTTTGCCCTGGTTTCCCTAAATCTAAATAATGGCGTAATGCAAATTATTAATTCCCTGTTTTGCGAACTTAGTCAGGTCTAGTGAATTCAATTACTGATTGTTCAGTGTTAGGTATGTAATGTTGTTTGTAAACCTAGGACTTTTTATACAGGATTTTAGATTATATGCCATCCTTAAAGGTACTTGATTTCTGCCCGGAATTTTTCATCAGGACATTTTAAAAACTACTGGATCCTTAATTTCTCTTAAGGCTAATAGTAGGGGTGATAGTGGCGCCACTACATATTTAATTTTATAATTACGTTATACAAAGGAATTATAGTAGACGATATCTATCATAAGCTTTTTTTAAATGTATCTTTAATAGTTTTGTACTGTATTATTTAGGCAGAAACTTGTTTCGAGAGTTTAGTTCCTATTGGTGGCCACCAAGCTCTCCAAACAAGGTTTTTGATTGAATAACACAAAACAAAACTATTACAAATACATTAAATAAAAGCTTGTGATAGGTATCGTCTACCAGCGGTTCGATTTTTTGATAATTCCTTTGTATAACTTAATGAATAAATTAAATATGTAGTGGCGCCACTATCACCCCTACTATTCGCCTTAAGAGTGGTTTATAGTACCTACTCGAGGGAGAATGAATTTACTACGAGCAAATCATTGGAAAATTTAAAAGAATTCCTGTATAAATATGACTAATTAGAAAGAAGAAGGAATAAGAATTAAAGATTAAATCAAATTTTGAGTCTTGTTTAATTCTTGGATCGGGACATAACAAAGTACCAATTCGATAATTTGTACCTAAAAGTTCATAAACTGATGTTAACAACAAAGCACTCTGTGGTTCTTGGCGTTAATAGTAACGAATTAATTGAAATCTGCTCAAAGAAAGCCGACCTATTACGTTCCATTGTGCCCAGAATGATGACATCGGCTCGAATCATCTCCGTTAAGACGAGCATTACACGACCGTTTATTATATTCAAAACAGTAGCTATCTATTGAAATTTGGTTAAGTACAGGATTGCTTGAGGGAACCCAGATAATTGAAATTTTCCGTACTTATCACAGTGAAATGGCGCTCATTAGACATAATCTATGGCTGAAATATGTATCTATGTATCTAAGCTGAAATAAATGAATTGAATTGAATTGAATTAGGTTTATATTATTACGCCTATGTCCAGCAGTGGACTAATATGGGCTGATGATGATGATGATGCTGATCATAGTAAAATGAAGATAGATATACCTAAGTATGTATTGTAACTTAAATTTTTTCTGAAAAACCAGCAAACATAGGTCTATCTTTTTCTCTGCATTTCACTTGTAATTGAATCACTCATCATGAACCTTGATCTGAATTTAGTGCTCGGTTATACATATCCTTTCAATATAGAAAACAAATTTGGGGTGTAGTCTGTTCTGAAAAGCATTACGCTAAAACAACCAATAGAGCTAATTCCTTAGAAATTCACGCTCACGCTCCTGAGTTGTACTTTAGTCAACTAAAACTTTATGCTAGCTTGGGGTAGTTCATGGATATTGCCTCAAAATATTAAAAATTCGCACCAGATTTCGTCTAATACAAATTTACGATTCTTCAGAACTTAAATTGTATTTAAGTTAGGTGATGATTTATTTTAATGTTCCGAGTAAGGCTCGGGGATTTTAGTTTAATTTTCCAAGAGTGTAACGGAGACTTCGCTGTTGCAAATTTTAAGTTCTTTCCGCCTCAGCACACAAACGACCATAGTCCACTGAAGTCACGACCATAGTCCACTATGTGCTGAGTCCGTTGCCCCCCCGCCCCCTCCCCCAAATAAGCGGTGTTTGTCATAATTACCACGCTTGGCAGGCGAGGCAGTTGAGGTGTTAAAACAGAAAGCAGCTGCTGCCTTTCCCTGATAGGTTCCCCTAGTCGACTCTTACTTAATAAACAGGCTAAGTGCAGTTCTTTATATAGAAATATTCAGATTTTGCTTAAAACATACGAATTTAAGTAAGTATAATTATAGTTTTCTTCAGTTATCTGTAAAACTTATACTAGCACGCCAACCCCCCTGTAAAAACATGTGTTTTTGGTCGGCAGGTAGAAAATGCCTTGGCATTAAGCCCACCAATAAAGTTTTAAATAAATAAATACACTCGACATCAAATAAACCGGGCCACCCGCTACCTTGAAACTCTGATTCGATTTTCTCAAAAAGTACTAAAATTACAACTATGAAAGGTATACCTACAGAAAGTGTGTTTCAAGCTAATTAAAATGACTAAAAATTTATTTTAAAGTACCGTCGTAATCACATTGTAATCAAGCAAAAACAAAATGCTAACGATTTGTTCTGTTTTGCCTAGAGTTCGCGCTTAGCGTTCTTTTTTTCTCCAACGAGGATAGTCGGATATATTTTATCATGCCTTTAGTTTTTATCCATCGTTTGCTCATACTCGAGTTTTTTTGATCCTGGATACGCCTGAGAAAGCAGCTCAAACTCTAGCTATACTCCAAGCAATTGTTACTCAACGTGAGGTCGCTCGCAGTCTTTGAATTAGCAGTTATTCAGTGCAACGAGTATAAAGACGCTACCTTGAGACTGGCATTCGATCGCCGCCCAGGGGCCCTATTACAATTCTCCGCAACCGACACTGTCGATGCCGATGACATGCGGCCGACGCACGCAAGCGATAGCTATTCTGTTTCTCTGTCGGGTGGGCATTTTTCATTCGGGCGAGATCCGGGCACACCCAACTACCTTCGTGAACGATCATGTGAATGAAACCACCAGAGAGCATAGAAACCTTGGACAGATTAAATAAAAACAAGTCAAGTACGAGTAGGACTTGTGCGAGGGTTCCGAACAAACTTATATTTACCCTAATGAGGACTTCATTATACCTTGTTAAGGGATGAAGCGTTGGTGTTCTTCCAACACAAACTAGGTTCAAAGTTAACCCGCTTACATTTATACTGGAAATATATATTTGTGAGCCGAATAATTTACACAGACACACTGCGTTTTTTTTGGTGATTTTGCTAAAATGAACGGTTTTCGGTTATTTCTCTTTACTTAAAGATAAAAATACATTTCCTTGTGCTGTAAGACCTTGCTTCTTGCCAAATTTCGTGATTCTAGATCAACGGGAAGTACTTTAAAGGATTACGTATAGGTTTTATTGCGAACATCAAAAAATAATTTTTGTAATTACTTAAGTAACTTTAAATAATTTAAGGTTTTCGGATATTCCTCTTCATTTGCGCTAGCTCTTTGCTAAGTTTAAACGTAAAAGGCTGTCACGAGTGATTCTATAATCTATAATATCCCGTGTAGACTCTTTCAATGCCATCCAAAGAAAGAGAATTGCGTCATTAACGTCCACAGGTTGAAATGTGTAAAAATGACACTATTGTAAGCCCATCTGACCGTCTGATATTATCGGACCCTTACATACAGACGGAGGGTGAATATTGCCACCTGACGTACTAAGTACTCAACCTAGTACCTTGAATTTAATATTTAATATATGTATTATGATTTTTATTTAACTTTCCTTTTTTATCACCTCAAAAATGGATCTTGTGTCTGAAATTAAGAATTAATATTATAGGCGTTCCTTTTTCCATTCGAGGTGCGGAACCCTCAAAAGAGCGGTTTTAGCGCCAAGTTTTGGTAAAATTAAGAACTTCGTCGTCAGCTGGGGGAAGTTGTTAGTTGTAGGCTTTGCTAAGAGATGGCGGTAGAGCCGCTTTTCTGAAAATTATGAAACGGAGAGTGATCTTCAAATAGCATGAGTAAATTTCAATAATTTAGGACGCTACGTGTATAAAATATTTTAACAATCATAAATCTACTGAAATTTTAGTGATAAATGGACAAAATATGGTGAAAAAACACCTTACGAAAATGAAAAGGTAGCTTTGTAGCTACCGTGCAAATTGACAGTGGTTCTTGAAAAAATGCTGTCAAATTTAATGTTTCGTTCGTACATTTTGCCCATTAGAATAGAGGTGGCCGCCGCAAAAGCCGCCATTTCAAGCTTCGTGCCGTAGCTTCGAGTTTTGATGAATTAGAATAGCAATTTGACAAAACGCAGCACGCAACTGTCGATTTCGTCGAAAGCGAATAGACCCCCAGGTACGGGAAGTCCTGGGGCTACATCAGCACCAGATGATCGCTATTTCCGTCTTACTGTTCTGCAAAATCGCCGCCTCAACGCAGTTCAAGTCCAACAAAGTCTGCGTGACGAGCGCCAAGTGGTCATAAGTTTGGATACCGTCAGAAGGAGACTTGCTGAATGGAACCTAACTCGGAACAGGTCCAGCATTAACGGTAGTCCACCGTCGCACACGACTTGAACCATAATGCGGATTGCAGACCGAAAGCTGAGCTAATTTAGTTTAGCTCGCATAGGTTACGCAGTTATCCATACTACATAGCTTAGTTTGTGTAGTTTGCAGTCTGCACACATGTATGAAAAACTGCGTGAGCTATGCAAGCTAAGTCAAAACTAAGTTAGCTTAGCTTTCGGTCTGCAACCCGCATTGGACGGTCGAGCAGTGGGGTAATGTGTTCATCACTGATGAGACCAGGGTGAGTCTACAAGGAAGTGATCGACGTCAGAGAGTATACCTATCGTCGCACTGGAGAACGTTATTATCAGTGTTGCATTGCGGAAACTGTTGTTTATGGAAGAGGATTTGTAATGAACTGGGGCGGCATCTCATCGGTGGCCCGGTTTATTTGCTTTCCAGTGCATATAAAACAATGGTGCCCATTTTCGAGAGATAAGACACGGAGGTATCTAACGTACCTTTGAGGATATCACGGATTAACCATTTCACTAAAACATAGATAATTTTCTTCAGACATCTTCCAATGGATCCCCTAAATGTGAAAACCTCATTAAGATAGGCGCAAAGCGGCTTACATAAAGGGTTTTGAAATAATACAGAAGGTAATTTTCGCTTATTCATTAAACGTAATTAAAAGGAGCGATGATGACGGAGCTCCTCTGAATTAATGTGCAAAGTAACGGACGACTCGGCTTATAGCAAATATAAAGACAAAAACGATAGCTTCTTCCTGTCGCTTTGCTCGACTTCAATAATACAGATTTCGATAATATAGATAACGTTTATCTAAAATTTTAAACACTAATTGCTGCCCAGGCAGGGTATTTCTATCCCATGGGAACTGATTTAAATAAAATTTAGCCTGTTTTATTAAAGGCCTAGAACTGGGTACTGTTGTTCTATCTCACGAAGTCCGTTTAGCCCTGGTTGTAGTTGTGACTTTGCGCTTAGTGGTCATGCTGACGGTACTCGCTACCAAAATCTGACGTGAATACAATGAGCACTAGTGACCCGGACCGCGTCTCGGGCGAGACTGATTGCTTCTGAGCTTACGCACACTAAAACAATGTGTACATGCATTCACTATGACATACATAGCCCAACGGACTTCGTGAGATAGAACAACTATACCTGTATTCAAATTGAGCCCGAGCCATTCAGTAGTTTTGGTGTAACAAACATCCAAACTTTCGCATTTATAATATTAGTGTTATTATAATCCCTTTATGGGTTACAAGTTTCTTCCGCGGGCTTCGCTCGCGTTATTTCTATGGAAAAAAATATATGTATATATATTTTTATCCCATGTCAACTGATGTATGTCAACTGATGTACCTATGTCAACTGTTCAGTAGTTTTGGTGTAAAGTGGTAACATACATCCAAACTTTCGCATTTGTACGTGTCTTATACAGGAAGCCACGGAAAGGGTCCCTCGATGTCCAGAATCACCTACTTCTGTCTTAGTACAACTTTTCCGTGGCACCCTGTATAATTTATGCCTTTACAAACAGATTTATTAAATTTACAAATTAAGCCCACAATTCGTTTAGGTATGTTAATAAACAGGATCAATCATAACATTATAATATGCTACTATTTCAAAACATTGTGTAATATTTTCGATTGATATCTACGCTATCGCAATAATATCTAATTCGTTCGGTGTATGATTATACCTGTATTTTTAGTTGTAATTACACAGATTACTTAACAAAATCTATTAGTTCTCCTTACACTCAAAGTATTTCTTTCTATATATTACATTGTTTCACTAGGGAGTAAGCCATCCCATTTGGTAAACGGGTTGTTATACTCCCGAGCGCAGCGAGGGAGAGCATGACAAGGCCGAGATATGGGTGATTTATTGTTCTGCTGAATTTATACTTCATGCATTGAGCAATGTGACGAAATTTTAAATCGACCAATATAAAGTTATTTCCTTCCCTGCGAAAGCCACGCGTTTTCGGCAGGTACAGTTAACGCAAAAAGCCTATGACAAACATTTTCTTTTACCTACGCATTTATGTATGTAACCTATTTTGAATAGTAGAGATGTTATTAGAAGGGATCGATGATTATAAATACTTTATGAAAGTTTTTTTCTTTTTAATTTTTGTCTGTTAGTAGTTTAACCCCCAGGGGCTAAAGACTTAAACTTGAATTTTAGTCCCGCTAAGCTACGCTACAATGGTTCATACACTTTTTGAGCGACAGAAGTGAACATTCCATTTTTGGGTACTACCTTTATTTACCTAAATCTATTTTATGTAGCAAGTTGTTTCTCGGTATCCAGTTTTGTAGACTCTTTCATAGCCGCATCTTTCTTGTGCTCCAGGTACAGCCATCTGAAATCAAACCTTCAACTTAACAAAATCTTTTTGCCACTAATGTAATGATAGACGATATGAAGACAATCAATAAAATTGGATCATTAAATCATTCATTTATGTTTAAATTTAAAAAAAGTTTTTTTATTTTTTATAGGCAAATAACGCCTATGTAACGGAGTTGTTAGTCCACAGCTGGACAAAGTGTGTGACGTCTAGGGTCATTTCATGAATTTAGTGAGCGAGTGATACAGTTGCAAAATAACTTGGACATTTTTATTTTTCTCTCACTAAAGGTGAAATTAAACTTGATGTTGATAATGATCAAACAAACAAAACATTAAACACCATAAACGAATTTGAAATCTGAAATAAATCAATCGTCTGTCAAAATCATTAACCATTCCTGCGTTTTGTGCGTGCGCCGTGCACCTCGTGCATTTGGAACGCAAACCGAACTCGACTAGGGGCCGGCGGGGTGAGGAAGCGATCTGGTGGAGAGCGAGGAGTGTCTATTTTATACGTTAGTATTATTATATATTCTCTGGCGCGACACATGCTTGTCTCGTGTGGTACCAGTAGACCAAAACGGAGATTATTCTCTAGGGTAGAATAGACTATATTGACTTAATGACATTGCACCGTCATACATTGCGTATATTATTGAAGTTGAAGGAATGAATTTCTAATAATTTACGCATTCGACGACAAAGTGGCGTAATTTTTTTTATTCTACCTCAACCTCAACAGCCTGTTTTGGTCCACTACTGGACGCAGGCCTCCTCCTCATAAGCACCTTATAGGCTTTATCACATGGGGGTAATGCCCATAATTCCCACGCTGGGCATGCGGCTTGGGGATCGCACTTCGGTTGTAGAATTGTTGTGCAGGGGGTGCTGCTCGCCCCCGGTGGATATCCTTTTGTCGCCTCTTACGACACCCGCGGGAAGAGTTGGGGTGGTGCAATTCTAAGCAACTGCCTCTATTCTACCCTAGACATCTATCCCGGTTCTTGCCCTGCTTTAACGGTCGGAAGTGTAGCTGAGTAGTGTTTTATATAATTGCTAGGGCTTTGGATGTTTCAAAGTCTTTTGAATATAGCGGCCACCAAGCGGTGTCAAAAGCGGACTTTGTATCTAGGGATACTGCAATTGAGTGTTCATGGGTTAGGTTAGGTTTTTTTTTATTGTAAGCAAATGTAAATTTTCAGTAAAAAAATATTTTAATATTATTTTTCAGTTGCGTACAGAGCCTTGTCACACAAGCAGCACAGATGGTCGTGACGTGACCTGTCTTTGGCCTGCACTGAAAAGCAGCGCTTGGTAGACACACCAGGTCTACTCAGCACAATGCTGAGTGTAGGCCATGTTTGCCCTAATCATTAATATAATGTTTAGTTACTTAGTTAATGTGTTGTGTAGTAAATTTAAGGTAAATAAAATTATTTTCTTTCTTTCTTTCCTTTTTTCTTTCTTCTTCCTTCCATATCGTCGGCTAGCTAACAACACCGCGCAAGTAAAATTCTACTACATTACAGAAGAGCAAAAAAACTGTTTTATTTTATCATTTTAAAGGTAAATGAGCTGAATATTATTTTATATCATTAGCTAAGTCTTATCAATCGTCTCAAACATCAAAACCTTAGGAAATCTTTTCCCTATTACTTGTATTTGATTTGTGCGGTGTTACAGATTAATTAGGCTGTGTTACCATATAATTGGGCGGTGTTTTCAAAAAAATTACATCGTAATGTCATTTATTATTTGGAAAACACCGCACTAGTTTACAATAACAATTAAACACAGCGACATGCTGTGTTTACTTGTTGTTGTTAATAAAACATTGATGAGAAAGGAAAGAAGGAAAAAAATATACAATTTTCAGGCTTTATTAAATTTATTTATTGTAAGTATTGAAGATAAGTATTGAATAGGTAGATAAATTTAGTCCAGCTTAACCGGTTATTTTAAAGTAATCACCAGAAAAATCGTTTAACTATGAGGTAGTTGGTCATAGAAAGTATGGCACCTTTCAGGTATAACAGGTTTTAAATCCTGTAAGTCTTGGTACTTACGATTCGCTATTGGCAACCTTGCGGAGTAAAGTTTTGGGAGCTCATTTATAGGCTTTATACGATGAAGAGGTGTAGGCCTTAATGGTAAAGGCTTTAGCTCTTCATCAAAACTTGTTTTGTACTTTATGATACCATCTGGACTATACTCTAACAATCTTATGTCTGTTACGACGGGATCACCAGTTCTTTTTCCCGGGCGAATGGATTTATATATCAAGTTTTTACTAAAATCTGTGAAAAAACTGAAATCCAAAAGTTTCCCTTCATAAGGCATTGGATTTGTCCTGGCCTTCTTTGATATGTCCACATATTGATCTGGTAAGTAAATTTCCTTTCCTTTTGCTTTACATTCTATGGCACTGTGCACAGAATCGCACTCCATCTGTGTGTGTCCCTTTTCGAGATATTTTTGAGTGATGATCACCTTCTTTTCAATCGCGAGACGTAAAAGAGCATCACTGAGAATGGCGTTGCGATTCTGTGCACAACATCCGTCTGAGTATAATATTACTGGCAAACTTTTCTTGTTCAAGGTATTGGAAATAAGGTCCACTACACAAGATGCAAAAGCAGACGCTTCAAGCCTGCTGTTGGACTCGTCGAACCAATAGCACATGACCTCATGGGTCGCTAAGTTGTACATCGTAAAATTGTGAACACAAAGCTTCGTTTTATAATATATGGCACTGGCTTGTAGAAATGGCACCATCGTTACAGATTCTACATCCTGTGTAAAAACGTGAAACATACCGGTTTGTGCAAACAATTTGTCTGAAGCTTTTTCCGCTCTGGCCCTATTTTTCTTGATTGTGTGCTGGTTATAATCTTCTTCGCTGATATTTCCTATTTTGAAGCTGCAGCATAGATCACATTGGTCTTTTTTGGGATGGAAGAGAGCAAGATTAAGTTTGTCAAAAATAGAACCAAACAGTTTGCGGCCTAAACATTGTTGTGAATCAACTTCACAAGCATTTTTGTAGACTCGATACAATTCAACCACACTATCAAAGACTGGCTCCAAATACAATTTTGATGTGCTTTGTCGGCAGTAATGAGATGGCATCTTCGGGAGTTTAGTAAGGAACTGGACAAGAAATTCCTTGGCATCCGTTTTATTTGGTCCGTTTCTTTGCTTCTGTGACGTTTGATTATTAGGCGGCATGGCACAGTCTGTTTTTTCTAACCAGTACCTGACGAACCAATCTTTAATGCCGAGGGTAGCTAGAAACATTTTCTTACAGACCTGGTATCTTTCATGTTCAATTGTGAGATAGTAAGCTCGGCTTTCACCTCGGTTTGAGTTCGGATTTTTTGTGACCTTCTTTTCAGTTTTCAAGACATGAGAACAAATGTATGATCTTCTTTGTTCCCAAGACATGTTTTTCCAAAACGTTGTAAATAACTGCTGTCGTGACTCTGAAGTTATACAATTGCAAGCTCTCAGTTTTGATCTTATGCAAAAAGCAGAAGCGCACGGTGGTTTCAAGGATCGTGCCGGCTTAAAAACATCATGCTTCACTTTAAACTTTGTATTACTTACTTTTTCATCTCGTCTATATCCTAAATAACTTTCTCCCTTTTCTCTTTTCTCCTTAGCTTGATTTCTTTGCCATAACTTTGGATTCATTGTAGCTTTATTGTGTCGTTTTTTATTGTTTGTTATATCGCCGTGATATGGAACATCGCTAAGAATTACCACTCTATTGTTAGAAAATGCAGAATTGGACAAGGGCAGAGTAGAAGACTGAGTCTGCTCAAGACTCAAGCTGGGTTCAATATTACCTTGACAAGCTAAGCTTGGAGTAGGTTGGTCTTCGGCCGGTGCTTCTATTAAGCTGGGAGAAAGGAGTGGTAAACACTCAAGCTGAACGGAAGGTTCAGACAAGTCATCCGGTCTTGGGTGTGTCTGTTCTGCAGTATGAGCTTCGATCAGGTTGGGAGATAGGGGCTGTAGACAAGCAAGCAAAACATTTGCTTCAGGTGCTTTATCTCGGCTCTGGTGAGGTAGCCCATTTTCAAGTGCATCTTTTGAAGTGGTGGAGCAATTGTTGTACATAGTGATGTAAGAGTTTCAGGCAGTGCATTTGGGCTTGAGTTAGGCTTGTTATCAATGGGTACTTCAATCATCTCATTTACCTTAGAATGTGGTGCACAGAAAAGCGGGACAGAGGCATCGTGCTGTTTACTTGGGCTTTGGTTAGACAGAACATTAGTAGGCGCGATTGTTAAGCTACATGGAGAGATTGGCACAGGCATAAGTGGAGTAATATCTTCAGGTTCCTTACTTCGACTTGCGTTAAACTGGACATTGATATTCTGTGATGTTCTGGTAACTGACTGGAGACTAATTTCTGAATTTAATTCAATATACTGATCACCAAGTTGTTCTATGAATGGTAGATTCTCTATATTTATATTCGTTAAATCCAAAGTCTTACAGGGTTCTGAAAAAAAAAAACATAATATCAGGGGAAAAGTAGGTACTTACTTACCTAATTGATGAATTCATGAACTCATGAAATTCATATCAAGTTTAATTTCAGTGACTGGCTGGAGCTTAGGCTGGTTATCCGCAGGTGCTTGTGACGCACACAATGGTGGAACAGGGGCTATTGTCTTCGTATGGTTAATTTCATCCGATTAAAATTCAAACAATCGACGATAAATGAAACCATACTCATTTTAATCAATGAATTATTCAAGACTGGAAATAAGCATTATAATACAGAGCTTGGAAAATTAAATTTGGCTTGTAAAATTTAAAAAAGTGAAATTTAAGTAATTGTTCTTACCAAGTTTTATATTTTTTCCAGCATACTTCATTTTTGTACTTTTGCATTTTCGCTTAGTAGTTATTTTAAGACCTGATTTCGTCAGTTCTTTAACCAAATCGTCTTCACCTGATGTATCTTCTTCGTCATACATTGTTAAAAGGAACTCTGTAATGTAATAAGGGTATTAGGCAAGGTAAAACACCGCTCAAATCGTAAACAGAAACATTAAAACACCGCTCAAGACAGAGACACAGGTTTTAGATGAACTAGGGCATTAATTCCTATATAAATCGATACAATTGTACGCATAATCAATAACTTACCCTTTTATCTGCGTCTTCTGTTATTTATTATCACTTCTTCACGATGTTACTAAGTAAAAACAAACTTTTAAATTGACAGCTTCCGAACCGCGTAAAAAAGTATGACGGAATGACGACTTGTGCGGTGTTTCACAGAAAAATGACTAACGCAGTGTTACAATTTTTTGAATAACGGCTCCTGATTGGTCGACATACTTGAATCTGATAGGTAGATCGAAGCGCGCGTATAACCTGCATCCAATGGCATTAAAATGTCGATACCGCCAAATTTCGACTCGCGCGGTGTTGTTTGCTAGGCGACGATATGTATTAAAAATAAAATTTATACTTTACCCAAAAATACCAATGGCTGGAAGAGTCATCGCAGCCCCCAACAAGAACACAGCCCCCGGAAGGATGTTCAGGGTCGCCATGTAGGTTCTGGAGTACAGAGGCCCGTAGACCAAAGGCATTGTCGCCTCTGCCAGCCCGAAGAGAGAGTTCATTTTACCTGAGGAAGGGAAATGGGAAATAAACATTCTAGGAAGTTGTAGAGCCTCGGGCAAGCATGATGCTTTGAAATTATGAAACTTTGTCTTTTAAATGATTCAAACCTTGAAAGGTGTATTTAATTTAAATGTTCTAAGTATAAACAATCTATCGTAGTTTGACAAATTCATTACCAACGTAAGCGGGTTAACTACGAACCTTATTAGGGTTGGAAGAACACCAACAACGTTTCAAGCCTTAACGAGGGACATCTTCAGAGTGAGTTGAAGGGATGAAACCTTGGTGTTCTTCTAACTATGTAAAATATGGAAGTTCTTTTTTAAAAACACCATGTTCGTTTTTAAAAAATAATCATTTAAAAATACCCACTTTTTACTAAAATGTTTGTGTGTCCCTGTCGCTTTGCTTACCCTCCTACTAACTAACACACAAACATGCCTCATACATGCCTCGCCTCCTGTTCTTTTCTATCTATCTATCTACTGAACGTGCCTCCCCATATCACCTCACCTCAACAGACTATATTGGTATACTGCTGGACGCAGGCCTTTCCCTGATAAGTGCTTTATTCCAGAAATTCTTTAGCATGGCAATTAAGATATTTAATATATTACCAATGGAATTTAAGGATTCGCCAATGACATAGTTTAAAAATAGACTCGATAAATGGTTACTGACTCATTGTTTTTATAGCGTGGAGGATTATTATAATTAATAATACTGGACAAATAATACTAGACAATTCACACGGCATTATCTAGCCCCAAGCTAAGCAGAGCTTGTGTTATGGGTACTAAATAACTGATATACATAATACAATGCACTATATAGATAGATATTTTTTATTATACATAGAAAAACATCCAGATCACCCTGAACAAATATCTACAGATCGTACAAACATTTGTCCCGAAGCGGGAATCGAACCCGCAACCTATTGCGTCGCCGGCGGACTTTCGCCCGCTGCACCACAGAGGTCGTTAATTAAGCAGTTAAGACAGTTTTAATTTAATTCTTGATCATTACTATTTATTTTCGTAGGTAGGTTTATTAATATTCACATACCAGCCCAAAACTACTGATAGTATTACATTGATACCACTGATAAAACAACAGCATTGTAGTATTTGACATGTCTTCTGTGGATAAACAATTCTATTCTCTATTCTATTCTATTATTGTGGGTGACTGTAATCTGTACCCGAAAATCTCTACCCGCTGTAAACGGCTACCGAAATTCGTTATTACTGTAAACGATACCCGTTTTCCACAACCTTCAAATGAGTCAACTAGAAAATATCGTGGAGCATTAATTTAATATTCCTCCCCCAAATGAGGAATAATCACCACGCTTAGCAGGCGGGTACCAACCCGATAGCAGTTGAGGTGTTAAAAATACGCAGAAGGACGCTGCTCAAAAGTCAACTAAAAGAACCTAACAGAGGAAGCGTCCTCTGGCAGGTTCTCTTAGATGACTTTTACGATATCCATGGACTGAGATGCACCATAGATTAATACGCTGTGACCTCTTAATTGTTACTTGTAACTGGATTGGTTTCCGCAATTAGGCCACAGGTGGGCCCTTTTTGCGTGTCGGGTGGGGGCTGCTAATTAACCACCCGATGTCCTCCAGGAAGGCCAGCAGCTCGCTAATGCCGGTGCATGCCTCCCTAGGCGTCCTCGGTGTCCCGAGGTATTGTAGTCGTTGAGAAGCCAGGCTATCGCACTCTACAAGCACATGCGCGGCCGTCTCCTCTGCGTTCATGCACCCCCTGCATAGGGGGCTGTCCGTGATACCCAGATTAAATAGGTGTTTCTTAAGCATGCAGTGTCCTGTGACAATACCGACGATTTGTCGGAGCTTGTCACGCTGTGACCTCTACGGCTTGCTTAATTTGAAGCTAAAAAAAATCCTGGATAAATATTCACCGAATTCATCCCCGCTGACCAGCTTCGTGGCTATGGACCGCATCGCTATAAACGAGGTCCCGTTGAGAATTTCCAGCAGAGGCGCTGAAAAATACAAAGACAACATTCAGCTACGCTTTCTTACAATTTGGAATTCGTCAATTTTCATATGTATTTTTATATACTTATATTTTTTGATATATTGTTTGTATCTGCGAAAGACTGCAGGCAGATGCTGGATGCGGCAAGCTGAAGACAGGGCGCTATGGCGCTCATTAGGGGAGGCCTATGTCCAGCAGTGGACTAATATAAGCTGATGATGATGATGATGTTTGTATAAGTAAGTATATAAATAAGGTTATAAAAAAATTTCACTTTCCATTTTTTGACAAACATATCCGAAGGCCAGACGCATATGGTCGCCGCGGTTGAAATTATGTGGCGGTTATGGCCGTACACAAGCAAGCGCACAAGCGGTTGCATAGGCGGTTGTATTCCGCACACTAGCGCCGCCACCTATTTTTACTTTATAATAACGTTAAACCATTGAAATCTAAGTAAAATTCTGTAGGTAGATATGGTAGGTACGTTCTCCCAGCGCTATCTCAACAAATGGCCTGTGTTGTGTTACCTACAACTAAACACAAAGACACGCTATTTCCAATCTAATGCAATACACCTATTGAACAACAATAATGGAAAGACGTATCTAGACCGAAGTGCGATCGAGACACCAATACACGCGAAACACGTACGCCGGCAGCGCCGGTCCGACTGTGACTGAGGTGGGTGGACCTAATTGGACTCAATTTGAGCGTTCCACTTTCGAGAAGCCAGTGCCCAATCTCCTGAATTTTACTCACATCGATGTGTTAAACACAAGAATTTTTAAATATCCAGTGCGCAGTTTGTGATACCTATCCTAAGATTTTTGATCCCTCGGAAATAGTTGTTTCGTATAATTTAGACAGATAAGCCAAAACAGAGTTCGGTGGCCACCAAGAGCACCTTCGCTATTCTGTATAAAGGAAATAAAAGAAAATTATTTTATGGCCATTAAAAAAAAGCTTATGATAGGTATCATTAACTGTACAATGGACTTTTAAAAACTCCTTTGATTAACGTACTTATTAGAAAAAAAGGCAACAGCGCTATTTAGAGGCGTACAACCGCCATAAACTGAAAAAGCGGCTACCCGATTTTTATCCGCTCCCGCGTTAATCGCTAGTGATGCAAGTATCTTTGTGCCAAATACCAAACTCTGTTTTAAGTTAAAGCGCTCGTTCATTTCTGAACCCATGCATGAAAGTTATAGGTGCACTAAATGAAACATTCATAACTTGAACAAAGTTCTCACCGAGATAAATCTCCAGGTTATTCCTCGCGAAGGCGTACGCGAACGAAGCCACTATTTTGCTCGTGCATGATATTATACCGAGCATCGTGTCGTCCAACTTTAGGTAGTTCGTGAAAAGACTCATCGAGAAGAATGTACCTGAAATAATATTTTTATCACATCATAAATGAGAACTAGTATTTACAATTGAAACAATTGAGTTAACTGCAGAATGTTGCAAACAATCTACAGATAGCTCAACTGATCCATATCAATAACAGTCGGAAGCGTCCCGAAGACGCTGGCTGCATTGCCTCGCTGTTGCAATGCTGATGCGCTGCGCCAGATACTCACAATTTTCAATATTTTTATGTTATTTGATTGTAATTTTCTTTGTAGATAAAGTTTATAGCAGTAAAAAAAATCACATCTCGCGCACCACTTAGCTCAAGCTCAAGCTCAACAGCCTGCATTGGTCCACTGCTGGACGCAGGTCTCCCCCTGATAAGCCTTGTTGGCTTTTATCTCATGGGGGTAATGCCCATAATCCTCACGCTGGGCATGCGGGTTGGGGATCGCAGTTAAGTGGTAGAATTGTTCTGCATGGGGCGCTGCTGCCCGCCCCCGGTGGATATCCCTTAGTCGCCTCTTACGACACCCGCGGGAAGAGTTGGGGTGGTGCAAATTCTAAGCCGGCACCACACATCTACCACGTAAACTTATTACACATATTCACTTTGTCGGCTCTTACGACATCCACAGGAGGAGTTGAAGCGGTCGATTCTCACACCACGACCGCGGGGGCCAACCAGCTAGCCTACTTGAGGAAGGGCAGCATCACTTCCTTCTGTGTGTTTTTAACACCCCCATTACTGAGAACTACCTGCCTGCCAAGCGTGTCAGCACTCACACGCTTGGCCGGCAGATTGTTGCGTCACTATACAATGCATCCTTCATCAGATGAAGGATACATTCACTTAATATTAATATGAAAAATGTTTATTAACCATTTCGCGTAAACCTTCTATAATGTCAATTTGTCGAAAGGCGGGCTGTGCACGCGAATCATATTTTGTTAGATCATAATCAGAAAAGCGGAATTGTTACTAAATATTTTTCATCTTAATATTTTGCTATGGATTTCCGCAAAGTAAAGCCTGAATCTATAGATAGTGTGATGTTTCACATGTACGGTTGGAAATAGTACACTGGCTTCCACAAGTCTAATAAATTCAAGTGAGCCAGCCAAGAGCATTACCTACTAGATTGGTGAGCATGGCGTACGTGGACCACACACTGTACTGCACCTCGTCCCAGTTGAACCGGAACCGTGTGAACAAGTAAAATATTGTATATTCACCTGAAATATATACAATCTATTGAATGGCGCGTAGGCATTCCTTAACAAGATAAATTAAAAATTTTATAAACCCGCCGACGTTTATTGGCTCATCAGATTTTCATACATGGCTAAGAACACTCGGGATACAATTTATCATATTATATCATATTAATCATATTATACAATTATCTATGACACAAAAAAAACTAAACGAAAATCGGTTCATCCGCTTGGGAGCTACTATACCACAGACAGATATACACGTTAAACTTATATCACACCTCTCTTTTTGAGTCGGGGGTTAAAAATAAAAATAAAACTCGGCCCTGTCTTGGAACCTGTCAAATAAATTATAGGTAAGTATAATTTGGCGTGTTTTAAAACGCTATAAATCGACCTAAAATTACTGAATACTGAAAATGGGTTTGGAAGTCGTTTTACACCCGGAACACTTAGATAGCGCGATCAAATTTTTCTAGTCGCGACATTAGTTATAGGTAATTTAGTTTGATAACACATGGATGAATCGACGGAAGAGAGGAGGCCTACCTTGAAACACGAAATACGAATTTTCGGAAAACGGATCGCACGAGACAAACAAGTTGTACCACCAAGTTGCTTCGGACTCGTCACTTATTGACACCTTTGGTTTCGGATCTCCGAGAAATAAATATCAAAACCAATTTCATAGTAGGATCATCGAATGAACGGATCGGTCGTCCTTCGTTGTATGCGATCCGCCATCCGTCAACTTTGTGATTTGTTTTTCAAAGAAGACTGGTTTGTTTACGCCCGTTGCCATGGTTACCACTGGGTACCAGTGATTGTGAAAATTATCATGTGACTAGCTGCATGCTTACTACCTAGGCTTGTTCTTGCTCGGTCAGTAAAGGGATCGCTCAAAACTAGTACAATCGTACTGAAGTACTAGTTCGGACTTCTAGTACTATTAGTACCCTGCTCGGCAAAATTTTCGAGTCGATTTAATTCTCCGAAATACGCAATTGTTATGTTTTGTTACGTTTTTTTTTGGGCGGGAACAACAACGGCTGGGGTTTCCTCTGGGAAAACTAAAATATATCTATAACCTGGGTTTTCTTCTGTAAGCAAATATTTGATTTCATTTTTGATACCTATTTGATTTTTGATTTATAAAAATACTTTTCATATTACTCTATACTCAATGATTTATTAAAAACAAACAAAACAAACAAGAATACGAACGAAATTCGCAAGAAAAGTCGTTCCTTCCTTGCTCGCAACAAAATTCATACAAGGTAAATTAAACAGTTCACTTACAGTTGAATACATAAAATAAAAACAAGGAAAAATGATCTCTACGCTAAACAAACAAAGTTCATCTTTCTATTAGTTACCGAATGTTTTTAAACTGGTACCTTAGACCCAATGCTGACAAATTACCAAAAATAGCAATCCAGTCGAGTAATGTTGACACCCTGACATGAGACTAATTATAAGGAGTTTGAGCTCTACAAAATTTTGCAGCATTACATTACATGGCCGAAGCAAACAAATGCATATCTCCGTCTCTTTTACTACAACGGATTATGCGCTGTCTATCTCTGTTCTTCCTTATCCTTTCTGTCTTGCAATGCTGTCCGACATAATGTAACAGTAACCTAAAGCAAACATGAGTACTACTGAACTAGAGAACTAGATGTATAACTCTGTCTCTTTTAGTACCGCGGATTTATACGTTTTCTATCTCTGTTCTTCCTTAATGATTCCCTAATAGTTCTTTTCTTCTTGCTATCAGATTTTAAACTTTGCGGCATACAAAATAAGATCTTTTTAGATTAATTGTTCCGAGATTTCGTGACTGATGAGCAAGTGTACTAGTGTACTGCTAGGAACGAGTTTAGCGGAATAGCTCCTACTAGTTCACATGTGGGAACTAGTTCTTTTTAGGACATAGTGTCTGAACTACACAAGACTATTACTACCCGTTGTCCTATTACCCGTTTTCCCGTAAGAATGAAGCATTTTCCCGCGGTAAAAAGTAGCCTATGTTCATCAGGAATAATGTGGGCTTCTAATGGTAAAAGAATTTTCCAGTAGTTTCGGAGCCAATTCAATACAAACAAGCAAACAATCAAATCTTTCCTCTTTATAATATTAGTACAGATTAATATATAATATATTAGTATAGATAGTATATAGTATAGATGATGTTTTAGATAACGTTTGACGACTGTTATCGAACCACTTCAAAATCAACCTTTTAAAAACTGCGAAACAATCATCAAAATCTTAATAACGATTGGCGAAGATATCAGCAAAATTGTTGTAGCTACTCGTGATTCTCCTAAAGTATGTTTATTTTTAAGTTTTTGTTTATAGATAAATAATAATAATAATGCTTGACAATCCACACAGCATCATCTAACCCCAAGGTAAGTAGAGCTTATGTTTATGGGTACTAGATGACTGATATACATAACATACTTAAATATCAATGCCTCGGCATACATTTTTATTGTGATCACATAGGGATCTTTCTTTATAAAATAGTAAAAAAATATGCAAAATCGGATAACCATTATCGAAGATATCAAGAAGGATAAACAAAAAAAATAGTACAGCTGAATTGAGAACCTCGACCGTTTTTAAATCAGTTGAAAAAGACTATAGGGTCTATCCCATTGTGACCGATGCGATTTTTACATATAGGTTTTCTCTGAGTTCTATGGGCTATATGCTATGGATACACAGGTAGAAAATCGCGGGCAGAAGCTAGTATCTACTTATAATGCATTTGACGGTAATAATGAGTCGAAAGAAAACGTGAATGAACTAGGTATTAAACTGCACCCTTCAAGTAATCCTTTCAATCATTTTGCAAATAACAAGATTATAGAAGAGCATTGTGTTTGTTTGCTATAAAATTATTGAAGTGCTTATTATAAGTTGAATGCTCAAATATTTATTCATAGTTTAACCTGCCAACAAAGATCTTAATAATAATATATTATTGTAGGTACTTTCATAACAATGTTTTGGAAAGATGGAAAAATGTCATATTGAGGCAGAGAAAAACAAAACCACACCGTGCTGCAATAAGGGGTTTTCTATATAAAACGTCAAGTGCGAGTTCGACCCGCAAACTAAGGGTTCCGTATAATTGTAAGACCTTGTGTCTTGCCAAATATCATGATCCTAGGTCAACGGGAAGCTGGTACCCTGTAGGTTTTGGTCCATGGCAAAAATATAAAAAACGTTTTTTTGTGAATAAACGACTAATTTATGATTTTTTCCTTTACTTGTGCAAGACCAAGACCTTGCTTTTTGCCAAATTTTATGATTCTAGGTCATCGGGAAGTACCCTATAGGTTTTGGTACATAGCGAGATTCAAAAGTTTTTTGTGTAAATATATTATAATACACATTTACGTTTTTCAGATCTTCCCTTTTACTTGTGCTGAAAGACCTTGCTTCTTGCCAGATTTCATAATTCTAGATCTAGAACCTATCGGGAATTACCCTATAGGTTTTGTGTGAATGTGATTCTCTTGGAAATTTCAAAATATTTGGGCATAAACTGTAACATTTGATTGCGTTAACGTACCTAGAAGTTTTATTTATATCGAGGCTCGAAGGTTACGAACTTGAGTCTTTGATGTTAATTTCAACTCGATACCTCCACGTGTTCATGAAAAATGGGGGTTCATAGACGGACAGAAAGGCAGACGGACAACAAAGTGATCCTATAAGGGTTCCTTTTTCCGCAGAACAATAGAGCCCTAGAGATTGGCATTGCCTTGTGATGTCACATCAAACTATGCAAGTTCTAACAGTAGTTTCACAGTTTACCTCACACATGCAAACAAACTAACAACATACGTATTATCCCTATACACTAGCCTAACTCGACGTAAAATGTTTGTAAACATACCACCCATATTGCCCTAAAATTTACTCTGTTGCCCATCTTTTAATACGAAATTTACATTACTTGTCGATTTGAGATCTGTAAATAGACGCCGAGCGAATGAGTTTTAGTTATTTGTGCCGTGTTTTGTTAACAAACATTCTACATTGAGTTTGGATAATGTATAGTCGGTGCTAACAACCTCTACATAATATCAGATTTACCAATTTAAGCTATCAACTTTCGTGTACAGATAGGTGTCTGTTGATTAGGTTTGTACTACATTAATGGTGGGTACTGTCTATTGGGAGCTTCGTACGATAAGAAAATTATCAATAGGTAAGGGTACACAATGTCACTCTATAAAAACAAGAATGATGCTACCATCAGACCTTATTGCAAAAATACATAATGAAGGACTTGCTTATTTGCAATTTTACATACCATGCATAGGGCCGAAGATAACACACACGACGATGAGAAGTAGGCTCACCCTGAGCCTCTTGTTACCAGGCCCTCGTTTGAAGACCACCTCGAAGGTCTTTAATACCAGTTGAACGTCAAAAAAGTCTCGGAGAATATTGCTGCAGGCGTTCATATTTTTCTAAAAATAAGATTGATTTTACTGAGAATCTTTTTTAAAGTTGCATGTTATAATACTTTATTCACAAGGAAAATTATAGTAGTATTTACAATTGAAACAATTGAGCTAACTGCTGACTGTTGCAAACAGTCTACAGGTAGCTCAACTGATATATTTATTCAAACATTATTCTTACCCTTTTCACAAGTTTCTTCGGATTTGGATCTTCCAAATAATAAAATCCGTAAATTAAACTGAACATGTACATCATCGAAGATATAGAGAATACTGCATAATAACCGAAGTGCTTCAGCAAAATCCCGCTCAAAGCACTCCCTGCGGGATAACCCATGGACATGAAAATATTGACCATGCCCACCCTGTACGTTCTGCTCTCAGACGTGGTGATATCACCTATGTAGCTGAAGACTCCGATAAAATTGGTGAACCAACCTCCGGTGATCGCTGGGAATATGGTTTCAGTGAGCACCGCTACTTCGACGGGCCATTCGTAAAAGAAATAAGTGTTGACTATGAAGCCAAGACACGAAAGGAACTCTCCCACTATAGGAATAAGAATGCAGGCTTTTCTTCTGCCGGTTTTGTCACTCCAAGCTCCGACAAAGAGTATAAGCATTAATGGTATGGCGGTTTGGATTATGTTCTTCCAGACTTGCATACTGGCTACAAGTCGTTGCACATCTTCTTCGTATATTGTGTAGTTTTCTGTTTGTCTTAGGGTAAGGGCATCGCAAATCTCTGAGCTTATATTTAGGTTTACTCTACATGCCTTTTCTAGGTTTAGGTTTTGTATAGCTATGGAAGCTAGGACACTCGGCATCACGTAGCAGGCCATAATAGGTTCAACTGTTATATTTTCTTTTATGAGTTTAAGTCGCTCCTTGTAGGATAAGGCTGGTTTTTCGTTGAGTTCAGTTTTATTTCCGTCTTCATTGACAGGTTTCGTGAGGAGTGCTCGTTTACTTTCATCTTCAAATTCTAGATCTTCAACTTTTGCTAATCCTTCCTTGTTTTCTTGTATTTTTTCCATTTTGAATTTAACTGGAAGCACTAACACATTTTTACAATATTTTTTTATGGTAAATAATTGATAGAAGATGTCTGTTGAATGGCAAGGGTAATATTAACTAGATAATTTGTATTAGGTACTTTTATTGTACCTAATAATAACTCCTTACATCTGTTAGGTAAAACAGTGCCTACTCAAGATTTTAAGTTTTCACGCTTTTGTATCAAATATAAAAATAAATTAAATCAAACAACGTTTATTACTTCAGGCTCACAAAATATACACACATGAATTTTTTTAACTGTATATTAAGTACGTGCAATATAAAGGATACAGAAAAGAACATACCTAAGGTTCAGAAATTTTCCCAATATTTCTATAGACGAATGAAAAGAAGGGTTATATTTGAAATTATTACAGTAACTGTTAAATAAATAAATATTTTATTAGCTTTGCAGTTTTCGTGATATTTTTAAATTAAAACGTCATCAGGCCCGACCAAAGAATCTTAAATTCTCCCCAGTCACTCGCAAAGCCCTGAAAAAAGAAAGGAGACGGTGGCAGTCTACCAAATTAATATTAAAAAAAAATTAAACTCAATAAAGCAAAATTATGGGTTAGGACCGTTCTTGTCGTGATGATTATTTACAAAGCTATCTGTAATGGAATATTAGATAAGAATGCGAAACAAGGAGTCATTGCATCTAAGTATCTTATTTGCTTAAAGGATTCTGTACACTGCATCGGACTATTACGTCGTGGATGATAAAGCTAAGCGCACATCTATCCGAACCGAACATACTGATTGAAGGAGCCAAAGAATCCAAATGAAGGTAGAACGTGAAATCATAAGTCTATTGCTAGCAGATAATTAGTTATTGCGACCATTGTATCTAAAGAAAGAAAGAAAGAAAGAAAGAAAATAAGTTTAATATTCATTTATTCTCAAAAAGACAAATTATATAATGTCACTTACATGAGAACAGGATTCTTAGGTTAAGTATACATAGATACATAAGTTGAGGTCGTTCAATAGCTGACTCATTAAATGAGTTTAATTATTTTATTTGCCTTTAATTTAGACACTGCCTTCTAACGATATGTTCGACTTGGCACGGATAAGTGTGTGACATACAAATTCTCATCTCACCTCACCTCAACAGCCCTATATTGGACCACTGCTGGACGCAGGCCTCCCCCTGATAAGCGCTTTATTGGCTTTTATATTATGAGGGGTAATGCCCATAATCCCCACTGGGTAAACGGCTTGGGGATCGCAGTTTGATGGTAGAATTGTTCTCAGGGTGGCGCTGCTGCCCGCCCGATTTCCCTTAGTCGCCTCCTACGACACCCGCAGGAACAGTTGGGTGGTGCAAATTCTAAGCCGGCACCACAAAGTAAGTGTTCTAATTCGATTTCTTTGGCTCGGAACTCACCTTACTTACACACACCTTACATGTAAAGTAGTTAATGATTTTATCGGGTAGATATTTATCGCGTACCTTTTGTTTTATTTCCCCTACGTTTCTACCGCATTACAGCGATCGTGGTCACGGGGCGATAAAACTATTAGCTATGTTAACAAATCGCGAAAGTTTAAAAAACAGGTTAAGCGTTAGTTCTGGTTTTTTCTTCAGTCTTAATGTCCTGCCACGGCTTTGATATATTTTTTTTTTTTTATAATATGTCGAGGTCTAATCATAGCAGTGAGTTATCGTGTGTCAATATCAGTAAAGGTAAACTTTAATCACAAAGAAAATTATACTAGTATTTACAATTGAAACAATTGAGCTAACTGCTGACTGTTGCAAACAGTCTACAGGTAGCTCAAAGTAAAGTGAATTTAGCGATATACATAATATCAAGTATTAGGTACCTATTTCTAAGTTACTATCTTCGTGTCATTTCTGTTAGCTATAGTTTATATAGAATGCAGAAAATAATAAGAAACAGAAGAACTGAACCGTAAAATGTCGACGAAGTCCATGCAACTATTGTGATTTAGGTAAATTTTAAAACATTGTACGGCAATAGCAAAACTATTTGATAAGTACATTTGGGTAATTCCAGTTTTCCCCCTTTGTCCTTTCCAAAATGTTGTTATGTTTTTTACTTGAGAAGTAATAGGCGATGGTAACAGAGCATAAGCACAGGAAAAAGAACAACTTGATTGTGTTGAAAAACTAAAAACACGACTTCCAATTCCGTAATATTTAAACTGTTTTTAAGTGTTGCGTAAAAATACTAATCTTAAATAAATAATATAAACAAAATAAGGAAATTAAAATTTTAGGGGACCATTTCATTGAATCTAAAATGAAAATGAAAATTGAAGAATCATTGAAATATGTCCATATTTGACGGAGAAATTGACGAACACATATGTAAAAAAAATTAATTACCTACATTTGATGTATTCAACTGCTGCTAAACATAAAACCTTCTGTTTTTTTAAGTCGGTTGTAAAATAAAACTTCTTAGGATGTTGCAAACTCGCTAAGACAAATTCAATGAACTAGAAAATGTCAGTAGTTGAATGAGCTCTAGTTATAATATAATTTTTTATTATAAACTGGCTTTTGCCCATGGCTTAGCACGCGTTTTCCCGGGATAAAACCTCCACCCCACTGCCACGATGTTGAAGCGCGTTTTGTTACGCGCAATTTGTTGCGATTTTATAGTGCGATTCCATTGCGTTTTTGTAAGCGCGATTTCTAGACGCCGCCGCGCACCAAATGCGAAATCACAGCAGTGATTTCGCGTTTTTTTTATTTGGTGCGCGCATTTGGAACATTTGGAGCACAGATCGGGAGCTGAAGACAGGGCGTTATGGTGCTCATTAGGGGAGGCCTAAGTCCAGCAGTAGACTAACATAGGCTGATGATGATAATGATGATGTGTAAGATCGTATGCGTCTTTGTACAAAACGTACCGCGCTTCAAAATTGTCGCTGTGGGGTCCACCCCACTATATGAATAACATATAGATTAATTTTTAAGCCTCCAGGTTTAAAAAGTAACCTTTATGTTATTCCACGTCTAGACTATGAGTTTGCAGAATTTCAGCCAGATCAGTTCAGTATCTACCTAGTTTTTGCGTGACGAGGTAACAAATATCTAAACATTCGCATTTTTATAATAAAACTGTGAACTAATTGTAATTGTCTTATCCTATTATTTTTATTAACTGATATGTTAAACTTTCAAACAACTATTAACTCAGTTTCTCTAGTTTATTTTTATCTCTTTCAGGATGTTTTTCTATTCTAATCCCGATCTCCTAATCTCACCGGAGATTTTTAAAACGCGTATTTTTAATGTAAATAAGTTAATCTGTACTTGACTCTGTTGGATTCATTAAAAAAAATATAACTATATTTAAAACTTGCAAGACTCGAGTTCACCAACAGATGGTTAAATGTTAAACAGTGTGACGTTTTTGACAAAGGCTTCATAAATTAAACGTCAAAGTTAACCGACAAAGCTGCCTGATTGTCCGATTATCTTTTGATTATCTTTTGAACACCAGCATAAGAGTGTATTGTAGAATCACAGCAAGAAAATCGAACTAAAAAGTTAAATTTATGGAAAAAAATTACATGATATTTCCAGAGACACGAGATTGGGTGAGGTTTGGCTCTAACCCTAGTCACCCTAAATGCCTCATGTAATTAATGGACGCATCTAAGTATTTTCAGTACCTACCTGTACGAAGCACACTGTATTATACATTCACTGGATTATAAAATGTATAAACAATTTAGGTGAACAAACTTGAGGCTAAAAAATTATTTCCTCCAGTCAAAAATCTTGAACGAGAACTAAAAGACACTATAAACTATCGCACATTGGCGCCATGTACGAAATTGTAAAACAAGGCGTTTTTGACGAAGTACCGTTTTGGTACTTGTAGGTACTTACATCACAAGTCCGGTAAAGTGCGAGTTTTATTCGCGTGCCTAGGGTTCTTCCGAAAATCTTTTATAAGAATAAAATATGTTGTGACTATTTTTAAACTTTGTCACAGTCGACTTTATGGTATAGTTTCGTAATAGTTGGAACGATTGCCTATGCGCTTGAGGTAAAGAAAAATAAATAAATATAAACTTATGTACTTTTCATATATATATTGCATAAAAAATATCCACATTTATTCCTTAGAAATAAAATAATCTCATTTGATCACGAAAACTTACAAATCTTAATAACGTATTTACAAAATATTTATAAAATTATAAGTTTCTTACTTTCCGTGGTTTGCGCGAAATGGTAACACAGGGTATCAAAAAGTATGGACCGACCTTATGGGGGGGATGACATATTCGATTCGATCTATGATTGAACACAGGAAGATTATAAAAAAATTACAACTTTGGGTATTTGAAAAAAAAAAACTTATTTTTATGCTTGGCTTAGACAAAACTGTTCATCGTTTTTTATTCTAATATATCTAATGACAATAAATAACCTAACTCCTAAGCCCGTAGAGTACGGAGAGAAAATTGGAATGCAATGCATTGTAAATATCTACGTCTAATATCTACGACGTGATGTCGTAGGCCGTTTCGTGGCCACCTTGTTTCCTTTTCCGTTCCTACCACGGTGTTTAATTTTAATTTTATTTTTGATGACAATAGGATGCAACAATCCATTTTCTAGCGGGCAATTGATTTTTTTTTCTAACCAAATGTCCTTCTTTTTTATATTTTCTTGTGTTCTATGATCGAATCTGAACCCTCCCTTAAAGTTTGTATAAATCCAGTGCTTAACATTTTTTTAACCAGTTTCCATTCCAGATAATTTATCAAATAATACTTTCCTAAACATTATGATAAAAAAAAGAAAGCTATTTTATAAAAGTATCTAAAAAAAAGTGAGTAGGTAGATCCTTAAATCTTATGACATGTGTAGTTCAGTTCCATTTTCTAGTTTTGGCTTTCGTAGATTTCTTCTGTGATCCCAGAATAACCATCTGAAAGGAAAAGAAACATCAGAAGAGCTAAAAACTTTACACTAACTTATGGTTCTAACGTTTTCTGTCTATTTGCTTTGGACTATATTCTCGAACATTTGGGCATTCTTTCGGATGCTTTACAGCAACTTAAAAAACCATGCTGAACGGAACCCAGGCTAGGATGGATTGGCTTGGACATCACTTATACAATTTCCTAGTTTATTCTACCGTGTCTACGAAATTTGAGAACGTACCTGCCGTAACATCCATTAAAAGGGACATCCTGCTTAATTTAACCGAGTAGCCTGACATAGACTCAGATGATTCATTAATTTAGGTAGAGTCAGTGGATTGGAAGTCAGCTGAGCAATATAAATTCTACTATCACCTTTATAATAGTCATTCCGTGAATCAAAGACTAGTCACCTGTTTTGTTTAAAAAAATATGCGAGCGCCGAGAGTAAAGGAAGTGAAAAATATGATGGTAGCATTCATACTCATATATTTATTTGCCGTAGGAGCACGAGGCACACTTGGTTAAGTTTATATTTCACTTTATAATAGAAATAACTAATAAGACAAAATAAATAATTATAGGAACACAAAACAAAGAAATTTTAGTAGTAGTAATTTTAGTATTTTATTCAATCTCCCGATAGTCTAGTCAGTAGGTATTTAATTTTTTGTATGGAAATAGGTTTCATTACTTGCATTCCCGGGGATTTTTGAAAGAACGACTAATCTCGCAGTTCTCATAACGAGGAGGTGACTAGTTCTCATGCTCTCTTATTAAGACTAGGTTCATTAGTGTATTGAAAAGGCTTATTAGATCAAATAGTTTTTTTTTGCTAAACTCAAGATACACTGTTTTAAAACATTGCCCCACTACTTAACTTAAAAATCATTTTCTTAGTGTTATTTTTTGACAGAATTTGAACTACTTGAGGATTTGAGCTCTTTACCACAATGTATTACGCTAACAATATATTTTTCAACACGACTATAAAAAGATAATTTTGGATTTTTGTGTTGAGAGTTGTTTGTTTAAAAACAATTGACCTTGATAGGTGTTTCTTCTTGTTAAAGTGTGCTGCTCGCGGCGGCTCTGTTTATTGTTTTATTTTATTTTATTCCCCTATAATGTAACCTACACCCTCGAATTAAGCGGGTCGCATCCCTGGTGGGCCGCATGCGCCGCAGCTCCAACAGCCTACTGGCCGCCGTGGCGCAGGACCTCCGCTCGAGTATCATGGGCCACTGGATGATGATACTGAAACCGGTGTCATCTCTGGTGGCTCAATGCCTGTCACTGTAGCAGATGCTACAGTGACAGGCTTTATTTAATTTAATTTGACTTCTTTGATTGTGTATTATTATTATGATTATTATATTTTATTTAAATTTGAAATCTGTAATTGTGTATTTAAAAGTGTTTTAATGTGTCTATGGATTTTATAAGTCTGAAATAAATGATTTTTATTTTATTATTATTATTATTAAACAAATCGATTTCCATGAATAAATGTCGAGATTAAAAAATCTTGGATGTAATCTACACTTTCGAGGTTATCGAAAACGACACATAAATTAGTGGGTGTGCTGTCACACAGCGATGATATTGATACCTTGATGATATGATACTCACATGAAGACAAATATAGCTGGGATCGTCATACCAGCCCCCATTAGGAACACAGCACCGGGTAGAACCTCCATGGTCGCCGTGTATACCTTGGTGTATAAAGGAACGTAGACAAGAGGCATGAGGTTTTCAGTCAGCGCCACTATCGAGTTTACTTTACCTAGAAATAATACAAATCACACAATAAGTTATGTTCATCGAAACCGGAACCAAATTGTCAAGACATGTCTTTTCTTGACCGCCATTATTATGTAGAAAGGTAGGTATGGCAAAGCAACATAAATCTTACCTAGTTCATTAGGAGCGACCATTTTGGAGAATATGGACCGGATAGCCAACAATGAGGTGCCATTCAACATGTCCACCAATGGACCTGCGAAATAAAGATTTTGTTTTGGTACATTATTATTATGACAGGGTCAGATTAGTATATTAGAATTCCACATAGTTTCAAATGTGGGTTTTATGATAGGCTTTTGTTATTGGTACTCAAGATTCTGCAACACGGTACAAAATCTATACTACGAAATCCCCCTTAAGGGGGATTTGTCAAGGGGGAAAACTGGAATAACCCATAAATTCGGAAGAAGAGGGAAAGTCTGTCTATCTGTCTGTTTATTTGTGACATTTTCACGATTAGGCCGCTAAAGAGATCTTATTGAAATTTGTGAAGGAGATATATGTATTACTAGTTTCTGCCCGCGGCTTCGCACGCGTTGTTTTCTATGGAAACGTTTATGGGTTACGTCTATCCCATGGGAACTGATTTATGGGATGAAAAGTAGCCTATGTTTTATTCTAGGCCTAGAACTACATGAATAAAAAAATTCAGCCCGATCCGTTCAGTAGTTTTGGCGTGAAGAGGTAACAAACATCCATCCATCCATACATCCAAACTTTCGCATTTATAATATTAGTGTGATATCCACATAGACTACCTACTGTTTTCCAGGAAAACATGCACAAAGCCGCGGGCCTGAGCCAGTATAAAATAATGCTGCTGGACAATGCTGGACAATTCACACACAGCATTATCTAGCCCCAAAGTAAGCAGAGCTTGTGTTATGGGTACTAGATAACTGATATACTTTATACAATACACTACATAGATAGATATTTTTTATTATACATAGAAAACATCCAGAACGCCCTGGACAAATGTCTGTAGATCGTACAAACATTTGTCCCGAGGCAGGAGTCGAACCCGCAACCTCCTGCGTCGCAGGCAGACCTTCGCCCGCTGCGCCACAGAGGTCGTCAAAAAAAAAACAAAATAAATAAAGTTTAGTCTTACCGATGTAGAATATCCGGCCAGTGGGCGCAAAGCAGAAGACGAAGGAAGCACAGATCTTGCTGACGGTGGAAATAATACCGAGCATAGCGTCGTGCCACTGCAGTTTTTTGCTGAATACCAGTACGGAGAATATTGTACCTGGAACATATTGACTTAGTTATGACTACGGTAAACAAGGGTTAGTATTAATGTATATTAATAATTTCGGACCGGTCAACGGTAAACTCGAACGAAATGCACATCAAATTGAAGAGCATAAAAAATTAGTCGATCCGAGTCGACAACTTATAGGCGGAAAATTCGGATTATCGAGTAGTTTCAATATGAATATGAATAAATTGCTAAAAAAATTGTAACGGCGTTGCAAAGTAAACATGTCAATTAAGTATAAACATGTCTATGGTTCAGTCTTGGTACCGTGGACGGAAGAAATCGCTCTCCAGGGTATATAAATACTCCTTGATCGTAGCTTGGTACATATATAGTGATCTGTGGTTCGGTCTAATTTCTTTGAATGAAAACTCTTTGCTCTTTGATTGAGAAATCATAATATGTATAATAATAGTAATAGTAGTATTTTATTGCACCCGTGCGAAGCCGGGGCGGGTCGATAGTGTATGTATAATCTCTGACAAGGACCTCCAATGTGAAAAAGGTAACAGCGAGAAGGAGAGGAAGCCAAAAACACAGGCAGCTTCAACGGCCAATAGAAGAAAAACTACATGCAAGCCCGAAAAGGTTTTAGGTTTTAACATTATAATGTTACGTTTTCCAAATAGTTAAATAATTCATGTACCTAAGTGATGCCTTCTAAAACTTTAAATTTTGCTACATAGCAAAATTAATATAATAAATGGCTAATTATTGTTCTCGAAAACAATGCCATCGTTTTTATAAAAATACGCTAAAATATAAATTCTTACCGACAGTGTGGGTGATGAAGTTGTAAGTCTGGAAAATACTGAACTGGACTTCATCCCAGTTGAACCTAAATCTCGTTGATAAATACATGACTGAAATTTCACCTGAAAAACAAAAAACCCTTAAAAACTCGTGATCTCAAACAAAAAAACAACAGAACCTAGCTTAGACGTAGCTTACTTAAACAGTTCCTATTTAGGTAATCACTTGTTTCTGCCCATGGCTTCGCACATTTTTTATCAGGATAAAAAGTAACCTATTATAATAATCCAGGCCCAATTTCAGCCCAATTCGTTCTGCAGTTTTGTCATGTAGAGGCAACAAACATCTAAACATCCATAGATCTAAACATCTAACCATTTTGCATTTAAAATATTAGATTTTGGCAATTGGAGAGGTCTGGTCTGGAAGCTGATCTTTATATATTCTATTATTTCTACCCTTTGTAAATAATTAAGTTATGTTTAATATTACAAAACTGTTTGCACATAATTAAATCAATATCAAGCTACCAACTCGTTCCATAGACTCATATACACATACGTTAATGTTTCAGGCAGGTAATCAAAATGCAAATACTGGTTCATTTATTACCATTGTATTTCTAATACTGTGAGCAAATATAATAATCAATTGAGATTCAGTAGGTACCCACACAATCAGATGTAATTTAATTTTGCGTCTCAATACACTTAAGGTAAATTCAAGTTACAGATTATTCTATTCATGTAACAAACCTTATCAACAATATTTAGAAAAGCTTTTAGCTGATCCTACTAACCTCTTAGCGGGCTCACTACTTTTAACCTTAGACTGACAATATAAATGGCAACAAAATTGCATAATATGTTTTAGAATCTGATAGCTGCATTCAAGACCATTCCAAAGATATAAGGTTCTTATGTAGTTTCATACAAAACCATGTAGAAATATTGATTTTTGTAGCGCGCGGTAACTTCGCGCTAAATACGCCAGCAAGTGCTGGCGGATGCTTGCCGGATGTGTCAAAAACTGCAAAATGGCGGGCGCCTGCCAAGGGGCTAATATTATAAAGCCGAAAGTTTGTGAAATGTGAAATTTTTGCCCGCGGCTACGCACGCGTATTTTCGGTATAATAAGTAGCCTATTGTTTAAGTTAGGCTACGTTCTAAGTGTATGCCAAATTTCATCTTGATCTGTACAGAAGTTTTGGAGATCCTAAATAACAAAAATTTCACATTTCACAAAGTTTCGCATTTATAATATTATAGTAGAATAGGATACGATAATGGACATGCGACGCCTACTAAAATTATGTTACTATGCAAAGTTATGCGTCAAAAAAACTTATTTATCATGACTAGGGAATAAAATCCTACAAAATAAATAAAAAACAACATACCAAACATAGGTCCGAACAATAAGCAGACACTTCCCAAAAGAATGCAGAGCTTTAAGCGTCTATTGTCAGAAGTTTTCTTGAAGACCAGCAATAAGGTATCCTTGATATGAGATAGGTCAAAGAAGGTCTTCAAGAAGTAGATGAATCCTTTCCCATCGTGCTAAAAACATAATTAATATGGTTAAACTTAGGATTGATTCAATGCATAAAAAAATGTTTGGCATTCGTAAAATGGACAGTCATTCTGATTATGTCTGACACCACTCCTTAAAATAAGATATAGAATGATAAAATCATTATTCTATTGGCTAAGCCGACGTTTTTTTATCACTAATAAAATTATATCGGTCCATTTTGTTATTCGCTTTTTGACGAAAACTATTGCTGTCTTCCAATAATTAACTGTTTTCGTCTGATGACTAGTCTTCGCCTAAATAGATCATAAAAATTAGTTGCTTACCAAAACAATTCAACAGAATTTCATAGATTACAGAATTGTCTACAATTGTCTACAGTCTCCACTTGTCAAATAAATAAATGAAATTAGAATTTCATTATATAGAATAATAAAAGCTCCTGAACTAGTTAAAAAAAAGTGTTTTAGGAACCAGTGGCTAGTTCCATGTGTCAAAAAGCGATTAATGTCATGGCCGGAGACAAATTATATAAGTATTACAAAGTAAATTATTCTTCATGTTCTATACCTTTTTCTGTTCTTTAGATCTCGGTACCTCTTTTAAAACAAAAAGCATATATGTCAAATTCGTTAAATGTATGCAAGCGGACATTCCATAGCAACCGTAGTAACCAATATTTTTAAGCATTACTCCACTTAGGCCCATGCCTATAGGAAAACCAACGGTCATGCAAAAGTTCACCAATCCCATTCTGAAAGTTC
This sequence comes from Eupithecia subfuscata, assembly GCA_963564075.1. Taxonomy (NCBI): domain Eukaryota; kingdom Metazoa; phylum Arthropoda; class Insecta; order Lepidoptera; family Geometridae; genus Eupithecia; species Eupithecia subfuscata. The sequence goes on along the minus strand of OY751103.1, from coordinate 4,739,056 downwards.
TCGTTTTGTCTGTTGTAATAGAACTTATATATGAGAACGCTGTTAAAAATAAAATACACCAACCCCCAGCTAATCCTTCAAATATAGCTTCGCCGTAAACGACTGCTTCCAACGGAAGCTCCATAAAGAAATATACGTTAATTATATTATTAATGCACACTAGAACGTAACCGGAAACACTACTTATTAAAAAAATCTTTCTGTGACCCGTTTTATCTGACCATGAACCAACAAATATCGCTAGAATGCACGGTAAAGTTGCTGCTATATACGTTCGCGATGGCACTATCCCAGCCAATAATTTCTGAACCTCCTTTTCATATATATTTTGACTCTCAATGTCTTGCGTTTTCAGCGACGTACAAACTTCATCAGTAAAGTTCAGATTGACCCGACACGCTTTCTCCAAATTCAAATTTTGCGTTGTCATCAGCGTTATTATGACTGCCACAATAAACATAAATATTGTAGGCTCTACTGTTATATTGCTATAAACTTCGGAGCAATTTTCACGGAAGCTTTTTTTGATTTCTGTTTTGGATTCATCAGATCTGAGAGGATCTGTTTCTCTCAATTCTGGGTTTGCTTCTGATTCTGCTTGAGGAGCGTCTTTATTAGTTCTTGTATCCATTGTGACAGCTTTCGAACCGTTCCATTCAATAAGTGCAATTCGCCACTAATCACGAACTCACAACTGAGTATCACAGGAGTTTCACAGAAAGTGTCTATTGAATTGATATTAATTAAATATTTTAAAAGCCGTAAACTGATAGTCTGACAATCGTGCCGTATTATGCGGGCCGCGTGTCATCACCGAAACAAAGGAAGGCGATTATAAAATATATACGTGATATCTACCATACTCAGTAGGTACCTACTTACTATCTTTTATCAATAATTTAAAACTGGCTTTAATATAGACTTAGACATTATTTTGGTAAGATTAGATTATCACCATTATAAAGAAGATCGTGCCCAATTATGTTTAAAGTTAAAGAATAGGTTCCTATTTCATCTTTTGTCTCGTGAAAGATAATTACTAATAGGTATATCCTCAAAACAAATCCACGGAGTTTTACATCGATTTTTAGATAGCCCCCAAATAACATTACTTAATTTTTTAAAACTCTGCGAGTAAAGCAATGTGAAAGGCTTGGCTTGCAGCTGATCACTTAATTCAACATTTATAGCTTTATAACACCTACATGTACATGAAGTAACATGAAAAATAAAACAAGATATGAATACAATAGACTAAATTATTGTGAAAAGGCGGCATAAAAACACCAGAGAGAAAAACTAAATAAGAAATACATGTCATGTAGAAAAAGTCTGTAGGACATTAGATTTATTTTAGGACTACTGTAGGTAGGACAGATTTATGATTTTTTTATTTAGTTAAGTTATTTATTTAATTCTAAATACTAGTTCTATTTTATTTCTATTATTTGTTTGTTAATTTCTTTGTTAATAATTTGATTTGATATTTATTTCAGTAAATCGTATTATTTTACTTATTTATCATTGAATTCACGACTTGTAAATAATTGTATTTACCTTTAACATGGCTTTCCGTCACAAAAAGTAGGCCATAGAAGGAGATTTACCTAATTTCTCACGTGGGACACGCCTGTTCCCAACGTCTCACGCATAACTATTCCCAGCATCTCACATGAAACCGTTGTCGACCTGCACATCCGACGATGCACACTAGCCCTAGCTAAGTTATTAAACCACAAAATTTAAACTAGAGGTACCTATTAAAACGTATAATATTTTTTTAAATTGTGTCATAGTATCGTCTTGAAAGTACCGACACTATCACCATTATCACAAGAAAATAGAAGTAAACGTAATCACAGATAAGTAGGCGCCTAGCCTTAATAATGAGGGCAAATACGTAAAGCATTGCTATAAAAATCCAGATTAATACAGTTTTATGTGAAAAGGATAGGCATAGGATTTCGCATTCATAGGAGCGGCACGGAGCATACGTTTTTGGAACGGCGTAAGCGCAAAAATGATGTTTTTGCTTATTTACAAGAAAACTACACAACTTGTGAAGAAATTGTTAAGGAACCTACGAATCAAAACAAAAATATTTTCTATAGACCGAAGGGTTCCTGAGATCTCGACCAAATTAGGTGCAAAAGAGTGCACTTTCATGTTATTTTTATCGTAATTTTATTTCGCTATCGTGTTTTCCAATTAAGGAACCGAAGAAAAAATGATGAATTTTATGTAATTTTAGTTTTTTAACACGGGGATCCCGTGAGTACTGAGATCTAGGCCTAGTTAGACAAGCAAACCCGCTATGTTAGCCCCTTAACAAATACCTTGGCATTGAAAACGTTAGTTGGTCAGGTTTAAGTATGAATTTTGCATAGTTTACGAAAACTATAAGATTTACGTCTTCTATACACTTAACACGAGCTCTATCTGCTTAGCTTGGGGCTAAATGATGCGTGTGGATTGTCCAGCATTGTTTATTCTTTTATATGTATGTATTCTGTAGAAACGTAATATGTATTCTGTAGAAACATAATATGTGTCTATACATTTGCCAAACTCGATAGAATGTTTGTAAGCAAACCGCCCATATTTAACCTAAACTTAATGCGTCCTTTTATACGGAGTTTAAATAACTTGATTTGTGATTCATCGGTCAAAAAATATTGCCTATAATCATATCTGAAACCCGACGTTAAGCAAGTGAGTTTTGGTTTTGAGGTCGTGGTTTGTTTACAAACAACCTACATCGAGTTTGGCCAGTGTATAATTTTCACAGACAGTGCAGGCAGACATATTTGTTTTCATTTGTGTTTTCTTTTAATTTTTCTTATTTAAGTGTGAGTTACGCCGCGACTCACGCGTTTCATTCTGGCCTCCACGGAAGACCAGCGCTATGGCAGGATACATCCTGCCATAGCATCTGCTGAGTGTTGGCCATTTTTGTAACTTTTATGTTAACCTTTATCCTTTGTATGTGCAATGGTATTGGTTACAAAATGAACGCATTTTTACTTTACACATTTACTTACAAAATATAAGCAGTGGCAAACTTTTCTGTGGCAGACAAGTAAATTACATACTATGAGAAGTCTTAGCTCTTAATGGGTTTCGAGCTTAATACACATCAACTGCCACCAGCCCACCGCTGGACGTATGCCTCACCCTGATAAGCGCTTTAATGGCTAGTATGACTAGACCTTATGCCATAGAATAACTATGTCATACGTGTTTAATACATCCACAGCTTACAGAGTAAATCTGAAATCTGTGAATACATCAATGTAAAAATTGATAAAGTGCCATATGATTTGACTGACTCACCTCTTCCTGGTCCTTCGTCCGTGGGGGATCTGACAATCTGAACATGATATAAAACAGGTTCAAAAGATGCATAGTCAATGAACTTCCATAGATAGCGTAATACCCAAAATTATTCAATATAACTCCAGACAAAGCTAATCCAATTGGCATTCCAACATAAGTGCAAAAACTGACTATTCCCAGTCGGTGAGTTCTGTTTTCGTTAGTTGTAATATCTGCGATGTAACTGAAGACCACGAGGTACATTAAAGCCCATCCTCCAGCAGCGGCGCCAAAGAAGGCATCTAGGTAATAGAGATACTCGACTCGAAGCTGATAGAAAAAAGCAACGTTCAGTATATTGCTTGTGTTTTGGAATATCTCTCCAATCACGGGTAACATAAGCAGTATCTTTCTGCGACCTGTCAGGTCCATCCATCCGCCACCAAACACTAAGTAGATAGCCGGCAGTAATGAAGTTATGATGGTTTTTGAAGAAATATAAACAGCAACGTATCGTTGCACTTGCAGTTCGTAAGCACTATTTTCCACTGAGTTTAACGAATCACATATACTTTCACTTATATTCAAGTTTACTTTACAAGCTTTTTGTATGCCGAGATTCGTCGTAGCCATACCACTGAGGATGGATGCTGTGACAATGAGAAATGCTGTTGGTTCCACAGTTATGTTATTCTTTATACTTGCAAGTGTTTGCAAGCAAGTTTGCTTCTTTGCTTCTGGCATTGGTCTGCCTTGAAATGGCATTTCTTCTGGGTTTCTTTCTGAATCTGCCATGTTTAAGTTTAGTACGTTTTATTTATAGTATTTATTTTGTCCTTAGCGTATCTGGTGAATTGTTTGAAGACACTTGACTATTGACACGTTTTGGTCCATTGGCGGATACAGGGGGGGGCCATGGGGGCCATGGCCCCCCCCCAAAAGACCCAGGAATTCCATGCTTTCGACTCATTATTTCGATTCAATTCAGGTGCAGTTTTACACGGCATACTTACCTTTGTTTCGGTAGGTCAGTTAGGTATATCAGGAAACATTCATATTTTCTTTATGTACAACCTAAGTTTACAACAGGTGAATTTCTACTCTCAGTACAAACACGTCCACTTGGGACTTTGAAATGAACATAAATCCTTAAAACTGCAAATTTTTACATTCTTGGTTTCTAAAAACGCTGAACACATAATTTTCCATCAAGCAATCGGCTAAATACCTACCAATTTTCATGGCTTTAAGCTTTAACTTCAAAACTAAGTAACGGAATTCCTATACTTACCTCAAGGGATAAATTTACAAAAATACTGAAGCACGTCTTATTTATTTACTGACCGAGAAGCTAAATACTTATACATAGGTATCAAATTTTATGGATTTAACTGCAAGTTAAATCAAAAAGTTAAGCCATAAATTGCCGAATCTTTTTATAAACTTAACTAGAAACGATTTTCTATCCCCTTACAGCAGCCATTCTCTAAGTCGGCTCCGGGGCACTACCCCGGCCACTACCGCGACAATACTGATCATAATTTAAAAAATATATAGTTTTAGTACTAAAACAAGGTTGCAGAGAAAATTTTACATAACACGATATATTAATTTATATGACAGGTAGTATGACAGTCAATAATCATATATTTTTTTTTTTTTTAATTTGCTTTTGGTGGCTTTCGTATCACTGCGGCCATGATAGGCCTATTGTGATCGCCACTTTGTGTGTTCAGCCTCGAAGCAGCGGCGTTCACAGTTCGCCGCTAACCCTTGCAGCTGCTAGGAACTGTAGGATTTTCTTCGGGGTGGAGTCTTTTAGCTCGTCTGGACTAAGCAGGTGCTTGCCCAGATGGATGCTACGTTTTTGCATCAGTGCTGCGCACTCTCCTAGAAGATGGAGAGGCGTTTCCTCCGCCTCCTCACAGAACCTGCAGGATTGTGTGTCGCTTAGCCCTAATTTGAACATGTGCTTGAATTTTAATTACATATCTTTGTAATTCGAACTGCGAGGTGCATAGTCGTCCACGGAATAACCCTACTTCTCTACAACCTTGTCATTTTCTTGCTCCTAGGAAGCGAAAGGACGCAATATGCCCAGTGCGAGTTGCGCGCCGATATTCCTGAGTAGGTCAAACTAGATGTGTATTTTTTTTTTGAAATTTTACCAGTCACTAGTACAGAATTAATTTCTTTTATTTATAACTAGCTGCAGCCCGCGGCTTTGTCAGTGCTTTTCAGGTAGCCTATGTCCCGGACATTACCCTGTCAAATTTTACCCCGTTTGGCCGTTTAAGTGTTGGTAACAGATAGGCAGACAGACAGAGTTACCTTCGAATTTGTAGTATCGTTCTTTTTTCCCAACAGTCGCTAGAAATGACGTAATTTTGCGTCATTTTTACGTCACTGTTACGCGGCTCGCTACGCTCGTCATTGATTTTGCTTTGGCTTTTTTCTCTTTCTCAAATTTTCCCACCGCCGCTAGAGTCTCATAATTGTCGCGGCTCGCACCGCTCATCAGCGTCATAAAGAAGAAAACACGATATAATCGTGTTTTCTTCTTTATCTATCACAAATTTCCCAATCGTCTCTAAAGAGTTTTCAAAATTTGCAAGGCTCGCTCCGCTCGCCGTTTTTATGTCATCCTTGCTTTCTCTTCTCACAAATTTCGCAATCGTCGCGGAAACAAATTTGAAAATTTCGATGCTCGCTTCGCTCGCCTATTTTATATGTATAGGCTTTTCTTTCTCAAATGTCGCCGATTGGGGCGCAAAGTCTTTTCAATTTTTGGGGCTCACTCCGCTCGCCGCGCCGTTTTTATATCGTCTTTTCTTCCTTTTCACTTACAAATAACCAAAAAGTCGCAAAAAAAGTCTTAAAAACTTTCGAGGCTCCTTCTGCTCGCCCCGTTTTATATCGTCTTTTCTTTTGCAAATTTCCCAATCATCGTCGCTAGGACTTTAAAATTTTCGAGGCTCGTTCCGTTCGCCATTTTTTTATAGTTTTTTCTTCCGTGAGTAATAAACTCACGAATTTTAAAAAGTCGCAAATAAATCTTAAAAATTTCGTGGCTTCTTCTGCTCGCCGTTTTTATATCGTCTTTTCTTTCTCTAATTTGCCAATTGGTGCTGACTTTAAAATTTTCTAAGCTTTTATCCGTTACTCACTCCGTTCGCCGTTTTTGTATCGTCTTTTCTTCCTTTTCTCTCACAAATTTTGCAATCGTCGCTAAAACCAATTTGAAAATTTGAGGCTCGCTCCGCTCGCCTATTTTATATGTGTAGCTTTTGCTTTCACAAATGTCCCAATCGGCGCTAAAAGTCTTTTAAATTTTTGAGGGTCGCTCCGCTCGCCGCGCCGTTTTTATATCGTCTTTTCTTCCTTGTCACTCACAAATTTCCAAAAATTTGCAAAAAAAATCTTATAAATTGTCGAAGCTTCTTCTGCTCACCGTTTTTACATCATCTTTTCTTTCGCAAATTTCCCAATTGTCACAAAATTTTCAAAATTTTCGAGGCTCGCTTTGTTCGCCGTTTTTTCGTCGTTTCTTCGTCGTTCTCTAAAAAGTCCAAAGTTCTCGAGGCTCGCTCTGCTCTCCTATTTTCCCTTTTTAACGAACTAAGTTCGTTGTCTAAATGAAAAAGGGCTCCGTCAAATATTTTGAAAAGGGTTGCGTCGATTAGAGTTTGAGAACCGCTACCTTAGAGAATGATTTTTTTTCAACGCCGCCGCTCCGCCTCCCGCGCCGCCCGCGCGTGACTTTTTAATTTATTTTTTAAAATTGCTTATAAAAACCTTATTTTTTGTTAACTTGTGATTTTAACCCTTTCTCCGAACTTTGTCAAAATGGCCCCCCCCAAAATGAAATCCTGGATCCGCCCCTGTTTTGGTCGTATGACTTGTATCTGTGATATATATTCGAAGATAATATTTGGTACTTACTGGTGACTCAGATATAGGTAATCTTTAGAACAAGCCCATTTCAAATTACATGTGCTTATGCGCCTGGCTTCAAATCCAGCAGGGGATTGTTGTCGGTAATTTCATGTTAGGCTTGCGCTTAGCAGTTAACCTTATTTGAATGCGTTTGTTTGTCACCTAGTTTGAAAATAATTTCTATGATATACATAAATAATTCTGTAGATGACCCATGGGAGTATGGAAATTTCTTGTGCTACCATATCTGTTTTTTTTTCCATTATTCTCAAGCCACATTTTGCATTAATGTATTTATCTCCGTAAATTTTTTTGAGCTATTCGTACCTACTTCACCTACCTACTTACAAACCAACGCATTATACTACCAGAACTTTGTAGGTATTGTTAAAATACAATCATTTCCGGATTACCAATGAAATGCGTCCATTACTAGTTACAAGTCGTTTAATCGAATTGTGTTCGCAGAAAATTTGATGTGGTCATGAAAAATAATAAAACAAAGTTACATTTTTAATAAGAATACTTATATTCAAAGTTTTTGTTTCTGCCATTTTTCAAAACTATGTAGACAGTCATTTACCAATCCCTGCCAAGTCGAGTAAACGTGGAATCCTTAACTTGAACTAGGCAATGATCGAGGCCATTTTCACCTATAATAATTTTCTGCAACCTAAAACTAGAATTGTCTTATATAGCAGGTACTCAATCAACTATGTTGTTCCCTTTTCTTTCGTCATCAGGGCTGTTTTTGACTCTGCCTCGATCTTTTCCTCGGCAATTAATACTATTTTCTTCGTTCTTCTTACTTTTCTTTTGTGACCTATGTAGAATGAACTGTGAACAAAAAAATTTATTGTTTGGTGGTTTTTAAGGCAAAATATTATAATACTGTGTTTTAGAAATATTTGATCCACACTTTCCAGCAATTTCAGAATAGTAAGAAAGTGTTGTAGGTAGGTATGTTTTTCGTTACATAGATCCTGTTCGAAAAATATGATTGATGATCGATGAAGAATATGAAGATCGGAAGTGAATCATCTGTTGTTAAATAATTTGATATCACACGAGACAAGACAATCTGGATTTGAGATAATAAAGTGATTCACTGAACATCATTGACTTTGGTTACTGTCGCTGAGAGAATAGGAAGTGAAATGGCTCTAATAATGTGGAACCACTTCATACTATTAACCCTTGTCATCCCACCTCGACCTCAACAGCCTGAATTGGTCCACTACTGGACACAGGCCTTCCCCTGATAAGCGCCTTATTGGCTTTTATCACATGGGGGTAATGCCCGTAATCCCCACGCTGGGTATGCGGGTTGGGGATCGCAGTTCAATGGTAGAATTGTTCTGCAGGGGCACTGCTGCCCGCTCCCGGTGGATATCCCTTAGTCGCCTCTTACGACACCCGCGGGAAGAGTTGGGGTGGTGCAAATTCTAAGCCGGCACCACACAGCTGTCATCCCACAGCTGGGCTTATTCTCTCCAGTCGTTGCGATTCTGATATGGATTATAGCATACATAATTTAAAAGTGTATTAATACTTCTTGGATGGCAACAGCCTACTGGAGTGTGTAAATATCTATTTGAAGTACCTATCTACATTGTCCGAGTCGGTCGCCAATACTCGGGATACCCTCCCGAGTTGCATACATCACCGCCTTAGTAACTCGGGAGTGTTCCCCCCTCCCCGACCCGTCCCTGGCTCGTCAAGAGACTGCATTGTATAGGCAGGCTGTGGTATTATTGTGTGTGTATTATTTGCATTCACCCCGACAGTCTTCTACTTACGTTAGTATAAACATAGCAGGGATTGTGAACCCAGCACTTGTCAGGAACACGGCTCCCGGCAGCACTGACAGAGTCTTCATGTAGATCCAGGAGTACAGTGGATTGAACACCAGAGCTGCCAGCGTCTCCGTTAGAGCAAACAGAGAGTTGACTTTAGCTGGAAAATATAAAATTTGACCAATATTGTGATCGATTAAATTGATCGAATCTATCGATGATTCTGTTCTCCTCGCGTAGGAGCTGGTCACCTCCTCTGGTATGCGAACTGTTCTAATGCTTTTCACGGTACCCTTGTGTCTGCCTTGACCCAGTACTGATTTCATATTCACAAATTCCATGGATAAAGAGGCGTTTTGTGAAAAAGAAAAAACCCTATTTACCCTAGTGTTTAATAGAAGGCGTGGGTCTTTCGCGGAAGAATAGAGGTTGTCATTGGGATGTCATGTCCGACTATGCATGGTCTAAGCAGAGCGAAGACCTTCGGTTATCTTGTCAAAGATGCAGGGTCTATGCCATGTTAATTTGACAGACCCCAAGTCATAGAGCGCTCTTTTCAGTTTCCTCAAACTAATTTTGACAGTTTTATTTAAAACGCACTTATTAGTGCTTACTTATAAGATTTATAATGTTATTTATTCTTAGTTTCCTTACCTGTTTCCTGCTTATTGACCACTTTAGTTATAATTGACCGCAGCGAGGTGAAGGTGCAAGCCCCCAATAACTCAATCAGTGGAACTGAAACAATCAATACAACTCATCATCTCACATCGCAAACACTAGCCAAACTAGATTAAGAATGTGTGTAAACAAACCGCTTATACTTAATTAACCTAAAAATCACTATGTTGCCGCGTCTTTTTATATGCAATTTACATAACTTGTCGATTTGAGATCTTTCCTTAAATAAATATAGTTTACAATTACATATATTATCTGTAACTCGACGTCAAACAAGTGAGTTTTAATTATTTGTGTCGTGATTGGTTAACAAACATTCTACATCGAATTTGGCTAGTGTATATTCTTAATTTGCTTTTGTGAAGATAGATATTTAAAATGATTACGTTCAATGTGACTTCCATTCAATATTGGGATGAAACTTGGTGATGGCATAGGAAATAACCATTCAACAAAAGGATATTCCATTCCATTCAAAAGATATTACGAATTTAAAAATGTCAATTTAAACATTATAGAAAAATAAACGTCGCCGCGCCGCGCCACGCCGCCGCCCCGCGCCGTGGCCGGTGGCCGGTGTGGCACCGTTCAGCGCAGTTAGCAACGCACGCGGGCAACGATAGGACGGCAGACCGACATGACCGGGGAGAGGTCAAATGCAGGACCTTGACCCGACGTGCATTCCGAGGCACGGCCCCGTGCCTTGGAAAGCACGTTAAGGTCCTTCATTAAGCCGTCTAACACCGCCAACTTCCTAACTTCGGGCTGCTACTGTGAATATTTCTTGCTAGAAAAGACCCAAAATTTTGACCCGAGCCGGGATTTGAACCCGAGACCTCATTATCAGCGGTTGAAAACGCGACCGCTAGACCAACGAGACAGTAGGATAAAAGTATAAAATGTCCTGCATAATGATACATTTACTCTACGTTTATCCCAAATCCCAATGTCCAACCGTGCGAAGCCGGGACGTATTAAGTAAGTCTATCAAACATACTGCAGAACAGCTCAAAATCCGTGGTGATGAATGCTGTCCAGACGGAGGCTCCAAACTTGCTGAGGACAGAGATGAAGCAAAGCAAGGAATCGTCAATCTGTAGCCGCTTACTCAGGATGATGATAGAAAACATGGTTCCTGAAGACAACAAGTAAACACGTACAAGTTAGGATTAACGATGTCAAGGAAAATAATAAAAAAATCAAAATTAAAATAATATGGAAACATGGTGAGGGGTAAGTGAATTATTTTATAAAAGGGTAGTGAGTGCTATATGTATAAAACTCGTTTTGTTTGATTCCCGGTTTTACCAGTACAGTAGTAATACAATAATAGTAACAGTAATATATAAAATATACAATAATAGTAATAGTAATAGTAACAGTAGTAATAAGAATTCCTAAGTAAAATAGATGAGAACTCTTTGCCTAGACAAACCTAACATAGGCTTTAAGGCATTACTAACCAACCTGTGTAATGTTTTTTCTATATGAATAAATGATATATCTATCTATCTATCGACCAAATGAAAAGAGATTTTCGGTAAGACGCCGTAGTCATCCCAATGAGTTTAATTGTTAACTTCATTGAGTTAAGCACTGATCACCATTATCTTAATCATCAGTGACCATTTGCGAAAGATCGTGGAACGGGTTCACAACTAGTTTATCCATAAATTCAGGTAAACTCTGCAGCCAGACACAGATTATTATCATAATCATCATAGGTGACCATTAAATAAAATAATAAATAAATAAATAAATAATGCTGGACAATTCACACAGCATTATCTTGCCCCAAGCTAAGCAGGTATTGACGACCGATGTCGCGGGCAAAGGTCCGCCTGCGACGCAGGAGGTTGCTGGTTTGATTCCCGCCTTGGGACAAATGGTTGTATGATCTACAGATATTTGTTCCGAGTGTTCTAGGAATTATAAAAAATATATATCTGTGTAATGTTTTGCATTAATTATATCAGTCATCTAAGTAGCAGAGTTGACTGTGTGGATTGTCCAGCATTATTTATTTCATATTTTATGTTATGCAAAATTATTGAGCTGTGATAAGCTATTGAAAGAAGTTCAAAACAATTACCTATAGAGTGTAAAAGGATGGAGTAGCTAGCGTAGAATCCAAATTTGACCATGCCCCAGTTCAGTTTATTCCTCACATACAGATAAAACACGCCGTGCTCCGCTAAAAAATAACAATGAGTCACAATTATCAATACTCGTATTAATCAGTCATTTTGCTATGTTTCTGAGAATAATATAAGTTAAAAAAAGCTTAAATATTATCCCAAAAATTTTAGACTTGACTTGAACTCGCACCCTTCCTTCGGTACGGGAATGCGCTAACCAATTGCACTACGAAGTCAAGTGACGTAGGTGTCGAAAATCTTTGAGACTTCTTTCGGACTCTAGCACCGTTAGCTCTACCTACAGAGGAAACACAAGTTTATCCAATCCTGTTCAAAGACTAAAGTTACATTTAGTTCGTTTGACGAGAGGTGTCGCGTTGACGAAGGCTGCATCAATTCCCGTCGAATAAAACGAAATTTGGATATTATTTGAATTCTTAGAAATTACCATGAGTGTCAGGGCTGAACTTTAGTAACAAAACCTTTTCTTGCATTGGTACTCACATGCTGTGGGGCCATAAAGTATAAAGGTTACTATCAGAGTGAGTATGAGTTTGACTCGCTTGTTCGAGGGTCGTGGTCTAAAAGTCACAGCCACAGTTTCTGCTACGTGGGATAGATCGAAAAATGACACCCCTGTGCTTTCTGGACGTTCTATCTGGAACAATAGGATTTAAAATTGAAGGCATTGTTGAAATATAAATCGTTTTCAAAATGTGATATCTGATATATGTATAAAAATGTTTTGTTGACAAAATACACAAGAATTATATGCGTAAAAGCGACCGGCAAGAGGGGTAGTTTAGTTATCAATACTGGCCGTCTGCGTAGCCTGACTAAAAAGAAATGCACCATTCTGTTTTGCGAAGGTACTTTTTATTTTTGTTAACTGCCAGTATTTGTTTTGCGCACCCCGTCTTCAATACTCAATACTCAATCATTCAGCTTTACTACAAAAAAGATAGACATCTGTTGAGCGCGTGTTTAACAAAAACAGTGACCACAAAACTGCGTTTTACAACGGTTTACAGTTAGACACGGCTTAGACATAGTTTAAACGAGAGTTAAACTCTTGTTAAACGCAGTTCTAACTGTTTAGAGTCTGTTGAGTTAAACGCTTGTTCGACCAGTGTTTACGTTGGTTTTTGTAGTACCGCTTGTTTTCTATAGGTGTACAGAGCTGTTTATAATTTTTATAATTAAGTATCACTATAGACCCCGCTACGCACACAATATGCTTGGAGAAAGAGGAGGACGTTATTGGTAACTGGTTAGGAATATTTTACTCGTTTGCATATTCTTATTTTTTATTTATATATTCGTCAACCGTGTAATATGCTTTTGTGATTAATAAATGCTTTAATTGTTTTATAATTTTTTTGTCGTTTTTCTCATTTTTCAATGCGTCAGTCATGCCGGGTCCTATATAAAGTACCTTTTCTAGTTTCAATCATGTATTACCTACTCGTATTAACGTTTCTTGGACCGTATTTTTTTTGTATGATGCCCTTATATGTAAGACTTTAGGAACGACCAAAGTTACCAAATACATGGTGCTTGATGTGTTTTGGATTAGCATTATTTCGCATTATGATCATGCGACCAGAATTAGAGAGATATTTATTTCGTACCTTGCCATATCATTTGATAATAGCCTACCTAAGTACTTCTATATCTGATAAATGTTCATGTGTTGTTTAGCGTAAATTTATCGAAATCAGGTGTCTGAGGACTCAATAATCTATTAAAAAGATATCACTAGTTCAATGTATGCCAAGTACCTACCTAATAGCAATGTAAACTGAACAATAAATACAATAGAATAAATGTTTAGGAAAGGACAAAAGTATTTATATAAAGTTTGTGTTGAAGCATGTGTTTGAGTTCTCTGAGCGTACTTTATATGCAGAGGCTATCAAATGATTAAATAACACTTACCGGCGTTTGACCACGTTTTTTCAGCAAAATATCAGGTTCAGATAAACAAAAGTGGCCATACATTAACACTAATGTGAACATGATGGCGGTCGTGGAAAATAGGGCATAATATCCCATGTATGTCACTAAAACGCCACTCAAAGCCATGCCTATGGGTAAGCCAGCCGTCATACAAAAATTCACTACACCAACTCTGAACGTCCGAGATTCTTCTGTAGTGATATCGCTGATGTAACTGAAAACTCCAAGGAACATGGTCACCCATCCTCCAGTGATGGAGAAAAACAACGTCTCTAGAAACACCGTCACTTGAACAGGAATCTCATAGAAGAAGTACACGTTAACGATGTTGTTAATAGACGTCAGAAGTTCACCATAGATAGGCAACAGGATGATGATTTTCCGCTTGCCCGTCCGGTCACTCCAAGCTCCAAGAAACATTATAAGAAGGCAGGGTAAGGCTGTAGAAATAACGCTCTTCCAGATGTCGATTGACGATATCAGCTCCTGAACCTTTCTTTCGTAGTCCGTGAAATTGTTGCTGGATTTTTTGATAAGTGCGTCACAGATCATATCGTCGAATTGCAGGTTGACGCGACAGGCTTTGTCCAGGTTGAGATTGCCCATTGCAAATCTGGATATAACACTGGGAATTATGAGACCAGCGAGCAGTGGCTCTACGGTTATGTTTTTTATCATGTTCCTCCATCTTGATTCGGCAGGTTTGTATTTCTTGCTTTCTTGTTCCTTATTCAACGGTTCTTCTTCCACATCGTCAGCAGTTTTTTGTTTTTCGTCTGCCATTTTGAATATCGACTTTCTTTTTATAATATTATCACATGCATGTTCTTTGATAAGTAAGAAAACGCGACCGATTATTACTAATGTATATTCGAGTCTATAAAGACAAAGAGCTTTGTTTGGCAATACAGTTATTAGCGCTATTTGTTGATATCAATTAGGTACGCTTGATAAAGTGTCAAGTTGATTATGACATAGCTACTTATAAAACGTGTATGTTTTTCAAGTACCTACATATGTATTCACTTCGATTAATATCTAATGAGATCAATAAAACAATCGTTGTCTTGTATTCCATTTAATCAAAAACTCGCTAAACTATAAAAATAGAAGGTATTCATTATTGAAAAGCTGTTCGTAGTAAAAATAGAAGTTAACAGTTACGAAGACAGGAATTAGGAATATTTTTGCTTTCACCAGTCTCGTAAGGGCGTATTATGTGTCCACATAAAGTCTTTATTGTCCGTGACAATACCACACTTTTGAGAAAGACTTCGTCCAGATTTTTAATAGATAAGATTCCCTTGAACACAAGTACCACTTATTTTAAAACCTGGTTCTTGCATCCGCATCGTTATCAATATTCAATTCCTTTAACGATAATGTTGCCAGTTGGTTTGCTTTTGTATCTTCAATTTTTCCTTCCGCTTCTAGAGTCTTTTGTTTTGTGCCTTTTATTTTTCTTCTGTGCTGGACGAAGAAGGAACTGGAAATACATTTTAAGATATCAACAACAAAATATTTTTAATTGGCATATATGTAAATAAATAAAAATAAAAATGCTGGACAATCCACACAGAATCATCTAGCCCCAAGCTAAGTAGAGCTTGTGTTACTAGATGACTGATATACTATTATATATTTTTATTGTACATAGAAACGACCAGAGTACCCGGAACAAATATTTGCAGATCGTACAAACATTTGTCCCGATCGTACAAGGCGGGAATCGAACCCGCAACCTCCTGCACTGCAGGCGGACCTTCACCCGCCGCGCCACCGAGGTCGTCGTAAACTATCAATGAGTAAAAATATCTTCATGTAACTCAACTCTGAATTGACTGACCTAACTCTTAATAAATTGATCATCATAACCATCAGCCTATGTTAGTCTACTACTGGACATAGGCCTACCCTAATGAGCGCCATAGCGCCCTGTCTTCAGGCTTGCCGTATCCAGCATCTGCCTGCAGTCTTTCGCAGGTCGTCTTTGCCGGAGGGCGTCCTACACTACGTTTGCCGTTTTCCCAGTACACCTATTCCCCAGCGGTTATCGGTTCTTCGCGAGATACGACCGGCCCACTGCCACTTCAGCTGGCTAATTCTTAGAGCTATGTAATGAATTGATGGTTACAAATAAATAAAATGAAATTGTCTGAGATGGTTACAAACATTTGGTTTTGTGTTGACCGGCAAAACCACTTACACAAGTATTATAATTGCCGGTATTGTAAGCGCAGCACTTGTCAGGAACACCGCTCCAGGCAGCACTGACAGAGTCTTCATGTAGAGCCAGGAGTACAGTGGATGGAACAGCAGGGCCGCCAACGTCTCCGTCAGGGAGAAAATAGAGTTTACTTTTGCTGGAACATGAACATATTTTTATGAACCAAGTAATCATATCCAAATATTTCTTAATTCTTATATTTTCGCACTACAGCACAAGTGCTGTATCGTGTATATAAGTGCAGCACTTGTGCTGTAATGCGAAAATATACTAGTTAATAATATGAAAGAATATGTCTTGACATATCAGATCTCACATGTCTGTTAATCTGTTGAAAGGACATAGCACATACATTCAGCACCGCCGTCGCAGAGCACAAAAATAAGCCCGCGAGCAGAGACCCCAGATGCCGTCAATATGGTAATCGTCTTAATTTGAATTTTATTGCTTCTAATTAATAGTTTTTCAGTACTGTTTTAAAATAATTTCGATTTGTACCTATAATTGAGGTGGCACTTAGATGTATTTTGTATGAAATGGCCCATAATTCATGTTTTAGTGTACACTGCGTTGGTGCAATTTATTAAATAAATAAATATAAAATGCATCTCAATATTACGAGATCAAGCCCATATTTAAATGCACATTTTTGTGCTGAGCGGCAGTGGTGCGGTCTAGGTCTGCGACAACCTTAACTGTCCTCGCGCGATAAATAGTTACCTATTGTGTGTTATATGCGTAAGTATGCGAGCGTAAGTATTGAAAAAATTACTGGCTGTTCTTGCGTGTCATACGAAAAATAAATGCCCCTTTGATGAATTCATATATTTTGTTCTTTCAAGGCAGCTAGTATTTTTTGTACAGGAGCGCAGGACATCCATAAATTGCGTGAATCGATTTTGGCGATTTTTCGACCCCCCTCCCTCCGAGATGTCGTGAGATTTAGCTCGACCCCCACCCACCTTATCACACGTAAGATTATTCAAAACACGTATTTTAATGTGAATAAGTTGATCTGCGCTTGATTGCATTGCAGTTAAGACTTCTAATCATCTTGGTTTGAATTCAAACGTGATTATAGATTATGTATTATATTATATTATATATATTATACATTGACAATATGAGAAAATTCTGTGAGTGCATGTCGTCCCTATCTTTCGCAGAAATTTATCATTCTTGCAATTTTGTTGATTCTTTTAATATTTTTTTATGGTGATTTTATTTTGTTTTACAATTTGTGTTTCCCTAAAATTAAACGTAAAATTACTGACAAACCTAATAAAGTCAATTGGACAACCGGGGGAATAAGAAAATATTTAATAACGAAACGTTCTTTCGTCTCTATCCAATAATTTGTACAAAAATGACGTTGAACTAATTAATTATGACAAAACAAACCTTCTGACATCTGTAATATTCTTAATATTTTTTTCAATAATGTCTCTCTCATCTAAGTAATCAATCATGTACATGACAATAATAGTTATATAATCAATGATGACAGGTTAATGAACTCAATTTATATTCCTCCATCTGACGCAGAAGAAATACTTAAAATCATAATGTTATTCTTGATAGGCATTTGAATAGGAAGGACCATCTGAACTAGGTGTGCCAACGGCTGAGCAGATTTGTATTCGCTCTTAAGAAGGTACGTCAGACTGTTTCTTCTCTAGCTGCTTACCATGGTCATATGTACGGGTTTTTACTGTGGGGCAACTCAGTGGATATCGAGAGAGTATTTAAAATTCAAAATAGATGCCTCAGAGTGATAAACAGGTCTTGGTTCCTTGACAGTTGCAAGTCTCTCTTCAAGAACTGTAGGATCCTATATTAGGAAAATTTGTCTATTCGTAAAATAACATCCCAATTACTTTCAAAAACGTAGCGATGTGATAACCCGGCAAAAAAGGCGTAAGTTTAACGACTTGCTCTACAAACACCCACTGGTGTTTCTAGAGCAAATCCTTAAACTCAACCATAAAGATATATATAAAAGAAATGTTCATAACATGTGCATCACTATCTACAATGAATTAAATGAAGAATTAAAAGAACTAAATGGAAATATATTTAGGAATAAGTTAAGAGCTAAGCTAAGTTAAGAGTTAAGCTACTTGAAAAGTGTTTTCATACGGTGAACGAATATTTGGAAATTTGAATTGTAACTTACATGACAAATATAATTTAATATACCTAATTATAATAATATGACTCGCTTAATACTTGCAGGCTGAATACAATGACTTAACTAGTAATAAGATCTGACATATTGTATAATTTTGTATTCTTGTTTAATAAACTATTTGATTTGATTTTGATTTGACTAAGAACGTTGTCTAGAACCACGGTGACCAACTCAACAACACAATAAAATACTTAAGAGGGTTTCATGTTGGCCGAAGATTCATATTTATTACACAACAAGGAATAAAACTAACGGAAAAGTTATTTGCCTCAGATCGTTAACGTTTTTCTATTACAAATTTGAATCTCGGGCCAACACGAAATTGCTAATATTCGTGGAATTTTTTGTTCGTGATATTTGCTGAGACCCCCACGTGAGATTGGGTGAGATTTGGCTCGGCCCCTCTGTCCCCCTTAAACGCCTCACGTAATTAGGTAATGGAAGCCCCCTGACTAGCTCTCGGGCAAGGACTATAAAGTAGGTACACAGACTTGGAGATTTTAAAGTAGGAAGTTTAAAATCCTAAAATGTCCAATGCGGATGTTAGATATCGGGCTTAAGCATCTATGATTCATGATTTGTCTTAAAGTTCTCTGTCATACACACCACGCCTTTTCCAAGTGTTTCTCTAGGCGAATGTTTGCTCTTTATTCTAAAGTTAAAAATTAAAGCAGTTTCTGTTGGCCTAGATACAGTTGGCCACCATGACAAATTCATTGCAACCATAACTGGCTTGGGTTGGTTTGCGATCCTCAACCTCAACTTCAACAGCCTATATTGGTCCACTGCTGGACTCAGCCCCCCCCCCTGAAAGGCGCCTTTGGCTTTGAATTGTTCCGCAGGGGGTGCCGCTGCCCGCCCCCGTGCGCCCTTAGGCACCTCTTACGACACCGGCGGCGGCGGGAAGAGTTTGGGTGGTGCAAATTCTAAGCCGGCAACACACGGCAGTTTTTGATTACTCGGTTGGCAATTCTAATTGTAATAGGTACACAAATAATGTTGAAGTGAGTCCACGTTGTCAGAAAGTCTGAAAAACTCATCGTGTACTCTCAAAGTGTCTATTCACGACACAGAAACTTGTTTGATAACAACACGTGCATATTGAGTGTTCATTATGTCTGGCTATTAATCATTTACTACTCACCAGTCTCTTGTTTATCAACAATTTTAGATATGATCGAGCGCAGCGATGTGAATGTTGTTGCATTCAGTATATCAACCAGTGGGACTGAAACAATGACGTTACGTTATTAACGTTACAGCGATATATACACATGCCAGAATTATTTTAAAAAATAACGTTGGCATAACTAGATGGTCAACTTCATTATTCATCATGATCATCAGCCCGTATAAGCACACAGCTGTACAAAGGCCGCCCCTAAACGACGCCACTAATGAGTCCTGAGCCGCCACCCATCCTCCTTGCAACCGTTGCAATGTCGTCGGTCCATCGAGAGGGAGGTCTTCCCACAGCCCGTTTCGCATTGCATCGCAGTTGCCACTCGAGAATCTTTACTCCCCAACGGTTATTGGTTCTGCGAGCTACATGGCCTGCTCATCGTCACTTGAGCCTGCTAATTCTGAGAGCTATGTCGGTTACTTTGGTTCTTTTACGGATCCAACGAACGGAACTCCTTTCATTGATAACTGGCTACTGCCCATGGCTTCACTTACATAAGAGCCTATACCTACCTTATATTATTACAGATCTATACAAAAAACTTAGGCTCGATCTGGTCATTAGTTATGGAGTTAAAAAGTAACAAAGATACTCAAATCCAAAATGTCACATATAAATATTAAGGCTCGTATAATGGAAGTTTTCTCAGTCATACATTTAAGCTTGAGTGACGTTTATGCCATCGAAAAGCGTTACTCACGCATCGATGACTGATCAAGCTTTTACACTACGTACGGGCCCAAGTCTCCACTATCATGCACACCTTCATAATATTTTCCAAATACACGATCTCGGATACACTAGTCAGTAGGCTAGTGTATGCCGGCTTTTGCATAATATTCATTACAGTATTGCTATTTGTCGGCCATTATGGAGGGATAATGAGGATCATTGAACGTTTTTAAATTAATTAGAATTCATAGCGACATTTTTGTTTGTTCATTTTGGGCTTAAAAGGGTTGTTTTGGCTTTTAAGTAATTATTGAAATGAGTTCCCGATTGTTATGAGTGTTGGGTGAGTCTGAAATTGTAAAGGTGGTATCTTAACCGTTTGTATCTAAGCTTTAGAACCTTTGCCGAATGAAACATCTGATGAATAGTTTTTCCCAGCATTGCTTGTCCGGAACTTAAAAGGATAAACAGTGTACAATAAACATGGCTAAGATATCATAGCGCAGTCCAGCCTAGTAAACAGTTTGATGTTTACTGTTTTGAGAGAATAATACGTAGTGATAATTTTTAATTCACATGGAGGGACCACGGATGCCTAGCCCAGTAACTAGAAGATAATTCTAATTGTATTTTTTAGCTCTTTTCCTTTTGTTCCAGGGTCAAAGTCTCTCTACGCTATAAGACTCATTTATTATTTTTAAGGTCTAGCCAATTTGTAACAAACAAAAGATCTACAGCTGAGGATCTAAGGCTAGACCGTAATCGAAAAAATACAGAAACAGTACTCACGGCAATACATTTCAATATCCGTAGTAATGAAGGCCGTCCAGGTGGCGGACGCCAGCTTGCTGACCACTGAGATCAGGCAGAGCAGCGAGTCCTCCATCTGAAGCCGTCTGCTCAGCACCGTGATGGAGAACATGGCACCTGGAGAGAACATGTAAAGACAGAAAGATCTGGAAAAAAGCCTTCTTTCTTTCTAAAGGATAAGACCTCCTCAACCTCAACAGCCTGTAGGATAAGACCATAGAGCTCGTTATGGGTTATTTTAAACCGGTTTGAAAGCTTCCAATGGAATCTACACAGCGTCGACACAGCCCGGCCTACATTTCAGTGTTTGAATATCGTAGGCAGCCGACAGTGTTTTGTTAACTTGTCGGCGTGCCAGCGATTTCGGTGTAGGTATAGACTCTTGAAGCGCACACCAGAAGACGCTAAACATGCATGATTTTAATCGCGCCGCGCATTGTAATTCGAATCGAATTCGGAATTTTTGGTATGTAGCATGAAGTTATGTTTATCGCGTAGCGCAACGCCTGAATGTTTGAGTGCAGCTTAACAAAACTTGTTTGCATATTGATTCCTAATTTGAGCAACAAGTTCAAAACTCTTCTCTGACTGGATAGCTCACAAGTCTCAAAAGAACAACAATTATTGTTTATGTACTCACCACAGGAATGTAAAACGATAGAGTAACTGACATAGAGTCCATATTTAACCATGTCCCAGTTCAGCTGATTTCTAACAAAAAGATAAAACACGCCATGTTCAGCTGAAATCAAGGAAAAAAAACAATTAGAACCAGTTTCTTTGTCCCAACTTGAAATAAACTAGTAGTAGAATAATTGCATAGTCATGACAAATAAGCATAGGTTCAGGCAAAACACATCAACGTGTAATGTGTGTAACAACTGCAGTTAGATATTATTAAATTAATCTAGGCGTTTTTAGGAAATTATTAAATCCAAGTAGGGTGCCACGGAAAGGGAAAAATAGCTTACGTTCGTCCCCGGGATACAAACTATCCCCTGAGGCGTGGAAATGTAACAGACAGACAGTATTACTTTCGCATTTATAATGGTATAAAATTCCGAATGTTCGTATTATTCAGGTTTGGTTGAATTTTCTAGACTATAGAGCCTTACTGACTATACTAGCATACCTCATTGTTGCATATTGCATTAGTCCCAAAACTAAGGTATTTAGTAGGTTCTTAAATAATCAGCAGCCTTAGATTTAACTGCTATACACCGGCTTTTCCTTATGATGGATATCATTGATACGATAGGATCACTCGATCACCTTCGTTTACTAGTTAACCATGATCTGTTCATACTTCTAAAACATGTTATGTGAAGTCTAATGTAGTAATACTTACATGACGTGGGTCCGTAAAGAATAAATGTTGCCACTAGGGTAAGTATAAGTTTTATTCGTTTATTGGAGGGGCGCGCTCGGAAGGTCACAGATATCGTGTCCAAAACATGAAATATGTTGAAGAACGAGGTTTTTTCAGATTCTGGACGCTCGATCTGTGAAAAATATGCACGTTTTACATAGCTATCATGGATGAAAGATTATCCCTAGTTGACGTTATAAATTTTATTATAATACAATGATATTTTTTGGAGAATTTCTACAAAATTCAATTTCAAATCAACGAAACATCTGATGAATAGTTTTTCCCAGCATTGCTTGTCCCGAACTTAAAAGGATAAACAGTGTACAATAAACATGGCTAAGATATCATAACGCAGTCCAGCCTAGTAAACAGTTTGATGTTTACTGTATTGAGAGAATACAATATATTTTGATATTTTTTGGAGAATTTCTACAAAATTCAATTTCAAATTATTTTTTACCCTCTCTTGTTTTTTATATAGAGCCTTTCACTGTAGGATTTTTTTTAAAATACAGGTATCTACCTAATTCTAACTAGGAGCACGTTTTATTTTTAAAACTTACCGGTGGTAAGCCTTTTTCCTTGAGCCATTGATCTGGCTCTACCAAACTGAGGGTGCCATACAGAAGCACCATCGCGAACAAGACACCTGTCATCGAGAACAGTGCATAGTATCCCATGGACCTCACGAGGAACCCACTCAGAGCCATGCCAATCGGAAGACCAGCTGTCATACAAAAGTTCACCATTCCCACTCTAAACGTGCGCGATTCTTCTTTAGTAATATCACTTATGTAACTGAACACACCAAGAAACATAGTCACCCATCCCCCTGTCACAGAGAAAAACAACGTCTCCAAGAATACCGTCACTTCAACAGGTATCTCATAGAAGAAGTACACATTGATCAGGTTATTAATAGACGTCAGAACTTCACCGTAAATTGGCAATAAGATGATAATTTTCCGCTTGCCCGTCCGGTCGCTCCACGCTCCGAGAAACATTATCAGAAGGCAGGGCAAAGCCGTTTGGATTATGCTTTTCCAAATATCTATTGAGGAGATTAATTCTTGAACCTTTTGTTCGTATTCGGAGTAGTTATTGCTTGATTTTGCGACAAGCACGTCGCAAATGTGATCGTCGTATTGGAGATTGACGCGGCAGGCTTTGTCCAGGTTGAGGTTGCTCATCGCGAATCTGGATATGACGCTCGGGATGATGAGGCCTGCTAGCAGTGGCTCAACTGTTATATTATCTTTTACGTAATTCCATTTTTCGGTGAAAGTTTTGTCTTTGTACAGTTTACCGTCGTTGTTTAGTGCTTTCTCCTTTACCGCTTCTGCAGGATCTTTCTTTTCGAGGGCCATTTTGGGTTGGAGCACGTCTTCTTTGTTTGTTATAATGCTTCCATCTCGTTTGTAAATTTCTAGTGGACACAACCGACCAATTAGTAAAACTTCTGTACTAACTTATGCGGACACAATGATGTTTGTTTTGGTTATCGGTATATAGTGATGTTTGTTTGTAATTAATTAAGTATTTGTTATCATATTTCGTTACATGCCAATGATGAATTCTATAGGGTTGTGTGTTTTTCTCGCACTATTTTAATGAGTGCGGCTGCGAACGATAGATCGGGCGCCCGGTCGGTTCTCGACTGGTTTATCTGCAAAGGTTTAGAAAACTATGTTTAATATGTTGCTGAGAGATTTTTTCATATGCGTGCTTACATAAGCGCCAACATGAATGGCATGAGTTTACAAACATTGAAAACTCCTATTGTTTGGAAAATACCTTTCTATGGCTAATTGCTTATAACAAACTTTAAAAACTACGCATTACGATGAGATTAATTTTATGTCAACTGGATTTATGGAACTTAATTTTGAGTTCTAGGCAATATTTAAAAGTCTCAGATGTTACAGACGTCTTTAAGCTGAGGAAACCACTTCCCATCAGGTGCATCGCACGCTTGTCTGCCAGCACGCTTGTCGTCGATATAAAATAATAATAATAAGGAGGAGCCTGGCTTTGGCTCATACAGTGCAGTTCCAGAGGCAGTAATGATGATGATGAAGGAACAGTTAAATTTGTTCGACCTTTTTGGCTTGTTTCATTTACAACTGGTTTGTGTTTTATACAGAAGCATACCTAGCACGAGAAAGATAACAGATTAAAGACCCATAATTACTTGGAATTTGCCTATCTTAAGAAGTGCTAATTTCTGCCCGCGGCTTCGCACGCATTGTTTCTGTGGAAACGCTTATAGGTTTACGGGATAGCGTAAATAAGATAAATATGTCAGATGCTTTAACATTCTCATTGCCTATCGCAGTGAATGTTTTGGAAGGGTTCTGTACAACCTCCTTAATTATCTTGCAATGCGCCTATAAAGTCATAGAAACCATGTAGAAACGGTATCGCGATTCGTTTAGTCAGAGGCCCCGGCCTTGTGTTTGTCTTTCAAGCCCTATTTTCAACTGACATTACCCAATTATGCCCACAAGTGAGACAGATAATGTACCTACTCCGTTAAATATATAAAATAGCCTGTGTTTTTCCAACCTTAGCCAACTTTTACTTATACATAATTTCAACCCAATCAATGTGCTGACTAGTTTCTGCTCTCGGCTTCGCTCGCACGCGTTGTTTCTATTAAAATGCTTATAGGATATTGCTATCCTGTGGGAACTGATTTGCGGGATAAAATGAACGAATGATGATAATTTGATTGTTTTGAAAAAACTAAGTCTTTGAATCCCTTAATTTTGCACTGTGTTTAAGTTTTGGGGGACAAATACTGAGAAATACAATTTTTGGGACCACCTCGGGATTCGACCACATTGGTCATTAATTTGACGTAGACATCGACGAACATACATAAAAATTATCAGAAGGCAAGGCAGGGATTTTACAAAACAACCTGTAAAACTTTGCAATTGCTATGATGGAAGGTGCAATTGGAGATTTAATAGGTTGATGAACATGCAATGTTTACGGTTACTTGCTCGGGAAAATTGACACCTATGGTCTATAGTCTACACGACCTAGGGGTTTGGTTCCGGTCCTTTTTTCCTTAGTTTCATAAACTATAGTTTTGTACGTGCACTTGTTTCTGCACGTGTTGTTCCCGGATAAAAGTAGCCTATAGATACGTGATTCCAAGTCAAGATTATTTTTCCATGGAAACGTTTTTAGGTTATATCTATCCCATGGAAACTCATTTACGGGACAAAATAGTCTGTGTGAAACTAGCACATTCAAGGAACTTACATCTAAGTGATGTATGCCTATGTCCAGCAGTGGACTAATATAGGCTGATGATGATGATGACATCTAAGTACCTTTGCAAAATTTCTGCGCAATCCGATCAGTAGTTTTGACGAGGTAAAAACACCCAAACTTTAACATTTATAATATTGTGATACTAGTACCTAGTACCTACTCATTAGAAAGTTTGTTTATTTTTTCAGAAGTGCAGCATGGACATACTTATTTGCAGTTTAGATCTCCATTAAAGCGAGATGTTAGACGAGAGTCTAGTAATCTAGGTCCAAGCCACCGTTTACCTGTAATCTATTTAAACGTTTTTGATGTGGATTGCTATGCTACACACCTACACATTTACAACGTCAGGACAACCTATTATGAATTATTTTAAACGTTTCACGCAAAGTGAGGTTTTCCGTTTTTATTTTGCAAAATAGATACCAAATTAATGTGTCAAATGAAAACTAACTTCCTAGTAAAATTGTAAATAAATAAGGTGTCCGAGAACTGGTTCCTAAAAACCCCTAAAAACTAGGTTTACAATTATTTACACTCGTATAAATTATGTTTAAACATCATCATTACCATCATTGGCCTTTAACATCTATGAAAGATGATTTATGTAGTCCATTATGAATGTAAGCGGGTTAACTACGAACCTATTTTGTGTTAACCCGCTTACATTCATAATGAATTCGTCAAACTACGGAAGTTTTTATAGATTTATGTAGTCTTCGTTTTTCGGCACTTACGTAGATAAATTATAAATGCTATACAGAAACGACAGATGTGGCCGCAGTAACGACAAACGTGCGTCCCCCTAAATGGTGGAGTAATAGATAGATATGCCATAAATTAGAAATTACATTGATCCGCCTCGCCATTTTACAAACGGGCTAGTTCTACATACGACATTCTCCTCATCCTCACCTCAGCAGCCTATATTGGTCCACTGCTGGACGCAGGCCTCCCCCTGATAAGCGGCATACGACATACATACACATAATTTGAGCCATCTGGTACATAAACAGTGTTATTGGTAATTCACTGACACGATGTTATCTGCAGGTTCTGCCCACCATCATGAACACGTCCGTGAAGACGCCAGGTCTCAATTCTTAAAATTGGTGGAAAGGGAATGATATATTAGTATATACTCCCCTCCATTCAAATATCGTTCATTGTAAGGGTTTTCTTTGAAACGAAACCTAAAAGTGGCTCTGCCCTGAATTATCAGTGTGTGTGTGTGTGTGTGTGTGTTCGGCTGTCTCCCAGCCAGGCTAATGCCACTTAAATCATCTTGCGTTTATGTAAAATAAGCCAATGATGATGATGTGGATTTAAATAGGAGTAGGAGATCGATATTTAGTAATTAATTAGGTTTAGGACATTATGTTGTATGTGAGGCGATTTACAAAAAAATAAGAATTAAGACCTGGCGTCTTCACTAACGTGTTCGTGATGATGGGCAAAACCTGCAGTTTACGCAGAGTCAGTGAATTACCAATAACCCTGTATACCTAAACTAATCAAATGTTTCTAAGAAATCGAATTATATCGCAAAAATTTTCGACTTCGACGGGACTTGAACCCGCGTCCTCCCCTCAGTACGGGAATGTGATAACCAACGATTTATCCAGAGTGCGAGGCTTACGCACTATAATAACAAAACCTTAATCAAATGTTGTTTATGTACGATTAAACACTTACCACACACAATCAAAATTCAATTTAACTAAGAAATCGAACGTTGCACATCGACGAACGTACTAGAACTAGTCACAAAATCATAAAACACTCACACCAAAATAAAAAACCGATAAAAAAACTATAAAATAACGAGAAATGCGAAATCTAAGTTTAACGCGATTTAAAATACAAAGATAAAAGTAAAGTGTAGAGAACTGAAACTACTATGAAACGAGATCAAGTTGTATTTTCAGAAAAGCAAACAGATAGATAACGAGGAGGTATACAATAGGTCATGCCTATGTAGGCACTGGCTGATAGCGTTAGTACAAATGGTACCTTGCACTTGGCAATCATTCTATTAGGTCCAATAACTTTGAATGGCGATGCTGTCCGGTATGAGCAGTCCGGCCAATCAGTCTTGTAGAAACATGAGGCTACTCTAATGGATTGGATTTGCCTTTCATATGATGTCTGGGATGGATTGCTTCCAGCAAACGGTGTATTCTCTACTAATAATTTTCGTTTGAAGATGTGTCCAAGCCGATTTCGTCAACGGCGACGGTGAAGCTAGACCGGCGTTTTAACTGCAACTGGGACTCAGTCATTAAGACATCCTAATGACTGAATAGTATTCTACCTTTTACCTCTACTCATACTTTTCGTATGAAAACATTAATTTCAGCACAAGGGAGGTTGTCTAGGTAACTATTCGGTAAGAAAATACAGGTTTATGTAAAACTTATTTAATTTAACAGTTGCGTGGGTATAATATGAACAATAACAATTAACATAAACAAGTCTTAAAATGAAGGCATCTAATTAATTAATCAGGATCATGACGGTTACTAAGCATAGAACAATGAGTGGGTTATACTCGATAAGGCTGTAATCGAGTCATTCTAACATAAATAAATGAATAATTCTGGACTGTCCACACATCATCTATCCCCAAGCTAACCAGAGCCTGTGTTATGTGTTATAAATGACTGATATAAATATAATACATAATATGTACTATACATTACGTAGACAGATATTTTTTATTATACAAAGAAAACACCTAGAAACGTACATGCTCTTGTACATCTATATAGAAACAATTTTGCACAAAATTATATATAATGCAACAAGTATCTTTTTTCGGTGTTGTGTGCTTTCGATATTCCGCTATGGAACCTCAGTTGCTTTCGATATTTCATTCTGCGGTTTCGTGATCTTTCGGTATACCGTTCTCCGGTATTTCGACTTCTGGTATTCCGTAGTAGTCTTACAAAAGGCATTGGGAAAGAACACAAATCGTACGGTAAATGTCGATATGACTGTTGGAACCAAGGCTTATTTTGGGTTTTCTTCTGAAGTCGTTTTTTCAAAAATTACATCTTCCTTTTCGAGTCTTGCTTGGACTAACTTTTGGGCACGCTCTTTCCGGTTTTGGATGAAGAACCATCTGAAATTTAAAACACTTGAATGAGCTAGCAATGGCGGATAAAAACTCTCCTTGTGCAATCGGGTAAAAATAGAATGGCATTGTAAGGTTGTTTGCACTGCATGCTACCTATGATTTGACTTGAAGATATACGAGGCATTTAATTATGATAACTAACCACAATGGTCACAGTCCAAGGTTTTGAAGAACGAGATGAGCATTTTACATATTAAAAGAAGTGAGACTTTAAAAGCCTGGTTTAACCGACAAAAAACTTAAAATTTCTGTGTTATCCAACTCCTTTGATTTTGATTCTAAACTAGCTCTAGGTATAAAACATCCTGATTGATTGGATCTTAAATTGTAAAAGTAGAGTATGTATGGTTGTGTTCAAACCAAAGATATAAGGCTTTGGTTTATACACGTCAGCTTAATTGGTTCAGTGGAAGCGTCATCGAAAGTCTTCCGGCCACCCTGACGATATCGGGCTTTCTGGTAGGTGGTCTAATTAATTCAATGGAAGCGTCATCGACAGTTTTCCGGCCACCCTGACGATATCGGGCTTTCTGGTAAGTGGTCTAATTAATTCAATGGAAGCGTCATAGACAGTCTTCCGGCCACCCTGATGATATCAAATAAACTATTTCATTTCATTTCATTTATGTATCAGGCTATCTGGCAGGTGGTCTGCCTCGAGAACGCCTCACTTGCCTGAATCTAGTTTTCCGCGAGCTTATCTGACAATCTATATCCATTATTTTTACTTCCATACTAATCCATACGAATATTTTAAATTCAAAAGTAATTCTGTCTGTAACTTTTGCACGCCTAAACGGATTACCAGAAATCTTAATGAAAGGTAAGAGATAGACGGTATCCCGGGGACGGACATAGACTACTTGAAAAGTGCGTGCGAAGCCGCGGACAGAAGCTAGTAATATTATAAAAACGATAGTTATTCTGTCGATCTGTCTGTTACCTTTTCACGCTTAACCTTTTAACCTCTGAAAGGACTGAATGAAATTTGGCAGAGGTACACGGTATTCCGGGGAAAGTTTTTTATCCCGGAGAAGCAAGTGCAAAGCCGCAGGCAGGAGCTAGTAATAAATAATCTGCCGAGAGTACTGCCTGCAGGAGGTTGCGGGTTCGATTCCCGCCTTGGGAAAAATGATTGTACGATCTGCTAATATTTGTTCCGGGTGTTCTGGGTATTTTTTATGCATAGTAAAAAAATCTATAAATAAATAAATAAATAATGATGGACAATTCAAACAGCATTATCTAGCCCCAAGCTAAGCAAAGCTTGTGTTATGGGTACTACATAACTGATATACATAATACAATACACTACATAGATAGATATTTTTATTATACATAGAAAAATATCCAGAACCCCTGAACAAATATCTGCAGATCGTACATTTGTCCCGAGGCGGGAATCGAACCCGCAACCTCCTGCGTCGCAGGCGGGACCTTCACCCGCTGCGCCGCCACAGAGGTCGTCTGTATGTACCCAATGTATTGTATTAAGTATAACAGTCATCTAGTACCCATGACACAAGCTCTGCTTAGCTTGTGGCTAAATGATGCTGTGTGGATTGTTATTTATTAGTAAAAGTAACTTACAGAAGTATGCTTATCGCTGGTAGAGTGGCTGATGCGCTGAAGAGGAACACAGTTCCCGTGAACAGACTGAGAGTGCGAGAATACATCGCCGAGTAGGTCGGGTCGAAGACCAGAGCTGCGAGGGTTTCTACCAGGCTGAATAGCGAATTCATTTTACCTGTAAAAGTTTAGGAATCTATATTAATAATTTCGGACCGGTCTACGGTAGACTCGAACGAAATGCACATCAAATTGAAGAGCGTAAAAAATTAGTCGACCCGAGTCGACAACTTATAGGCGGAAAATTCGGATTATCGAGTAGTTTCAATATGAAAATGAATAAATTGCTAAAAAAATTGTAACGGCGTTGCAAAGTAAACATGTCAATTAAGTATAAACATGTCTATGGTTCGGTCTTGGTACCGTGGACGGAAGAAATCGCTCCCCAGGGTATATAAATACTCCTTGATCGTAGCTTGGTACATATATAGTGATCTGTGGTTCGGTCTAATTTCTTTGAATGAAAACTCTTTGCTCTTTGATTGAGAAATCATAAATTATGTATAATAATAGTAATAGTAGTATTTTATTGCACCCGTGCGAAGCCGGGGCGGGTCGCTAGTATAATAATAATGGTGGACAAATCTCAAGGGGGAAAATTGGACTTTATAAAAATGAATTCCAGTTTTCCTCTTTAAGTGGGATTTGTCGAGGGGGAAAACTGGGATAACCCAATTCGCACAATATTACCTAGCTCCAAGGTACTAGATAACTGATTTAAATATACTATACTATCCTATTCTATCTTACTGATCCTACTAATATTATAAATGCGAAAGTTTGTGAAATGTGAAATTTTTGTTACCTATGATCTCTAAAACTACAGAACAGATCAAGATGAAATTTGGCGTACATTTAGAACGTAGCATAACTTAGATAATAGGCTACTTATAATACCGAAAATACGCGTGAAGCTAGTTTATCTACTATATAAAAATAAGTTGGGTTTTCCTTCCTGACGCTATAACTCCAGTACGCACGAACCGATTTCCACGGTTTTGAATTCGTTGGAAAGGTCTCGGGCTCCGTGAGGTTTATGGCGAAGAAAAAATTAAGAAAGTGGGAAACATAAATTTCCACGCGAGCGAAGCCGCGGGGCGCAGCTAATTATGTATAGAAAACTCCGGGAACGCCTGGAACAAATATCTGCATATCATACAAACATCTGTCCCGAGGCGGGAATAGAACCCACAACCTCCTGTTTCACTGGCGGACCGTCACCCGCTGCGTCACATATGCCCAATCAATCTAATCTTATAATGAGAAAAACGTGTGCAAAGTCGCTGGTCTGGGTTAGTAAATTGCCGTAGTATAATCTTATCAGAATCTGTTTAAAAAACAATCGCTTCGTGTTAAGGTACTTAGTTTTAATACAAAGTCACTGATTTAGGGTTCCGTACCTCAAAAGAAAAAAAGGAACCATTATAGGCTCACTTTGTCGTTCATCTGTCTGTGTTTCTGTCAACCTCTTTTCTCAGTAACGCGTGGATGTATCGAGTTGAAATTAACATCAATACTCAAGTCCGAAACCTCTTGGAACCTCAATATAATTAAAACTTCTAAGTCAACCGAACCAAAAGTTACAGCCGTTTATGTCCGAATATTTTGAAATTTCCAAGGGAATTCAAGCACACAAAACCTTTATAGGTGAGCAGCAAGGTTTTATTCCCAACTCAATTAAACCCATCCAACTGCGGAGAGGAGTGAGATAGGAGGATGTTATATCCCCGAAACTGTTCACGAGCGCGTTGGAAGATATGTTTAAGACGCTGGACTGGAAAGGTAAGGGCATTAATATGAACGGCGACTACCTACATCTCACACCTGCAATTCGTTGATGACATAGTTTTAATGGCGGAGTCCCTAGAGGAGCTGAACCAGATGCTGGACGGCCTAGCCTCAGCCTCGCGACGCATCGGTCTTGGCATGAATTTGGATAAAACCAAAGTCATGATTAATGGCCTCATTGATCCGGGACCGGTCGTCGTACATGGCCACCTTCTCGAAATGGTTTCCGAGTATACTTACCTAGGGCAAATTCTGCAGTTAGGTAAAAATAATTTTGAGAAGGAGGCCAAGAGGAGGATCCAGCTAGGCTGAGCAGCGTTTGGGAAACTACGCCGAGTCTTCTCGTCATCCATACAGCAATGTATAAAAACTAAAGTTTTCAATTAGTGCGTCCTACCCGTCATGACCTACGGACCTGAGACGTGGACACACACGGTAAGGCTGGTGAACCAATTCAAAGTCGCTCAGCGAGCTATGGAAAGAGCTATGCTCGGAGTCTCTCTCAAGGATAGGATTCGTAACGAATACAAATAATAACAAATGCAATTAGCAAGCTAAAGTGGCAGTAGACCGGCCATATCTCGGAAAGAGCTGACTACCGCTGGGGTAAACGTGTACTTGAGTAGAGACCACGACTCGGCAAACGTAGTGTAGGACGTCCTCCGGCTAGGTGGGATGACGATCTGCGAAAAACGGATGCGGCAGGGCGCTATGGCGCTCATTAGGGGAGACCTTTGTTCAGCTGTGGATTAATATGTTTAGGCTGATGATGATGATGACGATGAAGGTCTTATAGCACAAGTAAAGGAAAAAATCCTTTTGATTTTAACAACCATAAATTTATAGTCTCCAAAATAAATACTTTTGATTTTCGCCATGGACCATAACCTACAGGGACGACCATAATCTACTTCCCGTTGACCTAGAATCATTATAGGTATTTGGCAAGACACAAGGTCTTAACTATACGGAACCCTTAGTGCGCGAGTCCGACTCGCACTTGACGTTTTGTTTTCCTATCCACCTGTTACAAAACATGAAATGT
This sequence comes from Eupithecia subfuscata, assembly GCA_963564075.1. Lineage (NCBI taxonomy): Eukaryota > Metazoa > Arthropoda > Insecta > Lepidoptera > Geometridae > Eupithecia > Eupithecia subfuscata. The sequence continues at coordinate 4,705,890 of OY751103.1, read as the reverse complement.
CTTGTTAGAAAAAGTGAAAATACCTACTCAGCTATCTATTTATCTATACAGGGTTAGTGGTAATTCACTCACACTGTGAACTGCAGGTTCTGCCCATCATCATGAACACGTCCGTGAAGACGCTAGGTCTCAATTTTTAAAATTGGTGGAAAGGGAATGGTATTAGTATGTACCCCCCTCGATTAAAAAATCGTAAATTATAGGGGTTTACTTTGAAAGTAAACCTAAAAACGGCTCTGCCCTGAATTATCCGATGGTATGTGTTTGTTCGGCTGACTCCCAACCAGACTGATGCCACGTAAATCATCTTTCGTGGATGTAAAATAGGCCAATGATGATGATGTGGATTTAAATAGGAGTGGGAGATCTGTTTTTAGTATTTAATTGGGTTTAGGACATTATTTTGTATGGGAGGCGATCAAAAAAATAAAAATAAGAATTAAGACCTGGTGTCTCCACTAACGTGTTCGTGATGATGGGCAGAACCTGCAGTTTACCAATAACCCTGTATATATAAAAATGAATGCCTATTTTCATTGGTCACGGCATCACACGTGAACGGCTGGACCAATTTCGATAATTCTTTCTTTGTTGTGTTTGTCATTGTGAGGAGAAGGTTCTCATGAAAGAAAAATTTATGAAAGTTGGAAACATAAATTTCCATGCGGGCGAAGACGCGGGGCGCAGCTAGTTATATATAGAGGTATATGATAATAACACTCGAGGACTCAAGACATAACAAAAGTACTCCATGTTCTTTTCTTACCCATTTCTTCTGAAGGAACTAACTTCGACGCCATTGACCTTAACGACGTGAAAGTAGTCGCGTTTAGGATCTCGATTATCGGCACTGGAATAAAATAAAATAAGATAAAGACCGTCTTGTAGTGCTAAGTACGTACAGAGCAAGAGGATTTGATTTTGTGCTGAAAAATCTTGTATCCATATAAACTGCCAGTATACTTATCAAATTAAATTACATGTTTTAAGGCACTATCCCGACCCAAATCAGCGCCACCACCTATTTTAACCCCCGACGTAAAAATAAAGGGGTGTTTTTTATTTATTTATTTAATTATTAATTAGAACGGCGAAAACACAAATTACACTAATTAATTATAATTACATGCAAACAATAAAACTAACATAAAATTGGTATAAACTTAATAAAAATGTCAGACTAAAATTATGCTTCTGCCCGCGGCTTCGCACGCGTTGTTTTATATACAAACGATTTTGAGGTTATTTCTATCCCATGGGAACTGATTTATTGGGTAACAAGTCGGACGGTAAAAGTCACAGGCTCTTCGCTCTACCACCTTACCGCACTGTAGGGCACCATCAGTCGCCGCTGCCTCACGCTTCGGCGCCCTCAACGGGATACTTAAGGCTTTCCCAGACTGTGACATATTTGCGGACGAATGGGATGTGTGGAATGTATGTCTGTCTGCTCTATTGTGAGAGGGATGGATGATCGATTATTATTATTATTTTCTTTCTTGTTTAAATTCAAATTAACAATTTAATCACACTAATATTATAAACGCGATAGTTTGGATGGATGGATAGATGGATGGATGTTTGTTACCTCTTCACGCCAAAACTACTGAACGGATTGCGCTGAACTTCTGCATACAGGTAAGTCTAACCCTGGAATCAAACATAGGCGATTTTTATCCCATAAATCAGTTCCCATGTAATAGAAATAACCTCAAAACGTTTCCATAGAAACAACGCGTGCGAAGCCGCGGGCAGCAGAGGAAGAGAGTACCACGGTGAAGTTCTGACCAAAATCTGACGCGCGCTTGAATTGAAATGCGCATTTGCTTGTGAACGGTATGGGTGTTGCTGTGTGGTGCCGGAATTTGCGTTACCCCAACTCTTCTCGCGGGTGTTGTAAGAGGCAACTTAGGGACAACCACCGGGGGCGGAAAGCAGCATCCTGCAGAACTTCTACCACCGAACTGACATCCCCAATTCGCATGCCCAGCCTGAGGATTATGGGCACTACCCCCAATGAGATATAAGCCAATAAGGCGCTGATCAGGGGGAGGCTTGCGTCCAGCAGTGGACCAATACATGAGGTGAGCTGCGGTGGTATGGATGTTTATCGGACCATATAGTTCATAAAACGCGCGTTACTAAACAGCGCGATCCTAAACGCCCATTACTCTGCTCACACGCAAACGCACAGCACAAACATGTGCATTCAAATTCAGGCTTAAACTCGATATCTGTGACAAAATGGCTTCCCACAAGCTTCAAACGAGTGGCCCACGAGCTGTCTGTCATCTGATGCCATCAATATAAAATGCATATAAATATTACGAGTTATAGCCCTTATTTGATTACACATTTTTGTGCTTTGCGGCAGCGGTGCGGCCCTGATCTGCGACAACCTTTATGTGAAAAGGTAATATGTATAAATAAATAAATATAAATAATGCTGGACAATTCACACAGCATTATCTAGCCCCAAGCTAAGCAGAGCTTGTGTTATGGGTACTAGATAACAGATATACTTAATACAACTACACTACATAGAAGACATTTTTTATTATACATAGAAAACATCCAGAACGCCTTGAACAAATGTCTGCAGATCGTACAAACATATGTCCCGAGGTGGGAATCGAATCCGCAACCTCCTGCGTCGGAGGCCTTCGCCCGCTGCGCCACAGAGGTCGTCGTCGTCGTACTATAGGTATACATACCCATAAACATGTGAAAGTCAGTCTGCACGAAGGCGATCACCACGGATCCAGCCAGCTTGCTCGTGATGGAGATGAGACAGAGCACGGAGTCGTGGAAACCCCAGCGTTTGCTAAAAACGCTGATGGAGAAGAGAGCTCCTGCAAAATATAGAAGACGTAGTTCAACTTTCCTTTGTTCCTGACGTGGGAAATCGCATCATGGAACAAAATTGGACCTGGCCAGGACACCTTGCACGGAGACAAAACGACAGGTGGAGCAAAGCGCTTACTGAATGGCGCCCAAGAACTGGGTACAGAAGCGTTGGACGTCCAGCGGCAAGATGGGCATATGACATCTCTAACAGCGCAGGGCGAACCTGGATGAGATTGGCGCAAGACCGTGTGGAGTGACACAAAAGTTTGAAGACCTATACCCAGCAGTGGGTGAAGTCGGGTTGCGGATGATGATGATGATGACTGGTTGAAGCGACGCGTGACCCGAGAGCTGGTGAGTATTTGGCGCAGCGCATCAGCATTGCCATACAGCGGGGCAATGCAGCCAGCGTCTCGGGGACGCTTCTGACTGGTATTGATATGGATCAGTTGAGCTTACTGTAGATTGTTTGCTGGGTTCTGAGATAGATAGCGTTTTACTTAATAATGTCTTTGTATCCAAATGTTGCCAATGGGACCATATTATTTTTTTAATTTGGGGACTATATTTAAAAAAATATTTCTAACCATCATAGAAGCTACTTTGAGGTTAAACATGAAAATTCAGCAAAGATTCCACATTTTAACAGTTTTAAAAATGTTAAAAGTTCGTATATATTCTACATGGTAGATGAAAACTATAGAACGATAGAGTAGTCTAAGTAGATACATGTTTTGAAACCAAGTGGAACTGATCACATACAATTTCACACGGCAACATTACGTGCGATTGCAGGTACGTTGTTGGGTGAGGTAGGATGACCTGTTATTTACAATGTTGTAGTTGATACCACTAATCTTGCTAAATAGTGGTGACCGGTCGCTTAGGTATTATAGTTATGTGGCCATGGTCATGATAAATACTATGTACTAGCCAAACTGTGTACATTTTAAGGAATTGGAAGTCTAAGAAGTCAAATAATATCGCAAAAATTTTCGACTTCGGTGGGACTTGAACCCGCATCCTTCCCTCAGTACAGAGTATAAACTTCAATGTTTCCCCTGTATGTGGAGCTAACGGCGCTAGAGTCCGTAGAGACCGTAGGAAGTCGCAAAGATTTTCGACTCCTACGTCACTTGACCACGTGGTGTAGTTAGTTAGCACATTTCCGTACTGAGGGAAAGATGCGGGCTCAAGTCCCGTCGAAGTCGAAAATTTTTACGATATTATTTGATTTCTTAGAAATTACCCAGAGGGCTTACGCACTATAATAACAAAAACCTTTGAATTGGAAGTCGCCTTTTAGTTTTTCTTTCAAAGCAATACAGTACGACTAATAACTAATAATGACAGGCTTACCGATTGAGTGTGTAATGATATTATAGGTTGAATAGAAACTGAATTTCAGAGCGTCCCATTTAAGGCGGTACCTCACAAACAAGTATGTGACTTTACTTTCACCTGAAACAAAAATAAAGTATTGAATCATATTACAAGATTTCGGACTACATGTGTAGTGCTCGGTTGACCACATCTCGGCTGTCACAAGCATACTTTTATTATTATAAAATAAAGAGCTAGGCTCTTTATTTTATCTCTTGTTGCTATGCAATGCAATTTCCTCTACTTTTCTCTTTCCAATGCGGTCTCTTTTATTCCTTTATTATTGAGAAAATAGATTTGCGTAGTTACATGTCTGCAGTATAGAGGCACTGTACCAAAAAAAAACATAGTAACATCCCGAAATCGGTAAGACAGTACACCTTCGTCCTTTGGAAAGCACATTAAGCCGTTGGTCCTGTGCCTGACCTCTTCCCGGTTACGTTGATCTGCCGTCTCATCGGATTATGGGAGTGACGAGAGAGTGCATCGGTGACTGCGCACACACTTGTGCACTACAGTATCTCCTGCGCATATGGCTAGTCTCTGTCGAGACTAGTGGCCGAAAGGGGTTACTCCACCTAGTTATACTATTAGTTATACGATATAACAAAATGAACCAAAAAATCCGAATAGTCATACTGAGCAGTATAACTAAACGGATCCGATTATTTTCTATTAGACTCGTCCATTTAGTTATATTCGGACAACATCGCTACACCGAGTAACGAAACTAAGGGTCACTGAGTTGTGAAACGCAAATCAAAATGTTCCAGTCAGTATATTTTCAATGAACTCGTCAAACAATGAAATCATCAGTTCACTCACCATGATTGGGCCCATACACAATAGCCACAACCAGAAGGGTGAGAATAATCTTCTTCCTATAGTTTGATTCACGCTTCTTGATCGCAACCTCTCCTGTTTCCTTCACCAACGTTGCGATCTCGCAGAAAGTAACTGGTTTTGGCTGAAAACAATTATGTCTGTTTGTGTATTACGTAGTTTCTTTAGCAAAAGCAAAGTTGCTTGCTTTAGGCTCATGCAGTCATTTTAAAGCCCGGTTTCCACTGCGAGCGTTGCGGACCCATTTTAACTCGCAAGAGCAAACTGCATAGGTTTGCTCTTGCGAGTGTGAGACTTGTGTTTCCAAGTCGAGCGGAAAGCAGTGAGCGAGCCGAAAAAGTTGAAATGACCTTCGCCCACCCATCTCTCATTTCCCGCTCCTTACCCTTTTGCGGTAGAAAACCCGGCTTCGAAATAAAAACGTCATATCACAAATGCTGGTAGGTAAAGTTTTTTAATCTATACTAATATTACAAAGAGGAAAGATTTGATTGTTTGTTTGTATTGAAAAGGCTCCGAAACTACTGGACCGATTTGAAAAATTCTTTCACCGTTAGGAAGCTTACTTTTCAGGGAGTGACATAGGCTATATTTTATCCCGGAATTCCCACGAGAAAGGGAACTACGCGGGTGAAACCGCGAGGCGATCGTCTAGTTATAATATACAGGTTGACCTGCGATAATCTACTATCTAACTACAACCCCCAAAATGGGTAAAACTACATCAAGTGATCTAGGAATATGTTTGTTTAAATGGCCATTACCACTCCTTTATTGAATTGCAGCCATTTGAAATTAATTTCAACTCGAGGTCAAAAACAATTATTATGAACATGCCCATAATTTTTTTACGCCAAAAATATAGAACGGATTCTAGCTGAGATTTTGTATCACCTATAGGCTTTTTCCAGGAAAAGCGTTTCTAAAGACTTGAAAATGCTTTATTTATGTAGAATTCCTAGCATAGGTTGATCCTAATGCAATTAAGGCGCATACCCGACCCAAATCCGCTCCACCACCTATTTTATCATATTATTATGTAAAAAATCTTATTACTAAGGAAAGAATTTTAAAAAATCGTTTTTGCCGTTTGTGATACCATCAGCTTATTTTTAATAAATAAATTTTCTATTTAGCTATGTATGTGGGAACTTTATAATCCCTTGACTGTTACAATTGAGTCGGTACTCACCTCTTCTTTCGAATCCGATACTGGCTTAGTGTTACTTTTCAGATGGAATATAGCATAAAACAACGTCATCATATAAATACTTCCCGAAAGGGCGAAAATTCCATAGTATCCCCAAAGATTCAGCAGTATGCCACTTAAAGCCGTCCCAAAGGGTATCCCAGCTGTCATACACAGATTCACCAGGCCCACTCTAAATGTCCTTGACTTCTCATCAGTGATGTCACTAATATAACTGAACACGCCCAAGAAAACCATAACCCAACCACCAGTTATGGCAGGGAATAATGCTTCGGCAAACATGGTCACTTCTAAGTTGATCTCGTAGAAAAAGTATGTGCTCAGAATATTGGATAGGCAAACTAAGAGTTCTGCTATAATCGGCAATATAATGCACACTTTTCGGTTTCCCGTGCGGTCGCTCCAAGCGCCCATAAAAATTACCAAAATGGTAGGAATTGCCGTTTGTATAATACTCCTCCATGATTCTATGTCTGATATAATTCCTTGAACAGCTGCTTCGTATGTATTGTTTCCAGTTCTTTGTATAAGAGCATCACAGATTTCGTCTCCAAAGTTCTTTTTCACTCGGCACGCTTTATCTAAATTTAGGTTTTGTATCGCTAGCCTCGATAAACTAGAAGGGATAATCAAACCAGCCAAAATTGGTTCAACTGTTATGTTTGATTTTATATCTTTTAGTTTTTCTATAAAGCTTTTGGTTGGTTGTTCTTGATTCTTGTCGTTTTTTTCTTGAAGTGGTTGTTCCTCGGGTATTTTCTCTGGCACGTGGGACATTTTCGCATGTAGTGCGCACGTTACGAAATCACGGAACGTAAGTAATAACTAATTTATAAATATAAAGTTCATTCGTCTAAATCAAGCAGCCACTCAGGCTGTGCTGATAGTGCTTGATCCAAATACATAAAAAGAAAAAAATATTGTAAATGGTGTTCTAATAACTCTTTAAATTTTGGTTGGCTTATTGTGACTCTGTTGAGGTGTAAGATGTTTAGAAACAATTTGTCTTGTTTATGTTGGTTTCTTTTATTAAATTGGTAGATACTAACTTTACAAATATATGTAATTATCAAGTGTGTTGTATATAGTGAATCAAGAAAATATTAGTGAAAAAAATTTGGGTAAGTAAACCTACATAACTCAATACCGCTGATTGTTTACTAATAAAACATCATCATGTATCATGTCTAATATATCAGTGTTGAGTTATTAAGCATTGAATATTTGCACAGGGTGTTTGCCGAAGCTGCTGAATGGCCTATGATGTCTTGATAACACTAAAACAAATACTGTAATCAATTGCTTACTATTTACTCAGTTATCACTTTGCGCAATCTGGCAGCGTTAATTGACATAAAAACAAATGTTATATACTAATTCACTTGTTCACTTGTTCCTTACATGTGAATTATGAGTATATAACATTTGTTGTATGTTGTATATGTGGCCTATTTTTGGAGTTATCATTACATGTGACCAAACCGTTTTAATATATCATAGCGACGGCTTCGGAGAATGCTAAGATGTTTATGTGAGGAAGATATTCTAATAATTTTATTATTGCGAAAAAAATTGGTCTTCTCACATATTTGTCACATTACTGATTCTTAGGTAGGATGTATTATTAGTTTCATAATTAGTTTAACAAGTGGAATCATCCAGTGGAAAACCATTGCAAGTATGAAATTATTAATTTAACGTCGGTTGAAGACGTTTTAATAATGACTATAATATTATAATCGGCTAGCTTCTGCCCTCAACTTCGCACACATTTTCAGAAATAAAAAGTAGCCTTTGTTTCTCCCGAGCTACCATCTATCTACATATTTGCCTTTCACAAAAATCCGAAAAGCTTTTTAGGTAAAGGCGTGAGGCAAGAGACAGACAGACCTAGGTACGAGTACTTTCGGACTTATAATATTTTATAGTATGGACTAGCATGATGTCCGGCAACGGAGACTAGCCAGGTGGCTAGTCAGGCTAGTTGCAGGACATGATTATAGTGTTAAGCCGTTGGTCCTGTGCCTGACCTCTCCCCGGTCCTGTTGGTCTGCTATCCCATCGGATTATGGACTAGTATAGTATGGTAGCATAGCATCATCGTAAGTGTCTATTTTTACTATTTACGATCATCGTTTTTGGAGATAGAAATAAAAATTCATAAAGTGTATTAGATAAAAGTTTTAATAAACTAGTTTTGCAAGGTTTTTTCAGCTGCAAGATCCATGCCATCTTCGAGCATTCTGGTTGTGACAAAATTTGGTTCCTTTTTGGTTGTTTCATCTTTCCTTCTTATTATTTTTTTACTTTTTTTATGTTCTAAGTAAAACCACCTGAAACGAAAAATGTTGTGGAGTGAAATGATTGAATTTAAGTGTTTTTTGATTATGTTATCCTCAAGTATTATAAATATCTTGTTTTCTCGTTAGAAAGAACGTTAGTAGTGATTTTTAACCCCCGACGCAAAAAGAGAGGGGTTCTTGTATTGCTAGTAGTTGCTAGAATATTGGAATCATTATGCACTTATATTATAAATGCGAAAGTTATAAATAGAGGTCTAGGCCCAGAAGACACAGGAATACATATAGACACACCTTTCATTTCACAAATAAATTCCCATGGAATAGAAATTACCTTAGAACATACCATGCCAAAACATACAGTTTATTCTTATAACAACCATTCGATAGAACAATAAACAGATTTTTGTTAAATATATATAAAATATAATAAATAATACTGGACAATTCACACAGCATTATCTAGCCCCAAGCTATGCAGAGCTTGTATTATGGGTACTAGATACATAATACAATACACTACATAGATATTTTTTTATTATACATATACAACATCCAGAACACCCTGAACAAATATCTGCAGATCGTACAAACATTTGTTCCGAGACGGGAATCGAACCCGTAACCTCCTGCGTGGCAGACGGACCTTCACCCGCCGCGAAACAGACGTCGTCAAAATTATTGTTGACAAAATTATTGTTGAACCTATGCTTCTTTTAATCGAAGCTGTGGGCAGAAAGCAGTTATTAAATACTATACAAACCAAAATATAGTAATAGAAGGAAGAGTCGCTACAGTGCTGACGTAGTAGATGATTCCAGCATCGAACTTGAGCGTGAACATGTAGATCCAGGAGTAGATGGGGCCGAACATCATGGACGTCAGAACCTCCATCAGATTGAAGATAGATGTCATCTTACCTGCAAATGTTTCATGTTTTTAAGAAACCTTTGATTATCAAGAAAGTGATTTATTAATGACGACCTCTGTGGCGCGGCAGGCGAAGGCTCCCTTGCGACGCAGGAGGTTGCGGGTTCGATTCCCGCCTCGGGACAAATGTTTGTACGATCTGCAGATATTTGTTCAGGGAGTTCTGGATGTTTATTTACCGGATTTCAAACATAGAAATAACAGTAAAACCTCACGACTCGCCTAAAAGTTGTGAAAAAAATTATAAAGAAAAATTACAGTCAAAGAATATAGAATCGAATTAGAAGTACATAGTAAGTATTTACAATTGTAACTAATTAATTATAATGATAAATGTCTGTGTCAAAATAAAAAAATTGCCACCCAACACGGTATGTACTAACTTTAGCTCTAATTAGAACCTAAGCTACCTACTATGTACACATCTACAATTATTTAATGAATTTTAATTTATTTTGAATTTGAACGTTATTGCTTCTCTTCTTGCTCAATCGGGCATTCATGGATTAGCAAAGTCACTTTGCTAATCGATTAATGGAGCAGTTTCCACTTTCTTCCACTCTGATCCATAGGTCGAGAGGATTCGTTTCCACTGCTAAAATCTTTGCTTAGACAACATGAGTGGTGAATTTATCTAGTTATGATTCCGAACCTACCTAATTCATCGCTTGTACATAATTTCGACGAAATAGACCGAAGAGCTGTGAACGATGTTGCGTTGAACATTTCTACTGCAACAGCTGAAAAGAAGCAAATTTTAATAAAGATTCAAGCAAAAATCACATAAAAATAACAAAAGCGAATTCAGTAAAAATGTTGCTAAAATAGTATTGATATTGATAACTGCAAAAATATTAATAGACTCAATGATTCCGCAGGTGTATCCATGTTATTCCGCTGCTAGACAAATTTAGCTTGTCCAATTCAGCTGGACCAATCTCCCGATCAACAAATAGCAATAAAAGTAAGTAAAATTATAATTGTGTTAATAATAATAAATAATAATCATAAATATGTGAAGTAAAATAAAGTTTATTCTGCATAAATACATGAATATTACACAACCAAAGCACTTATCAGGGCAGGCCTGCGACCAATACAGCCTGTTGAGACATACACAAAATCACTAATTGTAAAAGTGTTACCTTCTTACCCAAAACACTTACCGATATACATTTCTCTACTGTTCCGTGCCAATCCAGTGGCCAAGGAGCCGGCCACCTTACTGACATTTGATATGAGCCCCAGCACAGAGTCGTCCCATTTCAGCCGATGGCTAAAGAGGCTAATTGATATTAGGGCACCTGAAATAAACAAGATTTACAGGACCTAGATAAAGGAACCAAGACGTGAAGAAAAGAGGGTTCAGTAAACGGTATTTTTTTATACAAAATCATACAAAATTTCAGGTATATACCAAATTTTTAGCATCGAAAAATGTTTGGTTCAGCAAACACTATCCTCCGATAAGCGTACATATTTTTGCTTTGTTCATTTTGCATAAACGAAAGCAGCGTTGCGAAGTTTCTTTAAAATTTCGCTTAAACAAACCGTATTTTGGCAAGAAGTAAATTGAAAAATATTGTGGCGTTAAAAATTACAATCAGGACTACGTATAAATCCGCAGAAAAGCGTTGCGAGTTTCTGGCAACTAGCCATTTGTGTATGAACTTTTTACAATTTAATTTTACGGTTAACTAGCCAACGCCCGTGGCACTGCCACTTACACTGTGGACGGATAGCCTACCTACAGATAAGGTGGCTTAGATAACAAGGTATCATATTTTTATTAGGTATATTTCTCTGGCAGACCAAATGTGGGCTCAAAAGATATTGTTTCAATAGGGTAGTCCTGGGTAAAAAAAATATTATTCTGTTAAGTCCGTTAGTTAGATTTTATCAGAAGATATTGGACACATATTTTTTCCTTTGTCAATCAAACAAAAAATGACAAAAATAAAGCGCGTCAAAGTTTGTGAGTGAGGGCTAGTGACGTCACATCTTCCTAAAAAGTGTCGTGAGGTATGACGTCACGCGGAATTTTAACTGGCTATATCTCCATCATTTCTTGTTTAATCTACAAAAATACGTGTCCAATATCCATTGCAATATTTTCTGATATTCTAACTGACGGACTAATTCGAATTTTATAGGCTACTAGTTTATGCCCGCGGCTTCGCACGCCTTGTTTCTATGGACACGTTTAAAGGAGATTGCTATTCTATAGAATATTAAAAACTAATTAAAAAAACATTGTCCAGCGGACAAAATTGTGAATCTAAACCATTCCCAGATCCCCTTGAACACACACAAAAAATTTCATCAAAATCGGTCCAGTCGTTTGAGAGAAGTTCAGTGACATACACACTCACAGAAGAATTATATATAGTAAGATATAGCTTATTGTTGTGGGAAGTAGATAAATGTAATATTGGAATATTATTTATTGCCAAGTAAGCAATTTTCAGTAGATACAAGTGAAATATCATACTCGAGACTAGGAACAATAGTAAGGTTTTTGTTATTAGAGTGTGCAAGCCAATTTTTGTTAAATAATGCCTAACCCATTTTGTTATTATAGGCACTAGAGTCCGTAGGAAGTCCCAAAGATTTTCAAAGACCTCATGGTGTACTTGGTTAGCATATTCCCGTCCTGAGGAAGGATGCGGGTTCAAGTCCCGTCGAAGTCGAAATTTTTTGGGATATTATTCGATTTTTCAGGAACAATAGTGTTTGCAGAATCATTGTCTCGGAAATCGAACCCACCACGACGCGACTAGACCCCACTGCGCCAGAGAGATCGTATTATGCTTTTGGATTTTCACGTTAAATACTTATTATTTATTCATTTGTAAAATTTATTCAAAAAAAAAATATCAAAAATACAATATTTAGGATAACAACACCACAGATATTATATTACTATACTACAACACTTAGTTAGAGCGAGGTGTTGAAACTAAGACTGGGTAACTAAGTCTAAAACAATGTAATATTAGTTTTAAGACTTTTTCTGAAATAAACGTTTTATTATTATTATTATTATTATTACTTACCAAGAGCATGGATGCATATGTAAAAAGTGCTATAGAAGCTGTACTTCAGAGCATCCCAATTGAAGCGGTTTCGAGTGAACAAATAACGTACTGTAAACTCCCCTGAAAAAATATAAAAAATATTTCAACTAGAACTTATTACGCGTTTTAAAAGTATTTTCTACAAATTAAGTTGTACGGTGGTCCTGTCTGGTTTCAAGTCTCGTAATTAGGTTTGATTGGTTTTATAATATTAAATTTTGGCGTTTGTTTATACTCACAAAATTGCTATCTCCATTGCACAGAAAGATAAAACTATTTCTGTATAATCATCTATGGACGTCACTATGCATAATGTAATGACAGATTCAGATATAATGTTAGCTTACTAAAAGGTACCCAGAGAAAATAACGTATCACATACCATATGCAGGTCCATAAATGAAAGCGATCGCTGCTAATACTAAAATAGACTTTGTCCGTCGATTATTAGGACCTTTTTTGAATGCTACAGTAAGTGTGTCCTTTACATGTTGCATGTCGAAAAAAGATTTCAAGAAGCCGCGTTCGTCGGGAGGTCTTTTCTGTAAATAAGTAGAATTACGTAGATTATCATAATCATAACTGTGTCATCCTCTAGTTTTTTTGTCTATAGCATCCTTACAGGAACTATTTTACTATAAAAACTCTTATAGTAAAATGGTTAACAGTAAGTACATAGTTAGTTTATTAAAATACGGGACTGACAACTTTACGAATGTGTGTTCTTCCAACAGAAATAAGGTTCATAGCTAGCCCGCTTACATCCGAATGAAGTACTGAAACTGGATGTAGTGGTTTTTTAAACAAGCTGTGCTTGCAGCCTCGCCTGCTTAGAATGTACAATATCAAGGTTTTAATTTTTTGTTCGGTACCATAATTCTGTTGCTAAAACAAACGTAACCTACATAAGTTAGTGTGTGCCAGTGAAAGTCCATTCAAAATCGGTCTAATCGTTTCCGGGATTAGACAAAACAAACAGATAGACACATACGGACAGACAGACAAAAAGTAAAAGTTAGTGATTGTTTATTAGTACCGTATTTACTTTCTAATGCATTTGTGTTATTTTGACATTATTAATAGATACTTTAATTTTATTCATTTGGATGCATAGATACTTTAACTGCTTTGTACTTGGGAACGCAAAATTATCGTAACTACTATCATTATGCTTCGTCTTCGATGGAAAGAGAAGCTAATCACATAGCTTAATGCGTTGATAACAAAAGACAATAATGATTTTCTGTGGAAAATATGAGAGTATTAGTTTAAGAAAACAAAATTTATCTAACCAGATAAGTTATGTCAACATTTACCTACAAAATCCCGACATAGTTCGAAACAATAATGATGATTCATGATATTTTAGTGTTCCTTGTAATTAACTTACATCAAGCTTCTTTAATTACAAGAATGTAAAACAGCACAAAACCTACCTCAATTTCCTCCTGCCTCTTTGGATCCTCGATATAATAAAATCCATATAAAATACTGCATAAGAACATGAAAGAACTTAACGAAAACACGCCATAGTATCCAATGTACTTCAATAAAACCCCGCTGAGGACCGAGCCAATTGGACTTCCAGCTGTGAGGCATAGATTTGCGACCCCCATTCTGAAAGTCCTAGATTCTTTACTAGAAACATCACTTATGTACGCGAAAGCCCCCATGTATGTCGTGATCCACCCCCCAGTTATAGCGGGAAACAACGCTTCAAAGAACATAGTTGCTTCTACTGGCAGCTCATAAAAGAAATAAGCGTTCACGATGTTACTCAGGCACATCAGGAGGTCCCCGCATATTGGGAGCAGAATGCAAATCTTTCTCTTTCCCGTCCTGTCACTCCATGCACCCAAGAAGAGGATCAGGAAGCTTGGTATAGCAGTCAGTAAGAAGTTTTTCCATGTTTCCATGCCTGCTATAAGCTCCTGAACTGCAAATTCTTCTTCTAAATACATGTTTCCTTGTCTTGCAATGAGTGCATCACAAACGGTGTCTCCATAATTTTTATTCACCCGACACGCTTTATCCAAATTCAAATTTTGTGTTGCCAGACGTGCTAAGACTCCCGGAACCACGAAAAGAGCTAAAACTGGCTCCACTGTTATATTTTCTTTCACGTATGCAAATTTTTCTTTTAAAGTTTTCTTCTTTTTAACATTTTTATTATCTGTTTTCTTTAAAGCTTGTTCCTCTGGAGACGACATTATGTGGCGATGTTAGTAAACAACTAATGTAAGTGATTCCAAATGAACTTATTTCGATCACATTATTTGTACTTAAGGCAAATATTGGTGTTTCTGATGCAATTTATCAGTTGCATAGAACGTTATTCACAAGAATTGTACGTACTGAAATGTCATTGCCGCCAAAGAAAATAGATAGCATTGTCTTTCAAGTTTTCCCGAAGTGAATAACAAAATTAAATTTTAAACAGCACCATAACAAAAGAAAATATACCGATTGGCATTGTTGGCAAAGTAAACGTAAAAAATCTCAATGACACTAATAAAAATGCGAATGTTTGGATGACGACCTACATGTTTACATGTCGGTCGTCATCCCCTACATGTTTACATAACGACCTCTGTCGCGCAGCGGACGCAGTAGGTCGGGGGTCGATTCCCGCCTCGGGACATATGTTTGAACGATCTGCAGATGTGATTAAGGGTGTTCTGGGTGTTTTCTATGTACAATAAAAAATATCTATCTATGTAGAATAATGCATTAAAATTACAATGGAATTAGAAACAAATTAGAACTGGTATTTACAATTCAAGCAATTGAGCTAACTGCAGCCTGTTATAAACAATCTACAAGTGGCCCAACTGATCCATATCAATACCAGTCGGAATTGTCCCCAAGACGTTGGCTCATTTGCCCCGCTGTATGGTAATGCTGATGCGCTGCGCCAGATACTCACCAGCTATCGGCGTAGACGCTCAGATATTTTTTAAAGCCCGGAGAGCCTTGGTACTCCATGGACTTAGGGTCTCGACTCCAAGGGGATCAAATGTGTAGACTCGGTCTGAGTGGGCCTCCCCAACTCCCATGGGACTAGCCCATGGGAGTTGAGGAGGCCCATTGTGTTGGTGTCATACCGCCTTTTACCATCGTCTCTAAACGAGATGGATTTAAAACATTTTCAACTAAGGAGCTAGTTCTGTAGACGGAAGACAGGCACGCATGTAGAGCTACACTTGAAATTTTGAGTTTACCTAAGCCTCCCAATTTGACAGGCAGGAAGGCCTGCGACCATGCCTTCCAATTCTAATTCTAATTCTGAGTAGGGGAACTGGGATCTGCACTGACATCTCGCTTAGGAGTGTATTGTGCATTGTCCCCCTGCCTAACCAGGCCCTAACCAGCCCAGCTCCTTGAAGTAGACCATGCCTTGTCATCCAAATCGATATTCTAAAACGATGTGTATTGTTTATTATGTTGTCTAAGCCTTCCAAGAGCTCGTTGTGTTTCCACAGTTGACTACATCTTATAGAATACGTAAATTTAGGTCTACCTACAAATAAAACTTTTTAAACTTTCGCGATTTGTTAACATAGTTAATGATTATATCGGGTATTTATCGCGTACCTTTTGTTTTATTTCCCCTACGTTTCTACCGCGTTACAGCGATCGTGGTCACGGGGCGACTGTCACTACACAGTCGCCCCGTGACCACGATCGCTGTATGTACTATACCTACAAATAGACAAAACCGAATAATTGTAAAAGCCATTTGACTATTAATTTTGAGCAGTCTGGCCGAAGTTTAGTCGAAATTTTGAATTTTCCCTTCTGCAAATAACTGAAAAAACTCACCAATGTATTAAGTATATCAGATAACTATAGTACTCAAAACACAAGCTCTGCTTAGCTTCGACACACGGACACCTGCCCATTTCTCCATACAAAAGTCGCGTCTCAAAACATACATGCTTAACTGTATTGCGTTACATGTGCAACTGTGTGTGCCGTTTTGGGGTCACATCATGAAAATATTGTGCAAAATACTGTGTAGTTGCTAAATAACTCAAAGACGATTATTTCCTCTTACAAAAAGTGAAATCGTATCTTAAAACAAAAGAAATTTCGGATGTCCATTACCAAACATATGTTTGTTTGGTAATGGACATACGAAATTTCTCCATCGACGTCGTTTGTTAAAATCATTACCCATGCCATCTGCGCCGTACGTCCCTTGCATTTGGACCGCAATAAAACTCGCTTAGGGGCTGGCGGGGTGGGGAAACTCCGTCAGAATCCCGTCTGACGAAGAGTGTCCATTCTATTCGTTAGTATTTTTATATATTCTATTACTAGTTTACCCTTTTTTTCGAAAAAGCGCGTGCAGAGCCGCGGTTAGTATCTAGTTAATGATAATTAGCCTATTCTATGCCTATGCCTACTCTACTAGTTCAATTCAAATGCTCCCTAGATATTTTCTTGTCAGTCATTATATGACTTTGTCTGAGTAAATATAACTGCATACATTTACATAACCCACTTTGTAAATACAATTTATCATCAGTCTTAATTATCTCGTATGTACTAAGCATGTTTAGGGTAGGTACCTTAAAGGGCCCGTATACTTACCGAAATAAATAAATAAATAATAAATAATGCTGGACAATTCACACAGCATTATCTAACCCCAAGCTAAGCAGAGCTTGTGTTATGGGTACTAGATAACTGATATACATAATACAATACACTAAATATATAGATATTTTTTATTATACATAGAAAAACATCCAGAACCCCTGAACAAATATCTGCAGATCGTACAAAAATTTGTCCCGAGGCGGGAATCGAACCCGCAACCTCCTGCGTCACAGGCGGACCTTCGCCCGCTGCGCCACAGAGGTTATGAGGAGAAATCACAGGTCACTGCATATTTCTGCAATTGTATGTTGCATTATAATTTCGGATGGATCTCATATCAGTTGTAGATTATTAACTTAAAAGTAGCAAAAACCAGGAGGTTACACACGTCGACCTCAACATCAACAGCCTGTATTGGTTTACTGCTGGACGCAGGCCTCCCCCTGATAAGCACCTTGTTGGCTTTTATCTCATGGGGTTAATCCCCATAATCCCCATGGGCATGCGGGTTGGGGATCGCAGTTCGGTGGTAGAATTGTTCTGCAGTGGGCGCTGCTGCCCGCCCCCGGTGGATATCCCTTAGTCAAGTTTTACGACACCCGCGGGAAGAGTTGGGGTGGTGCAAATTCTAAGCCGGCACCACACAGCAGGTCAGAAACACACACAGCGATTGTTTTCTAGGGTAGAATAGACAAAAACGACATCGCATCCGCATAAATTACGTAATTTTTTTAAGTTGAGGAATTATGGCTCTATCTATGTATAATAAAAAATATCTATCTATGTAGTTTATTGTATTAAATATATCAGTTATCTAGTACCCATAACACAAGCTCTGCTTAGCTTGGGGCTAGATAATGCTGTGTGAATTGTCCAGCATTATTTATTTATTTTTATTTTTTTATTTTATCTCACCGGGACGCCACGGAGACGTCGCTGGCAGCTTATCCAAACTGTTGTATGGCAGATGACGTTGTCAAACCGTCGCCAAGTGAGTTAGCTGCTAATACAGAATTAAAAGTTTGGATCGGACATCCCGGTGAGGTAGGGCCCGATTTACGCATTTGATGACGATGCTAAGACAATTTTCTCTATTCCCCCCTAAATAACAATCACTGTGGCCTACTGAATAAAACAACAACGCATCTATCACACGCCAAATCGTCTTGGAATAAATCTGTCGCCAAACCATAAAAAAGTAAACTACGGCAAACCCTGAAACTGTAAGTAACGCCCATATATCCTCCGAAGGTCAGGTCATTGCGCTCCATTGGTTCCCGGTAAGGAGAATGGAGTCCATCACTCCAGCAAATCCTGGGGACCGTAAACCTTAGTTGAAAAATGTCGGCACCCGGCCCCGCACGGTAACCATTGTTTTCTAACACTAATTTACTGCCAACATATTTTTCTCGCGGCTTAAATAGTTCGGTTTTTGTTGGGGCAGCTAGAACATTATTTTGTTTTATTTCATTTGCTAAGCCTTACCTGTTCGTAACAAGGAATTGACTTACTGTATAAAGCATTAGGAATCGCAGGAAAAGTTATTTGTAACGCTCGCAATTCTTCTAAATAAGTACCTATCTAACTAACGGGAAAATCAGCAGGCTGAAACTGTTGGTTTTACAGCCATCTTGTTTGGTTCAGCCATCTTGTTCCATGATCGTACACGATCGTCTCTATAATTTATATTATTCAAATCAATAATCAAATAACTTGTCAACGTCATTTTGGCATGAAAGACCTATTTTACGAGAAATCGATCGTAAGTAGATTTTGTCACATTAACAATTATACGAGGATACAGGTGACTGGGCCCACTACAAAAGACACCCAGCTTTTGGTTTCTTTTAGTCCTAACTAAAAGAAACCAAAAGCTGGGTGTCTTTTGTCTTTTGTTAGAGAGACAGCTAGAATAGAGTTCCAGCTAAACTTCACCAATAGGTTGCTGAAGTTTAGCTGGAACTCTATTCTCTGGGTCTACAACTTGTCCAAGTAGAGGCGACGCCACAAGGCAATGCTACGTCAATACAAGTACTACGTCAGGTCCCAGGTCGTGACTACCTCGGAGCATGCCCCCTCCAGCTAGAGTTAGGTCAAATGAACGAGGACCAACATTTAAAATTGGTTTAGATTAAATAAATAATAAATAATGATGGACAATTCACACAGCTTCATTTAACCCCAAGCTAAGCAGAGCTTGTGTTGTGGGTACTAGATGACTGATATACTTATTACAATGCACTAAATAGATAGTTTTTATTATACATAAGTAGCAATAACCAGAACACCCGGAACAAATATTTGCAGATCATAGAAACATTTAACTGTCTATACTGTTGTACTGTGTTGTACTGACTAAAATCTCTTGGTGTCCTTCGGGCATATGAGCGAAGGAACGCGGGGACTTTCGGGAGTGCTTCCGCGAGCACAAAGAGTGACGATCCACATATTACGAAACCCTTCCAAAATTGGGGATCACAACGGTTACTACCTTCCTCTCCTTCTAGCTAGAAAATTTAGGTTACTTAAACAATCAGAGCTCAGAGTGCACAAGCTGAACAACCAAATATTACCTATCGCCGAAGTTCCAACCTATACCTTGCTTGGTGCTAAGATTAGAAGTGTTCGTGAATTATGTGTTTCGGCCATTACCTACGTTGGGAGGTTTAGTACTGAATCACCTTTCGCAGGTTAAGTTCCAAGTTTATTTGAAAAATAAAAGCTGCTTCTCTCGAACCAGCATTCATATTAACTTTGATAGTAGATATATAACCTGCGTACTTAGAATGGGATTAAGAATCCTATGCTATCCCGCTCAGATTGGATTCGAACTGAACAGAGTTTTTCATTTATTTTCACCGTAGGTATTACATTATACACTTGGTGTCGTCATTTACTCAATTTAAATAGGACTATAACATTTATTATTATTAAACACAAGTTATTTTTATTAAAGGAAAAAGGAAGGACCATATGGGATTGTACGCAGAAAGAAAAACAGACAGACAGAGATTCCTATATGTGCAATAAAATAAAAAGTAATAAGAGTTGGGTGTAGAAGGGCCTAGTGTTTATAAATTACAATAATTCATAAAAATAATATCGGAAAATACATGTCAAGAAATGTCATAAAAGTCTCAAAATAAACTTATGATGACGTCATTATCCATCCCTTTCTAGTAAGTACACAGGTTATAACTACCTCGATGCCCGACCAAGTTTCTACTTCTGCGCTAAATATCTAAAAGCTTTCTAAAGAAGTAAGTTATCCATGTTACTTTTAAACTTCTCAAACCACCTGCAGTATGAAAAGTAGATAAAAATACGAGTCGTATGTTTTAAAACTAGATCGCGAGACGACAGCAAAACTTGTGGGGCTGTGAAGACGTTGAAGGCTTTAGGGTTGACGAAAAATGTTACTTAGGTATTCTCCTACGAATACCTACGAGTTTTTTAATTTCGATATTTTTTTTCAGCCACAAACAAATTTGAAACCCGCGCGCTTGCAGATCAACTGAGCTGTTTACAAAATAACTTTTGTTTTTTAAGGTTGCGGAAGCCTTTATTCATAAAGAAAATTACACTAGTATTTACTGAAATTAAGTTTTAATATAAAAAAAAACTGTTTTAAAAAGCCGTCAACGAGTATACAAAACTTCAGCTCAATCGGTTGAAAATATCTGCTTCAAGATTGAGTTGCAAGATTCCACCCGTAGAAACAGTAACATTTGAGTTACATACATTGCAAGTTATATAAACTACTTAGGTACTCTAAGGTTTCTTTTAGTTAAACTCTTAAATCTTACAAAACACTAAAATAGGTTGATAGTTACTTTGTCAACGACTTACTTTAACGACACAAAGTAATAATTGTGTGTAAAAAATAAGTAAAATAAATAAATGAAATCAAGAACCATTCTAGTCAAAGGTGAAAGCAGACATATACACGTATCTTTCGCCACTGAGCTCATCTGCCCAATAATAAATATATAAATAATGATGGACAATTCACACAGCGTTATCTAGCCCCAAACTAAGCAGTGTTATGGGAACTAGATACTTACTCAATTTATATATAATTCTTAAATTTATACTACCTAAAATTTATACATAAATATTTCTTATGGTAATTTACTTATGCTTGATCATTGTTTTTTATTTGACATAGGTATGTAACTATATCTAGCATTATGTACTTAATTTAACTACACCAATATTTAATTTTAAAACCTACTGTAATTACTATAATTGGCTTATAGCCGTTCTAATTACAATTAATATATTGTATAATCAATAACTGATATACTTAATACAATAGATTTCATACATAGAAATGTTTTATTAACATCCTGAACACCCAGAAGTTTCATGACCAGGACTAGATACTATTGTATCGTAGAAAGTAGCAGAGCTGGCAGGTTTCCTGTGATGTTGCATTCACCCTATTAGCACCCTGTTAAAAGCACTCATAAATTCACCGTGACGAAAATCCCATTAGTACGTACTTAAGTACACCTACACTGCCGGTATTTGAATCAAGGACAAAGAATGAAACCATAAGAAATACCTATGGACCATGGTTTTATGTATTTTTTGGTTCTATATGTTTCATCTATTTGCCACACTCGCTGTGTGTGACACATGCTGTTGCAACTTGGAGCTTCTTGCGAAATATGCTTGATGTTGTAAAGCTATCGAAAATGATTGGCAATACTAATGTATTGTACTAATGCACTTTGTAAGAAAACTTATTCGGATCAGATTTATATGGAAATCTGATTTTCGGCACTGTTTACCTTACCAGTTCTCATTTTTGATCCGAATGCGCCAGAGGAAAGTAATCGAAATTATACAATTCGTACCTACCACAACGCACTATAAAATCTCTAGACTCTAAACTTAGTGCGACTCGCTAATTTTGCAGTAGTAAACAGTGAAATAAAATACTGTTTCGCCATTTCTTATCGTCGTTAGAGGTATTATCTAAGTATAGTAGCAAGCCTTCCCCTAACTGAGTTGGAATATAATTGACTAGACGATCGCCTCGCGTTTTGACCCACGTAGTTCCCATTCCCGTGGGAATTCCGGGATAAAATATAGCCTATATTACTCCCTGAAAAGTAAGCTTCCTAACGGTGAAAGAATTTTTAAAATCGGTCCAGTAGTTTCGGAGCCTATTCAATACAAACAAACTATCAAATCTTTCCTCTTTATAATAATAGTATAGATATCTATTGCTAGCACAATGCATGTTGGCTAGCATTCATGTTTCAATTCGAGACGAAGTTCCATCGACAATATCAGTTCATCTTACCAATCATCTAAGAATCCATAGGATCGATAGAAATTAATCAAGCGACATGTTGATTAAAACATAGATTCCTAGGAAAAACAAGCTAGCCTGGAGAAGGCTATTTCTAAGCAATGTTATTCCTTTGACTCCATGTTATTCATTTCCCTTGAGTATGTGGTTCCGGTCGTGTATGATTCGATTTCAATGAGCCGTACGGAAGTCATCCTGTTTTCCAGAATACAGTGAATCTAATCTGAGAAATTGTAAAATAACCTACCTCTTTGACTAACGTCTTGTTTTTGGTTACAAGCTTTCATCATCATCAGCCTTTACTAAAAAAAATGTTAATGGTTTTTTAAACAGAACACGTGTTGTCCTATTCCTACTAATATATCTGTTTTACTTGCCAACTTTATTTTTTTTATTTATTCAGACTAGACAAGTAGGTACTACTCACCTTAATATAATAACCTATATATTAAAAAAAAACAACCTCGGTCTGCCTTCCACTTGTTGTTACGTCCAACCGGGTTCACCTACCTACCAATGTAATGACAACAATAAATATATTGAGTATTGAGTAATTGCAATTACTTAAAACTATACATACCTACAGGTTCTGTAGTCACCCTTTAAGCACCCCGCTCTTTTCATTACTACATTAACAATATTTAAATATTTGCGTAATAATATTAAAATAATAATATAACAGCAGAATATATTTATATTGGTCCACTGCTGGACATAAGCCTTCCCTAATGGGCTCCATACCGCCCTGTCTTCAGCTTGCTGCATCCAGCATCTGCCTGCAGTCTTTCGCAGGTCATCATCCCACCAAGCCGGAGAGCGTCCTACACTAAGGGCAATAAGGTTTAAAAAAAAAATAAAGAATAAAAATTATATCGCAATAGTTTCGCAGATTAGCTTATTGTTCCTCAGTAATTTTATGCTTGAACAGCTCAATCATATCGAAAGATATTTATAATGTTGATTCAGGAAATTCAATAAGCAATGTACTTACCGTGGATGTGATCTAGGGTTCTCTACATTTTTCCTTCTTAACTGAGTTTAACAACTATTCCTAGGAATTTTATTATTTTCTAGCATCTGCCCGCGGCTTCGCACGCGTATTTTATATATAGCCGTATAATAAGTAGTAGCCTATTATTTAAGTTAGGCTAAGTTGTAAATGCACGCCAGATTTCATCTTGATCTGTAACTCTACAGATGAAGATGAAATATGGCGTACATTTAGAACAGCATATTTGGTTACCTAAGATCTCCAAAACTACTCGGCCTTGGAGATCTTAGGTAAGAAATAAAATTCACATTTCATAAACTTTCTAATATTAGCTTTTTAATATTAGTAGCTTAATTGGTAGGGATAGAGCTACCAAGTTACTGCAAGAATCTGCTAAAGTTATAGGTCTATCACAGGGGCGGATCCAGGATTTCAGTTTGGGGGGGGCCATTTAGACAAAGTTTAGAGAAAGGGTTAAAATCACAAGTCAACAAAAAAAATAAGGTTTTTTAAGCAATTTAAAAAAATAAATAACAAAGTCACGCGCGGGCGGCGTGGGAGGCGGAGCGGCGGCGTCGATAAAAAATCATTCTCTAAGGTAGCGGTTCTCAAACTCTTTTATCGACGCAACCCTTTTGGACATCGAAATATTTGACGGAGCCCTTTTTCATTTAGACAACGAACTCAGTTCGTTGTCTAAATGAAAAAGAAGGCGAGCAGAGCGAGCCTCTAAAACTTTAAAGACTTTTAAGCAAACATTGGGAAACAGGTACGTAAAGAAAAGACAGGCGAGCGGAGCGAGCCTCGAAATTTTTAAAGATTTTTTAGAGACGATTGGGAAATTCGCGAAAGAAAAGACGATATAAAAACGATGAGCAGAAGAAGCCTCGACATTTTTTAAGATTATTGCGAATTTTAGGAAAACTTGTGAGTGAAAAGGAAGAAAAGACGATATAAAATGGCGCGGCGAGCGGAGCGAGCCTCGAGAATTTAAAAGACTTTCTAGCGCCGATTGGGACATTTGCGAAAGAAAAGTCTATACATGTAAGATAGGCGAGCGGAGCGAGCCTCGAAATTATCAAATTTGTTTTAGTGACGATTGCAAAATTTGTGAGAGAAAAGGAAGAAAAAGACGACGCAAAAACGGCGAACTGAGCGAATAATTATAAAAGCTTCGAATATTTTAAAATCTGCGTCGATTAGGAAATTAGCGAAAGAAAACGGAGAGCAGAAGGAGCCTTGAAAGTTTTAAGATTTTTTTGCGACTTTTTGGAAATTTATGAGTAAAAAGGAAGAAAAGACGATATAATATCGCCGCGGCGAGCGGAGCGAGCCTCGAGAATTTAAAAGACTTTCTAGCGCCGATTGGGACATTTGTGAAAGAAAAGTCTATACATGTAAGATAGGCGAGCGGAGCGAGCCTCGAAATAATCAAATTTGTTTTAGTGACGATTGCAAAATTTGTGGAGAAAAGGAAGAAAAAGACGACGCAAAAACGGCGAACGAAGCGAATAATTATAAAAGCTTCGAATATTTTAAAGTCTGCGTCGATTAGGAAATTAGCGAAAGAAAACAGAGAGCAGAAGGAGCCTTGAAAGTTTTTAAGATTTTTTTGCGACTTTTTGGAAATTTGTGAGTAAAAAGGAAGAAAAGACGATATAATATCGCCGCGGCGAGCGGAGCGAGCCTCGAGAATTTAAAAGACTTTCTAGCGCCGATTGGGACATTTGTGAAAGAAAAGTCTATACATGTAAGATAGGCGAGCGGAGCGAGCCTCGAAATGATCAAATTTGTTTTAGTGACGATTTAAAAATTTGTGAGAAAAGAAAGCAAGGATGACATAAAAACGGCGAGCAGAGCGAGCCTCGCAAATTTTAAAGACTTTTTAGAGACGATTGGGAAATTTGTGATAGAAATACAAGATAATACGATATAACGACGCCAACGAGCTGTGCGAGCCGCGACAATTACTGAGACTCTAACGGCGGTGGGAAAATTTGAGAAAGAGAAAAAAGCCAAAGCAAAAACAATGGCGAGCGTAGCGAGCCGCGTAACAGTCGCTAGAAATGACGCAAAATTGCGTCATTTCTAGCTGTTGGGATAAAAGAACGTATTCATACTAATTATTACAAATTCGAAAACAACTCTGTCTGTCAGCCTATCTGTTACCTTTCACACTTAAACGGCTTAACGGGTCTTAATAAAATTTGACAGGGAGCTAAACGGTATCCCGGACATAAGCTACCTGAAAAGCACTTACAAAGCCGCGGGCTGAAGCTTGTTGAAATAAACAAAATTAATTCTGTACTAGTGACTGGTGAAATTTCTCAATATTATTTACATTATCTAGTTTGACCTAATCAGGAATATCGGCGCGCTCGCACTGTGTCCTTTTGCTTCCTAGGAGCAAGAAAATTACAAGGTTGTAGAGAAGTAGGGTTGTTCTGTGGACCACTGCGACACATGCGACTCGTAGTTCGAATTACAAAAATGTACTTAAAATTAATATGATTATTGACTGGTCATATAACTTAATAAACCGTATTATGTAAAATTTTCTCTGCAACCTTGTTTTGGTACTAAACCAATTTTTTTTATTTTGAGCAGTATTGTCGTGCCGCCCCGGGGCTCCGCGGAGCACACTTTGGGAATGGCTGTTCTAAGGGGATAGTAAATGGTTTCAAGTTTAGTTTATAAAGAGATTCGGCTATTTTTGGCTTAACTTTTCGATTTAACTTCCAGTTAAATCCATAAAATTTGATACCTAGGTATAAGTATTTAGCTTTTCGGTCAGTAATAAATAAGATGTGCTTCAGTATTTTTGTAAATTTATCCCTGCAGGTATAGGAATTCCGTTACTCAGTCTTGTAGTTAAAGCCATGAAAATTGGTAGGTATTTAGCCTATTGCTTGATGGAAAATTACATGTCCAGCGTTTTTAGAAATTCAACCAAAGAATGTAAAAATTTGCATTTTTAAGGATTTATGTTGATTTCAAAGTCCCTGTTGTAAACTTAGGTTGTAGGCCTAAAGAATATATTTCTGTTTCCTGATATATTTACTGACCTACCGAAGAATAGGTATGCCGTGTAAAACTGCACCTGAATTGAATCGAAATAATGATTTTCCTGGGTCTTTTGGGGGGGGCCATGGCCCCCATGGCCCCCCCCCTGTATCCGCCAATGGTCTATCAAGCAAGAGTGTATAAAACATTTAATCATAAGCGAATATAATATCGAAACTGTATGTTATCTTTGTGGTTTCTGACTTCTCAGTACCAAGTCTAGTAGGTACTCGTACTATTTGTTTACGAAAATACTCGGGGATTTCCACGAGAATTACAGGTATTACACAGAATTACATGTACCTAGCGCTATTTTAGTATTATGAATATAGCCGGGAAGATTACATGGATGTTATTGCCTCTGAAATGCGTTTATGGTTATCACTCTTTCACCTACCAGCACTGATTTTAAGTAGGTAATTTGAGTTGGTAGTTCCCACGTTTTCGTCGTTATCGTGGCGGGTGGTAGAGTACTAGTACTTAGTTAAAACTGGCTTTTGTATGCGACTTTGGTCATGTACTTGAATCAGGAATAGATGGAAAGCGGTTACTGTAGCATTTAGACTCCTGCACGCGCGTTGTCGACCTTTTAAATGTCTTAGAACACTCTTCGAAGAACCTCATGTTGTAGTCTTAAGGCGAATAGTAGGGTGGATAGTGGCGCCACTACATATTTAACTTTATAATTACGTTATACAAAGGAATTTTCAAGAAATCGGACCGCGCGTAGACGATATCTATCATAAGCTTTTTTAAATGTATCTGTAATAGTTTTGTTTTGTGTTATTCAATCAAAAACCTTGTTTGGAGAGCTTGGTGGCCACCAATGGGAACTAAACTCTTGAAACAAGTATCTGCCTAAATAATACAGTACAAAACTATAGAAGATATATTTAAAAAAAACTTATGATAGATATCGTCTACGCGCGGTCCGATTTTTTGATAATTCCTTTGTATAACGTAATTATAAAATTAAATATGTAGTGGCGCCACTATCACCCCTACTATTCGCCTTAAGGGAAAATCTCGTCAGGTGTTCGGCAGTATTTGTCCAATTAAACAATCCTTTATCTTCTCTTTATAATTTACGAGAAAACAGAATAAAAATGGTAAAAATCCTTTATGTTCACTAAAGAAAGCCATACAGCTTCGGTTGAACCTGCGCGTCAAACACGCGGGACGGGGACCGCTATGCGAGCGTCAGCCGCGCGTGGGACGCTGCAATGGCGCCTCAATGGCACCTTGCACACTTAGGTAGGCGACTGAGATGCGGGAACCTACGTACTTAAAATAAAATTATTCAGTGAAAATGGTTTAAATCCGATATCGCGATAGCCCTCTATAATATTAATTTACACCACTCATTCAGAGCTGTAAATTACTATACCTAGATATGTAGGTACCTAACGTGACCTCAGGTCAAACTAAGGTCTTGCCATAATAGATTTAAAAACCCCAGCTGCCACATTTGCCCGTCTCATTCAAAGGCAGACTATCCAGTCCTAGGCCAAATCGGTTCTTAGAAGTGAACATTGGCAGTTTTTCTGAATCTCTATAATCAGAATGAATTGGCATTTTATTAATGTTTCTAATTATTAATAGTTATCAGTTTCTATAGGTATTCTACTTTATTGTAGCCTTATATAAGATGCTATTGATAGAAGGTCGTTGGTAAATTTGTTCTTCTTACTAGATTTTTTTGTTTAAACGAGTAAAAACTATTGCGTAAATCGATAAAACCAAAAGTTGCAAATATAATTGTTAATATTCTTCTTCATTTCTTACCATTATATTAATAACATTTCTTACCAAAATTAATAATGAGTTATTTTCATAATAATTTAACTTCATGAGAGACATGAAAAGGACTAACCATTCATAAACATGGTGAAAATAACAACACAGTTTCATTATTATAATTATTTTATTTAACAGACTTCATCAAATGAAATTACAACATTCTTGAGCAAATCAATATAGAACATGAAACTCGTATAAAATTTATCCACATTAACGAAATAACTATTCTAACATCTACAAGAATAAAACATTTACATAAAATTAAATAAATAATGGCAATCACATAATGTTCTTGCAGCGGTACAAAATGCTGAAGGAGGCCAAGTTTAAGGCTAATCTCACACAGCAAAATGGCTCTACCTTACATCTGTCTATTCTTTATTTCAGCATTTTTGAATCGCTGCAAAAAATCATGACCTCAGCCTCATATGTCGTATTTGACAGAATTAACAAACAGGGTTATCTTTTAAATAATTATTTTCTTACACGATGTTTATACGTAATATTGTCTACTTATAGGATAGCTTGCACAATTATGTACCTCGTATTATTTAGATTTAATTTTATTTACAATGGTAATGTATAATTTAGGTATTCGATTTGTACAAGGGTTTCTACAGGTAAGTTTAGTACGCACCGCAGAGATTCATGCGTCGCTTTTTTATCTTTTAAAAATGGACTAAACGAATGAATTAGCTTTAAAAAACGTTATACCCACAAAAGAGACATAGGTTTTTCAGAGCAAAATATTAACAAGCATTTAACAGTTGTCGTTGACAACGCATGCCTGAAATTAGCTACCTAATGAAAAACTCTTTTGAAAACCATAGGTTGGATAACAGAATGTTAAATTAGGTAGATAATTTCCACACTACTGGACCGTTCTAATTTGTTTCTTTTATTTGATTTTTATGTTCTTTGTTATTAAAGATACACACTACTTAAATATTCATTGCTTAATATTGTGCAAGCCGTCAAAAACTGGTAAGACTTACTATCTTGATTTATGTTGTATGATTCTTAGCGCACTGAATGTAAAGTTATTATACTTTATGGATGTAGATTTCACATCTTTTATCTTGGATCATAAAATTGGGAATATCATAACATAGCCTTAAATAATGACATAAATTAACATTTACTGACATGATCACGTTGTTCACGTTATCTAATGAGGCTCTTTCTTCATGTCAAAAAATATTTATATCAGGCTGAAAATATGCTGATTTTTAGCAATGAAAAAAGAGATCCTTTTCGGTACAAAGAAGGCCCCTAACGTAGAGTTAGTATGAAAACTGAATATTCCGTGGCCACGTCAGTCTGGACATGTTTTGAAGTCAAAAGTTTTCCATACTCCTTGATTTTACGCTGTTTTGTTTCGAGTTTTGTGGTAGATCTGCTGTCAGTTGGTGTTTTTTCCCGGTAAAGCCGACATGTTCTGAAGTTAAATGGTTTTCGGTTATACACGATGATTTTATTAATTAGGGCCTATCCATAGACTATAAATTAATAGATTTTAGTTAGGGCCTGTCAAATTGAAGCGGCATAGACCCTGCATAGGTACCTGCTACACACTCGATAATTATCACGATATTTGTATAATCCGAGATTACGATATTTATCGAGTGTGTAGTATAGCGTATCACGATAATTAACGAGTGTGAAGCAGGCGCTATGGACCGTGCATTCGTGCATAGTTTGACATGACAACCTACATTTCTTCCGCGAAAGATCCTTGCCGTCTTTGAGCTCTATTTTTTTATTTACTATAAAACGCCTCATTCTAAAAAATAAATAACGAGATTTTATAAGGAAAACAGTGCCTGAAAATGGGTTTTAGATAATAATGCTTATTTTAACCACTCTGTAGGTTGATAATGATTACAAAAAATGGTATGGTTCATCTAAACTTCCTACTATTCTTATTATATTCCTTTTTAAAGTATTATTTTGGCTACTTTTATCTACTAAATTCTACAGATCACACGATTTTACAGAACATTTAATAATTTGTAAGTTATATTATATAACACAATTATATACAATCTTTATCATATAACCTAGAGTTAGCACAAATTTAAATTCAAATAAGGATGACTGAAAATTCGTTGTTTTTATATTAGAACAAAACGTAAGTATGTACAGCAGCAAAACGTAGATAAAATTTTATTAATCAATATAACTGACCAAATGTTTAATAATAAAATAATTAAACTAACTGTTAAAAAACGAGGACAACTTTCAAATTGCCTTACCACTCAATACAATTCCCACTTTCTTTACCCCACTTCACTTTTATCTCACTTCCATAATATGTTAGAACAATCTTAAAAATACCTACTCTATTAAAAAAAAACCTTATTTACAATCTCCATTTCTCGCAGACAGCACAATCGCCAGCGGCCGGCATCATCGCGCGATTTGTCTGAAAATTCCCAGGAATATTACAATGACTGTCAAGACGTTAGATGAAAATGTACACCGGAGTACGCAGATCTTGCGAAGTCTATAGTACATTGGCATCTGATTGAGTGTAATCCGATCCCAAGACTTATACTCGTAGAGATCGATTTACAATAATCAAATAAATGTTCTAAGTAATTAAATCAACAATAGATCGATCATAACATTCTTGTTAGTGGATTTCTGACTATGGCTTCACCCGCGTTTCGGAGAAAAAGAAGTATATATAATTTTCTAGTTTATGCCCGCGGCTTTGCACGCGTTGTTTCTATAAACGTTTAAAGGTAATTTCTATCCCATGGGAACTGATTTATGGGATAAAAGTATGTTTGATTCCAGGATTAGAATTACCTGTATGCAAAATTTCGACCCGATCCGTTCAGTACCTAATCTTGGCGTGAAGAGGTAACAAACATCCATCCATCCATCCATCTATACATCCATCCATCCATCCATCTATACATCCATATAAACTTTCGCATTTATAATATTAGTGTGATAATGTTTTACTAGCAGCTATGCACGGTAAAATCTTCCTTTCAATGAATTGCCATCCGGGGAGACTTGACTAAGAGGTATAAACGATTTCGCTTTCCATAACATGGTACAAAAACAAATAAATTTAATATTCTGGGTGGATGGAGCTAACCGACGCCGAAACTGTCAACGTCAAATTATCACAAATGTCAAACTTAATTGTAATTTTTATTTATTGGTTAAAACATACGATAAATAAGTAAAATAAAATTAGCCTTTATTTCCTACTCCTTATGTAACTACTATTTAAAAACTTTTAACGTTAGTAGTCGCCTTTTGTGGCGTAGCCCTCCCCCAGCTCCTTCCAAACTTTTCTATCTCTGACCTGGCAAAGGCCAAAACATACTTTACAAAACGTTATAATTCGTACTTATCTTACACACACTAGCTGTTGACCTTGTTTTGCACGACTACGTTTCATTAGTGGAATGTAAATGTATTTACTGTTTGTAACTTTGAATCAGAATTACTGACATCGAGCAAAAAAGGTCAAGCGTGAGTAATACGACAATTGACGTTGACTTGGAGGTTATATTGTTGACGTTATAATTTCCGTCGTCGATCGCTTTCATCCCGACAGAACGTTGTATGTATTTTTTAGTACCATATTGGAAATCAAAATCGTTTATGCCCAGTCTCCCCGGATGGCCCATTCAATGGGAATGGGGGATTTTAGCGTAATCGCACAGCGTCTAGACTAGAACTACATACAATCATATAAGCAATATTTCAGTCCAATCCAATCAGTGGTAATTGCATGAAAGAAGTAGTAAGTAACAAACAATCATCCATCCAAACATTCACATTTATAAATAGTGCATTGTTTCATAATAATGTGACTACTGGCTAAAATATCGATATCGATGGGTAATTTAATAAGCATAATTACCTTAGTAATTGATGGATGGCAAACGTAGAACAAAAACATCCCAGTGTCAGGAAAGCCGACGATTTGACAGCACCTGTGAACAGACCAAACATATAATTAATTAATTAATCATCATTATCCTATGTTAGTCTACAGCTGGACATAGGCCTTCCCTAATAAGCGCCCCAGCGCCCTAGCTTGCTAGCCTGTAGCATTAATCAAGTCGCCATCCCACCTGGCCGCAGGGCATCCTACACTACGTTTGCCTAGTCGCATTCTCCACTCACGAGGTATATTTTTGGTAAAACATCGAACTCTGAGCTCTATTTCATAAAGATACCAAACAAACTATTAACGCAATACAACACACAGTAAGTATAATTGACCAGAATCCCACAAAGTTCTACAGAAAATTTCCGGAAATATTCCCCCATCGAGCCAATTATCTCGGTAGTGTCGCAAACCAAGCGGATGGTAAAATGCTCTGATATCTTGCGACTCAACCACATGTTACCGAAGGATCTTTATTAAATAAAGTCGATCAAATGAACAATGGATTTGGGTCGCAGGAAGGGTATTAGGGAGTAGGGGTGGGTAATAAGTGAGTTTTCGGAATAAGTTCGGAATATCATCATTTTAATAATGGATACAAGTAAGTATGTGGTCAAGGCATTGTTGAGAAATTTATATGTACTGAACAATATCGTTCGGAGAATTCAATATTTCTGTTGATGTGTCATTCATAAGGGATCCTGTGATTTGAATACTTGATTGTTGAGTTGGAGAAAAGAAATCCGTGTTTTTAAATTAACAGATTATTGAATGCGAAAATGTCGTTTACTGATACATGGATCACGGATCTTAGAAGTGCAAGTATTTTTTTCTTCTATGAGAATTGTTCTGACTTGGCGCAAGTAAATAGGAAGGTTTATACCTCAACAGCCTGTATTGGTCCACTACTGGACGCAGGCCTCCCCCTGATAAGCGCCTTATTGGTGCTTGTCACATGGGGGGTAATGTCTATAATCCCCACGCTGGGCATGCGGGTTGGGGATCGCAGTTTGGTGGTAGAATTGTTCTGCAGGGGCACTGCTGCCCGCCCCCACCCCGGTGGAAAACCCTTAGTCGCCTCTTACGACACCCGCGGGAAGAGTTGAGGTGGTGCAAATTCTAAGCAGGCACCACACAGCGGAAGGTTTTGAAACCTCTGTATTTCTGTTTTCTGCTAATTTAATCTTTCAGAATAACTGATGTTCATTTTTTCAAATTCTAATTTATTTATTCATAAAGATGTCTGTTATACAATGTCAGGTCTTATGGCTAAGTAGGTGTATCAGATTCACTGCATTTTACCCTAGGGGCGTATGAATATGTCTAGGTTTGAGCGAGGTTCTACTAATTTAGCTAGGTATTAATAATCACAGAAATATTATGAAGTTATGAGAAATTATAGAATTTCAATGTCTTATAAATAAAGCACTGTAAAAAGTTTCCGTACAAGCCTCCTTATTCTAATATCCTATGACAATATTCCTGCCTATGACAGTACGTATACGTTCAGAGATTATAATTAGTGAAGACTTTTACCCCGTAGCCTAGGTCTGTAGGATAACAATCAAAACAAAGTCAATGTTAAGTTTAGCTTTGAAAAACAAACGCAATATTTCATGAAGTTATTTTCAATTTTATTATTTGCCAGATCGAATATTTTCGGAACACTACGAGTACTTCACATCACATTCATATAAATGCAAAAGTTTAGATGTACGTATGTTTGAATGGACGTTTGTTACTTCTTCATGTCAAAACTACTGAACTGATTGGGCTGAAGTTTTTCATAAATAGGCATTCTAGGCCTAAAAAGAAGGAATAAAACATAGAACTTTTTAAACCGTAAATCAATTCCCATGGGATAGAAATAACCTTTAAACGTTTTCATAGATACAACGCGTGTGGACCCACTGGAAACTAGTAATTTATATTTTTGCCCAATGCCCGGCTAGCTAAAGCTTTTAATCAATTAACGAAAAACAAATTAACCATCGATTAGTAAGCAATCGGATTACGGAATACGTGCATTTACATAAATGCGGTAAAACCTCATTTTTCAGGTCTTTAAAAAGGATTGCGGTCATGAAAACTATTACCCAACTTAGCTGTAAAACTACCTGGTCCCTGGCTCTA
The DNA here is from genome assembly GCA_963564075.1 of Eupithecia subfuscata. Lineage (NCBI taxonomy): Eukaryota > Metazoa > Arthropoda > Insecta > Lepidoptera > Geometridae > Eupithecia > Eupithecia subfuscata. The sequence continues at coordinate 4,671,466 of OY751103.1, read as the reverse complement.
AATCTGACACCCAAAGTGTTATTAACACCTCTTTTCGGAGTTTCGTGCATGTTTATGTGTTTTCCTCGGATTTCGTAGGTAATGAAATTAAGTGACACCGGAACCGGGAAAGAGGTACGAGCCACTGCAAACATTTTATCTAGGTGCGTAGCAATGCGAAACGGAGAATGGGAAGGATTCGTCAACGATTTTTGCAATTCAATTCAAGTAGTTTATTAAAACCAGACCAAATCAGACGATAGTTTATAGTTTACTAGCTAGTTTACTAGTTTATAGTTTTCTGCCCTCGGCTTCGCACGCTCGTTGTTTCTATGGAAACGTTTTGAGGTTATTTCTATCCCATGGGAACTGATTTATGGGATAAAAAGTTGCCTTTGTTTGATTCCAGGGTTAGACTTACCTGTATGCAAAATTTCAACCTGATCCGTTCAGTAGTTTTGGCGTAAAGAGGTAATAAACATCCATCCATCCATCCATCCAAACTTTCGCATTTATATTATTAGTGTGATTCATCATCATATAATGCAACAGTACAGTTTACAACTAATGCGTTACAATATGTACATATAGGAAAATACTTAGTAGGTGGGTATAGGTACATTAATATACAAAATTACATGAAATCAAAATCAAAAAGTCTTTAGTTCATTATATACAATAAATGTACACTTAGAAAAAGAAAAATACGGACGGACATACAGAAAAAAAAAAACAATTTGCACACAGAAAAACAACAACAAACCATGAACACATTGTAGAGGTAAAAATAAATAATAGAGGAACAACCCATAATCTCTATTAGGACTAATAACAAATGAACAAACATGGCTTATATGCACTTTTAGGCACAAAACACTCACAACACAACACACACGATACGGTGGCGGTCACAGGGAGTCGATAGACTACCCCCCATGCGATAAAAACCAATAAGGCGCTTATCATGGAGAGGCCTGCGTCCAGCAGTGGACCAATACAGGCTGTTGAGGTGAGGTTGTGGAGACCTATGTTCAGCAGTGGACGATGCGACCTGATAATTATGATGATAGTGAGATGTACAAACTCGTCTCCTACTATATGATATTTCCTTATAATCAACCAACATAATCACTCATAATCTCTGTTTTCTATTCTCTGATAAAGGAACCGATAAACCCGAACTATTTGGCTCTGAGTAATCTATGTAGTTGAGGATCACCATGCTCTTAATACATAAAATATTATAAAAAATGATGCTAATGATTCTGATCTGTGGTTTATTATCATCATAATCAGTAGGTCATTTAGTGCATGCTATGAAATACGGAGCTACCAGATCACTAGGTGCAAGCAAAAACAAAATAAAAATACGAATGACAATCGACGACTGATTTCTTACAGTTTTACTACAAAGTTAGACATTTGTTGAGCGCGTGTTTAACAAGCGTTACCACAAAACTGCGTTTTACGACGGTTTACAGTTAGATACGGCTTAAACATAGTTTAAACGTGGGTAAAACTCTTGTTAAGCCCATGTCTAACTGTTTAGACACTGATTAGCGAAACGCTTGTTTGACCAGTGTTTATGTTGGTTTTTGAAACTTGGTAAAAACCTCTAAATCCCGTAATACCACCAAACTCCGCAGAATCAAAAATTGGGCTCTTTTCATCAAACCAAAGCCACAGATAATATACTACTATACCAGTACCAAAGCATAATAATCACACTCCCATTACCCGATAAAAGAGGGTATTAATTAATTAGATATGAAACAAAGTGGATACCAATACAAGAGCAACCGCGGGACAAACAACCATTGTTTTATTGTAGCAAATACAAAGCGAGAGCGTGCAATAAATACAGTTTTATCTCTTATCCACCGAGCAAGCGTTCTGTGCAAACAAACTCAACTAACGGTGTAGTAGACACGCTAAATAAGGATTCTCTACGTGATTATACCTAAATTTGAAATTTGAAGATAAACACATTACTTCATCATCAGTTCCTGTCCTGTGTGTATAATTTCTTGTTAAATATTGTAAGTACTTTTATAACTTTTGTTATTTAATGTTAGTTGACAATCAGCGCTGGGTGGACACATCAGTGTGCATGCCATAAACGCACAAAACAAATCTATTTTGTAATTATTTGGTACTATTAATTAACTCAGTCTTAAGGTTAATTGTGTACAGTAGTTTTAAGATAAATATTTTTTTTCTTGTTTTTGTTTACTACCTTGTACGTAGTTGTTATCAGGACAGAACTGTTAGTCTATTCCTTCCCCGCAAGGAAGCAGTCTTTTAGCTGCGAGACAGAGGACACGTAAATGGTTATCAGTTATTATGTAAGTTTATTTATAAAGTATGTAAAACTGTTTGTTCTCCAAATTCAACAAAACAAAATAAAATATATCATTTACATGAAGAATAGGTGTTATTGTGTTGACTAATGAATCGAGGCTTATCTACAATTACTTAATTAAAAAGGGGTACTCTAATGTTGGACTAATGTGAGAGCATTCACAAGATCATCATCATTATGTTGGCCTAAACGGGATAAAATCTTGGCCAAATAATTAATCCAATAACTTGACTTACAAGTAATTGATCCAATAAAAGGATATACCTTTGATTTCCTTTCCGAGCGGTCTTTGGCCAGTCTCATCGAGTCATGACCTCATTTTTTGTCATAGAATTATATGCCAGAAACATATGTGCGTATTAAATAAGGTCATGATTTAAATAATGTCCATTATAAAGTTGGCATGCAAAATTAAACACAAGTACATACATTAAAAGAAAAAACTACCTAGACAATTGTTATTATAAAACAGGTTAATTACATGTTATTTCTCAGCAGGTTTATGATTCAGGTCAGCTTTTTTGCAGTGGTCACGAAGTGAGTAAAAGTAGCAGTCAAATAATCATTTCTAACTTTGGTTTAAGTCTATGTCTATCATTGTCATCTGATATAGTCCACCTAACGGTTCTGACAATAATATTATACGGGAATTCGGGTTATTCCAGTTCTGACTGTAGACGGATAGTGCGACTCATGGAGAAATAACGCTCATATAAAGAAGAAACTATTTGTATAAGAAAGAGTCTTCACCATCTATTTATCTGCTACCGCGAAATGCACTCAATTTCTCAGCGAAACAGCGAGAATCCTCGCTCCATTCTAAGGGCGCATTCCGACCAAGCCAACTGTCACCTCATCGCCAGCTCACATAAATAATACAAAGCAATAACAACTCGGCGAGCTAACTGCGGCGTGCCACTGTTATTACTTCCCCTCGACGCCCCACACCCGACTTGCCCCGCTCGCGTTCTCAGGTGTGTTGCAGACGGGCCACTAGTTGCCCATACCGAAATTACCCCTGTAATCTCCGATCTTTTGAAAGTATTGGGCTTTTTTACAAGAAAAAAACAACAATTTTCATGTTAACCTGTGAGGACTATCATTCGAGTACAATCTCGGAGTCTTTTAATCTAGAGTATCAGCTTGCCTTCTGGATACCGTGCTCAATCTTATGCCACATCTAGACTTATTTTAGTGAGATGGTTGCCAACACCCGACTTTTTTCAATAAAAAAAAAAGGTATGATTTATTGCAGGCCAGTGGCATTTTTAATTTCCGAATGAAAATTCTTAGGGGGATGATAGTATTGCCATGGTAACGTGGTGTCACAGGTTGAATTAAAAACTAACCGACAGGCTATTTCGACTGGCCCGCTTGCTCCACCCTTAATGCTTGCCCATCCCACTTGGCCCGCGAATAGCAAGCCCTAATGCGACATTCTTACGTGACAACGATTTATCCGGTGTGTATTGTGCCCGCTTAATTTATAGCACCGTTTAAACCTGGGCCGGACGAAATTATTTTCTCATATTCAAATGGGGAAAAAATTCGGAACAATTTGCCGTAAATAGTGGGGGAAAACCCCATAAAATTTGTCGTGTGAACATATTTTTCGGCCGTTTAGAGAAAATCGGTGTTTTGTAGAATCATTTCAATAGGTAAATGGTTCAGGCACTTACAAAATAGTCCCTGGTGTTTAGACATGACGTCACCAGAAACCTGAAAAACAGATTTATCGAATTCACATTATCACCACCTAGGTATTAACAATTTTTGAAAGTGTCTTCTCAGCAAAAGTATTGTCAAACGATTACTGCTAAATTTTCACGAAAAAAGACGCCACGTAAGAATTAAATTTCGATAAAGTAGGTATTCTCGTTTCGGGCATTTGTGAATCTCGAACACAATTATGATCAGGGATAAAGGACCGGATCTAACATAATTATGTAAGGCTCGACCACGATTACAATAGAGATGCAAACAGAAGGACCAGTTGAATTACGAACTATAGATAAAAAAAATCGTGTTCTAGTAGGTACATTTTCAAAACGAATGTCCTACACCTTTAACCTAATAAACTTGACAAATAAAGGTCGGGTCATCAATGGCTTGTTGTTTTTATGGCATTCCGAATGATGAGTGGACGTCGAGCGGCGATCGGAAGCTGCCAGGGTGGACGAACAGTTGCGGTCGTTTGATTTCCTAATGAAGTAGATACTATAATAAGCCTCAAAATTATGGTAATAACGAGTATTAAGTGTAAATGACTTTGTGGGTTTGAACCTAGAACCAAAAAAATAATACATTTTAAAAGTCGTAAGCACCACGAATGGCTGCAAGACAATGTCTTTAGAATCTATGTTACCACTTCTAGCCGCCACTATACCTGTACTCGTACATAAAGGGAATTTTGTTTTTAATTCTCTAAACCTTAGTGCATGAAACGGTGATCCTAAGTGCCTGTATATCCTTGGCCTGATGAAAGTTGGTGCATTAATGAAATTTTCAACAAAAGTGAAGAAACTGCTGACAAACACACCGTGCACTTTTATCAGACACGGTAGGTACACGCAATTTTTATGGTAATTACACTTTTTATCGTCATCTTAATTCAATTTAACGTGAAAGTTATGAGTTACGGACATTCCCTTGGCAAAATAATGGAGTTTCAGGTTACGGTTTGATTGTAATTTATCGTGAAACTTATTTGCTTTTAGCACCACGGGCGTTTCAAGTAATTATTCAGATATTTAAGACGTCTTGAAAGTAATACCGGTTGCTTATTGGCTGGCATTATATAAATCTAGAACAGGCATAATAGACGGTTGAGTTTGACGTTTGGAAATTGAATTATTTTGTGCCTAAAACTCGAAAGTTATTAAATTAACTTGTTTCAAAACTTACAGGATTTCAGTGGCAGATCTTGATGATTTAACTGGAGTAACAAACCACTAATTTCGTGCGTTACCGAGTAAAGTCCGAGTGAAAGTTTTTCCGGCAATTTGGCAGTTGGTCTGGTGCGTAAAAAACAACAGATCTGCCAGTCTGGCTGACTTCCATATCCATTAGCAAATGTTTAGCCAAAGTGTTCCGAACTTGGGCCCATTAGGCCGTGGGGCCGTGGCCTTTTTGTCTTTGCCTCTAACTAACTTTTTTTGTTCCCCCAGTTTGGACGCTAAGTGTTTTCCGTATGCATCTGTAGCGGAAAAGTTGCCAGAACTTTCTGTGTAATGTGTGTTTGTGTTCGCGCGATGTTGCTATTATTATGCTGCGTGTTCTTCTGTCTGCAGATTCTTATGGAGACATCCTCCTAGCCGAGTTTTGGCCATGGCGGCGGCCAGTCTGAATGGAGACTAGCCTTATAATTAGTGTCTTTTCACACGTGCCGGGCGGCGAATTGTATGCAAATTACCGGTACGTGTGAAAGCTATCGTACATGCCCTTACACTTCGCTGCCGGGAATCCAGCACCTGCTACCCGGAAACCGGGTCTTATGAATCGATGATCTTATAATCCGATGGGATGTTTCTAATGGACGGACTAGCAAACAAGTTCTGCTGCCTCTTTCCTACTCACTCTCCTAACACGAAACAACCGATTTATATGTAGAGGCAAGGTTATGTAGCGTACAACAAAATCGATATTGATACCCCTTGTTTTAACCAGTTATAAAAAAAAATTATGACATAAACTACCTACTATTCCAATAATCTCTTATAAACTGTTCATAGCAGGTTGATTAATGTATTACCATTGTTTAATCATTGTCACAAATCTTGTTAAACCTCGAGTCTTTGCTGAAAGTGATGGGAAACAATGTCTTTGGTAAAAGGTCGCCGAATCGATAAATCAGCCCGTTTGCAGAATGGTGGCTTACAAACCGGCGGCATTCAGTTAAATGCCTAGGTCGACTGTAAAATCATCATCTTTCAGCGAGTTGGCTGGCAGAAATCTAGCCCGAATGAAAAAGTTGACCTTGAAGGAGGGTTCGTCATTTTGTTACTGCAGAGCTAGTTTAACTACATGCAAATTTCATGGGAAATAAAACAACCAAAGAATGCGTTTGAGGTGACGAATAAATAAGTTTGAGGCACACTTTATTCGCTCATTTGGAGTCCAATCTGATTTTTACGCCAAACTGTTTTTTTGTGAGTAGTAATTTTGGGATAGTCATCGTTTATTATCGTTTATTTTTGCGCCCCCAACAAAAAAGTGTGTTTTAAGATTGACGTATGTATTTGTGTGTCTGTCTGTAGCATCACAGTTCGGAAGCGGATGAACCGATTTCGATTAAGTTTTTTTTTTAATATGAAAATTATAATACTCCTGCGGCAGACGGACCCAGATTTGATATTGGCCTCTGACACCAGGCATCTCGGTGAGCTCTCTCTCGCCAGACATTAGTGTCGAGTTCGAAGATGAGCTGCAGTTTCATCGATCTAGCGATACCAAGGGCAGTCTAGTTGCTTATTTTTAATTAAGAATCATACCGAAGAGTTTAGCCGGAAAGCTCCCATCACTAGTAAATTGAGATTGCCAAGCACGTGTAGAGCGAGTTAAACGACGGTTAATCGTAGTTCAGTTGGAGGCTTTAGACGTTCCCTTGTAATTAGACGTCGCGTCGTGCACATGCATAATTAGCCGTAGGTATTTGTATGATGTTGTCTTTGAATGATGTTTACAAACGGAAATCTTTTGTACATTCAACCTACTTCAAAAATGGAGGATGTTCTCAGTTCTGTTGTTTTTTTTAATGTATGCTACTACTCGATTCATTTACTGTGTCTACAGAATGTGATAGGGGTGTTCCTATAACAATTTTATACCCGACTGATTTATCCCGTTTGCTTTATGTATAAAACTTAACAAACGGCCATGTGCGTGTCGGGCCATGCGCAGTGTAGGGTTCTGTAGTTGCACTGTTCATTATTTAATACAAACTGATTTACCTGATTTACACAACTAAGTTTGGGAGGTGGAAGTGTGGGAGGCAGCCGATTTTTTTTAATGAATTGGCTTGAAATGTGGCATAATAGATGTACTAGTTTAAACCTAAATTGAAATAATTATAAGTTGTTGTTTTTCTGGTGCGAAGGACCGAAGATCGCATTCGATCCTAAGAAGCTAGTTGCTTCTAATAAAGTGTTATTTCTACAAAGGAGTATTTTCCTTCTTGTTTCGCGCTAAATGTATTCATTATGGAATATTGGCTTACGACAAAGTCAAACTTCACCCGCCATATTTTATCGCCAAGTTTAATTCAATGAACTGAACAAAAGTCACGGCTCTGTTGGAAACTTTTACGTTAGCATTATGTCTTTGTTTAAGTATATTTCGTTTATTTACTTATGTACGCTTTGCTAGCCTTTCTTAGGGGTAGGTAGAGCTAATGGTCGAGAGGTTTTTAAAGAACACCGTTTCGTAAGAAAACTTTCAACTGAAGTTATTGTATTTATGCGATAAATAAAGATTTTCATATGCTACTTATCCTATTTTGCCCAAAGTCCCTGAAAATTATTGTACACTAGTCAAAACAGAAGTAATAGTATGGAGTTACATTAATCGTGGCCGGAATACTGTGCTTGTGCAAAACTTAGTCTATAGTTTGTATACTTAGATGAACATTGTGATTGAAAATTGACAAATGTGGTCGAAGCGGAACAGCAAGACATTTTAAATCCCAATATTTCTTTCTTTCAATATATCATCATTTATTTTCGGCATATAGGTACAATTATCTGAAAAACATCCCAATTCCCATTAAGCAAATTTACATACCTATCCAATCTAGTATAATAACTCTACAAACGCCAAAGGTAACAAAGTACAGCAAAAAGAATCCGTTTAAAAAAAACTGGTAACAAAGTAACAGAGCTGTATCCGTAAAAAATCAAAAGCTAATAACAGAGGCAGTTCGCAAGTTGTCGAGTAAATCAGCGAGTTGGCAACACCTGGGCCACCGCGCGTGACTTATCGCTCAACTTGGCGTTTTTTCACTCGCATTGTTAAAAGTTTCGAGTCGCGACTTTGCAAGGCGTTAATCTAGCGGACTTGGAAGTTTATGGATGTATTTTGAACACGGATCATCTTGTTAGTTCGGGTCCTGAAAGTGTTGTCAAGCTCCCAATGTTTGGGAATTTTCTGCCTTATGTTGGGACTTTTTTGCTATTGATCTTTGAGCAATTACTGCCCCTGAATATGGAATAGGTGGTTGTCAGAGCAAAGTGTCATAGGAGCAAAACATCCTCATTTTAAAAGGTACGGAAAATGACTCAGCTAACCGTGTAATACAAAGTTAAATGAGTCATTTCCCACAAGTAAATTGATTCGTGACCACAAAAGACCCGCGATAAAACAGCAGACGTTGAAACATAGCTCCGTATTTCTAAAACAGCTTACCCGTACATGCTTATTACATAAAAGTTATCCAGTTTACCCGTTGCGGAAATGTTTCCAGCTATTTATTATGTTATTAAAACTTTGTATCAGTATTTGTGATGTAAACAACTTTTAAGAGTTTGGAGTTTCGCTCACTCAACGCTGTCTTTTGCCTGCTTGGGTATGGATTATTTGGGTACGCTTTGGATACAGCGAGGTTAAAGACATCCAATTAAAATGAAGACTTTTTTAAAAAAAATATTTAAAAATAGTTCGAGCGGATTGAAAAGAGGGCGCTTTTACTTGGGATTGTAAAATTTAAGTGTAAAACACTTAAATTTTACATAGATGGTGTATGTAGCGTCTATGCCACAACAATTATTTAATTATAATTATTGTAGCTTACTAGTTTATGCTCTCAGCTTAGCACGCGTTGTATCTATGGTTTTATCTATGGTAAATGTTTAACGGTTATTTCTATCCCATGGAAACTGATTTATGTGATAAGACGTCCAAGGTAAGCCTTTATTGTGTTCGAGGCCTAGAACTACCTGTATGCAAAATTTCAGCTCGCTCTGTTCAATAGCTTTCGCGTGAAGAAGTAACAAACATACATCCTCATCAACCTCCTCAACCTCAACAGCCTGTATTGGTCCACTGCTGGACGCAGGCCTCCCCCTGATAAGCGCCTTGTTGGCTTTTATCTCATTGGGGTAATGCCCATAATTCCCACGCTGGACATGCGGGCTGGGGATCGCAGTTCGGTGGTATAATTGTTCTGCAGGGGGCGCTGCTGCCCGTCCCCGGTGGACATCCATCCATCCATACCTAAAAATATCATTTACGTGCTTTCCTAAGGGGGCAGGCAAAAGATTCTCCGCCACCTATGGAGTTTATTGGTAAATATGTTTTTTTAGGAAACGCCTCATCTTACGAGCAACTAGAAAATCTTCTATGAACGTTTTTTTTACAATGTAAAATAAAACGTCAAGTGCGAGTCGGACTCGCGCACTAAGGGTTCCGGTCTTACGGAACCTTTAGTGTGCGAGTCTTGTGCTTGTGCCTTGCCTAATTATCATGATTCTAGGTCAACGGGAAGTAGGTACCCTGTAGGTTTTGGTCCATGGCAAGAATAAAAAAGTATTTTTTTTAATGAATAAACTACAAATTTACAGTGTTCAGATTTTTTCCTTGTGCTATAAGGCCTTGCTTCTCACCAAATGTCATGATTCTAGGTCTACGGGAAGTACCCTATAAGTTTTGTGCGTAAGCATGTGATTCCCTTGGAAATTTCAAAATATTCGGACATAAACGGCTGTAACTTTTGAGTGCGTTGACTTAGAAGTTTTATTTATATCGCGGCTTCAAGAGGTTACGGACTTGAGTATTTGACGTTAATTTCAACTCGATACGTCCGTCCACGCGTTCCTGAGAAAAAAGGGTTGACAGACGGACAGACAGACAGACGGACAACAAAGTGATCCTATAAGGGTTCCTTTTTTCCTTTTGAGGAACGGAACCCTGAAAATGAGTCTATGTCCCGTTTGAACTAATGATTTAATACTTAGTGAGTATAATGCTTCAATTGCTGCCCAAGGATAATAACTGACTTAAAATTTAATTAGTGAGTTGTAAAACTTCTTTAAATTTAACGCGTTCACTGCGAAGATGCAATAAGATTAGATAAGTATTAAAAAAATCTTGTACTAATGGGGCTGTAGTCTGAAAATATTGCAACTAATATGAGTAATTTTGCGAAAAAACGAACAAAGTTATTCCTTCAAAGGCAATATTTATAAAACGTATTAATTGAAATAACAACGGAAACTTAATTCAATAACGCCTCTGGTCAATGTAGTGAAGCGATTTGCATAAACCACTAAGTTAAAACATTATCTACAGTTAACTTAACAGTAAATACGAACACTACAATAACTCAGAGGAATCGGCTGAACAACTAACAAACAAAACAATGAAATATCCAGGAAACTCCGGAGCTTATTGCTTGTTATAAACAAAAAAACTTGAATTAATTGGTCTGATTTTACTCAGGAAGTTTGTTTGCACTTCTGTGTTTAGCGCTTTATCTACGATTATATACGATATTTTACCTACGATTGGTTTTGTTCATTTGTTACTGACTGTTAGTTATCTTACTAATTATTCAGATGACAGTCTTCTTCCTAACTAACATCTTGCGTGAATTCAATTGAATTGACACAAGATACACATTATGAAAATTTATCAATGAGATACTTGTTTTTGGTGTAGCGGTGTTTCGCACCGCAGTTTCTCACCACAAATTCATTTTCGGCGTTTCATACCAAAACATGTCAGCGTTTCAACCCACATTTTTTACACATACCTGATCAAAAGATAGAACTTTGTACCTAAGAGCTACGCGATTGGATCCGCCTGTCACCAAATTTATTCATCCACGAACTTCACCTCTTATGAGAATAGGCGACTTAATTTGTCCATGGCTGGGGCGAGACCGCTATCTCACCAAGCAATTTCCAACCGAACAAAAAAAACCAATTCGATTCCTGCAGTCCCTAATATCCTTTTCAAATCTTGTATCGCACTAACGATATATTGCTAAAGGAAAAAGCTCCATTACCCGACTCGAAACAAAAAAGGGCGAATTCTCATCTCGGGAACCCTTGAGCCGTCTAATTCGAAGATTCCGATGCAGTGACAAATGTTAAGTTTTTTATCTCTTGTGATTTGGGAGTGACATATGTCTGGGCTATGAAAAACGCGGGTGTGGCGAGGAAATTCTTGTTTTGTTCGGAAATAGCGTATCCAGTAAAAACGTGCCAATTTTACCTTTGTCACTTACTAACGATAACTAGATTAATTCGTGACTAAGGATTGTCTCATAAATACAATCTAACTCTCACTCATTAATTTTCTGCATCATCGAAAAAATCTAATGTTTTTTCTCTTATGTATCAAATGTAATTTATTTCGTATGCCCGCTTATTTCCTCGCCCAAAACGGAAAGCACAAAAAGTCGTCCGCTCCCGGAAATTCAAATTGAATGACAATACGATTGGCGCGGCGTTTTGTGATAGCGATCGATATCATCCCGCAGAGGTTTCGATTCTTCTGGATATTTTGCTCAGCTCTGCTCTGTAGAGCTTGGACATTATGCCTGGTGGCCATACTTATATAAGAAACTTCATGAGCGTAAGGCTCACATGGGCACGCTTTGTATGCAATCGATGAGTCATTCCGGCTGACAGGTAAATTTTATTAACGGTACTACAAAATAGACATTTCTTGAGCGAGTGTTCAACAAAAGCGTTACCACAAAACTGCGTTTTACGACGGTTAACAGTTAGACAAGACATAGTTAAAACGGGAGTTAAACCCATGTCTAACTGTCTAGACACTGTTTATCTAAACGCTTGTTAGACCAGTGTTTACGTTGGTTTTTGTAGTATCCCTGTTAATGTTTTAGCGGGTTGTTGTACATACTCGTATGCCAAAAAGTAAATTCACATTTTTGTCCACTCCGTACATTGAAAGTAAATTCGTCACATGCGATAAAAAATATGTATACTTATTGTAAATCTGTTATTATCTCTCATTTTACATAATTTTTACATAAAATAGGGTTAGCAAGTAAAGTTAATGGTGTTAGGTGCTCGAAATGAAAGAATGGTGTAACTTGCGATGTCGATCTCCCTGGGCAATGTCTCTATTTTCTACTCCCAATTCTCGCGATTTAGTATCGCAGTATCACACCATGTTGGTAGATGTGTTGTCAATGTTTCCATATCCTCACCAGCATCTTACCTCCACTGCTGGACCTACCCTAAACAAGGGGGTTTTGACATAATTACCACGCTAGGTAGGATTGGCAATCGCAGTAGAGGAGTATGTTTACTTAAAGGATTTATAAATCTACTAGTTTCTGTCCGGGGCTTCGCACGCGTTATCTCTATAAAAATTTTTTTTGGTTATTTTTATCCCATGGGAACTGATTTATGGGATACAAAATAGCCTTTGTTTTATTACAGCTAAAACTACCTGTTTGCCAAATTTCAGCCCGATCTGTTCAGTAGTTTTGGCGTGAAGAGGTAACAAACATCCATCTATCCATCCATCGATACATCCAAATACATCCAATACATTTCGCATTTAAAATATTTGTGTGATGTTAACACGAGTTAAGCTAAATTTACTCAGTTCAAACTTATTTTCCTTGTGGGGTAAAGCTCGAATTTTAGGAAGTGGCAAACCCCCACAGTTTATGCTGTTAGTTAGTAATCCGAAACCCGCTAGTTCTGAAACTGTGAGCTATCAGGGCTAATCTTCTAAGCTACTAGCCGTCTCATTATTAAGAAGCTAGGTAGGCTTTACTTATCACAGACAGAACCTTATAGTTCAAGAAAATTAAATTAAATTATTACCCACATACAACAGACAGAAGATATTACGATTTGATTTATTTGAATTGATCGAGCATGGTCTTTGACAACTTGAATGTAAACAATCTACACAAATCCTTACCGGTTTGGAAAATGTATATTTGAAATAAGTTAAAAAAAAGTTAAAAGCAGACTCTAATTTTACATTTAATAATAATAAAATATAAACTTAAATAAAAAGAAAACAAATCTGAGTAGTATCAAAATGTCCAAAAATTTATAAAAACAAAAATAATTTTTTGCTGGAGAACTCCTTAATAAACTAAGGTACAGAAACATAAATTATTAATTTTAATTTAACCGAAACACTGGCATTTTGCAGAAAAGTCACTATTCACTGGCCTTGAAAATTCTCTACCACAAAAATACACCTACGGACGTATTTAAAACTCTACTTCGCTGCAACTTACGTAGCTCACTTGCACTTAAGAACTACCTTATAAACTACGCTGTAAATAAGGACCATTTTACCTTAACTGCAATTTATCCGTAATAGAATTTCTTGTACACTTCGTACCACATTTACCTCACTAGCTTATAAAGGCGTTCTATGAAAAATAACCAAGTTTCCTAGAGAACGGTGTATAGAGAAACTGCTGGTAATTGACGTGCTGTGTGGTGCCGGCTTAGAATTAGCACCACCCCAACTCTTACCGCGGGTGTCGTAAGAGGCGACTAAGGGGGGCGGGCAGCAGCGCCCCCTGCAGAACAATTCTACCACCGAACTGCAATCCCCAACCCGCATGCCCAGCGTGGGGATTATGGGCATTACCCCTATGAGATAAAAGCCAACAAGGCGCTTATCAGGGGGAGGCCTGCGTCCAGCAGTGGTGTTGATGTTGAGGTTGGTAATTGCCGAAATAGCTTAACCGGCGTTAATAATATAATGTAATGTCCTCCTAGCCGAAGTTCAACAACGGCGGCCAGTCTCATCGGAGACTAGCCAGATGCGCAGGACATATTATAGTGCACAAGTGTGTGCGCAAACACAGGTGCACTCTCTATTCCCTCACTCTCATAATCCGATGGGACGACAGATCGACACGACCGGGGAGAGGTCAGGCGCAGGAGCAACGGCTTAACATGCTTTCCGAAGCAAGGGGGTGTAACACCGCTAATTTCTTGACTCCGGGCTGCTATTGAGATTTTCCTGGAAAAACCCAATAACAACTATTGACCGGCATTACGGAACATAACGTAATGTGCCACATAGCTAGCCTTTGTGCAGTTGTGCACTGCTATCACTATTTTTTAAGTATCAGGTACCATAATAGATGCACACAGATCGTGCCCCATGTATATCCGACGATCCTATCCATACCTAGTTGTCTGGCAGAGATCGTTCTTGAGTGATAAGACAGCCAATTGTCACTTTGGTTAAAATGATTTCATTTGTAAATGGTTTCTTAGTTTTAAGTGTGCAATAATAGTGCATTTTACACCAAGGCGAGAAAGTGATCAATTCCTACCGAGTGTGTCGTTTTGAAACACACGAGGTAGGAATCGCACTTTCTGCCGAGTGATAAATAGTGCTATACACTACACCTCCGAGGAAAATAAAAAGCAGAATTAATTATTAATTGAAATCGCGCCCAATAATGTTGGTAAAACCTCATCGACCGCGCCAGCCTTTGGGTTCTTTTTTCAAAATAATGTTCGGAAATCGGAGGAGGCCTAATGGACTCAGAGTAAAAACTTTTTGTCGTTTGACCGAACGAAAATAACCATAGCTACCGGCCGATCTTTTAGGAAATTAAAAAAAAATAACACGTTAGAAATGGATTTCCATGCACTTTTTCCTCCCGCTAAAACACGTGAGAAATGAAATTCCATAGAGTTTTTCCTCCCGGTTTCCTATAGGCCTGCAAAGACATACTTTCTATTCTATAAATGGAAAAGGAATAGGCAACTTTCCGAGCAGGTGTAGTATAAAAGTATTTTCTATCTATCTATAAATAAAATATGGAAAGTCGGTACTAGTCCGGTGTCAATTTAGACATCCGAGGTTTACAAAAATTCGCAGCCAGCTGAAAATTGGTAGGATTGTTCAAAACACTCATTTATAATGGTACTTCTATGTATAATAAAAAATATCTATCTATGTAGTGTATTAAGTATATCAGTTATCTAGTACACATAAAACAAGCTCTGCTTAGCTTGGAACTAGATAATGCTGTGTATTGTTTTTTTATGAATAAATGATATAAATATAAATAAATATATTGTCCAGCATTATTTATTATTACTTATTTATTACTTTAATCGGTCGGATACCACAACAAGTAGCTGCTCTCTACCCGGTCAGCGTCCCGCTCCAAAGCGCTTAATGGAGGAAACGAAAACTTTTGTAGTTTCATAAACTGCGCACTACCCTAAGGAGTCTGATGTAGATTAATAAGGAGAAGAAAAAAATGATCTGAAACCTCCACGTTAAGCATTTTTTCTGTTTGTCTGCACCAAACTGAATCAATTTCATTGGCAGACATAAAGTTTACGAGACATTTGTGGAATACAGAATATATTTCAGACATAACACAACTTGGATACGAGACTGCTTAGTAATGGACTAGTAAATATCGTGGGTAAAGAATAAAGACTGTTTTTGTGACATTGTTTTTTGTTTGTTTATGTTTACTGATATATTGTTCTAGGAGAGAACTTACCAATATTGATCTTCGGGGCCAAGAAACACAGCAAAGCTTATGTTATCAAACCCATGATCTAAGAAAACAAGGTCTAACATTCTGAGATCTTCCCAAAGCTACGTCACTGTCCAGTTGCCACAAAAAGGGAGGTTAGGTTCATTTGCCGGTGACTACCAAACCAACGAAACTTTTATTGACGCGTCATATATTGTCGCCATAAAATTTAAAATATAATGGGCGGTTGCTCTTTCCGTGACTGTTAGAGTGTAAGTGTGAAAGGCCGTAAAATAAGGTTCTTTTCACTAACGAATAATCTGTGGTTGGAGAATGTTCCTGCGATTAGATAAATTCATTTTAGAGAAAAGTTAATTTATCCATGTGCAAAGTTCATTAGCGTTGCTCAAATTATGGAAACTAAGCTTGAAGAATTTCATGGAAAATCTAAAACCTAGATCTAGATCTCGAATTTCCCCAAACTAATAAGTTTGAAAACCACCGTAGCGCATATGACGTAGACTTGGGAAAACCCACGTGACCGTTGTTTCTCGGAGTGATATAGGCGAAGTATATTATTGTGCCATGATCAAATCCTCTTTTAGGCTGAGGCACAACGAATGTGGTTTTTGTTTTGAGTTGTGACTTGTGAGTCGCTTTAAACGCACATTCGTTTACCAAGTTGAAGTTTAGTCGCGCAAAATGCTATGCTACTTTCAACAGGAATTACAACGCGTGTGGCTTATACAATACTAATTGTATGAAGCGACACACAACTCAAAAAAACCGCTCGTTTGGCCTTTATAATTATGGCCTCGTCATCACTAGATAATCAACTGTCGGACGAACTTACTAAGAGAAATCCAAGTGCTCAAGCTGAATCACCCAATTGATCGATTTAATTTTCCCGTCCCGCTGTTAAGTTGAATAATTCACTTCCAAACGTTCGCTCACAACGGATTTAGAAAAAGTCGCTATCCATTTGTATCCAATTTAAAATTGAATTAGAAGTAAATACACTTTCTATTTCGTCCAATCACGCGCGGGTGCTGCGATCTTAAGCAGCGGTGGAAGAAATCTACCCATTTTCCCGGCCGCCGGGAGATTTACCCTAAATCGAATTCCAGTCCCGGAATGGCCTTAATTTAACGGACGAATTTGTCTAATTCCAATTCTTATGCTGTGACAAATGTAGTGATTTTTATCCCGGCGCCGTATTTCCGGTGAAGTTTAGATGTGCTTAGCACGTGACTAGGGCTTCGTGCAAACGGGCTCTTGCCATCGAATAAAGTAAGAAGTTTAAGGAAATTTGTTAGCATTTAGCTAAAGGCCGTTTCTCGATGGAGTTTACTTATATAGGTTTTTTACCTATCTAACTATTGAGGGCACAAGGCAAGGAGAGATTATCTCCGATGGACCAAAGCCGTCAGCAAATGGTGGGCGAGAAAAATGCGACGGTCTCGCGGCAGACTACTAGCCCGATGCGCTATGGTCAGACGACATATTGAGGGCAATAGGGGAGCAGTGGATCCGTCTGGTACAAGCCCCCAGGGGTGCCAAGATAAGGAAGATGCCTATATTCAACAGATTATTACTTTTTTTCTAAATCAGTTTACGCGACCCCCTCTTTATTTTTCATAGAGGCCTGGATTTGCGACGTTAGCGTAGATAATTGTATGAAACACTAGCTTCTGCCCGCGGCTTCTATCT
This sequence comes from Eupithecia subfuscata, assembly GCA_963564075.1. Lineage (NCBI taxonomy): Eukaryota > Metazoa > Arthropoda > Insecta > Lepidoptera > Geometridae > Eupithecia > Eupithecia subfuscata. The sequence continues at coordinate 4,653,959 of OY751103.1, read as the reverse complement.
TTATCTGTTCAGTAGGTTTGAAGATCCTAGGTAACAACAATTTCAAATTTCACAAACTTTCGCCCTTATAATATTACTATCTTCTGCCCGCGGCTTCGAACGTGTATTTTCGATATAACAAGTAGCCTTATATCTAAGTTATGCTTTGCTCTAAACGTACGCCTAATTTGATCTTGATCAGTTCAGTAGTTTTGGAAATCCTAGGTATCAAATATTCACAGGGACCAACAACCTACTTGTCTATGTTTGATTGTATTATAAACCATCTATATTTCTATCTCACCATTATGTACCTATGGTGGTACTCATATAAAACTACAACTAGTAAAGACTAAATTCAATACCGCTATTATGCTCCCAATTTTACGAATGTCGATGTAATAACTGACCATTAAAATTCAACGGACATTTTGCACGGCATAAAATGTGTAAAAACGATTTATTCCCTGATGAAAATATAACGAGTTGAACTCACATCGGTTGAACAAGTAGTTTTGGAGCTGAAACGAATGTTTTTACTTCAAATCACTCAACCTCAACCTCTTCAACAGCCTATAGTGGTCCACTGCTGGACGCGGGCCTCCTCCTGATAAGCGCTGGATTGGTTTTTATCTCATGGGGCGTAGTGCCCATAATCCTCATGCTGGGCATGTGGGTTGGGGATCGCAGTTCAGTGGAAGACTTGTGCTGCAGGGGGCGCAAATCTCTTAATGTTATGAAATAGGTAGGTACCAAAAATATAGTTTTTCGGCTTAGGCAGTCATAAAAACGTTACGAAACTAATTTTTCATGATAATTTGTAGTTCAATTTCACTGTTTAATTTTAATCTTTCAAATACACACCTTCCAATATTATTATAACTGTTTACGGAAGAGCGGAACCCTCTAACACAGGTATCTCTTATATCAGGTATCTATATTAAATAGCCTATTTCGGCACAGGGTCATAGGGGCAAAGCTGGATTTGACGGTCAAAATTTGTTTCTAATTTAGCTCCTTATTCTTTGTTTGGTTTTTGTATGTTTTATATTATGTGTCGAAATAAATGCTTTTCTATTCTATTCTAATCTATACTTACTTAAAAGAGGATTTATTTAGGTTTATTTTAATATATATTTTGTATTTATTTTTTTGTATGCAATTTGGAAGATTTTATGCTAGCTAGATGCCTAACGGCCGGTTAATCATATGCAGATCATCTCTATAACCAATTAACAATGATCAACTCTGGTCAACATCAATTCGGTAAAAGAAATAACTATTTGACACGATATTTCACCAATGATTACAACGAATGATGTCCTCCTAGCCGAATTTTGGTCATGGCGGCCATTCTAATAGGATACTAGCTATATGCGCAGGACATAATATTATAGAGCAACAAGTGTGTGCGCAAACTAAGGTGCACTCTGTATTCCCTCACTCTTATAATCCGATGGGACACGACCGCAAACCGACACGACCGCAGACCGATACGACCGCAGACCGATACGACCGCAGACCGATACGACCGCAGACCGACACGACCGTAGACCGACACGACCGTAGACCGACACGACCGCAGACCGATACGACCGCAAACCGACACGACCGCAAACCGACACGACCGTAGACCGACACGACCGCAGACCGATACGACCGCAGACCGATACGATCGCAGACCGATACGACCGCAAACCGACACGACCGTAGACCGACACGACCGCAGACGGATACGACCGCAGACCGATACGACAGCAGAACGACATGCCCGCAGACCAACACGACCGGGGAGACGTCCGGCGCAGGGGGCCTATTTTAATTCTCTAAAAATGAATTTCGTAATGAAATTCCGTGTTTCGTTTCGGCCAATTTGTGTACTCTTACACACCGAATTAGAGTACCAATTTGCACAAAAACGAAACAAAACAATCGAATACGTATTTTGGAAAATTAAAATAGGCCTTCAGGACTATCGGCTACTATTTACGTCTGAATAAACAACCGGCAGCAAGCATTTCGACAGTATTAAAGAGAGATTTGTAAGTTACCGGTTAATTATATTATTATGCTGATCATCTCTATAATTAATTATCAATGATCAACTCTGGTCAACGTCAATTCGGTACAGTAAATAACTATTTGACACGGTATTTGACCAATGATTATAAATAATAAATAATAAATAAATAAATAACGCTGGACAATTCACAAAGCATTATCTAGCCCCAAGGTAAGCAGAGCTTGTGTTATGGGTACTAGATAACTGATATACTTAATACAATACACTACATAGATAGATATTTTTTATTATACATAGAAAACATCCAGAACGCCCTGGACAAATGTCTGCAGATCGTACAAACATTTGTCCCGAGGCGGGAATCGAACCCGCAACCTCCTGCGTCGCAGGCAGACCTTCGCCCGCTGCGCCACAGAGGTCGTCGATTGCGATCGTCGATCGTCGATTGCGACGAATGATGTCCTCCTAGCCGAATGTTTATTTAACTATAATTAAAAACAGTGAAGTAATGGTTTCAATACTATCTCTTGCACTATCCCATTGAACTAAAATTATGTGCGGCGTGCGGAAATATTTCGGAGCTACTAATAATTTTGAGTGGAGCTACGAATCATTTGAATGATTAAAGTGGATAATAGTATGTAGATTATGTGAAAATTCTGTTTACATTGACCCTGGACGACACGACCTAAGTTATACGGGGTGCCACAGAAAGGGTGCACTTAGCCAAAAGGGGGTGATTCTGGACATCGAGGGTGTTACTGCTTTTTCTACGATTGTTTGAATGTCGATAATTGTGTATTTCTAAAGAAAAAAAATCTGACTTTTTTTCTTCTTATTTGCGTTTTTTCCGCGTATTCTTACATTAATATTATTATTCAGACATTTCAAGGGATCTAAATCGCTTTTTTGTAATAATTACATGACAAAACACTGGTTTTGCTGAAAAAACATGCATTTTTTTTGTGAATATCAGAATATTTAATATTTTGTAACGTTAATTAAGAATGCGTGTAAAAACACGAATAGGAGGAAAAAAAGTTTATTAATAAAAATACTCGAAATTCAAAAAATCGTTATTCATAAGGTGATCCCCTCGAAGCGGTATTGAATTTAGTCGAAAGTTTGTGAAATGTCAAATTTTTGTAACCTTCCTGATCTCTAGAACTACTAAACAGATCAAGATGAAATTTGGCATACACTTAGAACGTAGCCTAACTTAAATAAATAAATAATAATTCGCGTGCTACCCCCGGGCAGAAGCTAGTCCTGTATAAAACTAGCCTTTGCTCATTATTATTTAAATGTGTTTCTCATTTCCATGATCTCGGGCATGCCATATTATTATAATGGGTCACTATATGGCCGAGCTGTCCTTTGGGAGGCATGCATGCATGCATGGGGCCGAAGTCAGTAGCACAGAGGCCCTTTAGGAGAGTTAATCTAAAGGCGATTATTATTTAAACCTGAAGTGTCCCACTGAGTCAAACCGGCCTCCACCTATTCATCTCGGTTTTCTGCATGAAGATCCTAAGATCCCTTTCATTATCAAGGCACTTATAGCTAAAAAAAAAGGGAAGAACAAGAGCTGCCTAGAACTATGATCTTTTTTATGGTTTCAAACATAAACATTTCGTTCTCAAAAGATACCTACTCAACCGTTTTAGATAACATGTGCAATAAGTCCATAACATTTCATTCATTAGTTTTTTATATCCGTGTATCTGTGTATCTGTCTGTGGTATCGTAGCTCCCAAACGGAAGAATCGATTTTCGTTTGGTTTTTTTGGTCATAGATAATTTTATCCCGAGTGTTCTTAGCTACATTTCATGAAAATCTGTTCAGCCAATAAACGTCGGCGGGTTTTTATAATTTTTGATTCTGTTCTTGTTGTTGATAGATTCTTGGAACTTATTTTGTATTTATATAAGCTGTAGGCCTTCCTTAAAAATAAATAACACTTATAGGCCTGGGCCCGTACTCTTAAAAACCAAATCAACGTTTCTGATTAGTTTTCGTGCTAACGCTAATCTTGTGCAAACGACATAAGAGTTGGTTTTGCACGACAACGAAAACGAAACGTCGATTTTCTATTTCGAGTAGGTAGGCCCCTTGTATTTTAGAGGTAGAACGAAAGTCATACGCATCGACGGATCAAGTAGCCATTTTTGTTTAAGTGTTTAGTCCGAAATAAACTTCGTTTTAGAACACGGATCTTACTATTTGTGTTGTTGCACACATATAACCCTATTTCTGCTGTAAATTTGCAAGTTTTCTCCACATATTTCGAAATAAAACCGCGTTTTCACCACAAAATGCCGCTAACGACGACAGAGCAATACACACCAGACATTGCAGAGAATATCACATGCACAATTTAAAACGTTTTGTTCTCAACTTGGAGGTAGATCTTGTGAAATAGCTAGGTCATTTCACACACTTACATCAGAATCAATCGTTTATTTGCAGAATACAATAATTACATGCCAAGATCTTAAAGCTACATTATGTGATGACAATGTATTCAACCCGCAAGGAGGTGTGCTAATATTAAATAAATATGTCATTATTATTATTAGGTATAAAATATCCTCAAAAAATTTAAAATTTAAGTATTCGTTTACACTATAAAAACAATTTGAAAGCAACCAGATATCTAACTTCCTGACACCCTCTAGTATGTCTATCAACCCATGTGGGTTGAGAGATAAAAAACTCTGATAAAAGAATATCCAAGGGGTTGATACTTTTATCAGCGTCCTTTTCTGAGTTGTGCATTCGTTTCCGAAAAAAGTTGTCGTCTCCTTCCATTTTGGCGTCTTGCACTCTACCGGATAGAGTGGAACTATTTTTCGTAGTTTGAAAGAGGTAGAATTCTATCCTACCCTACTAATATTTCCTACTTCCTACTATCCTACTTATATTATAAAGCCGAAAGTTTGTGAAATCTGAATTTTAGTAACCTAGGATCTCAAAAACTATTGAACAGATCGAGATGAAATTTGGCGTACGCTTGGAGCAAAACCTAACTTAGATAATAGGCTACCGAAAAGACGCGTGCGAAGCCGCGAACAGTACTTTGTTTCACAATGTTTACTATAGTTTTATAATAAATGACTATAGAAAATACAGAAAAATTGCGCGGGGCTTTAACATAGTAAACAGGAAACACCAAATGAAAAAAAAATTATAATAACTACTACAATATATATCTTTCCTATAAGCTATAAAGATTTTCGTAATCATCATTAGATTCGATACTATAATAATAATACTAAAAAAAAACTCAGTTTTGTAATGCGCCTAGCTGAAAAAATGGAGCAAATTTAATATTTTTCCAATAGAATTTCAATCTATATTCTTCATATATTGATATGATATTGGATATATTTCATTACTTTTAATAGACTCGTTTTAAAGAAATACATATTCAAAACGGTGAAGACGATAATATGCAATTTACCGCAGAGCGGCCTTAAGTAATATAAAATACCGTTAAAGGCAATTCTGATTGGACTTACCCAGCTATCCTACCTCTCCCTCGTTTCCAGCAATAACACATCCCAGCTTATTCATACAGAGCGGCTATAACACTCGCACTGCGATAATAAAAATAATTCCGATCATATTTCCGCCTGTAGTTAATGCTACCTACAACAGTTCTGAAAGTAATGTGCGCGTAAATATGGCGTCTTTATTTGCTTTTAAGTGAATCTCTGTAGCTTTTGCTATTTGGCAGTCATTAATTCTGGACCATAAAAGCTGAAAGCTGTTTATTAATCGGGTTTTATGACTCGCTTGGTTATTGCTGGCTGTTTACGAATACCAGGAGCCATGGCCTAGCAGGAGGTAAAACAACAAGACACCGTCACTGGTAGATGACCTTGATTTTTTCAGGTTCACCTGCGACGCAGGAGTTTGTGGGTTCGATTCCCGCCCCGGGACAAACGTTTGTACGATCTGTAGGTATTTAAAATAACTATCTATGTATATAAAGTATTAAGTACTATAGCTACTGCCCGCGGCTTCGGATGCGTTTTTTGAATAGAAGTAGCCAATCTTTATGTGTGCAAAATTTCAGCCCAATCCATTCAGTAGTCGTTTTGGTGTTATCTTCGGCCAAACATCTTCACAGGCACAAACTTTCGTCTTTATAATATTAGTGGGATAGGATATAAGTTATCTAGTACCTTTATGACAAGTTCTGCTTACTATGGGGCTAGATGATGCTGTGGGGATTGTCCATCGAGGGCAAGTAGAATAGTCGTACCTAATTGTCTAACATAAATAATGCCTTTTCTGCACTACATTTTCAAAATAGTAGGTATGTTTTTGCTTTTCCAGGTTCTATTTTACATATAGAATAGGAAGCTTATTTTTTATTTTCAGTAAAAAGCTTATTTTCAATTTACAGTTGTTTATTAAAACAGCGCATTATATTTTTTTTTGTAATTTATTTACTAGAAACAATCACGCATGATGAAGGTAGAAGCGACGCGTGACCCGAGAGCTGGTGAATATCTGGCACAGCGTATCAGCATTGCCATACAGCGTGGCAATGCAGCCAGCGTCTTGGGGACGCTTCCGACTGGTGTTGATATGGATCAGTTGAGCTATCTGTAGACTGTTTGCAACAGTCAGCAGTTAGCTCAATTGTTTCAATTTTAAACACTAAGTAGTATAATTTTCTTTGTGAATAAAGTTATTATAATCACGCATTGTTTTGTTTTCCTATAACTTAATATTGCTATGGCTTACACAGCGCTCGCTAGCAAAGCTTCCAAGGGTCATTTTTTTTTTTGACAGCTTCATACACTTAATAAGGTTTAATTACTTCACGAATCACCGTCCATAAATGAGTGGTAAAAATCGTATAAAAATTCGTTCGGTAGTTTTTGATTTAATCGACGACGAAAAGACGACGACGGACAGACGACGAGGTTGATTTAGAAAGTTTCTTCTTAATGCTGGGTATATGCCGCCCTATTTCACCACTGATGTGGGGCGGTGGGTAAAGGTCCGCCTGCGACGCAGCAGGTTCTGGGTTCGATTTCCGCCTCGGGACAAATGTTTGTACGATCTACAGACATTTGTCCACGGCGTACAAATACACATGTTTGTACGATCTGCAAATATATTTTTTTCGGGCATATTCCGAAGTCTTTACAGTGTTGGTTTGATTTCTAATCATAATTAATATTGTTTAATGCTGTTTATTTTGTTTATTAACAAAAACAAGTTATTAATATAAACATAGAAGAGTACTAATATTATTATGATGTAATTATATTGTTTTGTTTGGAATTTCCTTATTGAAGTTTACTAAATGCGTCATCATTTGTACAATTATATAGATAATTAACCTCACCAATGACCGTACGAATAGTTTTATAATTATTCGCATCCCGACTGGTCAAAAGCCTTTCCCCGTTCCCTTCAGACATCACTTAGTTCATAAATTATAGACCCTCCGAGCAACTTAGGAACCATCTGTAAGCAGAAGAATCTAAGGTTCTCCACATCACATACACTTATGAATAGATGGCTTTAACCTCCCAGCGGAATAAGCCACGCTTCAAAAGCAACATGTCTTCACAATTTCAATACTTTTTGACCAGCAATAAAGTTCCTGCGAATCATGGTCTTATCTAAATATACTCTTGTACGCTTGTCTATAATCTTTGGACATTACAACATAAATTATTGGGTTACTACACACTGTCAAGTACAAGATTAAGTTTCCCAACATAGTACCATAAGGGCTCACAGAAAAATCTTTGCTCACTATCTTTGCGATCACAATTGGGACATGAGATATAAAAAATGACAGCATTACTACTGCGATCATAGTGTGGAGTCGTTTGTCTCTTCTCGTCGGGCCATTGGACATTCGCCTTCGTTGAAATCTGAAGGTATTTTTAATTCTTTTGAACATAGGACCATTAGCCTCCCTCTGTTCTTCGTTGTTAGTACTATAATCTTGCGTGTCACTTGATGAAGACTCCTTTGTAACATCATGATTCGTCATATCATTAGTGCTTGTAATTGGTCTCGATTGAGATTTTGATCTTGATCTCTGTACTATGAACAAAATACGAGTGTAGCAAGCGATCATGAATATTGTCGGGATAACAAAACCCACAGCTATCAGTACTATTTTTGGAGAGTTTCCATTTTGATCAGGTATGATGGTGCAAGTCTGGGCTTTCATATCTAAACTGAAGCGACCCCATGTTTCTGTGAGTGTTGGGATCATCATACTAAAAGAGCATACCCAAATGAATATGATCATTATGATAAGGTTTCTTGTTTGAAATAATCTGAAAAAAGTGAGAATATATGTATCATTATGAATCTCGTTGATGGTCATTATTACCGTAGTTTAAGAAAAAAATAAGAATTTGGATATGTTCAGCAGTGGGCGTAATGGGTGCTGATGAGATTAAGGAAGGGTTTGAAGAAACAATGAAAATAAATTGCAATACTAAACGTGACACTAATGAGAATGGTAATAAACTTACCTGGGATAGTGCATTGGATAAACAACCATGACATATCTGTTAACGGTGATAGACACAATCGAGAAGAGTGAAACTGCAGCAAGGAAATAGTTCAAAGCTGGAAACAGTCTACACATGATCTTCCCAGCTACCCAAGAGCGGTTAGCAAACAACGTAACGCTCAGTGGTAAGATTATCATTGAAAACAAAAGGTCTGATATTGATAAGTTGATTATAAACACTGCTGTGGCGTTACGGATCTGAAAAAGAAATAAAATGCCTGAAGTATCACTGATAGTACAGTTGGAGTCATTTTTGGAGGCATACCTTAAAGATCATACTCGCTTGAAGGTTACTGCGATTTGAAATAGTAAATTTCATCTAAATCCAAAATTTCAGCCCAACTTTACCAATTAAGTTGTATTGACACGGGATTCACGTTCTGATGCACCGAGTTTTAATCCTTATGTTATTTTAACATAATTTTAAAAGCTCGTAAGCACCACGAAGGCTGCAAGATAATGCCTTTAGAATCTAGGTTACCACTTCTGACCGCTACTATACCTAATAGTTTTTGAGCCATACCGTGCTAAGGGGCGTCTGCCTATTGCTTTGATTTATGTTTGCGTTACTAAAAATAATTTAAAATTGTTTTAGTATGTGTTGGGAACTATTGTTCCGAATCAGAATATAATATCTTTACTAATTGGTAGACCTATTTTAGCCCTGATTTGATGTTCTGCATTATATCAAATAATATCGCAAAAATTTTCGACTTTGACGGGACTTGAATCCGCGTCCTCCCCTCAGTACGGGAATGTGCTAACCAACTACACCACGAAGTCAAGTGACGTGGGAGTCGAAAATCAAGTCCCGTCGAAGTCGAAAATTTTTGCGATGTTATTTGATTTCTTAGAAATTAGATATTAGCCAGAGTGCGAGGCTTTCGCACTAATAATAACAAAAAGCTCTGCATTATGTTTGATCTCGGTACGTGAACAAGCAAGGGGCAGTAGTAGCTTCTAGTTATTTTTAAATAGCTACAGGCGGTTATTTATAGAGGTTTTTTAGCTTACTTTGCGACATTTTGAAAGAGCAACAATAGTGATTATGTTGCCAGGTATCCCGATGATCGTAAAAATACAACAGCATGCTACAGCAAACTTCAACAAATCATCTGGATAGTTCGAGAAAAGAGGAACTTGAGCCAATTCTTGATCTGTCTTATATTCGTCTAAGCTCACACTTGTATTGTAAATCATTTCACTTGAGAAATTCGATAAATTTGATATACTTTGTGAGCAAACTGCACTATTATTCAGAGAGTTACAAGACATTTTGTTTCGGTATGAATTTTATAGCAGCACAGTTAATACTACATATTAAATATAATGTTTTACCTATTACCTGTTAACAAGATCCGTCAAGTGCGAGTATGACTCACGCACCGTGGGTTTCGAAATTATAACCACTGACAATCGTACGATTCCAGTCTCGGGGTGTTGTAATTAACGAAACAACAGCAATTAACAAAAACTGGTACTAGTGATAGATTTGCAAAATAATGAACAAAGAGTCTAAATTCGATATTCATCATCACCATCAACCTGTATTAGTCCTCTGTTGGACATAGGCCTCCCTTAATGAGCCCTAAAGCATCCATGTCTGCAGATTGCCGCATCCAGCATCTGCCTGCAATTTTTCGTAGGTCGCCATCCCACCTGGCCAGAGGGAGTCCTACACTACGTCTGCCGAGTCGCGGTCTTAACCTAAGAACAAGTTTACCCCAGCGGTTGTCGGTTCTTCGCGAGATATGGCCGGCCCACTGCCACTCGAAATTCGATATGATAAATAAAAAAATTATATTATAATTTTAAATGTAGGTACAAGACAAAACCTTCCACAATTTGCATTGCAAAGATTTTTTGCTATCTGTAACTTTTCGTTTCTATTATTTTAAATTTCAAAATAGTTTGGGTTCAGTACCTAGTTGCTGATATATTCAAGAGAGAAAAGGGGAAGGACCGGTATATTAGCGTTTCGTTCTGTATCGAAACCCTAAAAATTATTACTTACGTGTTCTTATTGTTCTATCGCTCGTGTGGTTTTGAATTTTCCTGGTGACTCTAACATCATCTTGGGTTTATTTTAATGAACAATTATAGACACTTTGTTGACGTATATTGACTGTTAGTAATTTTCCCAAACAATAGTTACATGGATACATAACTTCAACAACGTCTAGACCGAACAGGTGCAATAGTTTCCTCACTATATTTTATGCTGGATATATTCACACAGCATCATTTGGCCCTAGGTTTTAGTTGCTTGATGTATACGATACATCATTAAAATATACCATCCAAATTTGAGAAAGAACAACAGGAAATTTTGCAAAAACTTAGCCTGGATGTCTTCTACAATTGTGTTAAAATATCAACGATTTTCAACATAACAGCAGCATCAATATACAGTCTAAACTGTGGGTACACAAAAGCTTCTATTGATTCGATAGGCCCTCGTAAACTGACTCACTCATCATGTCAGATCGATTCGGGATCCGCACACACTCCGCAAACACAGAGTATGAATTTTACAACAATAGTCATGCAATATCCGTGGAGCAGCATTCGGGCTGGCTGTGTTTACATTGGTCTAGTAAACGAGCAATTATTATGCCAGTTGGCATAAAATTTCTTTTAGTAGGCAATGTTTGATTGACATTTTTCATGAAGCACTGGACGCATACACATACATAGAGTCGTGTGTTTGTGAAGGCAGATTAAATGTTTGAAATAAGTAGGTACTTTGTCAAGCTGAAATAACCGTATTGAATTGAATGTTAAGGAAACTGTGTGGTAGTCTCTATTGAGACTGGCTGCCGTGGCCGAAATTCGGCTAGGAGGACAAATCAAAACAAATATTCTTTATTTCCAATAAAATATAATTATGTACACTTAGAAAAGGTCAAATTAATAAATACCTACTGACACGGAAATAAAAGAAAACCTTCATATCCCTTATTCGCCGCCCCGATATAATTAGTTATAGGTAGTCGTGGTGGTGCGAGGTTAGGAAAACTTTTGCCCAGAAGAAGATAGTAAAATGTTTTTAAAGAAATCGATGTCTACGTTTACCTGTTTATTTTGAATAACGGCCATTCTACGTTAACATAAAATGGCTATTCTGGACCGAAGATCCGTTGTTGTTTTTATTGGGTTTCATTTCGATCGTTCATTCAGCTTATAAACTGTCCCACAGTTGGGCAAAGTTTAACCCCATTTCCATCCACATTTTGCAAATACTTTCTGCTTCCTTGTAGTCTTCCTGCAAGACTTTGGTACATTGTTATCTGATTGTAGATAGAACTGTTGATTTTAAAAAGCCTTCAAAAATTCAGGTACACGAGTCCGAAAAACATTTGGCCAAGTAACGCATTCCTGAAAGTACCAAAGACTGTATCAACATGTGAGACAACGTACCTATACTAGTTAGTTCCTGTTTACTAGCTTAATGTGAACAACCCAGAGTTCCAGCAAATTTGCGTCGAGAGCGTTCATTTCGCTAAACGGCATCGAAATATCGATGCAAATGACCCTGCAACAATGTTCACTATCGTCAACATCGGAATTAATCTCCTGGGTTCCGCGCTAGTCTCTGTTTCTGTATAATATGAACTGTTAACCGTTGGGGAGGAAAGGTTTTTGATTGACGACTGTGATGCAACGCAAAACGGAGTGTTGAGAGACCTTCCACTCGATGGACTGACGACATTGTAGGAGGCGTGGATGGAGACGGCTCAAGACAGCTATTTGTGGGTCGTTTGAAGGAAGCCCCAACTCTTCCCGCGGGTGTCGTAAGAGGCGACTAAGGGATATCCACCGGGGGCGGGCAGCAGCGCCCCCTGCAGAATAATTCTACCACCGAACTGCGATCCCCAATCCGCATGCTCAGCATGGGTATTATGGGCATTACCCCCATGTGATAAAAGCCAATATGGCGGTTATCAGGGGGAGGCCTGCGTCCAGTAGTGGACCAATATAAGCTGTTGAGATGAGGTGAGGTTGATGGGGGAAGCCTTTCCCTAGCAGTGAACGTATCTGAGCTGATACGATGATGATGATGAACAATATTAACGGTACATAAAAAAATAATATCACTGCCAAGTCGTCGGCTTAGAATTTCTTTCATTCGAACGCTTTCCGCGGGTGTCGTAAGAGCTAAGTAAAGCTCTTAGGGAGAGTGCCGGAGAGCGGACAGCAATGCCCCCAGCAGCACAGCTACCACTGAAATACGAACTCTAACCTGCATGCGTGGTGATTGCAGGAATGTGTTTAAATACACTGAAGGAACCTGGAGTTCCTCTGGTAGGTTCCCTTAGTCGGCTGTTACGACATCTACGGTCTGAGTTTGAGGGGTCGATTTTTAAGCTACGAACGCCCCGGCCTGCCGTACTATTAACGTATTACCGCTTAGGTATTATCTTTTAACACAGTGCAGTTAGTTATTACCATGCTATAAAGGTGGCGCAGGGTCTTTTAGCGATTTATAGGGGAGCCTATGACCAACAGCGGTCGTCCATCGGCTGTAATGAGGTTGCTGATTACTATGCTGAGATAAGATTCAACGATAAAATAACGGATTCTTTTGTTGTTTCATCAGCAGAAGTAGATTCTGACAGGGTACAGAGACTAATAATAATGTATCGAGACAAGGCCGCGAAAGAAATATCTTTACTAAAAAGCTTTGTTTTGTAATTACGGCCTTCTTGCGCGGAATCATTAGCGTAATAGCATTAATGGCAGTAGAGATGGGGTGAATGTCGATGTTTATTTCTGTTTACACATTAACAAAATTAATACAATATTCATTATTTATGAATGACAAAACACGATCACAAAAAATGCGACGGGAAAAATAAAACGGCAGATGAAAAATGCTTTTGAGGCAGCCTACAAGCCGTCTAAAAACTGCGCTATTAAACTAAAATTATGACGAAGGTATCCCATAAAGTTGCAAAGCCTAAAAGGTGCTGGGCTGATTACGTTTGCCACGGGCCTGAAGACCAGGTCAAGATCACCGCCCGCCCAGTGGAGTGTCAACAGCGTGACGCGTGACGGCAGACCGAGAGGATGCGATGAAGTGACGAACTGGACACTTTTACAGCGTGGGTCCAGCTGAATCAGGATCAAGATACGTCAGGATGAGGATGGCACGGTCCATCGGAGTACGCAGGCCCTTCATCGAGGGGTCATTTAGTTTAATGGATCGTCAAAGCACACTTCAACGATTGTTTTTGAGAGTACTTGGTATAGTAATCCTCAAGGATCACACCTTTCCCAGAGTCTTTAAATTCAACCTTTCGTCCGCGGCCTGTTCGGGCATCTTGACGGTAGCGACGTCATGGAGGATCGATGAGACCGCTTGATCCCTCCAGGGTTAAAGTTTCTTTATATGGGGTGAAGAGAAAATCATACCTACTGCATGCTGTATGGTATTATTTATATCTGATTGCAGAATTTTCCCCTTGAAGATTGATTGAAAATGCAATAAAAAGATCGAGATGCGTGGAAAGACCAGAGAGAGACCTTCGCCTAGCAGTGGCTAAGTGTAATTGTAAGAAAGACAGACAATTTTTTCATCGATATCGATAAAATCACCAGATAAAGCCCAAGATGGCATTTAACTTCACTAACGCCAACGCTTTTCAAATTTTCGCGAAAGAAAGAAAACGCGATAATTCGCTGTAATGAATATTTAATATTCGTTTTCCTTGGAACATTTTTATCGTAAATTTACGTCATTAGTATATTATTTTACATGTTTTCCTACTTAGCTCAAGATCCCGGCTTGGATGCTTAAATCATTCTAATTACAACGATATCTCTGTATTACCGGAGTACAATTTAATTCAACAGGTGGAGTTTTGTTTTTTATTTTATTGGTGCTCTTGCTTTTTAAATGGTTTGAGTAGATAGGTACATTATTAAAAGTAAATAGAGAGGTTCATTTGTGAATATTAGGGTATCTATCCACCTTTGAAGTGCATACATGCCTATTTATTTAATTATTTGATACTTACCTAATTGGCTGGGTTACACGGGTGCACGAACTTGACATATAGATTATTATTTTATTAAAAATGTTAAATAAAAATGTAGAGTTGATATTGAAATAGTATGACATTAATTAATCTTTAACTTAGAAAAAATGTATTAGGAATGACAAGAAATAAAAGGCTATTTTATTTTATTTAATTTGGGTAAACGATGATTCATGAATCCTGTTCAAGCCCACGCGGTATTCGATACCCAGCAGCAGCAGTTAATTTCACGCGAGTTTCCTACCGACGGCGTATACCGCGCGAAATCCGAGTACTTTTGGAACATCATCCGATAATCTGCTACCCGCGGTTTCGCATGTTTTTTTCCGGGATCTTAAGTAGCCTATGTCTGTCCCCGGGATATGTCTAAGTCTCTGCCAAATATTATTAAGATTCGTTCGCCTTACAGACAGACGGATTATATATACACGACAGACGGATTATATACATATACATATATTATTATACGGACAGAAGGTAAAAGATTGACGAATAAAAAGACAGACAGATACAGTTACTTTTGAAATTATAATATTAAATATGGAAGTTTGGATATCGTATGGATATCAGTTATCTAGTACCCTTAGCAGAAAAATCTGCTTACTTTAGGCTAGACGATGCTGTGTGGATTATCCAGCATAAAAACCCTACTAACAAACAATACGTATACGTTACCTATTAGTTTAGGATTCTGGAAGCAAGTGCAAAAATATCATTCACCTCATTATCATTTATCATACACACATTATAAATGCGAAAGATTGATTTTGATTTGGATGGATGTTTGTTACTTACCTCTTCATGTTAAAACTACTTAACGGATCGGGCTGAAATTACACATACAGGTGATTCTAATCCTGAAACCAAACATATTTTTTATCCCATGAATCAGTTCCCATGGGATAGAAAACGTTTCCATAGATACAACGCGTGGGAACCCGCGGGCAGAAACTAGTTTCTAATATAAAGGTATACTTAGGTACCTACTTTCTTTGTTTCTCCTTTCCTAGAGTTTATTTCCAGAGCACATTTAATCAAAGAGTCTAGAGTAAACCACTTACAGTAAACCATTGCTGGCAGTTAAACAATTTAATTAGACTCTATCCACAGTATCCACGTACTTGCGTCGAAGTTCACGTATCAGGCGACCATAAACTTTGGCCAATTAATTTTAAAGTTTAAAACTGTTTTAGCACGTCCAGCTTGAGATACGCTTGTTACGAATAGCAGGATAGTAAAAAAGAACAAGAGCTATGCTGGTTTATAGATTTGTTCTTTATGGTTTTATTCCTTGCGAGGGAGAATTTGTTTAGGAAATAGGTTTTTTTAGTATTGGAACGAAAAATGTAAGCATACAGATTATTGAGAAAAAAAAACTAGACATGGAGACGTGATGACAAATTGTACTAGATGGCGTAACCAAAATTTATTGTAAATTTACTAGTGCGTCATTGTTGGTAAGTATTTGAATTTTAATGAAAATATCTAAATACTTTTCTAAATAAAATTTAAGTTGTAACACTAAAAAGCATAAAAGAAATACACTACTTTCTGAACAAAATAACCACTGCACATTCTGTAATACCTACGCTGATATCTACTAAAGGATTGTAGAGAGCAAGTAAAGTTCAACAGCCGATTTATGGTATTCAACCTTCCCATTGGCTCTATTATGTATTTTCAATGTAGCAGAAATAAGTCTAGACTGAGTACAATAGTTGTTTTCTTAACAAGGCTTCATTGTGGCTAGGTTCAGTAGGTATTATTGCTGCTTGACTTACAAAAAGCGCTTAGTAGAGTAGGTATTTTGATCTGTTTTAAGACTTTATTTACCCTCTACTACATTTACATGTTCCCTTTAAGGCGAATAGTAGGGGTGATAGTGGCGCCACTACATATTTAATTTAATCCTTAAGTTATACAAAGGAATTATCAAAAAATCGGACCGCTGGTAGACGATACTTATCACAAGCTTTTATTTAATGTATCTGTAATAGTTTTGTTTTGTGTTATTCAATCAAAAACCTTGTTTGGAGAGCTTGGTGGCCACCAATAGGAACTAAACTCTTGAAACAAGTATCTGCCTAAATAATACAGTACAAAACTATTAAAGATACATTTAAAAAAAGCTTATGATAGATATCGTCTACGCGCGGTCCGATTTCTTGATAATTCCTTTGTATAACGTAATTATAAAATTAAATATGTAGTGGCGCCACTATCCACCCTACTATTCGCCTTAAAAAGTTTTTAGATATATGATTCATTTGTACACGAAATTATTCTAAAATGACCGCGCATATTTCAAGTAATGTGAATGTTCAGTACCTACTGGAATTACCTTTCATATAAAATCATAGAACCTTTGATTTTTTTGTTCGATTGTCGTGTAAAACGTAAAACAACAAAAACTTTTGAATTGCATCATCAAATAAGTTCTATAAGATTATAAATTGATGAATTAGCATCAGCAATACAAGTTTAAGAATTATTTTCATTGAAATGCCCTCTACCTACGCATCCGACCGTGATAATTTTCTATGAATAGAAATCTAAATTGATGCTGATCATGGTTTTTGATATAAAATATCCTAGTGAACTGGGGCCCTATTACAATTCTCCGCAACCGACACTGTCGATGCCGATGACATGCGGCCGACGCACGCAAGCGATAGCTATTCTGTTTCTCTGTCGGGTGGGCATTTTTCATTCGGGCGAGATCCGGGCACACCCAACTACCTTCGTGAACGATCATGTGAATGAAACCACCAGAGAGCATAGAAACCTTGGACAGATTAAGTAAAAACAAGTCAAGTACGAGTAGGACTTGTGCGAGGGTTCCGAACAAATTTATATTTACCCTAATGAGGACTTCATTATACCTTGTTAAGGGATGAAGCGTTGGTGTTCTTCCAACACAAACTAGGTTCAAAGTTAACCCGCTTACATTTATACTGGAAATATATATTTGTGAGCCGAATAATTTACACAGACACACTGCGTTTTTTTTGGTGATTTTGCTAAAATGAACGGTTTTCGGTTATTTCTCTTTACTTAAAGATAAAAATACATTTCCTTGTGCTGTGAGACCTTGCTTCTTGCCAAATTTCGTGATTCTAGATCAACGGGAAGTACTTTAAAGGCTTACGTATAGGTTTTATTGCGAACATCAAAAAATAATTTTTGTAATTACCTATGTAACTTTAAATAATTTATGGTTTTCGGATATTCCTCTTTATTTGCGCTAGCTCTTTGCTAAGTTTAAACGTAAAAGGCTGTCACGAGTGATTCTATAATCTATAATATCCCGCGTAGACTCTTTCAATGCCATCCAAAGAAAGAGAATTGCGTCATTAACGTCCAGAGGTTGACATGTGTAAAAATGACACTATTGTAAGCCCATCTGACCGTCTGATGTTATAGAGATAGAGATAGAGATAGAGAAACATTTATTGACAAACACAATTATACAGCACAGAACAGAAATAGTAGGTACCTACATAACTTACAAAACAAACAATAAATGAAACCTGCAATACAGTAGGTAATTACATAATACATAAATGAAATACTTAATATTAGAGCGAGTAGGTACGTACCTACCTACCCACTCACTCACATAACGGGCTAAACGAACGGAACTAGAGAAAGAAAGACAGCAGGACAAGAACAAATTAATTGACAACATAATAAAGCTAATAGCAAAGGTAAGGTAGTTATTCACTTTGCAGGTAGGTAGGTAGGTACCATGTAACGGAATGCAGGACACAGAGGTGTCAAATCTATGGAGGTAGGTGGATGAGACCTGCCATACCAGGTACAGCATTAATTTAGCAGGTACAACCATATTAAATAGGTAGGTACATAATAATGGATAGGTGAGCTACCGGTTTGTGCTCCGCGCTGTAACGCTGCGCAGGTCAAAGGGTTCCACCTCAGCTAATGCTACCTTACTTATTGCAAGGTGGCGCTGGTTTTCTGATGGAACCATTTTGAGGTGACCTCAAGACTGACCACTTGACTACTAAAACAATAGTGTCCTAATGTAGGTAGGTATTTTATTAATTTAAGGTAGCTTAAACAGAGAAGAAAAAAAAAAATTAAAGCTAGGTATGTATGGTTTCCATATTATTATATAGAAAGTAAATGGCAAATAGAAAAACAAGCAAACAAATAAAAGTATAGAAAATTCCAATATTCAAAATATTTGTGAACGCAGCGTAAGCCGCCTCCGCCGTGGCAGCGAGTAGCAATAATTGACATTGACATTTACTTCCAAATTGACAAGAAATCAACAATACAGTCTATTTTTAAAGAAGTTGAAGTATTCTCTTTGAAAATACAAGAAAAATGTAGGTAGTCATGTTGGATTTTTACTTACAAATTAAAGTTCTACGCCTGCGTCTAATCTCGTTGTGTGCAGCCAATGGATATTATGAGTAACCGTGAGGAAGCCTCCGCTCGTATGTTGCGCAGCCCTCTAAAGGCCGATGGATAAATGGGAGCTGACCACTTCAATGTAAAGATTGTTGCAAGAAAGAAAAATAAAAAAATAGAAGATAAACGAAAAACTAATTGTGGAAAGGATGGGTAATGAAAGGTAAGAAAGTGTGCTATTATTGTATGCATTTTTGGATCTCGAGTAGGTATTCTTTTACCTTATGTCGAAACGAAAAAACGCTATTTATAGTTCTTATCGGTGGGGGCAAATCATTCCAGCATTTAGAAGATGCGAATCGAAACGATCCCCTAAATGCGGCTGTTCTGTGTTTAGGCGTTACAAATACATTTGTGCACTTACGTCTTGGGTAGCGGGAGCTACTTTTGGTCCAGGTAAGCTTGGAGTGTAGATATTGGGGTTTCATATTTTTGGTAAGGCCAAAGAGTAGTATAGCAAGATGGAGTCTCCTGCGAGCTTTCATTTTCAGCATGTTAGCTGAATTCAGGTAAGGGGTGATATGGGTACGCGGAGGGATATGAAAACAAAAGCGCGCACAGGCATTCTGCACGCGCTGAATAAGCTTTTCACTTCTACCTAGAAGGCATGGACCATATACCACGTCGACATAATTTAACTTGGATAAGATTAATGACTCACAAAGTGTGATACGAATACTTTCACAGAGATATGGCCGGATCTTGTATAGCAATTTTAACCTGTAGAAGCATTGTTGCACATTATGAGCAACATGACTCTCAAACCGAAGGTTGCTGTCGAACTTAAGTCCAAGGTTCTGGGCCTCACTGACATGCTGGACTGGCTCCCCATTAATGTTAATATTCAAGCTTAAGCCATCCAATTTCTTAAGTTTAGCTTTTGTACCTATTACCAAATACTTCGACTTTTTAGGGTTTAAGACCAGTGAATTGCATGTTGCCCATTTTGAAATTTTATCTAAGTCAAGGTTAATTTCATTTGCAGCACTGGAAGCATCTGAGGGCAAGAATGAGTGGAAAAGCTGTAAGTCATCAGCATACAAATGATAGCGGCATGAGGATATGCAATTGATTATATCAGTACTATAGAGGGTGTAAAGGATTGGTCCGAGGATGGAACCCTGTGGTACTCCCCGTATGACTGGCTCAAAAGATGATCTCACAGGGCTGCCATCAGGAGATTTGAGCTCAACACATTGACTTCTGTTGCCAAGGTAACTACAGAACCACCGGATCGCGTTCATGTCAAAACCGTAAAAAGCAAGCTTAGACAATAACAGGGTGACATTTATGGAATCGAAAGCCCTAGTAAAATCCAGCAGAACAAGCACACTACATAAGCCCTGGTCATTAGCCGCTATAAGATTATCCACAACATCGAGTAAGGCAGTGGATGTACTGTGGTTCTTGCGGAAACCAGATTGTAGCTTAGGTAAAATTTGCTGTACCTCCAGAAACTTAACCATTTGCAAGCTCACCACTTTTTCCAATATTTTGGAAATACAAGGGAGCAGACTGATTGGCCTTAAGTCCCCCAGAGTAGAAGGCTGGTTATTTTTAGGAATCGGCTTTACCACGGCAGCCTTCCACGAGTCCGGGAAAATACTAGTTCCGAGGGACTTATTAATTACTGCTGTGATGGATGGAAGTGATTCAGGTAGAGTCAGTAACAACATCTCCAATGATATGCCATCAACGCCTTGGGCATTAGACTTGAAGCTTTGAATAATCTTAAGTACTGCGAATTCTGATACCGGCTGAAGTGTGAAGATTCCGTTGCCATATCGATGTTGCTCATAATATGTAAGGAGAGATAAGTTCACTTGGCCTGATCCGGGCACATTTAAGAAGTGGGCATTTATAAGGGTTGGGTCATTAAGATGGATGGGAATTTCGGCATTTGATTTATTATTTGGTAGGATATTGTCTTTTAAATTTTTCCAAAGTTTCTTGGCATTATGCTTATTATTATTTATTTTGTAAGTGAAAAATGCAGCCTTCTCACTCTCCAGAGCCCTATCAACAATATGCTTCATATTCTTATAGCAAATTTTTTGTGACTCACACTTACTGCGCTTGTACTTAGAGAAATAGCTGTCTCTTGTCTTCATCATGTCCTTTATGGTTTCGGTTATCCATGGGTGAGGGGGATGTTTAAACCTAGCATTTTTTATTGGGGCGTGAAGGTCGAACAGTGCTAAAATAGTACTGGTTAAGGTTGATACCATTTCATTAACGTCTATGTTCGACTCAAAATACTCCCACTTAATAGCATTAGCAGCGTTATCGGACCCTTACATACAGACGGAGGGTGAATATTGCCACCTGACATACTAAGTACTCAACCTAGTACCTTGAATTTTATATTTAATATATTATGATTTTTATTTAACTTTCCTTTTTTATCACCTCAAAAATGGATCTTGTGTCTGAAATTAAGAATTAATATTATAGGCGTTCCTTTTTCCATTCGAGGTGCGGAACCCTCAAAAGAGCGGTTTTAGCGCCAAGTTTTGGTAAAATTAAGAACTTCGTCGTCAGCTGGGGGAAGTTGTTAGTTGTAGGCTTTGCTAAGAGATGGCGGTAGAGCCGCTTTTCTGAAAATTATGAAACGGAGAGTGATCTTCAAATAGCATGAGTAAATTTCAATAATTTAGGACGCTACGTGTATAAAATATTTTAACAATCATAAATCTACTGAAATTTTAGTGATAAATGGACAAAATATGGTGAAAAAACACCTTACGAAAATGAAAAGGTAGCTTTGTAGCTACCGTGCAAATTGACAGTGGTTCTTGAAAAAATGCTGTCAAATTTAATGTTTCGTTCGTACATTTTGCCCATTAGAATAGAGGTGGCCGCCGCAAAAGCCGCCATTTCAAGCTTCGTGCCGTAGCTTCGAGTTTTGATGAATTAGAATAGCAATTTGACAAAACGCAGCACGCAACTGTCGATTTCGTCGAAAGCGAATAGACCCCCTGTTTAGACAGAATCACAACTCAATAAAAAAACCTATTTTACTTTTTTGTACAGTCTTAGTAACATTTAAAGCACTTATCTATTTGCGTTACCGAAATTTGGGAAATCATAAAACATCACACCACACTTTATGGCAATCATTTAAAGATAATTTTCTGGTTATTCGGTCCAACAAAATAGTTGAGTCCTTTTCTAAAGTCTTTTGAAAATAATATCTTATATGTCCTTTTGCAACGTAAGTGAAAATTACGTCTGTTTTAATTGTTGGTACCTACTGCGTGAGCAGCAAATAAATGCATGTCTAGTCTATATATATCTTGTTTTGCTAGACAGTATACCACTTATAGTGCCGTAATAGTCCTTACTGTCTTAGTTGGTTATCCAATCAGTGAGAGACAAAGCTCTCCAGACTGGATTCGTCTTCAGTCAAGTCTATGTGACGTTTCCTTACACAAATGTACGCACGCAATCCACATTACCTTTGCCTGGTAGCCCGGAACGGTGCAGGTAAACAGTCTAGCCAGCCGCGGCGAATGTTTGCGGGATTGTCTAAATGCAACGGCAGAGTAGGGTTTGGCTTTACCCGGCTATTCTGCATGTTTATTAGCCTTAACTGGCTATTTTAACCAGTATTTTGGCATTTTTATTAACGTAAACCAGCTTTAACCGGCTTAGAACGAACATTTGCCTTGGCCTTTTTTTGACAAATAAAACAGCTGTGATATAACATGACGAAAATTTTTTTTTGTCGAATTCGAGGAAGTAAATCACAGAGGGGGACATTATTTGGGTTCTCCCATAGATATGGGTTCTCCGAACTTTCATATAAAGACCGCCTATAAACTAGATTCATTAACTTGCTTGAGTTCCATATTTCACAACACAAATCCATAATATCAATAATGCTGAACAAACCACACAGCATCACTAGTCCCAAAGTTAACAGGGGTAGTCCTGACAGAAACACACATATGTAGTACAATAATCAGATATGTTTCTATAGAAAACACACCCGGAACAAAAAGCTCCAGATTGTACAAACTCTTTATTCCGTGGCGAATCGAACGCGCAACCAGCCAAACGGCCATTGAGGTCGTCAAGGCTTAAATGAGTAAATTTTATTGCAGCGCTATACATTGAACAATATAATTATTCTATTATATTTCAACACAGTGAATTTAGCTATTGTTCTGAGCTAAAACGGTAAAGATCTATCCGGACTTTTCAAAACATGGTACCACCATAACGTTTGAGTTGGCTTTTAGTTGCACTGAGTGTACGGTTCAATGGTAATTTAAAGCCAATACCATTCATCACCAATGGTGTTCCGTCGAACAAATATTGCATGCATGTCAGCTTTGCAATTCTCTTGCTAGACTGAGTTTGTTGATTTTATGTCGATTGCAGGCGTTAGTATTGAAATCATAGAGTAGGTAATAGGTTTATGTATTTACATTGTAAATGAACTGATTAGGATATACGAGTAACCAACTATGCATAAGCCTGCTGGTTTTTAAAGAAAAACATTTTCATTCACAAAGAAAATTATACTAGTATTTACAATTGAAACAATTGAGCTAACTGCTGACTGTTGCAAACAGTCTACAAGTAGCTCAACTGATCCATATCAACACCAGTCGGAAGCGTCCCCAAGACGCTGGCTGCATTGCCACGCTGTATGGCAGTGCTGATACGCTGTGCCAGATATTTACCAGCTCTCGGGTCACGCGTCGCTTCGACCAGACGCTCAGATAGTTTTTTGAAAACCCGAAGAGCCTCGGTACCCCACGGACCTAGGGTCTCGACTCCAAGGGGAGCAAATGTGTTAGCTCTGTCGAGACCTGCATATTTGCGCCTCTTGAGATCTTCGGCAAAATCTGCCGCCGCACCCGCCCTCACGGATGTCCTCGGAAGATGGGAAGGCGCAAGTGTGTCGACGCCTGTAGCGTCCCACACAGCTGGTTTATTAGTTTTTATTAAAATGTACCTATCAAATTTATTGTACGTCCACATGTTGTGTACCTAGTTCTTACAGTGTTGGGTAATTTATGAAACTAGCTTAGTGCAATTCTTGTAAATTACGTAATGCTTTTCTTAATCTTATGTTGGCCGATTGTAGTGCGAGTTTAGGTGTTCGGTCACCGTTATCTTATTATTTATTGTCTTCGCCTTCTTTTATATATGACGAGTTTTAGTTTTGATCACTTGTTAAAATACCTAGTAAACTAGTAACTAGTTTTCAATATTTGCCCTACTCTTAAACGTCTTTTGTGAACACAGATTTGACAGGTTTATTATGACTTGGTCAATAATGTACATTGGATCATAAACCATAGACCGAGTCGCGAACTTCTTTTAATATGTGTTTTACCACAATACAGATTTTAATGAGAAGATTTCCACTTCTGTAGAAGTTTATATTTAATTAGCTAGCTTCGAAGCCGCTGAGAAGAAAAACAGAAAAGTAAATAGCAGAAGCACTCAACAGAAAAGTAAATAATAGATATCTATATTAAATACATTGCTTGAGATAAACAAAGCTACAAAAGACATTGTTTCGATAGAAGGTCCTTTAGAAAACAATGATAAATAAATTATTGTTTCTGTAGGACAAGAAACGTGTTTTTTTCCGATTGCTTTCAAGTTGGTTGTTTTTTGTTTATAAAATAGACGTTACCTACCGTCCTCGATGCCCATGTTGATAGTATTTAAATCAGAGAAATATAGTCTTTTCGATTCGAACCTAAAGCAAAAATCATTATATTAATATAAATTTCTTCGTCCATTCCTTCGTTTATTATGATTTCTCAATCATCGAACCTTAGACCGGGCGGTCTAAGATGAGAAATGACGGTTGCCAGTGCCATAGATATAATACTAGTGCTATTGTGTCATTAAAGAATGCGTCAATATAATAACTATTTAATAAACGACTTCAAAAAGGAGGTTGTCAATTCGTCTGTATCTTTTTTTGTATGTATGTTACTTGTTATCTCCGCCTGTGGTTAACCGATTTTACAGATTCTTTCACTATTGTAATTTATTTGATGATGATGATTTTGATGATTATTTCGTTGTTGTATAAAAGTTGATTTTAAGTGGTCCCATAAAAGTTTGTCTCTCGAGGAATTGATGATGTGCGCCGTTAAATTGTCATCACATGATAATTTTCAAAATAACTGGAAACTAAGTCTTTTAATGACGACGGGCGTAAACAAGAGGTCTACCGACAAAAAAAATTTCCAAGGTTGCCGGATGCCGGATCGCATAAAACGTAGGGTAATCGATCCGTTCGTTTTTGATTTTTGATTTTGAAAGGTCTGGTGTCATTTAGTTTCACGTTATCAACGTTCGTTGCTTCGGACGTGACATTCAGCAGTAAGGATGTACGTTTCGTGCAATCCGTCTACAGAAACTTCGTATTTCGTGTTTCAAAGAAGGCCTTCTTTCATTAATCGTTTCATCCTTGTGTTATCAAACTATATTTGGCTCGAATTTTAACAAGATGTCGCTACTAGAAGAATTAGAAGTCGTTTTATAGGTTTTTAAAGCACGCCAAATTATTTGATTGAATAATATTGATGTCTACAACTTATGGTTATGTCTCTTGAGGCGCGATCCATACAGTGACTCGGTAAACAATAGCTTTGGACTGCAGTGTTCTTAGCTATGTCGTGAATTTATTTTGTTTATTATTCATTTCTGTGTCATTTTTGTAAAATGATTTATTTTATCTAGAATAAATATTGGAAAAAAATTGTAAAAAAAAATTGGTTGTCTGTAAAGTCGGTTTACTGACGATAGTTGAACGTGACAACGTCTTAAGAAAATACTGATGGAATGGTAGCATTTGATACTCGATCAAAACATATAAATGTACTATAGTATAGCAGCTGTCCACGCAGACGCATCGCTCACTCAAGTAGGAGAGAGACGGATGTCGAGCGCTCTCGCTTGCACTTCAAGCCTTACATGGAACGCCTCAGAGGTAACGCCGCATGTCGTCATGTTTTTTCGTGCGTGCAGCCGGCTCTATCGAATTATAAGACGTTGCCACGTCAAAAATGTCAGCCATCTTGGATTTTGAAATGGACATCTTTTTCGTAATCGACGAGTTCGAGTTAGTCGAAAACGATACCCATATAAGTATGTGTGGTGTCACAAAGCAAGGCTCGCTTCGCTCGCCTGTGCTGTGTGACGTGTGTCGTATTGCGGTGAGCGAAGCGAACCGCCGTCATCAAATTCGTAATCCTCGCCCCCATGTTAGTCGAAAACGATACCCATATCAGATTTTTTATGGGGAAGGGGGTTCCGGGGGGGGGGGCACACGAGGGTCACAGCCGTCATCAAATTCGTAATCCTCGCCCCTATGTTAGTCGAAAACGATACCCATATCAGATTTTTATATGGGGAAGGGGGTTCCGGGGGGGGGGGGGGGGCACACGAGGGTCACAGCCGTCATCAAATTCGTAATCCTCACCCCCATGTTAGTCGAAAACGATACCCATATCAGATTTTTTGATGGGAAAGGGGGTTGAGGAGGGCAGGGGACAGGGGGCGAGGGGGGTCACATCATGCAGTTCCCCAATAGTCGCATTGCGGTTCGCTTCGCTCACCGCTCTCGCTTGCACTTCAAGCCTTACATGGAACGCCTCAGAGCGAGGTAACGCCGCATGACGTCATAGCGAGGTAACGCCGCATGACGTCATGTTTTTTCGTGCGTGCAGCCGGCTCTATCGAATTATAAGACGTTGTCACGTCAAAAAGGAGGATGACGGAACAAGACCCATAGCCGTAGGCATCACCTACCGCCGCCTTGCGGCTAAAGTCTGCTGTCGTTAAGAAACCGACTATCTAGATTTAAAGTGAGGGCTACACTCCACACGTTCTTGTCTTCTGTCTACAGCACTAGTTCTTTAGTTGAAAAAAATTAAAGCCATCTTGTTTAGTCCCACCTGGAATGTCATTGAAAATTTCATTTTTAGACGAAACTCGAACGGCTTGGCATAGTGCTTGTCCCGATGCTGCTCTCCTAAAATAACTGTTGTCCCAACGGCAATGGGACGGGCCTCTGTGTGAGTTGACACGGAATTGTTTGTTACAAACGTGC
This sequence comes from Eupithecia subfuscata, assembly GCA_963564075.1. NCBI lineage: Eukaryota > Metazoa > Arthropoda > Insecta > Lepidoptera > Geometridae > Eupithecia > Eupithecia subfuscata. The sequence goes on along the minus strand of OY751103.1, from coordinate 4,626,827 downwards.
TCTAGTTCTGCAGATCGTGCCCGCCTCCTGGCCGTTTCTAAATGGGAGTCAGGACATTACTTGCAAGCAATTCCTTCTTAAAACACTGCAATGGTACTTTATTGGATTCCCTAACTTTCCGTATCGCAACATGCCTTCGGTTGGGTGCAAGGTATTGCGCGCCTCATCAATGCCAGTGCGGTGCTGCTGTCGAACAGCTTGGGCATCACGGATTATCGTGTACTAGCGCCGCCGGTCGGATATCTCACCACGCCAGCCTTAACGACATCATCCGGCGAGGCAATGCAGCCAGGGTCTAGAGGACGCTTCCGACTGGTATTGATACGCATCAGTTGAGCTACCTGTAGATTGTTTGCAACAGTCTGCAGTTAGCTCATTTGTTTCAATTGTAAACACTTGTTCTAATTTATTTATATTATTAAATTGTAATTTTCTTTGTAAATAAAGATTATTAATAATAAAACACGAATATGAACACATAATAATTAAAGACAAATACCCGTTCAATAATACTAATAATAAGAAGCAATGTCTTTTTATTTTACGGAACTCTAGGTGTGCGAGTCCGACTCGCACTTGACGTTTAATTTTATGTACAATCAAAATATAAAAGTACCTGTCAATCGGAAAAATCATTGAAGTAGGTTCTACTTCCCATTGGATCTTCAATAATTATTTCGGCGAAATCAAAACTTTCCTCATTCGAAATTCATTTCTTACAGTAAACAAATTACCTGCCATTTTTATCCGGGTCAGGAGATTTTCAAAAATCCAGCGTTCGTAACTGCTATAATTATGTTTACCCAATTTTTCTATATTTTCGTTTCGCAAGGCAGGCGCTCCAGAAACTTCCTACAAATTGCAGTGCAATGCAAGTCCGTTGCAGCAAATATTTGAATTGTAGAGTGGGATTGGTTTGCTTTCTACGTATTCAGTGGTAGTATTTACACATCGAGAAATAAAAATTGTACGATTACACAACAAATATTTTTTATCGTGCTGCAATCCGTTCAACAAACGGTTATCGCTTAAAATATCACCTGGCCAATGCATCAAAATTTTAAGAACGCCTTTTTGTTATATTCTGCGGATTTATTTCAAATAACTGCTGCATAGATGTAGCATCGTTGTGCGAGACCTAGTCACCTACTGCGACGAAAAGGGGGCGCGTAAAAAAAGCACTGGTAGCTCATTAAAACCTAAACTTACGCCTTCGAATGTCCTGTACTGTACTGTAATTTTTACGCTGCCAGTCAATATTCTATATTAATTATAATATCCAGACGACCTCTGTGGCGCGGTGGGCGAAGGTCCGAATGCGACGCAGGAGGTTGCGGGTTCGATTCCCGCCTCAGGAAAAATATTTGTACGATCTGCAGATATTTGTTCAGGTGTTCTGGTCGTTTTCAATGTATAATAAAAAATATCTATCTATGTACTCGTATATTATTATGTATATCAGTTATCTAGTACCCATAACACAAGCTCTGCTTACCTTGGGGCTAGATAATGCTGTGTGAATTGTCCAGCATTAATTATTAATTATTATTAAATTATTAATAATATTTTACGCAAACTATTATTCGTCGTTCTTCCTTACAGTCATAGTTCTTGGTCTAGTAATAGCACAGAATAACTATTACATTGTGACTTTTTGAGATGAATGTGAATGGCCTAATCCGAAACCATAAGAGTTAGCCAAAAGTCGTGTGAGGAGTCATGGCCTCAATGTACCTACACCAAAAGCTGGACGCTCCATTTATAACTACGTAATAGGTAGGAGACAGTGAATTTTCTATAAATTTAGATCAACATACCTGCTGCATCCCTCGTGCCTAGGACCGAGGCGATCTGCGGCCGCTCCTCGTTGATGACCAGCTCGGCCTGCTCGCTGTACACCGAGTGCACCGAGCTGATGCAGGTCAGCCTCAGCTGCCCTCGCTCGAAGCTGTCCGGCCGCACCATGAACGACAGCTGACTGATTGATGCCACCTACAAAATAGGTACGTCGTATACTGTTCTGATGCTGAATAAATGAGTTTATTTGAAAGGAAATTTATTTCAAAGAAAATTATACTAGTATTTACAATTGAAACAATTGAGCTAAGCTATATGAGTTTATGAGTTTACGTTTTTTAATAATTATTTTATGAAAATGAGTAGGTGCTCAGATGACGCACGCCAAGGTGGAACTTCTCAAGAATTCGTAATATTTATCTAGACTTTACAAATGTATTGCGTAGTATGGTTATCTAACAAACGATAGACAAATATGTAACAAAAAACTTTTTCTTCTACGTTACGTTTACTACGTTTCGATCTCTATAGAATGGGCTGGAGAGAAGTGGTCGTGAGATGTAAAAGAAATGAGGTCGGCAAAGCTGACCGAAAAATTATACGTCATTATTATAATTCTTCCATCGTAGCCTGTTGCGTTTGATCGCGAGGAGAAAGGCAGGTCTTTGCCTTGCAGTGGGAGAGTAGATGCTAAAAATTAATAAGCTAATATAATAGAGACAAAAAAATCTTAAACGAATACATCCGTCAGAAAACCAAAGTTATCGACATAGCCCAAAGAATTAGCAAGCTGAAGTGGCAGTGGGTAGGCCGGCCATGTCTTGCGAAGAAGCGACTACAGCTGGGGTAAACGTTAAGGAAAACAAAGTGTAGGACGCCCTCCAGCCAGGTGGGATGACGATCTGCGAAAGACTACAGGCAGATGCTGGATGCGGTAAGCTGAAGACAGGGCGCTATGGCGCTCATTAAGGGAGGTCTATGTCCAGCAGAGGACTGATATTGGTGGATGATGATGATGATAAAAAATCTTACCTTGTTCGAAGTCTCGGCGGTGGGCATCGGATCAGTAGCGTCTTCATCAATGGAATCGTGATGCCGCGGGGTTGGCAGCACAACTGTGTCCTGACTTGGTAGGAGCTCTCCCTCCTGGAAATAAGATACTCGTATGAAGTACCTGCCCGTCACTCAAGAGCACATAATCTATCCTCGATCTAGCGATATTGTTTGGAACCAACTTAAGAAACGTAAATGCGTAAAGTAGAAGAGAATAACAGGAAAAGTGCAGACATTTTGTTTTTGATGATAGAAAGACGTAGAAGGTAGCAGATTTCATCCTCGCAGAGAGACAATATTTTTAGATCTGCGTACTATGATAAATTTTAAGAACAGGTGTTAAATATCAATGTTGTTTTAATAAGCAGAAACATTAACCTACAAGATTGATTTTGTAATAATCGAGCCAAGTATAATCCGAACTCAAAATTCTTACCCTAAATCAAGCTAACGTATAAAATAACTTCACATTAATTTCACATACTCCTTTGAGAGGGATAAAGTTAAACACACGCCAAATATTTTAGCCTAAAATAATGAATTTGTTCCCGACAGCAAAATTATCGAGGCCCAAATATGTTTCGTAAGGGAGATATCATTAATCAAAGTCTAAAACCAATTAGAGAATGATATTGTTAAAAGAAGAGGGTAGGTGTGTTGGAGGGAAGGTATCTATAGGCTGATTCGCAGGGGTGTGAAATTTATTCGCGTCTAGAGATTTTTAAAGGTTATATAAAAATTCTGAGCACGTCATCAGTGTTGCTGACCGCAGCAACAGAAATAAACGTAAAAACGGCTGTGTCTTGTGAATATTAATATTTAAAAAGATCCTACGAGAATTTCCATAATCATAAAAGATCTATTTAGGTTAAAATAATTGCTAATATTTGGACCACAATTGAAGTTTGAGTAGAAATATTTTCATTCCTATGAACGACTCGACTAAACACGGGTAAAATGTAACTGATTAAAACTTTCCAGGATAATTTAATTGCTGTCAATTCAATGGTGAAAATCATAAACATCCACTGCTGATCATAGACCACCCCCACGACAAGAGTGGGTTTTCCATAATCAACACGCTTGGCAGTCGGAATCGTGAAAGCACTAATGGAGGTGTTAAATATTCACAGAAGGAATCTGTTGCCCTTGCTCTGATAGTTACTCGGTCGCCTTTTACTACACCCAAGGGCTGAGCTGAAAAAGTCGATTCTTATGCCACGGATATCGTCATACCTGAATAGTATCAACGAAAGGGCCGAACGCCTTCCAAGGGCTGAATATAATATTGCTGTTTTCATCTCCCGGGAACGGAGTGCCTCGCCCTGACGGGCCGGGCAGGTCTAAGGACACCACAGGACTGGGAAGGATCCGCTGCTGGATCACTGGCTTGCCTTGGATCTGAAAAACAACAAATAAATAAAAAATGCTGGACATTCCACACCATCAGCATCATCTAGCCCTAAGCTAAGCAGAGCTTTTGTAATATAATACATTACAATTCCTTATTAATAACGCTGCGATTTATTAATAATTTCTTTTTTATTGGATTACCTACAAGTCAAAAACAACAATTTACATAGATACCAACTCAATATAATAAGAGATGGGATTTTGAAAAGTTTTCTAACATTAACATAAAAGATCATCGTTACCGCTTATCTATACAAATAATATAAAGAGGAAAGATTTGATTGTTTGTTTGTTTGTTTGTATTGAATAGGCTCCGAAACCACTGGACCGGTATGAAAAATTCTTTCACCGTTAGGAAGCTTACTTTTCAGGGATAGACAAAGGCTATATTTTATCCCGGAATTCCCGCGGGAACGGGAACTACACGGGCGAAGCCGCGAGGCGATCGTCTAGTTATTAATAAACGTTAAGCACTATCAGCTGTTGCTAGACTACAATAACGTATCGGCCATATGCCTCCCTTAAGAAAAGGAATAGCCTCAGCTCCCTCAGCTTGCCGTATACAGCATCTTAGATCCGTCTTTCGTAGATCGACATCCCACCTGGCCACATGGCACTAATATTATGGGCAAAAGCAAAAATATGTTAGGAGTGTGTGTGTATGTGCGCGAATAACGCCAAAACTTACTCTAGGGCAAGGCTGGCCAATAGATTTTCCAGGTGAGCAAAAATTTTCAGACTGTGGCGGCCCCGGGCCACCACTACAACTTTATTCATAACGAAATTCATACATAAAAAACACAAAATATGCTATATTTACTTTATTTTTACATGAAATGAATTAACATACTTACTTAATTAAATGAAATTTTTAATGTGATCTGTGAAGAGGTTTTCCAGATACTAATTTGTCGATATTAGGTTTTAAATCTGATGTTGAAAGTATAATGAAATCAGAGATGTGTTTTGCAGTGGGTGGTGATGTGCGATATTTATTTTTAATGAATGATAGGTTTGAACTAAATCTGCTTAAAATTTGAATAGCAATGTCGCGCCATTGCGCGACATTGCTATAATTGCAAAATCGCGGCAATAATTGGAAAATTTTCAAAAGAATCGCCGGCCGCCGACGCCGCCGCACACAGCGCGGGGGCGCGCGCGATGGTCGGTCGGGGTGCTGGCGGGCAAATTCAAATGCCTTGGCGGGCCACTCCGTGACCCGTGCTTGGGTTTGGCCGGCCTCGCTCTAGGGAAACGTTCTGCAAACGTACTGTGGCGTTCATTGTTAGCTGACCCCCCTAGCAGGTTCTATGTCTCGTAATTCCATTATTTTTGCTTCAATATTACTAAATATGTTCTTGTTTTTATATGAAACGGCTTGCAATCTTGATCTTACCGCAAGGTTCTAGTTAAAAATAATTCTGTATTTACAAGAATTGACTTCAATCAAACGTTACAATGAACGCCACTGTACAGACAGCGTCAGTATTAGGTAACCTCCCTGCATAACACAGGCATGTTTAAATCCAAACCTGTTAATCGTAGCAGTTAAGTCGAAAACAAATTATATTTTAATTTAGGTAACATAAAACAGAACGAATAGATAGAAAAAAACGGATTCTAACCTGCATTGTGTTACTTCATTGATCAATGAATCAATGAAACTGAAGATCTGGAATGACACAATAGGCTACTATTTATTTCGAAAACACGCGTGCAAAGTCGCGGGCAGTAGATAGTTTTCTTTAAAGTTCTACATTTTGAAGCTAGTGGGTAGGTACACCCTAGCAGACGTTTTATTAATATGAAATTTATTTTCTTTATTAGCCTTATTAAAATTACATAAAAAACTAATTAAGAAAACACTGTTTCAACTATGTAATTTTATAAATCGGGAGGTTACAATTAGCATAAAGCAGTAAAAATAACAAGAGAAAATTAATTAGAAGTTGTTTCAACAGTTTTCTTGCGCTCGTGAAATAGAAAACCGATTGCGAGTTTTTAATTACCTAATTAGCGGCTTGTAAAGTAAACAACGCTTGTAATGGGATAAAATGTAGCTTATCGAGGTAAACTAATATTTTAAATACCCTACGAGCGTCGAGGTAAAACACACTGATGTCGTCCAAAAATTTTAAAAGTTGGTAAATAACATCAAGTGAGTAATGGACGACCCCTTATTACCTCCAAGCATCAAAACTATTTTAATAAATGAGGTATCAAAACACTCGTTTGGTCTCCTGGTTCATTTTGTAGGCCTGCGTCTTCATACATATTTGTCGATTTTTTTTATAAAATTGGTGACCGATTTGCGTATTTTTATAGTTTTCAATAAATAACTTGTTACCCGACTGCGTTCAATATCAAAGAAGGTTGTCTGAAGGGAAGGTTGAGTAAACCAAAATGCTTTCATTCCGAGTTATCTTTTCAAAGCGCGCCTAATTTGTTGCGGATTAGAGGAACATTGGCCTAGACTTAAATTTAATATTCTGAGATTAATGTTACAAGATCTCGTCTTACACAATATTTCTAGATGGATCTTGCGATTCTATCTATTAGTAATAATAATAACTGTGGGACGGATTTAGGTTAGATAAAAATATTATTGTAGGTTGCTACAGAAATAGTCTAGTTTTGTACATGCGATAAATTTAGAAAGTATTGAAATTTTTGCAATAGAAACTGAGTGTTTTATAGGATCAGTGGAAAAACGGTGTCTTGCGGGTTATGTGGCTTTAAGAATGGTGTGGTTTAGCCAATTCTGTTTTTTGAGTGCACAGAGTTTGGACTTTTCACATGTTCAACGCTTTTTGGCGGTGTACCTTAGCCAAATAATTTGAGTGTTGCTTTTGATTTTTAAATAAGACGATGACCGTTATTTTGAAAATTCAGTCGAAATAAATAAATTTATTACTGATGCGCTGCACCAGATACTCATCAGCTCTCGGCTCACGCGTCGCTTAGACCAGACGCTCAGATAATTTTTTAAAAACTCTTAGAGACGCTTCCGACTGGTATTCATGTGGATCAGTTGAGCTGCCTGTAGGTTGTTTGCAACAGTCTGTAGTTAGCTCAATTGTTTCAATTGTAAATACTAGTTCTAATTTATTCCTATTTTTTGATTGTTATCTTCTTTGTGAATAAAGGTGAGTTTATTACTTCTAAACAATATTTTACCACTATAGGTAGGTAGGTAAAAAACGCAAGTGTAGACATAGACTCGAAGAATATTATAACCAAAAAAAATTACACGCAACCTCACGTTAGCACTGTAAAAGAACCAATTAAGTAAAACTTTAGTAACATAAAGCAAAGTTACACTTTAAATTCGATTTTCCAGAAAACACAAAAGGTTTCAGCGAACAAAGTTAAAGGTCGTTCATTTCAAGAAGTAATAAAATAGCACCTCTTTGGAAAATACTTATTTGTTGTACAATAAATAAAGGTGTCGTAAATTTTGTAAAGTTTTCAAAAGCTGCTATACTTTTTGTTCAGGTTAATGTTCCAGATCAGGCATTTAGGTAAGTAGGTATAATACAGACAGCGTATTTTATATAAATAAATAAATAAATAAATAATGCTGGACAATTCACACAGCATTATCTAGCCCCAAGGTAAGCAGAGCTTGTGTTATGGGTACTAGATAACTGATATACATAATAATATACGAGTACATAGATAGATATATTTTATTATATATAGAAAACGACCAGAACACCCTGAACAAATATCTGCAGATCGTACAAATATTTGTCCCGAGGCGGGAATCGAACCCGCAACCTCCTGCGTCGCAGGCAGACCTTCGCCCACCGCGCCACAGAGGGCGTCGTCGTATGAAACGTGATTTTTAGAATATAATATACTAGTAGTCAGCAGCTTCGCAGGCGTTGTTTCTATTTAAACGTTTAGAGGTTATTTCTGTCCCATGAGAACTGATTTATGGGATAAAAAGTAGCCTATGTTTGATTCCAGGATTAAATAGAGATTACTTATATGCAAAATTTCAGCCCGATCCGTTCAGTAATTTGGGCGTAAAGAGGTAATAAACATTCAACCATCCATCCAAACTTTCGCATTTATAATATTAGTGTGATGACTGATGAATGAAAATACTTTGCAGGCGTTTTATTAGAAAACTTTTTGATTAAATATCTATCTGTCTAAAGTCTTTCCATTTTAGGGTTTCGAGATCGGAGATTGGTTTCGCTTTTTTTAGGGGGGGGGGGGGGGGGGGGAGAGGGGGATGGGTATTATTTCGATATTTTTCAAAATATTTCGAAAAGTATGCAACCTTCAGAAATTTTAAAAACTATTTTGAAATGTACAAACTAATACCTTTTATTTAATATCACTTCACTTTGTAGGTCTCTTTTAAAATTTTGCCATCACAATTTGTATGGAAAATTTTCATCTAATTTTTTTTTTCATATCTATACAGGCGCACAAAATGTATTATTATTTTATATTTCAAGTTAATAGCTGCGGTAGTTGCAGATATATTAAAGAGGGAAAAAAGGACAGACAAAGCGAGATCATAAGGCGAAACCAAATTGTTTCAATCGTAAATACTAGTATAATTTTCTTTGTGAATAAAGTAGCTCATATTATTTTAAATTTCAAATTGATAGCTGCGGTAGTTGCTGAGATATTAAAGAGTGAAAAAGGACAGACAAAGCGAGACAGAAAGACCGGTTTCGAAACAGATCTCGAAACCCTAATGTTAAATACTTACTCCATTCAGATGAACACTTGGATACTTTCAGGGATTTCCAAATAATACAATTAGATCAATAATAACTATATATTCGTGTGAAAGAACTAGTTTTTAAATAACAACTATGCTTTTAGAATCATTACATGATGCGAGACAGTTTCTCGATCAGTTACAGCTGAGGAATGAATCCTCGTTCTACCCGCAAATACAATGCCAGATTATCAGCAACGTCTAAGCGATTCCCAAAGCTGGGGTACCCGCATTTGGGCCTGAATACATAAAAATAGTCGAGCGGTAGATAGAAACCCTTAAAAACTGATAATGAATTTACAGCATCGCTAACAGGCGGCCATTCTGTTTACAGGAATGCCCCTATTCCTGACCTCTCGGCCGTCCAAACAATGGTTTGACCTCAAACCGCTAGACTGTTTTTATATATATAGACGAAACAACAAAAAAAAAAAAAAAACGCAATTTCCTAATCATAATTGCCATTTTTAAGTAGTTATGGCAGATTCAGTTTTTCTGTTCTTGACTACATAATCATTGCACAATGCATTACATCGTCCTAAATTCTATTTGTTTATTTTTAAATAAGTATTTCATTCATTTTTATTACATTTTTTTTTTTTAAACAGTCCATTTATTCTCAAACAAAGAATTAATAAAGATTTATCTGTATAACCATAGTTTAGCGTAATATTATGCTAAATACGAATAGATATTTAGAAAAGTCAGATCACTCTTAACCTAAATAATATAAAAAACTCTACAGAGTCGCACTCTCTGTATGCTTCAATAGAAAAGTGAAAGAGAAACATATTTCTTATTAAATCAAAATTATCATGTATAATACGTCGTAATACCGGTATCAGATAGGTCTCATCTTAATTATCATTACGTTTTGTGAATCATAAGTTATTAATGAACTATTATCAAATATCGGAAAACCCTATCTTTGTGCTCAATATATCTATACAATATTATCATTAATTTCTTAGTCAACCTAGATACAGTTGCATCAAAGACTCGTAGATCTGAGTGACATTTGGTCAAGCAATGTTTTGTATTTATTAGTTAACGAATATAATGGTTAACTATGCCAATTATAATTACTTGTTATATTTTAAAACGTTTAATTAACTTTTTGTCTAACTAGTATCATATAAATATCTATCATAATATGCTGTTAGTAGGTATATTATTTAAATAGTCAAACGATATAGTCATCCAGCGTCCGCTTTGGCCAAGGATGCAGCGGCGACCAGCGACGTATCTTCGAAGTCTTCTCACTTTCCTCATCTCTCGAGTTTTAAGCTGAAACGCCTTGATTTTGAATTTGACCCGCATCCACACAGTGAGATATAATTTGGTTATTTTCTTCTTATTTGTCTCATTGTTATAATTATGCAGTATTTTCAATGTTATCAAAGTATTTCTTGCGATAGTTTAAACCAGATCAGTCTGATAAACAACATACTACTCACTTGAAAAAGCATTATTATGCACGCAGTCGCCAAATTTGGAAATAGGCCATTATACTCTTGTGGTAAGCCACTCAAATGAAGCTCCGCTACTTCTGCATATTCTATGATTCTTTGCATCAGCTGCGTTTTATTTGATGTAATTATAGTCTATTAATGTATTTGTTGTGTGATTTTCCTGCACGAGTACACTCCAGTATAATCCTTTGTCCCCAAATACGTTTCCTAGTCTCTGTCATGATTGTTTGGCAGCAATACAATCTGGTATATACTGTGAACACCAAGATCTAACGATGAGACAACTTCGTGCCATATCGTTCGATCTCTGATCCTTTGGTCCGTTGGACACACTCTTCGCCTCCACAATCTACCATGGGTTTCTTAGGGAACACATGATATTCCACGACTCCACACCGTTGGCGTAAGGAACGTTTTTAGTTTTCTGTGTAATCGTTAATACGTTTCGATTCATGTATAATCATGTATAATGATATTTCTCAAGCAACAGTTGGCCTATCTTCGGTATTGGCCATGTTGATACAACTTGAAGGTTACGAAAATCTGAAAAGTGCTCACCGCAGATCTTTCTTGATCTTCATTTTGGATGCATGGTCGTGTAGGGCATTGGAAGTCTTCAAAATCTAGGTTTTTGAGTGGATTTGATACTACTATTATTCCATCTGCAGTTATCTCGGTTTATCCCGTTTTATCTCGTTTTCTCTTTAATGCCTGTCATTCTACCATCTACAATTTGTCTCCTGGTCACCACCGGGGCAAACACTTTGGTCTTGTTTTTAAGGTTCTGTCAATTACCGTTTGCCACCCTCGGGCAATGGTTGCTTCGAGGTTTAGTTGGTGTATTATGACTACCGTTCGCCACCCTTGGGCCCCGGCCTTTTGTCACCTTCAATCTTTCAAATTACCGTTTGCCACCCTCGGGCAATGGTTGCTTCGAGGTTTAGTTAGTGTATTATGACTACCGTTTGCCACCCTTGGGCCCCGGCCTTTTGTCACCTTCAATCTTTCAAATTACTGTTTGCCACCTTCGGGCAATGGTTGCTTCGAAGTTTAGTTAGTGTATTATGACTACCGTTCGCCACCCTCGGGCCCCGGCCTGTTGTAGGTACTGTAATATAGAAAAACTATAAACTCAACACCACGACTCCAATGCGCATCGCACATAATGGAGCAGCGTCAAGTGTAACTGCCGTGGTGATAAACTAGTAAATTCCATTAGTCTTACATACACATGCCTACATACATAATTGTGAGGGGCAGATGCACCAAGTGTCCGTAGCAAAATAAGCTTTTATTATGTTCATATCAAGTTTTAAATTTATTTGTCATTTAATTAGGTCTAACTGTGTTTTGAAACTGTTTCATTGAATAATGCAGCATACTAAATATAAACAAATGGCTCAGAGAAATGGCCATGGATACCTTAAGGGCAAAACCAGTTATTGGCCTTGAACTCCACCTTATCAGTGTACTATTTCGTTGGGGATGGGCATGCATTCTGATAGGCATCTTTTATAGGGACCACATAACAGTGCTACTAATATTGTTTACTATTACTGTTTACTATTTACTATTACTAATATTATTTAATATTGTTTACAATTAACAAGCATTCTAACAAACAGCTACGAACAATTCTGCCCAAAATATTTAAAACCAAGTAAAGGTGCACTGGGCAATCAAAGGATTCTCTTCAAACTACTGAACTGGATAGGATCTCTTGCAGTGATAAACAGGCTGAATATATGATCATCGTTCGGTACCTACTCATACCGAAACCAGTAAGAAGCGATTACGCTTCCTTGACCAAAATGGTTCATTCCATGAGTCATAGGTAGGTCATTCTTCTGGCATTGCTATATAGAAAAATAAATTCACTCACAATCCAATGTCAATGGAATCCCCAACCGACAGCGTTGTATCACCAATAGGTTTATTGACTTTAGAACTAGCAAAAATAAGGGTCGTAATATTTAATGACTCGATGGATATGGCCCCAATTTGCTAGCAGAATATGGGGCTATCGCCAATTACGTATCGAGTTGCGCTAAATCTGGTGACATAACATAAACAAAATAGGTACCCAAAAACCAGACTCGGATATAGTCACTGGAGTAGACGAGACGAAGACAGAGCTGCCCCCAACCAGGGTGGCACCCTGTCACTTCTGCGAGGAACCTGGTTATAGATCACCTGTCGGTGAACCATCACATCACGATGACTTACGGATTACTTCGCTTTCTAGGTGTTATTACTTATTTATTTTGTTCACTTCCAGGTAGTTTCATATAAAATGTTTGAATCCGGTAGGTATTGTGTAAACATAATATTATTATGACAACTGAATTTGGAACATTTAAAGATTTTCATACCTACAGCGAACTTTCGTCAGTTAGGTTAGTACAGTAGGTACCTACAGTCAGTGGTATGACAACTGGGCTTTGTCATTGTCATAATAGACTGAGTCTAGGGACATACTTACTGTCAGTACAGCGTCGAAAGTCGTCGCCTCGGACACAAAGTCATCATCAGTCATCGCTAATCATAATAAAAATAAATAAAACTCACTGAAACATTGTTGAGAATGCTTCCTTGTGGTTTACTTAAATTTACCTTGTGGTTCCTTGATAAGAAAGAAAATTAGAACCCACGGCTTAACGTTTACTCGTTAACAAAGCTAAACTTGTATTAGAAAGTTATTTTCAATAAATAAATTTATTGTTTTCATTGTTGTTAAGGCAAGAACATTATTGTTAAGGTGTCCATGCGTCACGACTGAAATCTCGATCGCAACAATTTACCTGGTTGCTATCTCTTTGTAGGTATCCTTGTCTTTTGGTAATGTATGTTATGTAGGTATTTTGTATACTGCCAATGTGTGTTTCATTGTATAGGATGAAATCACACTGAGCCTAAGATTTCTTCTTCTTGCGATGTATGAGCGGTTGGTTATTATTGTTTTGAATTATACTTAAAAGCCAACAGTTTGGTCTGGTGTAGGTAATGCCTTGCAAACTGCAATGTTAACCTGGGTGGGACAGAAAAGTGTCTCCACATCGGCTGTTCTAGTTTCTAATGATTTCGGCTGCTACGTTATTTTATCACACACATTGCATTAATGCTGATAAAAACTCTGTAATATTTTGCTAAGCAATAAAATATTGAATACTGAATGAAATTCACCTCGTGCAGCCTAATGAAACTCGCATTTAAGTCAATAGCCATTTGGCTCTTGAAACACAAATCTAACTAGTTTGAAGCCCATGGGCTTGTTTATAACACCATTACATTAATTAACAGATTATTATTAATATTCTATATAAGTTTTCTGGAAGTACTTTGACTTTATTATAACCATTTGCGCAATAACCATGAACTAGGTACAAACAAAAGAAGAACTAACACCTGTTCACAGTATAACCAAACATGAGGAAACTGGACCTCCAAAGACTGTTAAACTTCTTATTCCTCAAACTGAACCTCGATCATTGTCTCGACTGTTCAATATAAAATGTAATGCTGGTGGTAGTGCGGAATAAATTACCTAGACAACGAACAGCAGCGTGCCACCGTTTTTTTTTTCTGTGATAGTAGCAGAGTTTTAGTACCTATCATAAAATTGATCAGGCACCCATGAAGTTGGAACCTTTACTGACGGCTCCAATATCGATATGAGCACAAGAACATAGGTTCACTGAATGGACTTCAACTCAAGTGCCATAATATAACACTAGCAACAATACTTTACGTACGCCATATTCCAATGTGATTGTACAGGAATTAACATTATCATTTTTGTATGGAATGTATGTAGGTACCTATAACCTCTAAAAAGGTATATTTCTTATAGGTTACTAAACCTGAAATTGCACTACCCTAAAGAGCGGTACGTTGATAGGTAGATTGATACTACATGCTTTATTGTAGTTACCATCTATCATACATGTAGTTTAGCATTATTGTTATTATCACTATGCAAGTATTATTACATCTGCTTATCACATCTGTGGCTCTGCGTTTCTGTTTTTCATGTAAGTATTTGTTTTACGTAAGCACGTATAATTGACTACCTACTACGACTCAGCTTTGCCCATGCGGTGTCCATTGCTTCGCTAATCTACCATCAGCTATTAAGCAATTAAGCATGCCAAAATAAATAATTATATTTTTGTTTTCTAACAGAGTATTTCTTTTAATGTAGGTAGGTGCTCATTATTATAGTATTATCATTTTTTTTAAATTAATGTGCCCTCGACGTTCGTGACACTCTGAAATCTGCGTCTCAACTAGATACCTACAACCTGATGCGGAAAAATACTGAGACAACACTATAATGCACGACAATCGTGTCAATAAAGCACAGCCTGATATTGTTCGGTCATTTAATGTAATGTACACCACGATAATCGGAAGCCATGTACACGAATTATTAGGGTGTGCAAATTTGGTCACAAATTATTGTGCCGTACAATATTTTGTTGTGCATTATTGTCTCCCGAGACAACTACCGGTATATGCCGCATACAAAGATAAGCTCAAACTTACTTTTACCAATAGGAACCAGTTAGTAGATAGGTATATATAGATCGTAGTAAGTAACCATGATACCTATTAGGTACCCATAGGTACCTAGATAGGTATGGATTACTTGAGCTACCTCTAGATAGTTTACACCAGTCTGCAGTTCGCTTCCACTCCTTGAATATACATACCATCATACTGACAGTAAAACTAGCAATTGAAAATTATAAGTAGGTACTTATATACCTATCTATTACATAGGTACCTATGAAAAAACCTACGGTACAATTTGGATTCGACTAAGCCGGTAATTTCTTGTTCTCGTTTACCAATTAAATAAGAATATAAATACTTACATCATAATTATAACTCAAACTGGTCAGTGGTGATCGAACATAAAAATAGAAATAGATAGGGAAGTAGGTACCTACCTATGTCGGTGCCTACATTTCTAATTGGGCATCCGCTTTGGTAAGAAGGTTCAACAACAACCACTGCTCAACTCGGTAAAAGACTACAAACATCATTGTTAATAATAATAAATAACTTATATACTTACTTAGTTGAAAGTAAGTATTTTTCACACGCCAGGCAGATTTTCTGTTGTGGTTTGTTTACAAACATCTCACACCGAATTTGGCTGCAGTATAGGTACCTACCTACTGTAGATACTAATTTGTAGGTACCTACCTAGGTAGGTATCACAATATACCAGTCAAACCCGACGTAGAATGTTTGTAAGCAAACCGACCATCCTTAACCTGAAATTCACTTTGTTTTCGCGTCTTTTCATAACGGAATTTTCATTAAGTACTTACTTGTCGATTTGTACAAATATTGCTTAGATACATTATGAGTGAATACATTATACCTGCCTAGTTGGTAGGTAATAAGTATAAAGATGTACCAACTTCAAAATATGTAGGCTTAAGAGTAGGTAGGTAGGTAAGTAGCAGGTCGGATTATCCTAGACTCAATTTTATTATTCGATGACGTACTTACTTCCTTTGTCTGTAAATTAGTATGAACTGTGTACCGGCCTTATAAGCCTGAGTACCTACTTAAAGGTACCAAGGAATAGCTTCAAGTTATTTCTAGGGTTTCTTTTGCAAGACGCTCAGTTCTGCTTCTGTTACGATGATGGCATGGAGACCCCGTGCGAGTCCACTCACACATGGCCGTTTTTTATATCATCGTCGAGTTTCAATTTTATACTTGGGAATTGAGAGTCGGAACAAATTATTACACAAAGTAGACAAAATAATCACAATAACAGCAATAGACTTAAGCCACAGCTCCACTGCTGCGCACGGAGAGGCCACGCACGTGTGTCTAGTTTCGCATAGCAAGAAAACCCGTGTCCAATGCAACCCTTCGTGGTTGCACGCTACACACGAATACGATAAATGACTGGTCATTGCTACGCGCGTGGCTTGCTCCAATATTGCGCCCACGCAGCTCAACGCTGTCAACGCTATCCACGCGGTACACGCGTGCGGAAACGTAGACCCACGTTGTCAAACAAACGAACCCACACGCAGTTAAAATCCGCCGCGTGGTCGTGCACAGCGTGCGCCGCAGTGGGCCGGCGGCCTTAGCTTCCAAAGTAGCATTGAAAATGTTATAACCTTTTTGAATAATTTGGTATTAGGTACCTACGAGTACTAGGTACGTAGGTAGGCACCTCCGTAAGTATACCTACTGGGGACTTCTACCCAGCGTTCAAAATGATAGGTACCTTACCTACTCGCAAAACAGCAAGTAGTAACATTTAAATCATTTGTAAGTACATACCATTCGCCTTTCTGCAACGTCGGTTCTCACATAGCACTTCTGATGTTAAATACTTACTCCATTCAGATGAACACTTGGATACTTTCAGGGATTTCCAAATAATACAATTAGATCAATAATAACTATATATTCGTGTGAAAGAACTAGTTTTTAAATAACAACTATGCTTTTAGAATCATTACATGATGCGAGACAGTTTCTCGATCAGTTACAGCTGAGGAATGAATCCTCGTTCTACCCGCAAATACAATGCCAGATTATCAGCAACGTCTAAGCGATTCCCAAAGCTGGGGTACCCGCATTTGGGCCTGAATACATAAAAATAGTCGAGCGGTAGATAGAAACCCTTAAAAACTGATAATGAATTTACAGCATCGCTAACACTAAGAATATACAATTCGAAAGAAAGATACAAGAGAAGTCAACCCCAGTAGAAATTTTATTGTGAGTATTGTAGGTACCTACTAAAATAGCTACATGATGGTGCTTTATGAATAAGTGTTAAATTAGCAAAGTTAAGAGAACCCGTCACTTAGAGTTTTAAGTTTCATGAAAGTTACTTTGCGTCTGTCTTGGTACGCAAGTTCTTTTCTAAGTTGTGAAAATTAGCTTTAACTTTGGGGTTTCTAAGTAAATTAAGGCGAAAAAGTGAAGATGGATGCCTGCAGCGACTAAAGGTGAAACCTAAAATCCGTAATAGTTTCAAAATTTTAATTTTTTCATCTGCTTTTGACGTTATTCCTAAAAATCCTATCCTACTTCGTACTGCTCTAAAAATGTTGCCATCCCTTTCACAACAATCGAAATAAAAAGGAAGGCATCATTTTAGTGGTATCAAATTAGTTTAGTTTTGTTTTGTCGACATGTCAAATAACACCATTAGGGGAGGTCTATGTCCACCAGTGAAGTAGAAAAGGCTGATGATAATGAGGCTTTTGAACTGGTTATAACTGAATTTCAGGAGTCGGTAGCGTCTCCAATTATACAGGGTGCCACGGAAAGGGTGATTCTAGACATCGAGAGGGTAATTGTTTAAATTGCAAAAGATTACATAATTTATTTTAAATTTCATTTAAAATTTCGTAATCATTTGTTACATCATGACAAAATGGTTTTGCTGAAAAAACTATCAAAAACATTTGAGAAATATTTTGTAATGCTAAATATTGTAAGAGTGCGTGTAAGAGAACACGAATAGGAAGAAAAATGCTTTTTTTTCCATAAAAGAATACTGAAAAATTTTCGAAATTCAAAAATCGTTATTCACTAGTTGATCCCCTTGGTCCAGAATCCCCCTTTCGGTTTAGTACACCCTTTTCGTGACACCTTGTATATCTTTATTTTTAGAAAAATGTATCCCTATTTCCCTTGGTCACGGCATCACGCGTGAACGGGTGGACCAATTTCACTTATTCTTTTTTGTTGTGTTTGTTATTGTCAAGAGAAAATTCTTATGAAAGAAAAAATTAAGAAAATTGCGCGGAACATTAGAAACATAAATTTCCACACGGGCAAAGCCACGAGGCGCAGCTAGCATAAGATAATTATTTCAAACCAACATAATGAATACCTAGCTAATCATAATATTACAGAGCATAATAAGTTTATTCCATCTCAATAAAATAAATCAAAACTTCCAACACAACGATTCAAAATATCCGAAATCGTCAACAACAAAGTTTAACATGTCCAATGAAAACTGTCCAAAACAAATTACACCGAGGCGCTGGGATTAAGGGTAACTGGTAGCTAAGGACCCCCGAGGGTCCAGCCCGAAAGGGGTTAGCGGTAAACCTTTGATCCTTGCAGAGAATATAACAGTAGCTTGACATAGAGAGTTTTTCTCCTAGTCCAATTTTTTCATGTATGTAAAAAATCTTGTTTATGGTGTAGGGGATTTAGCGAGGGAAGAAAACAATTGTTTATCTTACTTGCAACCACAACTTAGGTTATGGAAATAGGTTGAATGTATAAAATTGTAAGTACCAACCTAATCCATTCTTTGACATGACTTATGCTGCTTTAGCAAAAGATAATCCTTCAATTAGGCAGCTTCGTCGGCTAGCTTTGACGTTTAATGTATGAAAACTTGTGTCAAAAACTGCAAAACAGATGGTTAAATTTTAAACAGTTGTAAAAACCATCTGTTGGGGAACTCGAGTCAATAAAAGAAATCGAAAGAGTCTCAGAAATAAAAGAAAACTATTTTATTATAATAAATCTCAAATCGTAGTATCATAAACTGTACACTGTGAACTTTTAAAAATTCCTTTGATTAACGCGATATTAAGAAAGAAAAGACAACAACGTCAGTTTGAGGCAAAATACAATTAAATAGACTATTGGTACGTTATTCCAAGTCAACAAAGATCTAATTATTGTTTAAAGTTATGTGTTTTCCATGCGAACTGATTTATAAGATTAAAAGTAACTTGGTTATTCCAGGTCTAAATCTACATCTGTGCAAAATTTCAACTCGATCCGTTCAGGAGTTCTGGCGCGAAGAAGTAACAAACATACATCCATCCATCCAAACTTTCGCGTTTATCACATTATTGTCATGAGATGTGTTTTAGTTAACTACAAAAAACCCACACACACAGAATTTTGGGTAGATCGGCCGCGGAAAATAAAAGGTTGTTGAGTTACCTGCAGATTGCTTGAAACAGTGTGTCATCAGCTCAATTGGTTCATTTCTAATTATTTGTTCTAATTTGTTTCTATAATTTGATGGTAATTTTCTTTGTTATTAAGGGTTAAGAAAAATAAAATTGTGGCGAATTTACACAATATGCTTTTTCTCGTGATGAATTTACTTTGTGGTAAATGTACAACAACCCGTTAATTCCGTAGAAACAAAATGACATGTTAGATATATTCTGTTAGGGTGCCGAAAACGAGACTGTCTAGGTGTTCCTTCCTGAGTATTTTGGCGCCGAGAGTTGTAAGTACCTACCTGTTTCTCTCCTACACCTATCATTTATTCTCAGAACCCATAACAACGCATTAGTTTGGGTACCCATTAGGATCATGTTTTACGATTTACGTTGTTAACGGTGAACCAACCTGTAATTTCATCGTATTTCTGGTTCCTTGAAACATTTTCAGTAACAGTAATGTTGCCAGGTAGCGGATAAAATAAAATCCAGCTACATTCTAAACCATCTACATTATTGAACCCGCACCATACCAGCAGTCGATTCATTTATTCGTGAGTGTATCATTCATATTAAGCTGCTGACCCACCGCTGCGCACGGAGAGGCTACGCACGTGTGTCTAGAATGGCTTTGCAAGACAATGTATGTAATACCGTCCACTGCAACCCACGAACACGCTACGCACGAATACGAGATTAACGACGCCATTGCTATACGCGTGGATTGCTCGAATATAGCACCCACGCAGCTCAACGCTGTAGAAACGCTATGCACGCGGATACCCGCGTGCGTAGCTTCACTGCGGGAAGTGGGACGTCAAAACAGTGTTGTTCTACAGTCTTACATAGTGGTAAATTTTCACGTATAGTGTGTGCTGCAAAGGAAACATCTATTAAATAAACGTAGCCCACGTTGTCAAACAAACGAACCAACGCAGCTAAAATGCGCCGCCTGGCCGTGCCCAGCGAGCGCCGCGGTGGGGCAGCGGCTTCACTCTCGCTGCTCATTGGCTGATTACGATTTCGAATAAAAACAAAAGAAAATTTATTAAAGCTAAAAAAAAAATAACTATTACTTTTTGTTCTGCTTAACAACTTAGTAGCTGGCCTGTAAATGAAATGCTGTGACAATATCTTTTTAAAAACCACGTTGAATTAAAATTAATGATACAAAAAGATTTTAATTTTGAAACGTTTTCGCCGAAACTACAAATATTTGAATCCAAAACACCTAAGCAATTTAACACAAGCTCTGTTTAGCTAGGGATAGATAATGCTGTGTGAATTGTCCAGCATTATATTATTTATTCATTATTGAAATTTCAAAGTGACATAGGCACTCCAAACAAATCTCCGGTATAATTTTACCCGACATATAAAACGCTCTGTTTTAATGACGTCTACATTATGCATACAACGTGTGAGACTACGACATTCTCAACTTCCTACAACTTTTGTAATGACTAAGTCTAATCTACACGATGCAACTAAATCGTGGTTGTCAAAACAACCAATGTTGTTGGCATTATAATAAACTGTAACAATTTTTTTTTAAACTCATGTCTTTTAAATGGTAGGTACTGGGTTCAAGACTTTGCCGTTTCAGTAGGTAGTACGAATATGTATAAAATCATCGTTTCGTTTGTTTTTGTTTTTAAGTACATTACCTAAAAACAAAAACAAACGAAACGATGGGTCTGAATTCCTATTGAAAATATTCACAAAGTGACACTATTTCATATTTGTTAGCACTTCGTCCAAAACCCGATTCGTCCAATTACAATATTAAACGCGTTTCAACCTAAGCATTTCTTCAAAACCTTTTTACGTTGTTTGTCACCTCGTGTAAGAACGAGCTTAGAAGTCACTTTCATCGTTAATTGGCTCCTTGATATTTTTGACATTGATACTACCTACTCGTTCCGAAGTTCTTGAATTTTGTGAGATAATTAAAATTACTTATTGTAATTAAATATTGGTGTTGTTAATTTTGTTTAACCTTGGTGGTATCTGTTAGTAATTTAATCTTGATTTTTGAAAATTCCATTAACTATAGGTATAAGTTTAATTAAAAAAGACTGGATAGACAGTTCCGGAAAGCACTTGCTTAATATTTTTATTCAATTGACAGGATATTGTAAGGAGCAAGTCTTAAGGGGTGAAGATATACGTAAATGTTTCGTTACGGGTTAAGGTCCCTTCGTTTTAACCGACTTAAAAAAGGAGGAAAGGAGGTTCGGCTGTTTGTATTATTTATTATTATTATTAAGAGCCTACATGATCCCACTGCAGGGCAAAGGCCTCCCTTTCCACCTTCCATTCCTTTCTATTGTCAGCCAATTGTGGCCATTTTTGGTTGTAGGCGTCCAGTTCATCTTTCCATCTCCGCCTGGGCCTTCCACGCGGTCTTCGCCCATTAGGAACCCAGTCTGTGATGGCTTTCGCCCAGAGTCCTTCCGGCATGCGACATACGTGTCCAGCCCAGTCCCATTTCAGTTTGGCAGACTTCACAGCTACGTCCTCTATCTGAGTCTTGGAGCGCATTGTTGAGTTTCTGATGTGGTCTTTTAATTTAACTCCAAGAATGCTGCGTTCCATAGCTCTTTGGCAGACACCGAGGCGAGATTTTTGAACATTGGTGAGTGACCATGTTTGCGCACCGTACGTGAGAATGGGGAGAATGCACATGTCCATTAGTTTCCGCTTTAAGGAGAGTGGCAGAGGTCCTTTCATAATATGTTTCATCGACCAATAGCTCTTCCAGGCGTTTTCCGTGCGGCGAGTTATCTCTTTGTCCTGTCTCGCTTGGAAGGAAACTATTTGGCCTAAGTATATGTACTCCTGGACATATGCAATCTCCACATTCTCGACTTTTATTCTCCTCTCCGTGCTGTTGGTCATCACCTTTGTCTTGGTCATATTCATAGCGAGTCCCACCTCAGCGCTTGCTCTGCTAAGTTCTTGAACCATGGACTCTAGCTCTGAGGCCGTTGAGGAGAAAAGGACAATGTCGTCAGCAAATCTCAGATTGGTTAATCTCTTTTCGCCGACGACAATGCCCTTGTCCGCCCAACTAACTGCCAAATCTTGGCTGTTTGTATGTATTTTGTTAATATAGTAAGTCGATTTCTCCGTCAATTAAGGACGTATTTTGAATTTTTTTTCGCTATTTTATGGAAAATAATCCCGAGATGGTGTTTTAAAAATTTTATTTCCGAGATATTAGTATTAAGGTTTTTGTTATTATAGTGCGTAAGCCCTCGCCCTCTGGGTAATTTCTAAGAAATCAAATAAAATTGATTTAAAAAAATTAAATTTTCGACTTCGACGGGACTTGAACCCGCATTTTTGCGATGTTATTTGATTTCTTAGAATAGTATTAGCCCCACAAATTTGTGTCAATACTAAGGAATGAGAAGTCATGTTTTGGTTTTTTCAAAACCATCAAATTATTTCTTTAAAAACTCTTACTCGCCACTGGCTAGGAATTACTAAAAGAACTCTCCGAAGATTCCACCGTGTTGTTATTCATTTCGTATTTTGGCATAAATATCCCGGACACTACAATGTCTATGTTTCATCATCATCATCCACAGCCGGATTTTACCCACTGCTGGGTATAGGCCTCCCGAAGTTTGTGCCATCCACTACGGTCCTGTGCTAACCGCCTCCATTGACGCCCTCCGACCCGGTTGCGAGGTGGGTCGACGACATAATACGCGTCGGAGGGCGTCAATGGAGGCGGTCTATGTTTATGTAAGTTTATTGTCTGCAGTTGAGCTACCTGTAGATTGCTTGCAACAGTCTGCAGTTCAGTGCTCAGTTGTTTCAATTGTAAATACTAGTGTAATTTTCTTTGTGAATAAAAGCTTCTGCTATTAAAAAAATGTAAGTTTATTATATCGTTTGTAGGTTATATTATGTTAGTATGTAGTGTAAGTATTATTTTCTTTTTTTTTGCGGGTTCTACCATCTATTTTGTTCTCACATGTCCAGTCCATCCCAAGGTTGCCTGGAAGAGATCGCTTATAGCCATAAGGCCGCCTTTGAACTTCGTCTACTCCTAGCATTTAATTCTGTATTGTTATCTGTCTTTGTGTGGTACAATAAAGTATTATCTATCTATCTATCGTAAGTCGCTGTTGCTGAAATCATAGATATGAGTCAAGAGCTGAAGAGAGAATCATACTACTTCAACGTACTTATAGCTACTTACAGACTTGCCCAGTGGAACAATACCGGCTGAAAATAAATAAATAAAAATAAAAAGGAGTTTATACATCAAAACTATATCTAGGTTATAAATGGGACTTCTAAGAAATCAAATAATATCGCAAAAATTTTCGACTTCGACTACGAACTAAATGTAACTTTAGTCTTTGAACAGGATTGGATAAACTTCAATGTTTCCCCTGTAGGTGGAGCTAACGGCGCTAGAGACCGTAGGAAGTCGCAAAGATTTTCGACTCCCACGTCACTTGACCTCGTGGTGTAGTTGGTTAGCACATTCCTGTACTGAAGGAAGGATGCGGGTTCAAGTCCCGTCGAAGTCAAAAATTTTTGCGATTTTATTTGATTTCTTAGAAATTACCCTTAGTGTGGGGTTACGCACTATAATAAAAAAAAAACCTTAAATGGGACTTATCTTAAATTTTATAAGTACTTACTTAGACACTTGATACATACAAAACAAGGACAACAACAGAGCCTACACATTTTGACGACCTCTGTGGCGCAGCGGGCGAAGGTCTGCCTGCGACGCAGGAGGTTGCGGGTTCGATTCCCGCCTCGGGACAAATGTTTGTACGATCTGCAGACATTTGTTCAGGGCGTTCTGGATGTTTTCTATGTATAATAAAAAATATCTATCTATGTAGTGTATTGTATTAAGTATATCAGTTATCTAGTACCCATAACACAAGCTCTGCTTAGCTTGGGGCTAGATAATGCTGTGTGAATTGTCCAGCATTATTTATTATTATTTATTTATTATTTGCTCCCCTTGGAGTCGAGATCCTAGGTCCGTGGGGTACCGAGGCTCTTCGGGTTTTCAAAAAACTATCTGAGCGTCTGGTCGAAACGACGCGTGACCCGAGAGCTGGTGAGTATCTGGCACATTGACTAGACCGAACGCCTAATTCACATTTTTTTATTTGACAGGTTAATAGAAATCAATTTACCTATAAGCGTTTAACAATCGCTTCCTTTAAATTTCAAATGTAGTAGTTACTAAATTATATATAATTATAATATGTAACTCAATCCGGTAAACATCGGAACTTTCCTGAAAAAAAGCCATATCCATGTTATGAAACCATGATGCAAGTACGTATACTCATTCTACCTACTCCGATCTCTGGTTATGATACATGATAATGTATCTAAGATAATAGTGTTAAAGCTTAGGTAAATAACCACCGTATGTAACCCATGTTATAATTATACGAGTGGGCATTAATACAAAAATATTTATTAAATAGCTTGATATCCTATCCTATCCTACTATATTTTAAAGCCGAAAGTTTGTGAACTGTGATTTTTTTGTTACCTAGGATCTTAAAAACTACTGAATAGATCAAGATGAAATTTGGCGTACTTTCAGACCATAGCCTAAATTAGATAATAGGCTACTTATAACAACAAAAATACGCGTGCGTAGCCGCGGGCAGAAGCTAGTCAGATATAAAGAAATAGATATAAGCACTTTTACCGTCCCCCTCTGAAAGTCATGTATGTGAAATTTATTCACACAACGTCCGAGCCTTTGTGCTGCTAATTCTATTTTATTCTTTCCTTCTGTCATCAACCTAGCTCGTTACGCTCGTGATCTTTTGCATTATCATTTGTTTACGTTTTATTTCATTGGGTTACGATTTTATTTGGCTTTTTGTTTGGTTTTCTTATGTAACACTAGACGATCGCCTCGCAGTTTTGACCCGCGTAGTTCCCGTTGCCATGGGAATTCCGGGATAAAATATAGCCTATGTCACTCCCTGAAAAGTGAGCTTCCTAACGCTGAAAGAATTTTTTAAATCGGGCCAGTAGTTTCCGAGCCTATTCAATACAAACAGACAAAGAAACAATCAAATCTTTCCTCTATATAATATTAGTATAGATTTGCACGGGCGTGTGAAATGCTGCCGGCTATGGTTATTTCTTACTTTCTAGGTATATTTTCGTTTATTAGCCTTGGCGGTCGCATCGTAAGAATTGACCCCTCCAACTCAGTCCGTGAATATCGTATGAGCTGACTCCTTACCTACGGAGAGGAAGGGCAGCAGCTTACTTCTTTTAAGTTGTTTCGTTTACTATGCTTTTTAATATAAAATGTTTTTTTTTGTACCTACCTACTATGTCTGTCAGCCGTGTAGACTTGTACGCACCAAGGGTCCTGCCAGAAAACCAGCGTTGCTCAACTTTCTGTTTTGCAACATTATGCTGAGGCCGGACCTTTTGGTACACATGGCGGACAAAGTATTTTGTATTTAAGTTTTTTGTTTGATTGTAAGTATTTTGTGCACTTTGTGAGCCAATAAATTGATTTTCTTTTCTTTCTTCTGTGTAATTTTAACAACTTATACAGCCCCGACAAACTTATAATAAAAATAGCCAAAAAACGTGTTTTTGTATGGGAGCCATCACACACACACACACACCATCACAGTCATTTACTTTCATTAACTCATTGCAACTTAACCTGAAGCCATAGACACCCACCACAGCAATTTTTGTTTACTCACCTACCACACAAAGGCGAATATCAACAAAAAAATCACTGCAGCAACAAACTAAAACCCAAATCCCTTGTTATTTCTGAAAGAAACTAACCTTAGGTATCTTTATTTATAAACAACCAGCAAAATAAAGAAATGAAACAGGAAAGTATACACGCACAATGAAGTAGGCACGGAACCTTTGTCCAACTTAGTTCCGTGCGACGTCATGTCGATTTTTTGTGACGAAGGATGTATTTCGATATATTCTATTTGTTGACTTGTGGACATTATGTTTGCGGGGTAAGACTTACTGGGGATTTAAGAAGTGGGTGCGGAAACTAAAAATAACAAACATGTATTGATTTCTCGTATCGTGTAACGACTTATTTACTCTACTTAATACACCATTGTACTTATTTGTTTTATACTTTGCAAGGTACATAATCTAACTTTTGAAGACCTCTGTGGTATAATTGTCTGAAGGTCTTGAAGGTACTGAAGGTCTGCCTGCGACGCAGTAGGTTGCGGGTTCGATTCCCGCCTCGGGACAAATGTTTGTACGATCTGCAGACATTTGTCCAGGGCGTTCTGGATGTTTTCTATGTATAATAAAAAATATCTATCTATTTAGTGTATTGTATTAAGTATATCAGTTATCTAGTACCCATAACACAAGCTCTGCTTAGCTTGGGGCTAGATAATGCTGTGTGAATTGTCCAGCATTATTTATTTATTTATTTATAATAGACTACGGTCTGAAACGCAAAAGTCACGGGTTAAGTAAGTGCTCTTTGAGTGAATGTACTTAAGTTTTATCCCATTGAGAAATATATTTCTAAAACCGTGAAATCACTAAAGCAACCTACTTCGAAGTAAAACGCAATACTTTCACATGAAGTGACAGAGTAAGAGAAACCCTCAGAATATCCTAGTCATTTTTCAATAACCCTAAGTGAAACTAACACTAAAATATAAGAGAGCCAAGTTGTGAACCAGTACTTTGTTACAAGAAAGCCTTGTCACCAAGTCCGGCCACAAAAAGAAAACAAGTGAATCCAATTTTTCAAATAAAGGTTTATTCCACTTGCGCCTTTTCCGGGCCGTCACGTCGGCGTCACTTCGCCGTCACGCTCCCGGACGCGACAAAACTCCGCTCCTTTTATCGCAAACTGCGGGTGACGTGTGTCGACGGCATGACGTGTTGCTGCGTCACGTACGTCTCGCGAGAGACAAGTAACACTATTGAATCTGTAATTACGTTTTGTTTTTTGTCCATTGGGTGGGTGGTGGGTGGTATGTGACGTTTTTCCAATAGGTTCAAGAGTTTAGTAAAAATGTTTCCTAGTTGTAGATAGGAGTTTTTAGTTAGGTAATTTGATTTCGCTGGCAGCCGCTAACGTTATTGGAATGAATATAGGGTTATCTACATCTATATACCTAATCACTTTGTAACAGGTGTGATTAATGGAGTGAGCAAACTTCCAATAGTAAGAACTAGATATGTATTTAAGGTTTCCGTTAAAATGTATTGCTGTCTATGTGACTCAGGCACTTCTGTGTATTATTTAATAACTACATTACATACTAATCTGCAATGATAATTTTGTACTAGAGCGTAAAGTCATCTGATTTTCATAATTACTAATTCACGTTTCTAGTAAATTATGCTCAATATCTAGATAACTCAGTATTCCGTATTATCTGTTAATTACATAATCGCTGGAGCTCAATTATGCTAATAACACCACAATCTCGTGTGACATCTCAGGACATGCGACTGGTGTCCAATTTGACATGTGAATGGTCAATTTGATTCGTGTCACGATGTGGATCAAACGTAACTAAGCCAAGCTTAGTCTGTTGTCAAACTGTTTGTAGGATGACCTCATCTGTGGTAATAATTGTTTGTCAACTGCGTTTTGTCTTCTACAACCTGTATCTTCAACATCAGCTCATATAACGTCTGCTGAATATCTTCCCCCAAACAAGAGTCAAGTACAAGGCCAATTTGTTAGCAATTAGTCCAAAGCGCGATTCGTCCAAATAGACTTCAAAGGTGAAATAAAAAATGGCAAATCTAAAATTTTACTTTTACGTTAAACGTATTTCATAAGTTCCACAAAATGTTTTATATTGGTACTTTTGACGTGACAACGTCTTATAATTCGATAGAACCGGCTGCACGCACGAAAAAACATGACGTCATGCGGCGTTACCTCAACATGACGTCATGCGGCGTTACCTCGCTCTGAGGCGTTCCATGTAAGGCTTGAAGTGCAAGCGAGAGCGCTCGACATCCGTCTCTCTCCTACTTGAGTGAGCGATGCGTCTGCGTTGTCACGTTCAACTATCGTCAGTAAACCGACTTTACAGACAACCAATTTTTTTTATACCACCAAGGTAGGAAACAGGTAAATGGCGTTTGCTACTACCCCCACCATCACCTCCCATACTTTAACGAATAAACCTGCTACAGTCGCAAAAAAAAAATAGAAAACCAAAGCTACTAACCCGAGCGGTAGGTTATTATAATTAAAGCTTATAATAAAACAAAGCCAGTCACCGCCCCCGTAAAATGCAGAATAATCTCATCGATAAAACTCTCGCATTATTAAATCATTGTTATTCATGAATTCGCCCGCGAGTAATCAGTTCCCGCGGCGCACTTGTCGAGTTGTAAACAAAGTCATATTTTACCTACATGTATGGAAATCTGCATTTTATACGGATTGATGCATTGCCAATGTTTGTTTCGATAAAGCGGGAAGGTTTGGGATTCGGGAGCAACTCAATAGGCGAGTCTATGAGCTTATTTTCTACGCATAAAGAAATAAATGTTATTGATTTCCGATTTGAGGATTCCACACTATCGATATCCTCAGTTTAGTTCTCATCTATTCCTAATGCAGAAAAAAAATTCATTTTGTTATTTTGGCATGCGATCGATTTGTAATTTTTTGAATCGTACGAGGACACTGGTCAGTATTAGAATTCATTTGTTTTAATTTGATGGGTTCGGCTCCCTCGGCGTCTGTATCATACATAGGCTCGAATGGACATGCGTTCAGCTCTAAAATTCTCTACAAATCGACCGTAAAGCCAAGAATAAACACCACTGCGCACCACTTAAAAGAAAGAAAGAAAGAACGACAAGTATTTATTAAACAGTACATCACAAATAAATAAAAAAAAAAATTGGTTGTCTGTAAAGTCGGTTTACTGACGATAGTTGAACGTGACAACGCAGACGCATCGCTCACTCAAGTAGGAGAGAGACGGATGTCGAGCGCTCTCGCTTGCACTTCAAGCCTTACATGGAACGCCTCAGAGCGAGGTAACGCCGCATGACGAGGTAACGCCGCATGACGTCATGTTTTTTCGTGCGTGCAGCCGGCTCTATCGAATTATAAGACGTTGTCACGTCAAAAATAAAAAGACTACTTAGTAACACCACAGATATTATAATACTATACGTAACACGTACAAAAAACAAGTGAACATTAATACTAATACAATACGTAAGTAACTTATCCGAAAAGCTCAAAAGCACGTTTGGAACACCAAGCACACACAAATACACGTCCATTAAATATGATTGCATCGCACTGAAAGCTCAAAATCAATTTAATTTCGTACCCGGAGGCAAACGTCAATAATGCACTCTCGTGTGGTCGGCACGCAAAGTTCTGTGATTACTTAGCAATCCAGCTGAATTGCAAGTAAGCCCCGGGAGAGCGGATTATTTATCTCCTTCCTGTTATGAACTCCTGGTACTTCACAGTTGAGACGTGCTTGAAACTAAAATCATTGAGAACTCACTTGTCTAAATCTATAGATTTTTCGCGCTCATCTAACACGCTACTAGAACCAATCGTTTTCCAAATCGAATTTTTTTTTTGGTACAGACCGTAAAAATATTCGTTGCTTCCATTATTCGCGCTGGTATTGAGAAAAAACTTCACCCAACTTGTAAAAATATCCAACAAGCTTTTACAGAAAATAAAGCGGATAATATTGTACCATTTTCCGGTCAATTACTATTAAGCGGAAGGAAACGTAGATATTTCAAGTGGTTGAACGGCAACTACTAGCTGGACAAAGAAGTTTCCACTCAACTCGGGCAAAACAAGTCGCGGGCTAAGTACAGCTAGATCGCTACGACGTAGCAGGCGTAGGCCAAGTGCTACGGCGTAGGCTTACTGCTACGGCGTAGGTCCTAATTCTACGCCGTAGGCCATTCGATACTACGACTTTAGACTAATCTAAAAAGTCTCGTCAAATACCATGAATACTTTCTTAAGGTAATAGATCGTTTTTATCATAATTTACTTAATACATACTAGCATCTACTCGCGGCTTCGCACGCGCTTTCCCTAGCTCAAATGTAGGTTGTCCATCCCGGGGGGATACCATCCAAATCCCAGTTAGTTCGGTTGAGCCGTTTAGGTCAGACCTATGCCTGACTGTGAATTTCGGAGTTTTAATACTCGTACGGATTCCTGACTCGGATTGTATGGATTCCTGAAAAATGCCAGGATTCAAGTTTATTTTTTAAATTTAACCGTGATACAATTGGTTAGGATAAATCAGTCTATTCTGGTCCAGCTTTTTCATAATAAGCTATGCGAGGCTTAGTTTGAAATAAAGTAGCATGGACTTAGGTCGTTTTGCGCAAACACGCCCGCGCCACGTCCGGCAATCTCGAAATTGCATCAGGGTGTTAAGCGATTAGTAAGTAATCAGCATGTGATTTAACATTTTATTCTACGAAACTTGTGACTTTAAATAAAAGATAACTATTGGGGAGAAGAATAAATTTATAAGAATTGGTGCGGGCATAGTTATCAGTTCATTAATTCTTCACTTGCTTCTCCTACAAGGCAAAGGCCCATAAGAAAAGGGTAAATATATATTTTCAAAATATTTTAAAGCCAGGCCTGTTATAAACTCCTGGTATTTCTCAGTCGAGTCGTGCTTGAAACTAAGACTGAGAACTCACTTGTATCTAGATTAGAAAATTACTTATATGTACCTATTGATTTTTCGCACTCAAACACTAAAAATAGCTTTCCAAATAGCATTAATGTCTTGGTATACTAAAGACCGTAAACATATTCGGAAGAATATTTTTACAGATATTTTGACATTTTAGGTTTTAAAGAAGCGTACTTCTATTTAACCTTATTTTTACACCCCGTTTAACGTCATGAAGTTGTTTTGCGAGCAGTTGAGCTGTTTGTTTACCGACTTCTGTATGGTTACAAAGCTTGGGCTTGCAGTCACAGCTTTGATAAACGCGAAGGATATACTAAGAGTTTTGTTAGATTTGGCTAACCATTTGTGGCTTAGGGATGAAAGCCAAAAGCCTACTTTTTTGTGCCGAGAAAATAATAGAAATTCATTAATATTTTTTTCTAATGCCTCTGGGAAATGTGAAAAAAAGACAAACTGCGTTTCATCTGTAAAACGAACGTATACCTAGTTCAAGTATTACCTACGTAATAACTGATAACAAAGATTAACTGACCTGTAAAACAAATGAAACAGAA
The DNA here is from genome assembly GCA_963564075.1 of Eupithecia subfuscata. Taxonomy (NCBI): domain Eukaryota; kingdom Metazoa; phylum Arthropoda; class Insecta; order Lepidoptera; family Geometridae; genus Eupithecia; species Eupithecia subfuscata. Next base: position 4,595,111 of record OY751103.1, on the reverse strand, counting down.
TTGAAAGCCGTTACATCCTGTATTTTCTATTTCTATTGTAAAACTAGCTGCGCCCCGCGGCTACGCCCGCGTTGAGATTTATGTTTCCAACTTTCTTATTTTTTTTCTTTCATAATAACCTTCTCCTGACAATAACAAACACAACAAAAAACGAATGAGCAAAATTGGTCCAGCCGTTCACGCCTGATGCCGTGACCAAGGGAAATAGGGATTTATTCTTATATATAACTAGCTGCGCCCCGCGGCTTCGCCCCGTGGAAATTTATGTTTCCAACTTTCTTAATTTTTTCTTTCATAAGAACCTTCTCCTGACAATAACAAACACAACAAAGAAAGAATTAGTGAAATCGGTCCAGCCGTTCACGCGTGATGCCGTGACCAAGGAAAACGGGTTTATTTTTATATATATAGAAGAAGATGTTTTATGCCTAGTCATCTCCATGTTCATCCGCTTCAACTTCTTGATTCCCAGCCCTACGATGTCTGACTTGACACTTATAAAATGTGACAGATGGATGGTATCTCCAGCAGGACTGTTCAGACCCTCTCTTAGCGAGTCATCGACACGGAATCTGAGACAGACTCACGCGAAACTCAAATATTTTAGGGGTTTTTAATATTTTCTGCGTTTTGCAAGGAACTAAACTACCAGAAAAGTCGTTTTTTACAAATAGTAGACTATTTTTATGAACCTATGTTGGGTTCATAAATCAAAGTCTACTTTTTGTGACAATAACGTATGATATAATGTAGCTTTTGGTAGTATGTAGTCTTTTAGTAATAATAATAATATAATAATAATGCTGGACAATTCACACAGCATTATCTAGCCCCAAGCTAAGCAGAGCTTGTGTTATGGGTACTAGATAACTGATATATATAATACAATACACTACATAGATAGATATTTTTTTATTATACATTGTTATAAAGCTCTCGTATTATTAACTAGCTGTACCCGCGACTTTGTTCGAAATTGCCATACCTACCGAATAATTTTGTACACATTTAGGGTCTACGGGGGATAGCATGTTGTCATCTTCAATTCCATTCTTTATCTATTCGACATACAGCTACAACTCGGCCAGCGTCAGTCTCAAGAAGTGTCTTACTTCTTTCATTTCATGGTTCCGTTCAGCTGGGGCCTTATTCTGCTAAACTAATAGCTTCACTATGACAGTGGGATCGTTGGTGCTGTGTGGGTTGTTCAGCATTATTATTAATATTATTATTGTTGGGTTTTTTTAGCAAGAAAAATTAATAGCGGATTGGAGTCAGGAATTTGGTGGTGTTACACCCTCGTGCAAAGCACGATACGCCAATTTTCATAAACCGGACCTCTCCGTGGTTTTAATAACATGTTATTGATAAACAAAATCCGTCAAGTGCGAGTGTAACTCGCGCGCCGAGGGTTTCGAATGTTTGTCAATTATATGAACATGTACAAAAGATACCGGTAAGAGACTTCGCTATTTAATGAATATCTAAAAATAGTAGGTACATTTCAGATGGATCGTTCGTCGACGATCTACATACTATAATAAATATTTCAAAAAGTATGAAACACACAGAAATTTCATTTTTTTTTTAAATGTACAAACTGATACCTTTCATTTGATACATCACATGACCCTGAGGTAACTTTTAAAATTTCGACATCACAATTTGTTTGGAAAATGTTCATTTTCATTTTTCATTTTTTTTGCTTTAAGTCTGTACAGGCGCACCAAATGTAAATATTTTAATTTTAGGTTGATAGCTGCGGTAGTTGCTGTGATATTAAAGAGGGAAAAAAGGACAGACTAAGCGAGACCATAAGGGTTTCGAAACCGATCTCGAATCCATAAAGTCTCAAGAAGTGTCTTACTTGTTTCATTTCATGGTTCCGTTCAGCTGGGGCCTTATTCTGCTAAACTAATAGCTTCACTATGACAGTGGGATCGTCACAGAATGTCACGTCTAAATCGAAATTTGTTAAAACATGGGTTCATAGAAAATGTTTATAGCATGATTTTAGTTTCCATAAAACTATTAATAACTGTGCTAATAAAAAAGATACGAGTCTTTGACACTTTCAATGCCAACGACGCACACAGGCTGGGCAGTAAATGCGCTAATCTTAGTGTCGACCTTAAATAGAGGCCTATGTCCAGCAATGACTTGGCTGACTTTTGAGATTTTTTTGCGACAAACTAACGATCAACAAGACAAAATTAAAAGCCCTCCGATGTTTATTGGCTGAACGGATTTCATGAAACATGACTAACAACACTCGTAGTATTTAGAAACTGAAGCTTGTTGAAGCTTGTGGAAAGCCATTTTGTCACTGTAAAATGTATCTCAAGGTCACGAGTCTAAGCCCACATTTTAATGTACATTTTTGTGCTATGCGGTAGGATTGTTGTATTGATGTGCGCAAAGCTTTATTCCAGTAAATTTAAGTTAACCCGAGAGCTGGTGAGTATCTGGCACAGCGCATTAGCATTGCCATACAGCGTGGCAATGCAGCCAGCGTCTTGGGAAGCTTCCGACTGGTATTAATATGGATCAGTTGAGCTACCTGTAGACTGTTTGCAACAGTCTGCAGTTAGCTCAATTGTTTCAATTGTAAATACTAGTATAATTTTCTTTGTGAATAAAGGCTAATTCTTAGTAAAAACCAAGGGGCGCAATAAACAACCCAAAACTAAAGTTTATTGCGCAAACATCGCTTGCCCGGAACTGAAAGCGTGGGCTAATATTACATCCAATCCAATCAAAACTTGTAACACTTGCAGTTTGTGTACGAAACAGCTAACGTAAACTTTATTTGATTAAAAGAACCTTCGAAATTAAATTAACATTGTAATATTTTATTCCAGGAGGTTATTAATAATTTATTAGATTAAAAGCACATTCCAAATTATTATATTTACATTATTAGGGTGTTCTAGCAGAAAGGCCCAGAGGGAATCAGCTTGTAAATAACGTTTTTGGAATTTCGAATATTTTTTATTAGTTTTGCAAAAAAAAATAAGTAATTTTTTCATCATAATCGTGTTCCTTTACACGCACTCTAGCATTATTTAACACTAGACGATCGTCTCGCGATTTCACCCGCGTAGTTCCCGTTCCCGTGGGGATTCCGGGATAAAATATAGCCTATGTCACTTCTTGAAAAGTAAGCTTCCTAACGGTGAAAGAATTTTTCAAATCGGTTCAGTAATTTCGGAGCCTATTCAATACAAACAAACAAACAATCAAATATTTCCTCTTTATAATATTAGTATAGATTACAAAAAAATTCACAAATGTTTTGTTTGTTTTTTTCAGCAAATTTTTTTTTTCTCTTAAAATTATTACATAAAATTAAGTTAATCCTTTGAAATTTCGAAACAATAAAAATAATTTAAGAATAAACGTACAAGAATACAAATAAAAAAAAGTCAAGTCAGTACAAATAAAAATGTAAAAAAAATATGGAATTTCAAAAAATCGTAGAATAAACGTTGACCCCCCCCCCCTTTCGGCTTATTACACCCTTTCTGTGGCACCCTGTATAAAGCCCATATTTGAATGCACTTTTTTGTGATGTGCGGTATAGGTGCGGTTCTGATCTGCGACAAACGAAAGCATTTTGTATCGTCAAAAAGGTTAACCTCCAGCATCGGTACCACAGCTCGACTGCCTCGTTGGTGTAGGGGTCGCGTGTTCAACCGCTGATACTGAGGTCCTGGGTTCATATTAAACCTGTGTCGATCGTGATTGATCGTATCACAAAGACTCAATCGCGACCCGTACGTAACTGATCCCTAATTTTAAAAGGATTCGATCATTCTGGCGTTGATGCTTTTAAAACAAAAGTGAACCTTATGATGGTGACTGTTAGGGAATTATAAGACTGCATGACAGTCAAAAAAGTAAACCTTATGTTGATAGTTAAGGTAGTTTTTCTCGAAAAATACCCGTAACCCAAAACAAACGGGTCTTTCGATAGAATCATGCCTAATTTGCTTGAAAAAGAAATGTGAACCTTATGACGTAACGGTAAGGTAGTTGCGTCCCGACAAATACGAACGACCGAGCGAACGTTTGACTGCACGGCAGTGGCAAGTCCTGGGTCTTCGCGACCCGCGACCCGCGAAACGATCGAGTCTTTTTGATTCGATCTTTCTGCAAGATAGATCGTGATCGAACAGGTCTTGATAAATGATCGATCGACACAGGTCTAGTTCACATCCTGGGTCAAGCCCAAGCTGTTATTTCTATGTTAAGTAAAAATGTGGATTGATAGATAGATAGATAACTCTATAATGTACCACATAAACACAAAATACAATACAGAAGGAAATGCTGAGAATCAAGGAAGTCCTAATACAAGTACCTTATCGCTTTCAGCGATCTCTTCCAGGCAACCTTGGGGGTGACTAGGCATAAGAGAACAATATAGACGGTGGCGTTTGAAAAACTTAAGGAAATAAAAAAAATTATAAATACTTTTTTTAAATGTACAAACTGACCTTTCATTTGATAGCCCACATGACCCTGAGGTATCTTTTAAAGTTTTGACATCACAATTTGTTTGGAAAATGTTCATTTTTTTTTTTTTTTTTTTTTTCTCTAAGTCTGTACAAGCGCACGAAATGTAAATATTTTAAATTTCAAGTTGATAGCTGCAGTCGTTGCTAGATATTAAAGAAGAAAAAAGGACAGACAAAGCGAGACCTTATTAATGTCGAAACCGATCTCGAAACTCTAAAAAGCAAGATATTAAGTACCTAGGTATTATAAAATTCTGGTACTGTATATTCTTTAACTAGAGTCACAACTAGTTACTAGTATTAATTTATATCAAGTATTCTCCTAAAAAATATCTTTATTCACAAAGAAAATTATACTAGTGTTTACAATTGAAACAACTGAGCTAACTGCTGACTGTTGCAAACAGTCTACATATAGCTCAACTGATCCATATCAACACCAGTCGGAAGCGTCCCCAAGACGCTGGCTGCATTGCCACGCTGTATGGCAATGCTGATACGCTGTGCCAGATATTCACCAGCTCGCGGGTCACGCGTCGCTTCGACCAGACGCTCAGATAGTTTTTTGAAAACCCGAAAAATAATTTTTCTTGTTCCGTTTAGTATGAAATATAAACGAAACATTCCAACACGTACTCCTCGAACATCCGAGTAAAGTTATTTCATCAATATTCGAGTGCAATCCCTTTAGCGCTGTAACACTACTCCCGGCATTTTGCGGGATTCAATTGAACGTTCAAACATGAACGGGCATGTATGGATTCGACTTCGAGCAACGATTTCGGTATACTTCGATCGATAGGACATACAAACTCTATTAGGTTAATCCCCGAATACTTAAACGCAACTCAGTTGGGGCGAACCTAGCGGTTTTGCTTGTCAAACTAGGAATAGATCTACTGAGAGTACTGACTCACTGGATCCCCGTGGTAAAAAACTAGAATTACATAAATACAACATTTTTTCTTCGGTTCCTAAAACATGAGAAAAAAAAATTATATTATTTAAATATTACTGTTTTGTACCTTATTTAAGTAGATATCTCAGGAACCCTGCGGTCTATAAAAAAGATTTTTGTTTTGATTCGTTGGTTATTACTAATTCTTTGGTCCCATAATACAGTCATAATTATGTTGTGTAGTTTTCTTGTAAATAAGCAAAAACATAAGTTTTGGGCTAACGCCGTTCCAAAAACGTATGCTCCGTCCCGCTCCTATGAACGCGAAATGATATGCCTATCCTTTTCACAAAATGGCGCGCAATAATAAGCAAAGCAAGTCTCAAGTAGCGGGTTTTTGACAGTTTTCAATGAAAATATATGTCAAAAATTCACTTAAGTCGAGCTTAAATCTGAGTTGCGTTCGAGTATTCGGCGGTTAGTTTAGTTCGTCTCTGTATCGTTCTTGATATCGCAAAATCGTTGCCTTGTAGTCGGGGCCATGTATGGTTTCACGATGTGTTATTGGATATGTCCTTTTGTGGGAGGCCAGTTTAACCGCAATCGAAGATACCAAGTTTCTTTGATATAATAATAATAATGCTGGACAATCCACACAGCATCATCTAGCCCCAAGCTAAGCAGAGCTTGTGTTATGGGTACTAGATGACTGATATACATAATATATTACATTACAATACATTACATATTTAGTTTTTTTTTTTATTATACATAGAAACGACCAGAACACCCGGAACAAATATTTGTAGATCGTACAAATATTTGTCCCAAGGCAGGAATCGAACCCGCAACCTCCTGCATCACAGGCGGACCTTCGCCCGCCGCGCCACATCGGTCGTCAAATCGATATTGAAGGAAGATTGAATGAGAGATTGACCATTGAAATGGACAAATAAGAAAGTGCTAAATTTTAAAACATTGTTTGATACATAATGTAGTACTAGGCGAATTACGACTGCGTCGGCCAGTCTCAACGGAGACTTGCTAATGATTAAATATTGCCCGCATGAAAATAACTATACCAATGTAAATATTCAGTTGTAAATGTAATTTTTTGTAGTGTGGTTTGTGTATACTTAATAATATTAGTTTTTATATTTAAGTTATATTTAAGCAAACATATGTATATCAAAGAGGAAAGAAAAAAAAATGAAAAAAAAACAGAAAAAATGTCAAAAAAATAATATTATTAATGATAATAGACAAAACAAAAAAGACAAAACAAAAGAAAAATATTAAAAAGAAAGAAGAAGAATAAGAGATCATAACATAACTTATGTATGTATGTATAACAAAACGACGACACGACCAGACGTGAAGTTGCACTGATCGCTTACGTATTAAATTAAACAGCTGGCTTAAGCAAAATGTTAGCCTAAAAAACGATCCATATCGGAGGGACTAAAGGCAGAACAAACAAAAAAAAAAAAAAAAAAAAAAAACGGAGACTTGCTATTTGCGCAGGACTTATTACAATGGGCAGGGTGTGCGCAAACACAGGTGCACTCTCTATTCCTTTACTCTCATAATCCTGAAAGTTACTAAATTATTCAGTACCAAAATAAATCCTAAACCCCAGCAATTAAAAACCGCAGCAGCAATATTAAGCAATATTAATTTGTCTTGCGTCGTGTCGCCATCAGCGTAGCCGTCACATTGTCGACGTTTGATAAATGAACCCGCGGGATCGTCTTGCGGATTTTCTTTGGATTAACGGATACTGATCTTTAGTTATGGTAGATATCTTTTGAGAACTTAACTTAGTTAATTACAGGCGCATTAATATTAACATCTGCACGCCGTGGAAGTAGATGTAGAAAAATGCATTGCAGGACAAGTTCCCATCGTGTGAACTGCGAGGTGTTGCTATATTATGATGTATGACGACCTCTGTGGCGCAGCGGGCGAAGGTCCGCCTGCGACGCAGGAGGTTGCGGGTACGATTCCCGCCTCGGGACAAATGTTTGTACGATCTGCAGATATTTGTTCAGGGGTTCTGGATGTTTTCTATGTATATTAAAAAAATATCTATGTAGTGTATTGTATTAAGTACTAGCTTCTGCCCGCGGCTTCGCACGCGTTGTTTCTATGGAAACGTTTTGAGGTTATTTCTATCCTATTCTATTTTTGAGGTTATATCAAACGGAATAAATAGTCCTATGTCCGTCTCCTGGCTCTAAGCTACCTCCTCACCAATTTTCTGCCATATCGGTAAAGCCGTTCTTGAGTTATATATAGTGTTACTAACACGACTTTCTTTTATATATATAGATATCAGTTATCTAGTAGGTACCCATAACACAAGCTCTGCTTAGCTTGGGGCTAGATAATGCTGTGTGAATTGTCCAGCATTATTTCTTTATTTATATTTATTTATTTATTTGGATTCGATGATAACTTATACTTACAAAGAAATCTACAATCAAATAATAGAAACAAATTAGAACTAGAATTAACAGTAGAAACAATTGGGCTAACTGCACACTTTTGCAAGCAATCTATAGGTAGCTCAACTTTTACTACAGATAATTTGTGAGATTGAACATTTCTTGACATTTGACTGAAAGAGAAAGATAGTCATCTCGATGTATTGGTCTGTTAGTATAAGTACATCTTTATTCACAAAGAAAATTATACTAGTATTTACAATTGAAACAATTGAGCTAACTGCTGACTGTTGCAAACAGTCTACAGGTAGCTCAACTGATCCATATCAACACCAGTCGGTTGCGTCCCTAAGACGCTGGCTGCATTGCCACGCTGTATAGCAATGCTGATACGCTGTGCCAGATATTCACCAGCTCTCGGGATTGATCTGTTAATATCTGCCTCGCTCGACACCCCAGTACATGAGGCTCGTGGGGTACATGAGGCTACGCATCAGACTGCTTGGCGAACTATTACGGCTTTTGACGATAACATCCGTAGTCAGCCTCAATAATTATAAAATTCGATTGAAGATGGAAACGGGTTCTTTCATGTTGCGTCTCAAGTTAGGTTTTAATGTACAGTCGGCTGCAAAAATATGTGTACACTCCCAAGTTTTCAATTTGATTAAATAGTAAGTGTATAGTATTTGTGATAATTTATGTACCGTATTCTGACGAAGTACGGTGACTACTTTGTACAAAAAACGTGTGCATGTCCTATTATTTAAAAAGTTCCGAGTAAAATAAAAGTTGAAGCTTAACCTCAACTAAATCGAAACCCATAACAATATTATTGCTAGCTTTCTCTTTGGTGAATTCAGCTTTAACCATATCCTGAGTTTAGGCGCTGGGGGCTGCGACACGGTTTTATAGTTATGCGCTTTCCAGTGTTCCATTGTACATTAACTACATCATAATAATATTATTGTATTTGAACAATAAACATTTTAAACTCACATCTCTGCCGTTGAGCAGCCAAGTGAGGTTGGCCGGTGGATCTGCGGGAGGCGACGAGCACTGCGCTCTCAGCGAGTCGCCAGACGCGTACCAGCCCTTCTCTGCTTTTATTGTAGGCTTCTCTGGAGGCAGTTCTGTGGACAATCAAATTTTACATAAGAAAGGTGTAAATTGACAGACAAGAGACGGGATTCAAGAGTCTCATTGACGCATCAATCCCGTTCGCGAATACAGAATAGCTGAAACGAAGCTGTCAATCACCAAGTCCTTCAGTACTTCAGGAAGTGGAGCTGGTTAGGGCCTGGTTATGTAGGGAGACAATGCAGAATACTTTATTCATTTAATTATTGCGTTCATGTCCATTAGAAGGTGTTAACATTTTTAAGTAGAATCTACATGAACCCTGTAAGGGCGTTGCAACATTCTGAGTAAGAGTTCTTAGATATAAAAATAAATGGTTTACATGCAATATTTCCGGTAACGCTGTCATGGCCATCTGTGGTCAACAGCATTGTAGTCATTTTGAAAAAAAGTACATTATTCATTTAGTCCTCATATACATTTGCTAGTTATGATACAGAAAAATTATACACAATCAATCCAATCGTCAAAAATATACACAATCTAACCAATAGTAGGTAAGTTTATCATAATTATTATATCAGAAAAATACCTATTTTTGTATATACCTACTCCCATTTAAGATTTCAGTGCAGATCCTAGGTCCTCCTAACTAAGAATTCGAAGGTTTTAACTGCAAGGTGTTCTATAATTTATGACATTTGTCTCAGAATAGAGCCAATAAGGCGCTTTTTCAGGGGGAGGGGGAGGCCTGCGTCCAGTGGTGGACAAATACAGGCTGTCGACGTTGACGTTTTATCTCTATTGAGTACACAATCCGGTTCAGTTTTCAGAAAATAATCCCAATAGGTAAAAAGCCAGGCGGCTGTTAAAACGATTTGCTGCGGTTTTGTGTAGTTTGCAGAAATCGGCGCAGTTTTTAAAAAACCGCAACAATTTCTAACATGTGTTTTTTAATTTTATAGTTGCTAGGGGTTGTGAAAGACTTTTGAAACTATCATGTAAAAACATGGAGTTTTTGTACGACCAGCTACATAAGGGTCGCCCCTGTACGGATCGCAGAAGCTTGGCAGTGAAAGCGTTAACACTTAAGTCACATATGACAGAAAATGTACCTAGTACATTATATATGCTTAAACATTCACAATTTGTTAAAATAATTAAATTAATTATTTAACGTAGGGGAATTAATAAAAATGGTACGCGATAAATACCCGATAAATAATCACCGTTAAATTCATGATAATTACAATACTATTTATGTGTTTCGAATTCAGTCAATAAACATGCAAACTAAAGTAAGTACGTTTTAAGTGCTTGTCACCATCATCATCAGCCCATATTTGCCCACTGCTGGGTGTACGACATAGGCCTCCCCTAGTGCCATACCTGTTTTCAGCACCCTGTTTTAAGCTTAACGCATCATCTGCCTGCAGTTTTCACAGGTCATCATCCCACTCGGCCGGAGTGTGTCCTACACTGCGTTTGACAACTCGAGATGGCCATTCAATAACACGTTTATCACACTTACATTTTGGATTAGATGGGATTAGATTACTTTAGATTAGTCAGATGTTTAGTTGAGTTAAATTTTGCTATTTACGCAGGCAACCTGTAATTTACAGAGCACTAGCTTAAAGTATTTTGTTTTATAATTTGTATTCCTTGTGTTATCTCTAGTTGGTGGCCCTTAATAAATAAATGAATAAATAAATTTTGTGCAACTTATATTGGTCATTAGTGCTGTGTATCTTTCAGTTTGTTGTGCAAAATAAACGTACAGAACCACATCATTGCTCAACATAACCTGAACCTGGAGACATCACTTCAATCTGCCGTTTTCGATTGCCGTTCTTGGAATAATATTTGCCGTATTCTCGGCGTGACGGCTCGTTACAGCCGCTCTCGTGCTGAGTGTATTGACTTTGCCAGTTCGTTGGAGCCGCCAGCAATGTTTTACTTTTTACTGACGTTTAAAACAAGATGAATATTCACCTTTTGACTGGGAAACTCCGTCTGAATGAAATAATCGAGTGTGATAGTCGATAAAGTAGGTTATTCCCAACTTCTCGCCTGAGACGTGCCCGACGATGGGAATCCAACGTCTCATGAAAAGTATTCCCGACGTCTCGCGTCGCGTTTGTAGCATATTTTCTGACAGTATGTGGGTTATGTGAATTATGTTTAAGCTATACAAATATTTGAATGAAAGAACGATAAGGTAATATTGTTTTAAAAGATCTAGTAGTCAAAAGCTATGTTAATTCTAAGTATAAGAAAAATTAATCAAAATCTTACGGCTCGTTAAATGATAAATCCAAGATCTTTGTAAAACATTTTAGTCACAATGTTATAATTTTTATTGATGTGCTCCTAGCTGAACTTCCTCTACGGCGGCGACCAGTCTCAACGGAGACTAGCAATGTGCGCAGGATATACTATAGTGCACAAGTGTGTACGCAAACACAGGTGCACTCTCAACTCCTTCACCCTCATAATCCGATAGGACGGCAAACCGACACCAGCGACCAGCGGGTTAGCGAGGTAATTCAATTCGATTTATTTCTTAATACCATAGGATCACAAGGAACACTTAGTCAAGTCAAATATGTACTTAGATTAATTACATTTCAAAGCACACAAGATCATAGAAAATAAATAAACAACAGAAAATAATATAAGAGAGCTGCAATAGCATTGTCATTGAGGTAACGGGATGTGACTCCGCCAACTTCCTGACTCCGGGCTACCACTGTGAGTTTTGTTTAATCCCCACATAGTTCCTCACCTGCTCCTCAACAACTTATATTGGTCTACTGCTGGACGCAAGCCTCCTGATGAGCGCCTTAATGGCATTTATCTCAAATAAATCCCATCCCAAAAATGATCCCTAAACTGGGCATGCGAGTTAGGGATCGCAGTTTGGTGGTAGAATTGTTCTGCAGGGGGCGCTGCTGCCCGCCCTCGGTGGATATTCCTCAGTTGCCTCTTACGACACCCGCGGGCAGAGTTGGGGCGGTGCTAATTCTAAGCCGGTACCACACAGCTCACAGCCACATTGTTATTGTTCAACAAATAAATATCTTACACAATACATCCACTGATAAGAATCGCTTTCATATAAAAATAATCAACTTTTCACCCCATATACGTATTTTAGCTGGAGAGGATTTGAAATTGATAAGCGTAAAATATGCTCCGCTCATGTCAAAGATACATTATTGGATATATTGACGAGACACGAGCTGAAAGAACATAATTTAGGAAATTGAAAGGTGTTGAAAGCTTTTCAAATAAGAACATGAAGCTTTGTACCAATTTATGGTACAGACAGATTGGTGCCGTGCTCAAAAACCAAAGTTGTTAACCGTGAAACTGAATTACTTACAGTAGGAACGTTTTATCAGCCCTTTTAAAAATGTCATGTGTTTTCTTTGATGTGTCTATCATATTATTTTTGGTGTCAGACGTGGAATGTAAATTGAAATTATTGAAAAATATTTTACGGAAAAAACTTTTCGTTCAAAATGTTTTAATAAACACGGTTCACGTTTATGTAGGTAGAGATTAGATAAAAGTTGAATGAAAGGAATATAAATTTTATATCATTTCACTGTTTTGTAAATTGTGACGAATCCTGATTAATATAACCTTTATAAGGCGAATAATAACATAACCTTTTTAAGGCGAAAGTTTGTGAACATGGTGAAATTGTGAAATGTTTGGTCGCCAAAACTGCTGAATGGATCAGGCTGAAATTTTGCCAAGATATAGTTTTAGATCTAGAATAACCTGCAGGCTACTTACGAACAAAGCTGAGCGCAGAAACAGAAGCGAAGAAGTCTTAAAACAGTAGAGAACTACAATTAGATTTCAGTCAAAGTTACAACATTGAAAGAAAAAAGAAGAAAGAAAAATATTTATTCTATCCTTATAAATACATACATAGGTACAGACTTACAGACTAGCTAGGTACTGTAACTTAAATTAAATTATATACACAAGAACAATAGAAAAAGACAGAAAAGTTGTAGGGTAAAAGAGGGTCACCACCTCAGCATGTGTAGTAGCAATCGGCTAAGCCTAATGCTACGCTGGTTTTTAGGTAGAGAACAGGTGAGTGATTGTATTTTTAAACCACGGTTCGATGCCATCTAAATCCTGTTCCATCGATTTGTTTCCACCGCCGACGACATTCAAAAGCGAGCAAACAGCGAAACATTGATTAGAAAGGTCTGGGTTCTAATTGAATTCTGCAAAGAAACTTGCGCGTTCAAAGTGATTTAATTTTGAGTGTGATCAAGGTGAACTTTTCCAGTATTTTCATTTCTTTGTTCTAAATATAGCGTAATTCAGAATAAAGATTTTAAAATACAATTGAATTTAGTTACCTACTATTGTTTCTTAAACGGTCGACAGTGACGAATTTGGTTTCGTATTTTCTCAATTGAATTAAAAAAAAATATTTCATTAGTCTAGTCTAGATTGAACCTATTGTGGAACGTTAGTAATAAACTTATCCCAGTCGAAAATTAACAGAAATGTCGCGAATTCTTCTAAAACAGCTTTATCTTATCTTTCCCTTAAATATATTGTAAAAAAACACACGTAAAAGGTTTTTTCTCGTCCAGAGCGCGTGTTCAAATACAATTCCGTTTTTCCGATACCTTTGTTTTTGATAAACATCAGGGGGCAACCCTCGCGCAATCGCCTCGCTGCTCGCCATAAGCAATCATCTAGGAAAGAAAGGGGCACGTGACTGCTTCCATTGCCATGCAATTGCTTAGGTAACATAAAAATGTATTAAATAGAAGCGCAACTTAAATTCATTTAAGTGTCGTAGTAAATCCAAGCGCAATGGTGACGTGGCTGCTTTTATGATGAGCGATTTTTGAAGTGAAAACTTCTTTAGCGGCGCTGAGCACTTTTTTTGTATGGGTAAAAACTTTCAAACTCGCGTCAGGGTCACGTGATGCTGATCGAAAAAGCGTAAGATCGAGTTTTCACTTCTGCCGGCACTCCCGGAGTGCTACCTTTTTTTTGCTATCACTATTCTGTGCTATTTGTTTTAATATAGATATTTTGCTTAAACCTACCTGAATATATTTTTTTACATTAATTTCTACTGTTAGGTTGATCGTATGTTGTTATTTTTAAAACAACCAGCTCGCGTAACAGTAAATCAGAATTTTATTAGTATTTGGACACAAAAATATAGTTGTATGCATGTTTTAAGTTAGTTTCACTTCTTATTTCCTGTTTATTTCATTGAACCATATTTCTATAATAACCTGCATTCAGTGTCAACGTCATCTTATTGACATTAAAATGAAAATCATGTTTCTGTCTACGTCGGCCTATTTGAATAGCTTCTAATTTGAATACCGCCAACTGTCAGTTTATCGCGATAAAAGGAATTTTTTAGTATGCAGACCGAAGGCTAAGCTAACTGAATTCAGGCTAAGCATGTATAGTTGAAGCAGGTTTCATACATGTGTCTCAGAGGGCAGTATATTCGCAGCCGGAGAGCCAGGCGTAGGAGAAGCCCATCTCCTACTCCCTTAACAGGACCACTGGCTGCAGAGTCGGGGGACCCTGCCGTCGTTTTCAAAGTGCCGTTTCCGCATTTCGAAGTTTCCACGTAACATTGGGTTGGCGTGACGGAGACCTTTAGATCGAGGAGGGACCCGTAGTTGCGGGCCGACGCCGTTTGGACTACGGAAGAGTGCAAACCTGTCCCTGCGGCCCAGACATAAGGCGTGAGAAGAAAAAACTCCTGGTGGTTTTAGTCGGTATCAGGAGTCTGACATAATCTTTGGGTCCCCCCGGGCCTGGAGATATCCATAAAGGATTTCCGAACGTTTAAAAAAAGGTTTCATACATGTGTGCAAATTGCAAATTATGCTATATAGGAAGTATAATTTTAGAAACTTGTATCTTTGCCGTATTTTAGGTAGAAAATAATTTTGAACAACGTTTATATCAAGTTTATAGGTAAATTTAGCTTTATATATAATAACTAGGACGATTTATTTGTTGTTAAAATATTATTATTCGTGGTTACTTATAACACGTCAAGTAGAGTAAACACATTAACCGTTATACCTGAGTTAGTTATATGTAAATAAAATTATTATGATTGGTTTTTCCACCTCTCTGATTTTAACTAGATTCGTCTATTAATTTGCTTGGTTCATTGCTGGAAAACATAAAATAAAATTAAACTTCTAATACCTTTCACTGTGTAAAAGTAACAGGCCATTTTGCCAACGCACTCAGCTGTTAAGAATGTTCTTGACTTATTGTACCTTTACTATTTCAAAACGAGTCATTGTGAAATGGCGTCTGCAATTTCTGCTTCCACCATTCACTATTTTCATTTCAACGACTTATTTCCAATGAATGCTTGTAAAATACAATGTATAATAATAATGTATCTGCCTGTGCCTTTGTAAAACTGACGTGGCGTGAGTCGTTTACTCGGTAGAGGAGACCAGGGCAAAACAGAATAGTTAAAAGAAAAAACTAGACTAACTATAACCTACTAAGACAGCTACGTTTATAAATCAATTATAGTATTTTTTTACAAAAGTTTGTGTTAACCAAAAAGACAAAAAAAAAATGGACTGTGTGTTGGGTGTAAATATCTATCTATATCTTTTTATCTATCTTGCTCTACTAATCTAACCCAACTCCAAAGGATTTACTAAGAACGCCTCTTTCACTGGATAAAAATCATAAAAGGTTCCTCAAACAACATTAGGTACAACACAACACATGTAAAGTGTACCCAAATCGCGGAAAAAGGAAAACAATCCAAAATAAAACGGGTATTACGGGCCACCTTTTGAAGAGAATGTAAAAACCACTCAAGCGACAACGTAGAGCATTGTAAGCAGTATTTCATGTGCACGGACAACACCAAAGACAATATTAGACATTGAAATAAACTGTGGATTGGCGAGCATTATTTATTTATTTACCTAGGCAGGTGATTGTTAGTGGCAAGGCACTTTTTAATTTTTTTAAATTTTAATAGACCTCGTTTGACAACCACAATTTCACCTGTGGTAAAGTTATTTTTCTTTTGCTAGTGGACATAAAAAGAAGTGAAGAGAAAATCAATTAACACTTTTATTTTCTTATTTGATAATAATTTATAGTTAAGTATTTGACTTGTTTATTTATTTGAGCTTATTTTGTAAGTCTCAATAAATAAACGTTATTGGTTTCTGATTTCTATTATTTTGACTTACCAATTTTTCAAATAAGGGAAATAAAATACAATGCTTATGCATTGTATTTATTCGTCTGGAGGTTCTTACAATAATGTGAATTTTATTTATTACTTTCTTTGATTTTTTTATTTTTATTACTTTCTTTTTATTCATCATCAAAAGCCGTAAAGTGCACTGATTTGCATAACTAATTGGAAATCTAACTGAATTTTGATATTGCTAATAATAATCTATACTTTTAAATTCATACAAATACCTGGAACCTTTTCAGTCGGAGATGGGAGTTAATATGCGATAACTTAGTTTTTTGAACTATTGCAGTATAAGTAATATCGTTATACTTATTGTTTACTAGCTTCTGCCGGCGGCCTCGCACGCATATTTTCGGCACAGATATTATAATACTATACTTTTCGGTATAATAAGTAGCTTATTATCTAAGTTAGACTTTGCTCTAAATGTACGCCAAATTTCATCTTGATCTGTTCAACAGTTTTGGAGATCCTAGGTAACAAAAATTCAGAATTCACAAACTTTCGGCTTTATAATATAGTTGGATAGGATGTTTCATGACAAGAATTAAGTACATTATTTTGTATTGTATTTGTACTTTGCTTTGCGCTACTGTTCCTAACTCTACATCGCCTAAGGTTTTCCCAACAAGAGACTTTGAAGCAAATGCGGGGGATGAGAGGACTCCAGCGAATGTATTATGTAGTAGATCTGTTACCGGTTAGCCGGCAAGGGGTAGGCAGTGGCTTAACTCTTCGGTCACAGTGAATGCCAGAACTACACAAGATTTATAGCCGGATTGCTAAAGTAGCTTCTTGTATACGGCTGTCGAATACATAACTAGCAATGGTAAAAAGATTATGCACTTTGTCAACATTATTTACTAATTCGAAAGTTTAGATGTTTAGATGTACAGATAGATGGATGTTTGTTACCTCTTCAAACCAAAACTACTAAACGGATCGATCTGAAATTTGGCATGCAGGTAATTCTAATCTTGGAATCAAACATCTACATTCTATCCCATATATCAGTTTCCATGGGACAGAAAACGTTTCCATAGAAACAACGCGTGCGCAGCCGTGGGTAGAAACTAGTTATCAATAACTGTTATTCATAAATGGGGGGTTTACTATACTCTGTAGTTGGTAGTTTCCCTACAGAAAGGCAACTTTCCACATTCACAGGCTGAGTTAGACAACTGGGTAGAGGCTTTTTAATCCCGTGTCCCACCCTACGATCCTCCAGCGGTAGTCTTAAACTTCACGGTTCTGTACCCTATGCCGTGGACGCCATTCAGTTAGCACGTAAGTCCACAGGTCATCTTGTTACTCTTCTATCTACAACTGGATATACAAATTTGTCTATTTTAAACGTCTACCCATCCCCATATCGATAGAAGGGTCGGTAGCTTTTGGATCGAGTTTTGGACTACATATCGAGGTAGCCAATCCGCCTAGAATGAGTAGGCGAGAGGATGGTTCTCCATTCTTTCTCTGAACGAATCTCGGAACAATAACGAACGAATACTCCTTTCGATTAATCTCGCGTCCTCGCGTCATCTTCAGTGAGGCCGCAGAAAACTGATATATCCCGCTCACTCCAATGACACGTTGCGCGAGCGAGCGGAACACACGATTGTTCGAATCGAAGCGCACCTCGGCTCAACTTGGCTGCGGACGTCGCTTCGGTTCTCCTCGGTTTTCTTCGTCAAAAAGTGTCGTTACAACTATTCGTATGATTTTTTTCCGTCTAGCCCCCTTTCACAACGCGCGATAAGGAGCTTCGTTCCAATTATAGAAAAAATATGTTCCTCTCTCTTGAGAGGAACATATTTTTTTTATAATTACGGCTCAGGCTCTTGCTTGTGATCAATTTATTGATACCTTCTGTGACATTGATATTTTCAATACTTCATTGTTTAAATTCCGTAATGATGTTATGTTTAGCCACTACAACCGTTATTGCTACTCTGTATTTGTTTTGGCGTTTATCATAATTATGTTTAGTTGTACTTTTTGTTTTTCTTGCCCCTTTAATGTTTTCTGAGGTGCACCATCACCATCATCAGCATATATTAGTCCACTGATGGACATAGGATTAATGGATGGATGATAAGATAATGATAAGTCTGGATGTATGTACATACGCCATCTAGAATAAAAAATCAAGCTGGCTTCAAAAGGAAACATACGCTCAAAGCGGCAAAAATCGTTTATATTATTATACTGCAGCTTAATATTCATTTCATTTAGAACCTAGTTAATTGGAACGTTAAACTTCCCATAACCGGTCACTGTACAACAAAGTAAAGGTTCACTCGTTAGTATTCGAACTTTTATCAGAAATATTGTTTACATCTGATTATTATCATCATCATAGGCCTATTTAAATCTACGAAAGATGTACCATCTGGCTAAACTCCTAAAATTATGAAATAAAAATAACTCTACATTAGCTTTCTTATTTGTGTGTTTCTCATCCCAAAAGATCACAACACTTACAATAATATTAATTTATGCAAAAACAACTCTGTCTGTTGGTCTATCTGTCTGTCTGCCTGTCTGTAACCTTTTTAAGATGAAGCAGCTGGACGGGACCTAGAAAAGGATAGGATGCGTGCGAAGACAAATTTTTATCAAGAAAAAAGGTGTGCAACTACTCTATAATTTGACTTGCTTTGTTTATTGTAGGTGCTCTAGAATATAGCTATGAAATAAAAATCAAATAAAGTTTATAACTTTTGTCTTACAAAGTACACAGAGTAGTAAATTTTTAAACTTTATTATTATAAATAAAAAGAGGTAAAAAAGAAACTAGCACGGTTATACGATAAAGATAAAGATAAAGATAGTTTATTTGCTTGAACACAATGTGGGTAAAACAGATGTTAATAATTTTTTAGTTTCAATTATGTTCTACTAAGATTAGCATGCTACGGTAACTCAATGTTACTAAAAAGCTTCAAAACAAAACTTTGAGTTTGACTTTAAAATCACGGCGTTACTTAGTTTTAATTGACACGTTATTTGATAGTTGATTTTAGTTACTTAGATAATTTAATAAAGGTTATCTGGAGCCTGTCAGTTGCACTACTGGTTTATTCCTTACACTGTGCCTTCTGCCGCTCCAATTATATTATAATGATAAATTCAATATCGTGAAACAAACTGGTAAATTTACTGACTGATTTAATTTATTAACTGTTTTGATTTATATTACCAGAAGGCTTGGTGCTACTGGTATTTCAAATTAATAATGTTTACGTTTGATTGTAGGTACCCATTTTCGTGGAATATTTTGTGCAAATGGTAAGTAAACAGTTTTTCATAGGGTATTTACTTATTCCATTTTAGTAACCAATTATTTGAGGGCCCTAATTTTATTTTAATATTTGACATTCCTTCATTGCCGTTTGTAACGAAAATATTATCCATTTGCTTTTCCCGCGATGTTGCACGCGTTTTTTGGAATAAAATTTAATAAAATCTTTATGTGCGCAAAATTTCAGCCTGATCCATTCAGTTGTTTTAGCTTTGACTTCGGCCAAACTTCTTTACAACAACACAGCGACAAAAACGCTCGTTTTTATAACATTAGTAGCATTTTCATACCTTGGCTTTTGTAACTCGCTACAGAAATAAATATTTTCTTTTCAATGCCACGTCATGATCACGTCACCAGTACTTTCTTTGTAACCTTATTTCAAAAGGTTGTTTTTATTATTTTATTTCAAAAGTGTTCTTTGTTTTGTATCTATCAAGTGTCTAATTTATAACCTTGATATAGTTTTGATGAATAAACTCATTTAATTTAATTTTATTTAATTTATTTTGTATATTTTTTTAAAGAATATCGTGATTGAAAGAAGAAACGCGAATATTTACATAAATCATGACACTTTAGAATATTTACATAAATCATCGAGGCACGGGGGTGTAACAGCGCCAACTTCCTGACTCCGTGCACAGAAAAAAATCACAGTAGCCACTGTGAATATTTACTAGAATAACCCCGATAAAAACTATTGGCGTGACCCCGGATTTGAACCCAGGACCTAATAATCAGCGGTTGAACAAGCTGATCGCTAGACCAACGAAGCAACGAGGCAGCGAGTAGTATTTTTTACAGCAATCTGAGAAAAGCTAAGTAGAAATAAGTTCCTGTTTGACATCAATAGCTTCCCTTCAACTGTCGGCAACTCGAATAAGCTCTTGCCGACCCTGCCGCAAGCAAACACAATCTTTATTTAAAAAAAAAAAAATATTTTGATGAAGCGAAACTAGTAAATAAAACCCGTGAGCTGTTTCTTTTTATTTGAACTTCACGCGCAATGAAAGTTGGATATTAAATACGGCGGTGGTTATGTAATTGCTAGGGGGATTTTAATAAATTATTGTATAGAGTGCCACGGAAACGGTGTACTTAGCCGAAAAGGGGTGATTCTGGACATCGAGGGGGGTCTACGATTTTTTGTACATTTTATAATTTTTTGTAAAAATTTGAGACATTTTTTCTTCGTATTTGTGTTCCTTTACGTGTATTCTAAAATTATTATTATTGTTTTGAAATTTCAAAGGATATACATAATTTTTAGGGTTCCGTAGCTCAAAAGGAATAAGTAACCCTTATAGGATCACTTTGTTGTCAGTCTGTCTGTCCGTCTGTCAACCCCCTTTTCTCAAGAACGTGTAGAGGTATTGAAATTAACATCAAATACGATTATCAAGTCCGTAACCTCTTGGAGCCACGATTAAGTAAAACTTCTAGGTCAACGCAATCAAAAGGTACAGTCGTTTATGTACAAATATTTTGAAATTTCCATGGGAATCACCTGCACACAAAACCAATATTCCCGTAGACTTAGAATCATGAAATTTGGCAAGACGCAAGGTCTTATAGCACAATTAAAGGAAACAATTCGAAAACAGTAAATTTGTAGTTTATTAACAAAAAAAAAATTGGTTTCTCTCCCTTGACCAAAATATACAGGGTACCTACTTCCCGTTGGCCTAGAATCATGATATTTGGCAAGAAACAATGTCTTACGGATATTTATATATACGGAACCCTTAGCACGCGAGTCCGCTCGCACTTGACGTTTTATTTTGTTATAATTACATTAAAAAACACTGGTATAAATGAAAGAGAAAAAAACATGATAAATAATTGTGAGTTAAATAATGCAAGACTGCGGCGTGTAAAAGAACATGAATAGGAAGAAATAAAAACTTTATTTATTAACATTTCTTATTCACAAGTTGATCTCCTCGGGGTCTAGAATCACCCCCTTTTGGCTTAGTACACCCTTTCCGTGGCACCCTGTATAATTAAATCTATTAAGCGTTGAATTAACTTACAATCTTGTGTCTGCAATAAACAATTATTATATCTAATATATAAAATTCTCGTGTCACAGTTTTCGTTCCCGTACTCCTCCGAAGCGGGTTGACCGATTCTCATGAAATTTTGTGAGCATATTGAGTAGGTCTGAGAATCGGCCAACATCTATTTTTCATATCCCTAAGTGATTTTAAATTTCAACGCGGGCGTAGCCGCGGGGCGCAGCTAGTTATTATTATATTATACAAGAATTGGACCGGCCTAGTTGACGAGGATACGGCTTCAATTCTCGCTGCATCGATGATGGTGTATGCTTTGTGGTATATGTACGTGTCCTTGGCTTTTGGGTAGGTATTGCATTGTTCTTACAAAATCAATGCATTGTGCCTCATGGACAAAATATGTCTGACTCAATAAACTTTTTATTTTATTATATAATATTGGAGAAGGTAACTATTAAAATTTTCAATTCAACTCATAGACTCATGACAACCTCTGTGGCGCCAGTATGAAGGAATTATTCCCATCTGCTCAATTCCTCTAGGGGGCCAATCGCAAAAAAAGTTCTATCCGTCCCCTTTTTTGCAACGATGGGACATATGAAACCTTTATGACCACCTGAGACGCAGAAGACCTGCAACCTTCTGCGTTGAAGGCGGACCTTGGCGGTACTATTCCGGCCTCGGGATGATTCTTTGTACGATCTACAGATATTTGATCCGGGTGTTCTGGGTGTTTTCTCTGTTTATTACAAATATCTATCTCATCTATCTATTATGTATGAATAACTCACTCGCAGTGCCTTCAGTTATTCCGTGATCATGGCGCATGAATCTGTACCGAAAAAAAACTCTAATCATGGTAAATATCGCGTTGTATATGACTTGAGTGTAAATATCTATCCATTTAATTATATCAGTTTAGCAAGTACACATAGATAGATAGATAGATAGACAGATAATTCTTTATTCATCACCTTAACAAAAAACTAATTTTACACGAAACATATAGAGAACAGCAATGGAACTGGCGGCCTTATCGCCTAAAACGATTTCTTCCAGGCAACCAAAGACAAGAAAAACACATAACACAAGCTCTGCGTAGGTTGGGGCTAGATGATGCTGTGTCAATTGTCCAGTATTATTTATTTATATATAATTTTATCTAATTTTTTAAAGCTTTAGCAGCTTAGTTTATAAATTAAATAGGTTTTGTGAAATCTGGAGCATTATTTAGATCGACACCTAAACCTCTACCTATATCAATTTTGTCCTCCTACAGTTCCCAAACTTTGCTCTCACTTTGATGAAAACTGAACCCAAACACATTGTGAACAAACCGTAATTTAGCTAAACTCATATTTTGAGTCTCTCTCGGAACTGTGACGTCACATGGCCAAAAGGCGAAGGTTCGCTTTGTAATTCAAATCCGGCAAGGTACGGTAGGGTGTTAAGGCGATGCGATATTTAAATAGAAGTTATTAGATTTCAGGAGTAACCTTCTATATTTTTGGTTAAACCTACAAAGAAGGCTAGATAGGAAAAAAATTTAGGCGTATAATCTACATAACTAAATATAAAAAAATATTGCTAGACCATCCACACAGCATCATCGAGCCCCAATGTAAGCAAAGCATCAGTTACCAAAATCAAAATCAAAAACTCTTTATTTCCATAAATACAATAAATGTACACTTAGAAAAGGTCAAAATATAAAAGTAAACACTGACACGGAAATAAAGTGACATTTTTGATTTCTGTCGCTTCGATATGTAGACTAAAGTAAAGAAGCGACGAAGAAACCTTTAGCCTGTTATTTGTTATTTTTCGAGTTGGAGCAAAACCCGTCCCAAGCTTTTTTATCCTCTAGATAATCTGATATTTTATAGTAAACCTTTATGCACAGCAAGGTTTTGACAATTTGTTTGAATTTATTTATTTATTTATGATGATGATGATGATGATGATGTATCCCAACCGATTTCGGCTACGGTGACTGTGTTACTGGGCGAGCATTTTTAACTCGGACTATTTACAGGGTGTTGATTGTCTACCCTTTGGTGCGCTCTTTGGTGGCTTGCATATTTATTTATTTATACTCATTCTATAACACAAGGATAAAGAATGAGTAACTGAAATATCTTCATAATACTTATTATTTACAGTAAATTATTTTTATTTAGGATTTAAGTAGCGTTGTGAATCTGCAATCATTTAAAAGCAATAACTAACCTACCTACCTATCTGGCAGACAAGCTTAAACAGAATATAATGACAGTATTGTTTTTGTATTTTCCCACTTCTGGGGATAAATATCCTTCTCACTAAAAGGTTCTATGTATTTTGAGCTAGAGGTTCAAAACTGAAACTATTTGACGTCCATGTTTACAGAAATAAATAACTAAAATCCTCAGAACTGGCTGTTTCAAAGATCTTTGAGCCTGACTGATTCACAAACGTTCTTTGCAATATTTCCTTTACCACATTTCTAGTAAAAGCATTGAACCCTTACCTTTGTGGCCTGCAACTTTCCTCTTAGCTACTTGAGCCTAGAATGTAAAATAGGTGAAATATCAAACTTGATCGGGACAAGAAAAACACATTTGAGGGCAGGAACTTTTGCATTACGGGGATCAATGGGGTGGGCGGTGATGGACGTAGAGATGTAGGAAACCAGTTAGAAATATAAAAAGCCGGATTATTATTACCCGTGTTCAAAATGAAGCACAGTTTTTTATGACGTGTGGATACCAATGATTTGAATCAATCAGAAAAGAATTTGGAATTGAATTAGGCAATGCTACTACTACCTTTGCCCTTTTGATCCGTTTATCTTGTGTCTTTTATAAATGATAGCTTGTCATTGTGACTTCGCTTCTAGGACTTGACCGTCTTATCATAATGCATAAGCGACATGTCTGTGGCTTCACTTATTGATGGACACGCCACACTAACGGAGAGAGAAACGAATAGTCAACGATGCGCGATGATTCATGATTTTATTACTGTTACTAACTAGTTTCTGTTCGTGGCTTTGTAACTTGCGGTTGTTCTGCGCTTAAAAATAAGAGAGCATCTTTTAAAGTCACACTCTACAAACACAGATGAAAAATATCAGACACTAAGCCACACGTGACGTGGTAAGTCTTGGGCCACGAAAGTGTTAATATATTTTTAGTACATTACATTATTAGTTTGATGCTTTCATATGACCATGAGGCCGAATGTCCGACATATTGTTGAAGTTGCTGTCCGGCTAAAGTTTTGCCGGATAACAAGTTTGATGAGTCCTCGTCCGACCGTATTGAACCCGACCCGGATTAATTGAATTTGCAACTTGGCACAATGAGGCAGGTCGGAGAAATCGCTCGCAAAAATTTAATGAAAAATGTGACTTCAATAACAATGGGCCTGTGTGGGCTTTGCGGTGATTGTTGTCGCTGAATGGTGATTGATTTCAGGGATTTTTGTAGGTACTTATTGTGTCTTTGATAAGGCTTAGAATGATTGGGATTCTCCCACCCACTTACCGCCCAGCCTCAGCAGTGCGACCCGCCCGTGCCCTCTACTTCTTAGAACCGAACCTGGATAAATACATATGTGTATTTAGGGCACTGAACATGTCCTTTCAAGCGAAACGACTACAGCGCAATCATAGCGCACTTATCTAGAGAGTTTTAAAACTTCTATATACATAATGATTATTAACACTAAAATCATTTAGAACTTGATATTTACCATGATTTGAGTTTTGAGCTTTCCAATATTTCGGCACAGTTTCATGCGCCATGATCACGGAGTAACTTAAGGCACTGCGAGTGAGTTGTTATTGGCAGATATATCGATCTACCCTCATTTTTGGTCTTTTGCTTATCATGGTAAATCATGGTGAATGTCCCGTTGTAAATGATTCTAGAGAGTTTTTTCAGCAAGATATACATAACCTAATTATTAATAATTAATTGTAGTAATATTGTGAAGGTACAAAGCTGCACCTTTCCCTTTTGAACGGTTGATATGGCTCTTTAAACTGTATAATCTTGAATATCTGTAACTTGTGAATATGTATAATTTTATCGGATAATTTATTCTCTTACTATGTGTGAAGGCTGCTTAGCTTAATTCTTCGAATATCATGTGTTTAATCTTCTAGATCTAAAGCTTTTTGTTTCGCAAAGATAAATAAATAAAATAAAAAACCGGCTTACTTATGGAATATGATTGAGATCTGTCATACTCTGTACGAATCCTATCTGAGCCGAACAGCATATAAAATTATGCCTCCCATTCTAGAGGTACGCAGATTAGCTAATACCAAGAGCTATTTTAGAGTAGACTAAACTATTACAATATATTTAATGTAGGTATTGTATTATGTATATCAGTCATCTAGTACCCATAACACAAGCTCTGTTTAGTTTGTGGCTAGATGATGCTGTGTGGATGTCCAGCATTATTTATTTATTGTTCCCTAATGCTTTGTGTCTCTATGTTATTTTAAGTTTTGCTGTGTTGTTCGGCTTATAATTTGCACCACCCCAACTCTTCCCGCGGGTGTCGTAAGAGGTGACTAAGGGCTATCCACTAAGGGCGGGCAGCAGCGCCCTCTGCAGAAAAATTCTACAACCAAACTGCGATCCCCAGCCCCCATGCCCAGTGTGGGGATTTTAGACATTACCCCACATGAGATAAAAACTAAGTTGCTTATCAGGGGCAGGCCTGCGTCTAGCACTGGACCGACATAGGCTGTTGAGGTAAGGAGGTGAGGTTATTTTAAGAATGAATGAAGCTGGCAAAAAATCATATTCATCATGGTCACAAGTCAAGTAGGCTTATTGATATTACAGGTTTTCACCTCGTGGTCATTAGCCTACAATAACTGATCATTAATATTAGGTGGTTATACCCACGCTACCAATTGTAGGTACTATTGCAGGTGTAGCGCTGTTTTGCACCAAATTTTTCGCACCGCAAGCTAAAAGTAATTTTAATTGTTTCGTTTCTCACCGGCTCACGATTGTTTTGTAAACCACGGATGTTTTGATGGTTATCACGTAACATCTACCCGACAATTTTTTCGTACCTTCCTGCCATCAAAGTGGCACTTATCAATAAAAAACTCAATTGAACTACCAAGTATTATCAGCTACTTATGTCTCGCACCATCAAACTGTAATCGATATCGCATGGCTCACTTTTATTACCTCGCCATCGCCCGTGACGATTGGCTGCGCTGCAACTTTTGCAGATATGAATTTTCTTATTAGGGATGTGCGGGATGTTCTAGTTAATATGTTTCTGTTAAAAAATCACATCACATCACACTAATAATGCGAAAGTTTTTAGATGTGTCTGGATGGATGGATGGATGGATGTTTGTTACCTCTTCACGCCAAAAGTACTGAACGGATCGGGCTGAAATTTTGCATACAGGTAATTCTAATCCTGGAATCTAACACAGGGTACTTTTTATCCTATAAATCAGTTCCCATGGGCTAAAAATCACCTTTAAACGTTTATTGAAACAACGTGTTCGAAGCCGCGGGCATAAACTAGACTTTAATAAAACAAGCCTATAATATGATACATTTTAGAAATTTAATCTAACTATTTTGTTTTTATAATATTTACATTGTTTTGACTATGTTTTGACTTGATAGAAAAAGCAGAATATGAGGTTATTAAGTACAGCGGCTTCTGTAATTTGTGTGTACGGCTTTGGAGTCTTCATCTGTTCAGCTCTTTTAGGCGGTGACTGTACCTGGCAGCACCTAAGATCCAGCTCCTCAAAAACCACGCGAAAGTTTCGAGTGGG
Source organism: Eupithecia subfuscata (assembly GCA_963564075.1). Taxonomy (NCBI): domain Eukaryota; kingdom Metazoa; phylum Arthropoda; class Insecta; order Lepidoptera; family Geometridae; genus Eupithecia; species Eupithecia subfuscata. Next base: position 4,567,759 of record OY751103.1, on the reverse strand, counting down.
AGAACTCTTCCTCTTTTTCAGTAGTCAGGTAGGTGCCTATCTTACCACAATAAGGCCAATAACACCGCACAAAACTTTCCCACTGCCGTACTGGGGCTGAGAAAAGAATAAAATTCTTCAAGCAAAACCTCGTCTACAATGCAGTCCCAGCTCATCTAGATATTCGAGATCGAGAATTCATAACGGCAAGCGCAATAAAAGTGAACTATCGATTATCGCGTTCGACGGCGCGAGACGCTCCCTCTGATCGCTGATAAATCACTCGCCACTGAATCGAATATGCTCGAATATTCTCGAATAACGGATGATGGCTGCTGATGCGCTCGTGTGTCCGCGGCTTTAGCAAGATTGATCGAGTCGATGTTAGTGTAGGTAGTTGAAATTTTAGTAACGTTTTAGAACCTTAGATTGATCGAGGCGTTCCTCATAGTGCAAAGTTGCATAAGAGCCGTTGTCTAGAATGGAATTATGGCCTCGACCGATCAAGTCGTGTTTTATTTATACTATGTTTAGACTCTACGAAAATAAAACTTTGTGTTGGTGCAGGAGGTTAGTTAATCTGCAAGCACAAGAAGTGAAAAACCTTGAGCTCAAGTGAAAAGCAGTGAAAGCTTAACATGTTGGCTAAGTCATGGCGAGCCTTGACTTGCTTAGACGTTGCGTTGTCACAATCATTTCTCGAACAACGTGCTTTACATTATAATGTAGTAGTTTATCAGTTACCTAAGTAGTACCTACACAAGCTCTGCTTAACTTGGGGCTTAGACGATGCTACAAACGTACAATTTTGAAGTTTTTCGGGCACGTATCGAGGTGAGACAATTACTCCATTGAAAGCCTAGTCGTGTAGGGAAAGGTGGAGGGTAGAAAACCGAGGGGTAGATCGCCTACGAGATGGGGCGATCAGATATGATCTGCCGTAGCTGTTCCCATGCATGAATGCTCTAGAACGACCACCAACAGGGAGAGATGGCGAGGCGATATATCGTGAGGCGAGCAATATCAGCCCATACAACATAAGACTCCTCATGACTACCACGACCGTTCTGCCAAGAACGCTACGAATGAGAAGAAGAAGATAATGCTGTGTGAATTTTCCAGCATTATTTATTCATTTATTATAACTTATGCTACAGAAGGCGCTTTCATAAAGACGTCCCATAAGTTCCTATCTAATGAACTAGCTAGGCTCGTTCTTGCAACGTAGGAAGCCAGCTGTAAAATATTTGAGATTAGATATTAAGGTTATGAGACAGATCCCGCTCACTTCATCCAACTAATGCCGTGAAATGGAGCGCGGGGTCCACGGGGAAATAGCACTGTCACACTTCGATTAAGCACCGGTATTTTTCATTGTTTCTGGAGGGGTTTCTGGGGAATCTAGGTTATCCTTAAAGTGCGGCGTAAATAAGAGCCTGGCGTTTGGAAGGTTATATACTTATCATCATCAACAACAGATAGTCATAGCAACATCGCTACTGTACACTACTATTAGCGACATGCATGTCGTCAGCTTGCCGCATCCAGCATCTACCTGCAGTCATCCCACCTGGCTGGGCGTCCTACACTACGTTTGCCGAGTTGCAGTCCACTCAAGAACACGATTTGGAATTTTACCTTTGACGAAAGAAACTGCAGATGGAGGAAGCTCAATCTCAACAGCCTATATTGGTCCACTGCTGAACGTAGGTCTCCCCCAGATAAGCGCCTTTATTGGCTTTTATCTCATGGGGAGTTATGCCCAAAATCCCCACGATGTTCGGGATCGCAGTTTGCTGGTAAAAATTTTCTGCAGATGGGTGCTGCTGCCCGCCCCCGATGGATATCCCTTAGTCACCTCTTACTACACCCGCGAAAAGAGCTGGGGTGATGCATATTCTAAGCCGGCACCACACGGCACCGGTAAATGAGCGTAATACCTGCAACGACAGGATCAGAAGACTCCTGCAGTCCCACGCATTCACAAGCATGACATAAAACTCCCGCAGTCCCACGCATCCACAAGCATTATAAAACTCCCGCAGTCCCACGCATCCACAAGCATTATAAAACTCCCGCAGTCCCACGCATTCACAAGCATTATAAAACTCCCGCAGCCACGCATTCACAAGCATTATAAAACTCCCGCAGCCACGCATCCACAAGCATTATAAAACTCCCGCAGTCCCACGCATCCACAAGCATGACATAAAGCTTCCAAGGTTCAAACGTTTCGCAAATAAAAACGCTAAGCTGAGAAGTTCGTGTTGTAAACGTAAATATTAGCCGCGCGAGTCACGTCCATATATTGACGCTGGTAGCTTGAGATTAATGGTGCCCTCTTGCGTCATTTGTTCGCTATTTTTGTCCAATTTTCGGAGGAAATCCTCCTTTTTTCGAGGTGTTTTTGCTTGTAACTGGCAATGCGGGTTTGTTGACGGACGGTTATTTTGTTAGGATTTTTGGAATGCTTTGGCAAGTTAGAAAATAGGTTAAAAAAAAACTTACCGGCAGGTGTTATTTCGTCGGCACTCTATTTGTGTAATAAATTTTATATACCTACCAATGCATATAATAATTTTAGTATAAAACCCTCAGACCTGATTTTTTTTTATTAATAAGTACTATATCGTTTAAATCTTATAAGGTTAACTAACGGTAATGTTAGCCAGTTATTACCTATTAAAAAGCTATAATTTGTGTTTTTTATAAATTTGTATTAGGTTTCTATAAATGGGAGCTTGCCATAGCCATAATAGCCACCTGTGTCTATTACTATTAATTTCTACCCATCGCCGTTACATGTGTAGGTTCCACATATGCAGAAAGATTCCGTATTACACAAGTATAATATTAAAAAAATATTTCATCTTGCTGGCATTCAAAATGGCTTACTGTTTCCTCTCAATGACCGTATGACTAAAACTTATTGAAATTTCTACCCAACTTCTTCTGCTCACATCAAATTCTAATTTTGTCGTCTATCTTAATTCATCAATCACTCGATTGTCTACCCTAAACCATTGGAATCAACGTTGAATTTCGCTTATCTGCCCACGTCAATCAGTATCACGAAGAAGAATCGCCGACTTTGCGTCGCTCGCGATGTGTTGACGCACTGACAGACTGACGGATTACACGCGCACTGACAAATGTTAGCAAGCAATCTAGACTTGTAACGAAAAATAAACTCTATACGGACCAAGCACAGAGGAAAATTGCTTGTGTGGATAATCGATTTACTGGTATTTACAATTCGGTAGCTTAGCGTGTTTGGCGCGGTTCTTTTTCAATGGCACGTTCATCGACGGATACGTAGCAGTACGTTCATGTTTGTTTTATTGACTCCACTGTTATAAGTTGGCAAAGGTTATGAGTTTGGCACAGATTCTTCAATAATTTGCATAATCCACGAGGGATTTTAAAATTTAAGTCTTCAATAAAATACGTAGTCATAATGAAAGACAAGCAAGGCTTAGGTATAAATCGATAAGTCCCATTTTGTTGAAGTTAATGAAATTAATGTTGAATCAAACTTAATGGTCATGTTCAAGGATCAAGTTCATTACTACTTAAGTTGGGTATGTTGGTACTGCTTAATTATATAATTTTCTTGAATTAAATTGTTAATATTTAACAACTTATTGTCCAACAGGGAATACAAGAGCTCAAATTGTTTGTGCCAACGCAACCCAATTGGAAACTAAACTTACCAGTACTATTATATGTATATTTGATTGGCTGTAGCCAATCAAATAGCGAACATTTCAGGAAAACCACGTGGTAACCGTATTTTGTTGGTAGGTACGATTTCAAAATTTAATTCGTGTGAATTCCTGGGAAATCTTGTAACCTTCCTGTTTTTCTCAATATGTTATTTCGGAATTTGATGAGTTTTCATAAAACTTGCAGTATATAGGTAGGTATTTTTTTTAATGTGTAGGTAGGGCACGTGCAAAAAGCAGTGAGGTAGTGTATTAACAGTAGGTGGAACCGATGTTGATTTAAATAGCAAAATGCATTGCGACGCGGTTAATCTTCTATAATATAAAAATGAATCGCAAAATGTGTTGGTAAGCGCATAACTCAACAACGCCTGGACCGATTTTGCTAATTCTTTCTTTGTTGTGTTTGTTATTGTCAGGAGAAGGTTTTTATGAAAGAAAAAATTAAGAAAGTTGGAAACATAAATTTCCACGGGGGCGAAGCCGCGGGGCGCAGCTAGTTTTTTATATAATCGAGCCAGATTATCTGATCATCAAAGCAGTAGAGCAGTCAGTAACTCAAAAAGCTTCTGCATCAGTGCTCTCACAAATTATAATGCCTTGTCCACACAAGCTACTCACAAATTCTGAAGCGACTTCGAACAAAAAATATCAACTTGAACACTTAGCATGCGGCGCGGCTGCCAGCCAGCCCTGCATTAGCATTGCTAATAGCTAGCACTCGTCGGGACCGTTCTTACTGGGTTTTATCACTATTGTGTCGACACTTAAGGCCAGGACTAGCAAAACTCTATCTATTCTGCAACATAAATTAGTTATTTCTGCTTTGTGTGATTTTTTGACGGGCAGTTCAGAATTTGGATCCTAGTACACCATGATTGCGCACGAGCTTGTGTTATGGGTACTAGATAACTGATATACTTAATACAATACACTACATAGATAGATATTTTTTATTATACATAGAAAACATCCAGAACGCCCTGGACAATTAATGTCTGCAGATCGTACAAACATTTGTCTCGAAATGAAATGAAATGAAATGAAACAATGAACTCCCTGAACTTTTTCAAAATAGGTTTTCAGGTACCTAGGTAGTTATGCAAGAATAGAATGCAAAAATGTAGGCAAGGTTACGTTCAACACGACAATGCAACAAAGATGTAGGAAAAGTTGGCTTACGAAGTTCTTTACTGCTCAAGTTCCGACAAAAGTCCTACAGAACCTTCGTAGCTACACAGTATCTACATAATACTACTTTGTAGGTGTTCCTTATTCAGAGACAAAGAGGGTACAAGGATCAAATTATCTTGTTTTGATCGAAGTCCTGTTCAGAGTTCAGACCTACGCGGTATCCGCTACCCAGAGCGGTTGCGAAATCCAAGTGGGTTTCCGGTAGTCCGGTAGTCCTACCGCCACTAAAATACAAAAACTCGACGGAATACCTCAAAACCGAGCGCAAAATCAAAGCGAAACTTACCGCTACCGGTCTGGGTAGCAAATACTTAATTGATCCGAACCAGCCTTAATTCAGCCTCTGCAACAAATATTTAGTAAGTGCGTATAAAAATAAACACACACACAGATAGGGATTATCCGTAGGCCAAGGAAAAATATTAAAAATTCGTCAAATCATTATTCTGCTGCCATTGTAGATTTTTGTCCCGATACTCTTCCATGAGTTCGGCCAATGCCGAAAATCAACAGACTGTTCCATGAAAACCTTTGACAAAACTGAACCGTGAATTTTTTATATCACTTCAAAGGGACTTTGCAGAAATAATGCCATTGTGGCAAAATAATGCTATTTTTCCTCGTAGGGGAATTAAGGTAACACTGAGCTGTTTACAATTGAATGAAACTACTTCTAACCAAGGGATAGAAAATGTTTTTGTAGGTTTTTGGCCGAATCCTTTCTTAGAAAAAATCCTTCCATAATGCTTAACAAAAAACAGACATAATTTTGAATACATAATGGGCTATATCTACTGGACTGAACTGGCTCAGAGAGCTAAAGTTACCGAACACATTGAATTTAATTTATTACCTTTCTCTATTTCGAAAGCAAACCATACGTTATTCACAAGGAAGCCACCATAAAATAAACAGCAAACCATTTCCATATCAGTGAAATTTCGCAATGAATCAGTGAAAATTCTCGCATATTCATGCATTAGCTTGCAAAATTGTTGCTCCCATAAAAAAGGGCCGCCATATAGCGCGTCGAGCCGAAATTATTATAAATCTTCATGATATTACCATAGAGCAACTTAGGGAACTTTGCTCTCCGTTGGAATTCACGTAGTAAGTGGGTTGTAAGTCATCTGGGCCTATGTGGTGCCGGAGCGACTTTTACTCACGGTTCTCGATTCAAAGATGGCTTTGAAATAGATACTTCAAACCTTCAACGATATATTTAGTGACTTTTAATAAATAATAGGTCTAATTCAATCAAGATCTCAATCATTAGATTTATAAGTAGTAATGCATATCCATTCCATATTCTAACACTTTATTAGGGTACATACTGTCACCAAAATTTCATCTCACCTAATCACACTGCACTTACATGAGAATTGTATGGGTACGACTGGTCCCGTGGGTTAAGAGGACTTCAAATTGACAGGCTTTACAGGATATCAACGGCGTCTCTATTTTATTTATGGCATACAAATTAAGTTAACGTAATGGTGTTTCTCTCATACGGATAACTCCTTCGTCTACACATGCTCAGAGGTTGAAACGCAGCTGTCGTGTAACTCCTACTCTGCAACTTCAAAGAGTTTGTCCCGGACAGGCAGAGAAATAATGCTGAAAACTATTTTGATGCTCGACAAGAGATTTGCTTCTATGATTTGACAGACTGGTCAACTAAAAATATTATATTCAAATATAAGGTGTCTACCTGTTTGTTTTCTCTTCTTGATTAAACAGCTGAACGACTGTTCAGCGTTTATTCTACATCAATCTACACAGTACAATCTAGCACCTAGCCAAATGTCATTCATGACATTTGGCAAGGTGATAGATTGTATTTCGAGAAAGGACGATAACTATTTTGACGACGACTTGAGGGTAGATACTGCCTTCAATTCTCGGCTGTAACTCCAAGTATATCTAGTACTATCTGTATGCAAAATTTCATCATGACCTGTTCAGTAGTTTTGGAGATCTTAGGTAACAAAAATTCATATTACACAAACTTTCGGCTTTATAAAATTAGTAGGATAAGATAAATGCCGGACAATTCAAACAGGATCACCTTGCCTCAAACTAAGCAGTGTTTGTGTTAAGGGTACTAGCTTGAATTACTTTAGTGTTACCAACGTAAAAAAATCTCCTGTTAGTATGCAAATGGTAGAGGTTGCAAATGTACGCCCGTCACTGACTATTTTCGTTGAGTTAGAACCAAGACATAGTAATAGCGCAAGGGGTAGCGACAAAATAATAACAACAATTTTTACAAAAACAACCTTGGGATAAAATAATAAAAAATATCTACCTAGGAAAGGAAGATTAGACAGAGATGTGGATGATTACTTTCAAAGTTTTTCTAAATTGGCAATATCGATTCTATTGAGTCAAATTAGTGACGACGGTTCGGAAATCATAGATAAGTAGAGACTGAACTACGGAATATAGGTACTAGAAATACCGATGAACGCTATCCAGAAAGTACAGGAAACCGCATAACGAAATACAGAAAGCACATTTTTACTGCACATTTTTTTTTACACAGTTCACGATAGTTTGTTTTCAAGTAATAAATACATATTATGCCATTTCATTTATGCAAACCTATCCTGTTAAATGAAATGGCCTATACCTAAGTACATGACAATTCGTTTGTAAGAATCAGTAATTAATTCGAGATTTCGTATTCCGGAACGAAACCCGTATGGTGTTGCTCTGTCCGTTCTTTTTACCCTTTATAATGTCAGAAATTGCCTCAGCTATTAGCTTTAAATTTCAAATAATAATTATGTTTTATGCGACTGTACAAGTTTCAAGAAAAAAAAGAAAACGAATATTTTCAAAACAAATAGTGATGTCAAATTTTGTAAAGAGAGCCAACAAGGTCAAATTGAGCATCAAGTTAAAAGTATAAGTTTGTACATTACAATTTTTTTGAAAGTTCTGTAGTTTTCATAATTTTTGAAATTTTTGAAAAGTAAAAACAAATAATATCCCAAAAATGTTCGACTTCGACAGGATTTGCTTTTATTTCTCTCCTCAGTACGTGCGGGATATTACTTAATTTCTTAGAAATTACCCTGGGTGTGAGGGCTTACGCACTATAGTATAAAAACTTTGATTTCTAAAAAAGTCGAATAAGTTACCATTACCGTCTAATCTCCGAAATTTGCGGATCTGAACTGTGGTACCTACTGTTTAGGAATTCATTAATTCGAAAGTAACTATGTCTATCTGCCCGTCTGTCAGTCTATCTGCCTGTTACCTTTTCACTCATAAACGGTTCAACGGATCTTAATGGAATTTGGCAGAGAAGTAGTTGGTATCCCCGGAATGGACATAGACTTGAAAAGTGCGTGCGAAGCCGCGGGCAGCAGCTAGTATTTGTATAATTGACAAACTTTCGAAACCCTCGGCTCGCGTCTCACACTGCATTTTTTTGACGACGTATGAAAGCTCCGGATAAATAAAATGTATATGTATATACAAAAAGAAATAAGAGTACATAGTAAATAGGTAAACATTATTTTCTCCACACGCACAGGAAGAAAATAATTTTCATTCATACAGTGTCAACAGATTCTACATCCCCAAGCCAAAAAAATACAGAGAGAGACAGTCAGAATGCCAATATTCGAGACTCTCGCGTCATTGAACCCGAGCGATATAATGAGATGATCGAGTGACAAGTCCCAGTCTTCGCAAGAATGTTACGATTACTGCTGAATTGTATTCGAGACTTGTTATTGCTAAGTTAATCTTTTCTATTTTGTGTTGCTAAGTATAAGCACTTCTGGGCACACCCAGAAGGGCTTATACGTAGTTCTTCCTTGTATTAATAAATACAAGGAAGAACTACGTATCTTTGCTGTTATAGCAACAAACTATTGGCTACGAGTTAACAATGATATGTAAGAAGATGATGAAATTCTTAAACTAATATTGAAAATGCGAAAGCAACTAGAGATCTGTCTTGTAACCTTTTCAAGCTCATGTTTATTTATTAAATAGGCTTCTGCTCTCGGCTTCAGGAAGAAATCCTTAACTAGGTATACATAATCACACTAATATTATAAATGCGAAAGTTTGGATGGATGTATAGATGGATGAATGTTTGTTACCTCTTCACGCCATAACTACTGAACAGATCGGGCTGAAATTTTGTATACAGATAATTCTAGGCCTGGAATAAAACATAGGCTACTTTTTATCCCATAAATCAGTTCCCATGGGATAGAAATCACCTTTAAGCGTTTCCATAGAAACAACGCGTGCGAAGCCGCGGGCAGAAGCTAGTAGTAATAATAAGGTGACTCTACCTGCCTGTTTTCTGTTCGCGAATCAACGGCCGAACAGCCCTGAATGACATTTGGCAAGGTGATGGATTGTATCTCGAGAAAGGACGATACCTATTTTGAAAACGAAACGAGGGTAGTAGTGAATGTTGGCGTCAGCAGCCGAGAGGCTGTAAGTCCATGTACATCCAGTCGTCCCGTGACCACAACCGCTGTAACCCGATAGGAACGTTGAGATTAACATAACAAAAGTTAAAATAACAAAAGTTACGCGTAAAAACCATTTTGACAATGTTTCAATAAGGTAACTACACAAGAATCTTCATAACTGTCATAATAATTTCTGAGGTAATATACCTCAGGATACATAGTTACATAAGTAAGCGAAATTATGCTCAATTAATATGATGCAATTAATGCTTTCATATAGAATTTGGCCTTTCATTTTCTATGAGAAATCAATTTATTCTCAAAGAAAATTATACTAGTATTTACAATTGAAACAATTGAGCTAACTGCCGACTGTTGCAAACAGTCTACAGATAGCTCAACTGATCCATATCAACACCAGTCGGAAGCGTCCCCAAGACGCTGGACGCTTATTTGTTGAGAATTTGTTCCAAACCGCTTACAATTGGGGCCAAAGACACTTTTTTGATATATTTGCAATTCGAAATAATTTCGAGTAAAAACAGATTAACTCGTTAATGTACCACATATTTATATAATTATACAACCAAAAACATTGAATATTCATTGTATAAGAGATTTGATAAAAAAATAAAACAAATTGAATTCCGCATTTCCGTTCATGTATTGGTCCAACTACCCTAATTAGGACGAAACTATTGGGTAGCTTAGAAGTATTTAACATTTGACTTCCGTACTCCTGAGGCTTAGCGACCCAAAGTGGATCTCGGCCTTCGACTCAAGACTTCTCCAGGCATCTCGGTTCTGAGCTGTCTCTCGCCAGGTATGGGCTTGCAAAGCCCGGCTTTAATATCAATTTAAGATTTATAAAACTTTAATTTTATTCAAAAAGCATCGTACCAATTGAAATTAGATAAACGTAGTAATTTTATATTCTCTTTGACATTTCTGAGCAACTTAGGTACCTACAGCTAATTACATAAATTTTCAAGCGCACGTTTATCTAAAAGAATCTTTTGAATTGTCTCATATCTCATTGCACGGTTCATTCCATCTTGCTTTAATAAAATAAATTCCATTTTAAACGAAAATAAAGAGCTCAACGAAATTTTCTCGTTCATATATCTTCGAGTTAGTACAAAAGGAGCTGCAACCGCGTGAGTTTAATGAGCTTGCTCCGTCTATGTCTACCGTCTGATAGTGGTGTATTACCCTTGGATGTATCGGTGAATACAGTAGCGCAACTTAGAATACAATCTAATTGGTAGCTACGGGGGTCATCCGGTGTAGAGATGAGACGACTTGTAAAATCGAGTACCAGGGCTTCCAAGTACGTCCTCGTATAAAAACCAGCGCCAAAAACCAGGGTTAAAATACTTTCAAGTATTTTGATACTTTGTAGTATTGCGTACGCTCGTGGCGGGTCTAGCTCACGCATTGCGCCACGCAACTTGAAAGTAAAATACTTGCATAGGAAATTGATCCGAGTTCGCATGAGAATTAAGTTCGTAATTGAGTTTTCAGAAAAAGCAAGCACAAGTACACGGCTATCGGCGAAAAATACTTTCATAGAAAATTGATCCGCGTTTACTTTGTTATAAGGAACAAAATAGTGTCAACGAAAATATAGCCGAATACATTCAAATATGTACTTATATCGCGCGGTGCATGAATACTTGCAAGACCTTCAAAGTATTTCGATTCATACCTGGTTTCCGTACTTGCAAGCAAATACCAGGTACAAAACCTGGGCGAGTAAATACGTCTCATCTCTAATCGGGTGTGTCTTCAATGAATCGAATTAATTAAACTCTGATGATTATAACGTATATTCCTATATCTGGGTACAGAGAGAGGATGTGCTTTGCATTGCAGGCAAGAAAGAAATAACAAATTCAATATGACGTTGATGCCGCCTTGAACTGTTGCACCAAGGAAGCCTCTTCTATCTGTTTTACCGACGACGTAAGTGATTCTTCGAATAGGGTGATCTATCGCGCGTCGAGCTTCTTCAGCCTACCCGTAGACCCAAGCTTCTTGAGTTTAAATTTCGTGGTTAAAGGCGCGAACACTAATTTCATAAAATGTTATATCTTGAACTGAGCGATTACACGTAAGTAAGTAATACTTACTACCTATCATGTGTGCACGAAAAAGTTTTTTAACCACGACATCTTTGTGTTTGTAAAGGAACTACGCAACCGACCAAAGTTGAGGTGTAATTAGAAAGGTGTGGAAATGTTTCATTGAAAGTTATACAAAGACGCAGCTACTAGCAAATATGATTTAATAAGCAAGCGGATAATTAGAACAGCTACGCCAATCTTCATCAAAAATGCATAAGAATTAAAAGGAAACTTCACTCTTGATCACCTTCAAAACCAGGAAATGAAATGAAATTAGGTCATAAGTTTGGCTTATAACACCCCTCTCTTTTTGCGTCGGGGGTTAAAGATGAAAATGAACATCATTTATTTGCATGAACGTGATACTTATATGGTACAGCGAAAAAAAAAAAATGTTTACGATGCTCAACTGTTTTTACATGCTACTACGTCTCAATGTTATTATGGTAACTCCAACAAGAGTTGGCATGTCGTCTTTCAATGAGCCTGACGGATGGGTTCCGTCTACTCGGATCTAGCCGTATACTAATAGTTACGATTGTGTTTTTAGTATGGGGTTAGACTGGACGTTTTTAAGAAGAAAGGACTCAACCCACAAAATGGCAAATTCAAGAAACGACCTTGTTGATAAAGTTTTTTAACTTTCGCAATCAGAACACATTATATTAACTTTTCACGGGTCCGGCCAGCTGTGGGACAATATACATAATAAATAAGGTAAATAGAAACGCTTCTATAACAGAAGTTAAAGTGAAACAAATATATTTACAAGAAACATTGGCACTGCAAGTTATAATTAATGTCTAAGTTTTATAAACTTTTGACGATCGCTTCTTTCATGCGTAAATAAGATATGCTTCTCCATAGTATTTATTTTTAAAACAATGGTGACGTATTTTCATTCTCAATCAATTTACCTCTACATTGTTTGTAACAGTCTGCAGTTAGCTCAACTATGTCAATTGTTTTTTATTTATGCATATTTATTTAGGGGACTTTGAGTCATATTGGTGACTATATCAGTCCCGTAATTTAACGAACTAACTACCTACTTAAAACTAAATTATATCTAAAACAAACCTAAATGATTTAATTGCCGCAACGCAAAAACGAGTTCTTATTTGTTTCTTTTATTTAACTGTAACTTTGTTTGATGAAAAAGTTGAATATTTTAAATTATGTGTATTGTAAGGTACCTTATAAATAATAATACACATACTGTAAAATATTGTAAATTTAATAAAGAACACATAGGTATATGTCCTTTAATTTAGTAATTTAGTTGAGCGAGAGAGTTCTTTAACGCGATTTTTCTTGATGATAATAATATGGCAGAAGTCTAAACTTGTCTAAGTCATACTAACTTTTGGGCATACGCTTTGAACTTTGAATAAAACATCAACCTACCTAAGGTCCTGATTAAAGTTTGATAATCCTCCGGTGACCTCCTGACCAGAAGGGCCAGAGATCCCTTAAAGTTGGGCCATATTTATCTATTCGCATTGGATAATTCTCACTGGTTTTCCAGTTCTTTTAATGTTTTTTGAGGAAACTACTGAGGTAAGGGCATTATTTAGTAAAACTTTGCGAGTTATTTATAATTAGTTATTATTATATTATTATTTCTTTTCAGTATTTCATTGTCAGTCATTATCGAATATGATGATGCGAGGTTATGCGATACGATGTTATGCGATATTATTTGATTTCTTAGAAATAAAAAATTAGCCAGAGTGCGAGGCTTACGCACTATAATAACAAATACCTTTTTTTATTTTTGCAACAGTCTGCAGTTAGCTCAATTGTTTCAATTGTAAATACTAGTGTAATTTTCTTTGTGAATAAAGACAACAACAAAAAACAAATACCTTATGAAACGTATAAGGGTTATTTCTATCACATGGGATTAAAAGTGGCATGTTTGCCCTCAGGCTTAGAGCTACTATGCAAATTTCAGCCCGATCAGTACAGTCGTTATAGCGTGAAGAGTTAATAGACATCCATCCAAACATCTAAAATTTCGCGTTTATAATATTAGTGTAATAGACATTTGTTTATTCGTATTCGTAGCTGTGTGGTGCCGGCTAGGAATTTGCGCCACCCCAACTCTTCCCGCGGGTGTCGTAAGAGGCGACTAAGGGATATCCACCGGGGGCGGGCAGCAGCGCCTCCTGCAGGACGATTCTATCACCGAACTGCCCCGTTACCCGCATGCCCAGCGTGGGGATTATGGGCATTACCCCCATGAGACAAAAACCAACACGGCGCTTTTCAGGGGGAGGCCTGCGTCCAGCAGTGGACCAATAAAGGCTGTTGAGGTTGAGGTTGAGACCTTCGTTTGACCACAATCTCACCTGTTGGAAAGTGACGATTTGGCCGACGATGAATCACTACACACTCAAAGGCGGCGGTCCTTATCGATCAAGGTCCATAGACTCACTCACTGGACCACTCCGGATAGTTGATAATTTGGCAATTCTAAGTTTCTAGTCTAACCCTGTCAACTGGATTTCATCTGGGAATAATATCGTGTTAGACCTTGTTGAAAGGTTACGTCACGATAAATCGAGACAAATTGTCAGGAGACTATAAGGTCTCGGGATAAGATTTGATAATCCAATTATGGTGGGTTTAGGCTCATGAAAATAATTTGAGACGACCGATGAAATGCCGAAAAATAAGGTTTTTGGCTAGAAGTGCGAAAGAATAAGCATTTCAAATGGTAGCTTTGCCAATTTGCTTCGCTTTTTACTGAGTTGTTAAAAACTTATTGCTATAATTTTTGATATAAAATAAAAACAAACAAGCGTGTTATAGTGTAGGTTAGAACGGTAGCTGTTAAAATATTTAAACCTAGGCAATAAACAACCAAAACCATATTGCCGTGTTTAAGGCCAGAGTCTCCAATAACTCTTCCCTTGCAGCTGACGCCCACCACACTGTCTTCGCGGGCATTTATCGTCGACTAATGGAGTGAAGCTATTCGCCTTAATAGAATTTACTTTGTTACACTCACTTGAATTGGTATGACGTCACGAGCTCTCGTGGCATTAGGAACCTCGTGAAGGTGACTCTTGAAAGTAAAAATCTGACGGTGTCTGTGAAGAACTAATAACAACAGAAAATATATTTCTGTTGTTATTCGTTTTGAAAGGCACCGATATTAGTTGGTTTCGTTTGTCGAACTAGTATTAGTGCTTGGTTTTGCCCTCGTATCTTAATAAACATATATTATTATTAGCTTGCACAGTCGAAGGTACTGGTAAAGTAACTTTTCACACTCCATGCTCGAAAAACGCACTTTATACGTTATGTAACCCTAGCCGAAAGTACATAAGTGATTACAGCTTTTTTGGTTGAAAATTATGTAGGGTTTTACCAGTGTTTGTAAGATCTTTTAGTGCGAGTCTCCTTGGTGAACATTTTCGTACATATAAGTAATGAAATAAAAATTACTCCCAAGGAAATAATGAGAATAATAATTTGGAACATCAAAAAACGTGTGAATTTTTTTATCAGGGTGTAGACCAGGGTACAATTAAATCTTCTTCAAAATTCGAACTTACCTCTGTTCAGAAAGTGGAAATAAAAAAATTCACGAAACAGGTTACCACTTTTTACTATTTTTCTGGGAAGAATAATAAAACGTGTGAAAATAAGAGTATTCTCTCCTGCGTAGTTGTAGTATCCTGAGTTGGGCTCGGGATTCAATGACACCCGTAACGTAAGACACTGCTTTATGCCCTCGGTTAATAATCTACTATTAATACCAAACTCAAACAGAAAAAACATGATAAAAAGCTGAGGCAAAGCCAACACTAAAACTAGTACAACAAACAAACCCAAACAATATCGGTACATTTCAAAACGAATAATAACAGAAATAAATTTTCTGTAGACATTAATTACGTTTCAAAATAATTCTCATTTCAGAGGATTTTCTCTGATTCATAAAGTCAATTTATTTTCTTGCTTTGTAATCTTGTTTGAAACTTTAGTAACGCTAAGTTAGTGTTTTCGAGCGAAAAATGAGAAAATACTATTAGATTTAGATTAAACAAACATTGTATCGTTCGTTCTTAGTATCGTTCTTGTTTTAATTAATTACTTTGATTAAAAAGTAATTACTTTAAAAATAATTAAGTGCCTCGATGAGAGATAAATTTTATGTTTCATCTGAACTTGAAAAAGTAAAATCGTATAAGTTCCTTAAAGATCAAAATCTAGAGCTACAACAATGAAAAATATATATATATATATAGCTATACTTTACTACTAACTAGCTTACACAGGCTATGCTAGTCTTCCGCTGAGCATAGGCCTTCCCGATGAACACCTGATAAGCCGACAGCCGCTGGGGTAAACGTGTTCTTAAGTGGAGACCGCGACTCGGCAAACGCAGTGTAGGACGCCCTCTGACTGGATTTACTTTGCAGTTCTGCAGGAGGCGCTGCTGCCCGCCCCTGGTAGATATTCCTTAGCCACCTCTTACGACACCCGGGAAGAGTTAGGAATGATTATTAGGCGGGAAGAGCTAAGGTGGTGCAAATTCTAAACTGCTAATATAATGCACAAACAGACGGTACATGGAAGATAAAAACATTTTCTCGCTATTCAAGCTGAAAAGTTGGATACCTCAAGAGGAAATTTTGTCGTTTCGTGCCTTTTAAATCCCTCGCTAGCTCAGCAGCTTAAAATAGGGGTTAAAGTATGAAATTGCCGTTTTATTGTAATAGGAACTTCAAATTGACATAGGACCTTCATGGTTTCAGATTTTTAAGCGAAACTTTTTTACATAGTACCTATGAGGTTCCTCTTTCAAAAAATGTGCAACATTCGATCATCGACTTTCACTTGTTTTTTTATTTAGCTCAGACAAGAAAGATGGATACTTCGAAAATTTGAGTGATTTTTGAATACGAGTTCCGACGCTTCAGAAACAGCTCGCAATATCAATGTTGCGTTTGGAGAAGGGACTTCTAATGAATGCACCGTGAGATTTTGGTTTAAACGCTTTCGTGATGTAAACTTTGATTTGAAGAACGAACCACGTGGATGACCGCCCACATAGGTGAATAACAATGAATTGAAAGAGATGGTCGAATCCGAGCCAAACTACCCAGGAATTAGCGCATCGTTTAACGTTACCTTAACAACAATATTGATTCATTTGCGTCAAATCAATCAAATAAATAAATATAAAAAATGGGTGCCTCATGATTTGACTGATGTGCAGAAAGAAACGCGTGTTGAAACTTGTGTTGCCTTGTTGAATCGATACAGAAATGAAGGAATATTAAATCTAATTGTGACATGTGATGAAAAGTGGATTCTTTACGATAACCGTAAGTGAAAAATGCCAATGACCTGACCCCAGGTCAAACGCCGAAACAGTGTCCTAAAGCAAAACTTACCAATAAAATAGGTAATGGTAACTGTTTGGTAGTCTCAGCGTGGTGTTATTCACTATAGCAATAGCAATAACGGCGAATGTCTACCGTGCCGAAACTCCGAAAAATGATAGCAAAACTAGCAGTGAAACAGCAAAACTAGCAGTGAACTCATGAATCGAAAATAAATGTTGAACAAATAACCACGAGTATTTTCCGAGGTCGTTAAAAATACAGTAAGTGCAAATTACTAAAGCAATTTATAATCAAAAGCATGAGCTGTAACTGTAGACGACTTAACCGAAACCACTATTCCCCACATAATGGATTTCAACACAGAGCTGTGACGTACCATACATCAATCTAAACCTTAATTAATCACACACTGTCTGCACCGTATAATATCTAGCTCAGCAGTAGCTGTGTTTCTATATTATTCATTAATATTTATAAAATAAATCAAAATGTAGAGTCTTTAGCAGTAGACGTACTCAAAATACGATCAGTGCATGCAGTGATGATGTCCTCGAACCCCACGGAGACTAGCCATGTGCGTAGGACATTATTATAGTTGACAAGTATTAGAATCACTAAATACCTCTCATTCTTGTAAAGTATAAATATTTCCATGCAAATAATACGTGGATGAGATTGGCGCAGGACCGTGTGGAGTGGCACAAAAGTTTGGAGGCCTATACCCAGCAGTGGGTGAAGTCGGGTTGCGGGTGATGATGATGATGATGAATACGTGAAACGATCCAAAATGTCACTGTCACTGATAGAGACAGAGCGACTGGCGGCAAGAAATTGAAGAGAATGGAGTAGAAGTATTTTGAATTAGTTTATAAAAAAGGAGAATTTATATGTAAAACACAGCAACAATAGGGTACAAGGCAGTTTTCTACGGTAAGCAGATTATTATTAAAGTAATGTAATACTTGAGAGTAGTGTTTGAACTGATTTGATAATAAAAGTGTGTGCGCAAACACAGGTGCACAAATTTTGTCCTCTCATAATTCGAAAGGACGGCATACTGGCATGACCGGGACAAGGACAGGCTCAGGTTTAAACGCGCTTTCTTAGGCGAGGGGTGATTTTTGACCACTTTTGAATACATTGATAAATGGCCATTCATAAAACAAGCCTTGACGCCGCAGCTTCAAGGGTGAATTCATAAAGTGGCGATCACTATAGGCCTATCATGGCTGCAGTGATACAAAAAAATTGAGCAAATAAAAAAAGACTTGATTTCTTACGAGATTTTAATGTCATTTAATATCTGAGTGATAATACTGCAAACTTAGCTACAAATCTCGACTGTGCTATCACCCCACGCCTTATCCAATTCAACTAATGACTCAACTTCAGACGAATGAGATTTAAAACAGAATCACTGCCTTTTCAATTTTTTACAAAGACGAATAAAAGTTACGGGTTCCGGTGACTTTTATTGAGAAATTTACCTTTGGTAAGTTAAACCAATGTATCACACTAATAATATAAATGCGAAAGTTTTGATGGATAGAAATATGTTTGTTCTTCACGCAAAACCACTGAACGGATCGACTGTGATTTTGAATAGATGTACAGACATATACGGGTACATATAGGACATTTTTTTCCTGAAAGCGGAAGCATAATTTATATGATAAAGTTATAATAAGTAAGAACCGTCTATTACCAACCGACCAACCATGCTGTCCACTTAGTTGGACGGTCAGTAATTATTTTTCTAGGTAGAAATATAGGCCCTGCCCAAAGGCTGTGGTGTGACCTGAAGGGGCTTGCCGCAGGCATGCAGTATGAGCTGAAGACAGACATTTTGCGCCAAGGGCGGCGGAAATTAACACTTTCATTCCCCAATAAACTAAAATTTTGTATTTCGCTTTCACTGGTCAGCCTCTGCGGTGCAACTCAAAGGGCACAGTAGTATGAACTAAAGAAAAACTACGAACATATAATATGAATCACCGGAGACAAGACACGTCTTTAGCGGTTATGGAAAGACACTCCTTAGCTACCCACTAATATGTTTTAGGTACCTACATACTGCGTAAACCTAGCTATGGTGATATAATCAACCCGATGGCAACCCGCCAGAATTATTGACGTGCATCTATTGCTCCTACAGTAAATTGGTGAAGGGATGCGTCATTCTTAGAATGAACTTAACAAGCATAGGTTATGGAGTAAACATGCCGCCCCGGTTTAAAGCTTTGACAATACAAAGCTTTTTAGAGCAGGTAGTTAAAAGACAGAAGGTTATTTTGTTACGGAACCCTAGAACCGCTTCTTGCTATAAATTATGTTAAATCGTGATTCGCCAAGTCGCCGTTCTTTTAATCCAACTCTGTGATTTCATTTGATTACGCCAGACGTTTGTGATTCGAGCATTTTTAACATTTTCAACTCAAAGCTTTATCTTCCTTTAGTTGAAAAATCTACCGTACCTTTTTAAATACGTATCCTTTGCTTCGTTAAATAATCAATCATTGAAATCATTTATTTTTTTGTAATATACGATATAATAGATAATTGTTCTTCAATTTAGTTTTAGGTCAGCAGAATTACTTTTTCGAGATTACAATAGGTACAAATATATACCATTGTTTGGAGTTGACAGAAAGTACCTATATAGGTATCTATCCAGATATTTAGTCGAATACGGCTATAGTGACTTGGGAAAAGGTCTCAAATTAGTTCAGAGGACCAAATTAAGTGCAGAGAAGCACTTAATGTCCTCCTGGCCGAATTTCGGCCACGGCGGCCAGTCTCAACGGAGACTGCCATATGCGCAGGATATATTATAGTGCATATCTAAATGTGTGCAAATACAAATGCACTTTCTTCCTTCTCTCTCATTATCTGATGGAACGGCAGACCGACTCGACCGGGGAGAGGTCAGGCGCAGGACCAATGGGCTAACCACAATTGATTATTTTACTATAAAATTTATTCACAATTGATTACTTTGAATAAGGAACTTATGATTTTACAGTGGGTCACATTTTCATTTCTACTAGCTACTGTCATGTGAAGAGAAAAGTTATATTCTTACTTCTCTTATTTCGCTCGGTACGAAAGTGGAATATTAAGAGGAGAGGAAGACCAAAGATAAGATGGTTGGATTGTGTAAAAGATGACATGGATAAGAAAGAAGTACGTACGAAGATGACGAGGAGAGTCAAAGAACAATACCTACCAATTATAAATATGAAAGTTAGGATGGATAGATAGATGGATGGATGGATGGATGGATGTTTGCTACCTCTTTACGCCAATACTACAGAACGGATCGTTTTGAAATTTTGCATACAGATAATATTAATCCTCGAATCAAACATAGGATACTTTATATCCCTTAAATCAGTACCCATAGGATAAAAATTACCTTTAAACGTTTATAGAAACAACGCGTGCGAAGCCGCGGGCATAAACTAGTAAACCATAAATCATTTAATCACCAATTAATATAGAGGTACATAAGTGATTTCTGGTGAGATCCAAACTAAGCACTAGGCTTGTGTCTTGGGTATAAGGAGAGCACTAGTTGAGACTAAACAATAGTTTTATGGACATAAGAAGATACATTGTGTGTAAAAGTAATGCCAAAATCAGCGAACGTAGCTGATCATTTTATGTTAATGTTATTAGCTTAAGTACATACCTATGAATTCAGCTATTATTTTTGTATAATTATCTATCTACATCAGAAAAAGATTCTTGATACAAAACAACATTTCGTGTTGAGTCTCGTGGAAAAATATTGTAATTATGCTAAAACAGAAAGGTGAAAGCAAGAATATCACAAGTTGACACCTATTTTATACAAAGTAACATTTTACAGATCCGAACAGTGTGTTTTCATGAATATTAATGTAAAGCTGTAAGAATTTTTCCATTATCTCCGTGCGAAGGACGAATGTTGGATATTTTATGTTGCTTTTGCATCCCTGTAAGTGATTTAGATGTTCTTATGAGTTTTGAAGCATGCTCCAGAAATACACGAGACAGAAAGACATATTTCGTTGTTATATTTATGAAAAGAAGGTCCAGGTAATTTAGAAAATTAGCATTCCTTAAATATTCAGTAGAGTCCGCATATCTAATAGAGCCAAAAGTGAGCTAAAATTTTGTTTAAACCAAAAGGAAAACCAACATTGCTCTCGAGAGTTTCATTCCGTAACCTAAGTACAGCTAAAACAACGTGCAAAATCTGACCCCACTTTGACTAAAAACTACTCCAACTTGCCACTTAACCCGGGCCGGGTTGAAAATTCTTAATCTATGGAAATAGACACTTTAAAGGAAGCCAAGTTCCATAGTAATCAGTGGGTGAAACGCGCTCGAATATTCCATGTTATTCGATGTTTGTTCGCCGAAGCGCACCCATACGGTACAGCCGGGGAAATAACTTTGTCTAACCTAACATTTTTTAAGCATAGTGTGATTGATTTCAGTTTTAAACTATGCAATACGGGCATTATCAAATAATGCCCGTATTGCTTAGTTTAAAACTGATGACAGATTATGTTTAATTATTATTTTGTGCTTACGTAATTTTAGATCTGTCATGCCATTCCGATCTACTCCACTGTCCCACTAAAACGGATAACCAAATATAATTTGGAAGCGAAAAAAGTTATGAGAAATAATACAAATATTGCCTCGGAAGAAACCTACAACCTGCAGCCTTCTTCGTCCCAGGCAGGCCTACTGCTAACCCTATTCTACTTTTAACTAATTTTATAGCAGTCTATAATGTTACAAATGGAGCTCACCCACTGTGCTGATATAATACTTCTTAATACTGTAGTAATGACCAATGCTCTACGTCCGACCTTCATTATATTGAATTAGATACGTCTTGTAAGTATAGAAGTGTGTTTAAAAGACTTTATGTCTTTGTCAGCCGCATTATTCCCTAAACCCGGTCTATGCATGTGATTGTAAATCAAAAAGTATTCTCGAAACAAAATCACGGGCAGTTTTCCCGCGACTGTACCCACACAGCCTATCCTACCGCACGTTATTAACTCTGCTAAGTGGAAAAGCCTCGGAAAGGTTCTATTTAATTTACAACCGTTTCGTGTTTCCGTCGCGAGTCAAATTGTTTTTTTTGCGAGTTAGTTTCGGGCAGTTTTACCCCGTGGTTCATATTGCACTGAATATTTCCATGTAAAACAGTATTAGGTATTACATTATGTAAAGATTTTTGGTGGGTACATGCCCACTGGCCCACGGTAAAATGTGTTTATAGTTTCTATGAATTTTTCCTCTATAAATCAAATGGTCTTCAACAAGTACGGATGCTCGCTGCAAATGGAACATTATTTCCTGTTTGACAAGGCCAATTATTTCCAAACCTTTATGGTCTTATAAGTCAGTCTACAAAAAACTGAATTTTCAAAAGATTTCAAAAATATTTTGTAGCATCATGATCATAGGATTCCTTAGTTTAGCTTAGTATATTATAGTTTAGTTTAGTATACCGCATTGACTGCCCAGACTAGGCAATGCAACCAGCAGGGGCGTGCCGTGCACGAGGCGCTGCAGATAGAAAAGGTGCGTCATGGGCCATGAAAGTGTTATAGCAAAAGTACTCTCAAGCCCTTGATACTTGACAAACAAAAGACCTCAGATATTGTGGTTCAAATGATGTCATTTGTTTCACTTGCGTACGATGATACAACGTAGAAGAAATTAGATTTCATTCTGCATTTACGTCGCGAATAACAGCGAAGTGACAATTAGAACGAACCTTTGTGAGACAAGACTTGCTTGCTCTTAATGCTTTGTCTCTCATTATGAAGGGTTAAAGGTAGCGTAGGAAATTTTACAGTAGGAAATGTGTACAAATGTGTACTTAAAGCATGAAATGTTAAACGAAATCCTTCCATGTCAGTTGCTATTGTCAAGCGGCTTTATCTTAAGAGAACTGGAGATGGAAAGGAGTAGGTTTGTCTGGATTTATACTGAGTAGAAAGAACACAAGCTGAATAATGTTTCTTTGAGATTTTTTGATAAACCCATTTAGACAGTTATATAAGTCATTATTTGCATCTTCACAACACACACATACAGAGTACAGCGTCAGCAATTATATATAGTACACTAATACAAATAAACAATAATAAAATACAGTTCACAAATAAAACAAACAATAACATTAAATTATTTAATATTATTATATTATGAAGGCCACTGCAGGGCCTCCTTCGGGATTTCCCACACACAACAAGCCGTGCTGTGACCCCCCACGCCCCCAGCCCCCCTGAACCCCCTCAAAGAATTTGATATGGGTATCGTTTTCGACTAACATTGGGGTGAGGATTACGAATTTGATAACGGCGAGCTTGCGATACACAATGCGATACACCTCACACAGCAAGGCGATCAAAGCGAGTCCTGCTGTGTGACAGGACACACCCACTAATATGGATATCGTTTTCGACTAACTCGACAGTGTAGATTACGAAATAGGTGTCCATTTCAAAATCCAAGATGGCTGACATTTTTATATCGCAGTCTCAACTCTTGGTTATCGATTTCGATAAAATCAAAGACATAGATTGCCGGGGGTAACTTAAAAAATATACATTAAACACAACCGCCGCGAACTGCGCAGCTCGCGCACATATAAAAAACTAGATTCTATGTAGTATAGTACATTTGAATAATAGAATCACAATAATCTATTTTAAAAGGTGGTTACTTATTAAAAATATTCAAAAATATAGCTCCAACATAAAAAAAAGCGACTCCGATAACTCAACCATCTACCAGCAAGGTAATGAAGGAAAATCAAGTGAACAAATCAGATTATTGCAGCGAGTAACAGCGGAACTAATTGGAAAACAATTGAAAATGTTTAAAGTGAAGCGGGAATTTCCCTGGTCAATTTGTAAGCCAGTTTTTCCAGAAATCCCCTTGGGGTGGTAAAACTCGTCAGGTCTGAACAGTTTCCTACAGATTCTCCCTGTAAAAGATAATTTATTTTCATTTCAAAACCTCGAGGGTAATGAGTCACTGTAGAGAGTTTACCCGTTTTTTTTTTCTGAACATTATGGTTTTTTTCCTCCACAAATCAGTTATACTTACTAGATTAGGTTCCTTCAGCTTGTTCTTTTAATTTTAGCGTCGTTCTGAAGAGTACTAAACATATTGTTACTAAATTATTGTTTTGTGCCGATGTTTTATTTAAAAGCTAGCTTCTGCCCACGGCCTCGCGCGCGTTTTTTGCAATGAAAAGTAGCCTAATGTTATTCTAGGTTCAGATCTTTATTTGTGCAAAATTTCAACCGTTTGTAGTTCTGGTGTTGTCTTCCGCCAAACATCTATCACCTATTTTCAACAGCACAAACGCTTCGCCCTTACAATATTACTAGGATATGATTAGGTAGGTCTGCGTCACGTAGTAGATTACACTATTCCAATGAGTATAAGTCGTGCAACAAAGAACGGGTTTGAAATGTCATGCTGTCCTTACTTAGATCATATTTGATAAATAATATGACCTAAGCGGGACAGCATAACATTTTCAATCAAATTCTTTATGAACACGACTTATACTTTGGCCGCCAATTCCGTTGACTTTGTCAAATATTAGTTAAATTACCTACAGTTTCCTACAAAAAGTTAAACATCTGTTGAGTGCGTGGCAAAAGCTTTACCACAAAACTGCGTTTTACGACGGTTTACAGTTAGACACGGCTTAAACATAGTTAAACGAGAGTTAAACTCTTGTTAAACCCATGTCTAGACACTGTTTTGCTAAACGCTTGTTAAATCAGTGTAAATGTTGGTTTTTGTAGTATCGCTGTGAATGTTATAGTTGGCTATGTAATAAAGCATTATATATCTATGTATCTTCAAACCAGTATCTTGTGTGGGACGCTACATGCGTCGACACACTTGCGCCTTCCCATCTTCCGAGGACATCCGTGAGGGCGGGTGTGGCGGCAGATTTGGTCGAGGATCTCAAGAGGCGCAAATATGCAGGTCTCTACTGAGCCTACACATTTGCTACCCTTGGAGTCGAGACCCTAGGTCCGTGGGGTGCCGAGGCTCTTCGGGTTTTAAAAAAAATATCTGAGCGTCTGGTCGAAGCGACGCGTGACCCTCAGGTGGTGAGTATCTGGCGCAGTGCCTGCGTCTTGGGACGCTTCCGACTGGTATTGATATGGATCAGTTGAGCTACCTGTAGCCTCGCTGTGCCCACAACTAGGCTACACAAAATAAATGTATCTTTTAAATCAAATCAAAATCAAAAACTCTTTTTTTCCATAAATACAATAAATGTACACTTAGAAAAGGTCAAATTATAAAACTAAACACTGATACGGAAAAAAGTGATATTTTTGGTTTCTGTCGCTTCGATATGTAGACTAAAGTAAAGAAGCGACGAAGAAACCTTTAGCCTGTTATTTATCATTTTTCGAGTTGGAGCAAAACCCGTCCCAAGCTTATTTATCCTCTAGCTAGATAATCTGATATTTTATAGTAAGCCTTTTTGCACAGCAAGGTTTTGACAATTTGTTTGAATTTATTTACTGATAATTTTTGCAACTCACTAGGAGTTTTGTTGTAGAAGCGTATACACAAAATTAATGTATCTTTTAAAGGGCAATCCTTTAAAAGATACATTAATTTTGTGTAGCCTAGTTGTGGGCACAGCAGCATAAAGGGCAATGTATACGCTTCTACAACAAAACTCCTAGTGAGTTGCAAAAGTTATCAGTAAATAAATTCAAACAAATTGTCAAAACCTTGCTGTGCAAAAAGGCTTACTATAAATTATCAGATTATCTAGCTAGAGGATAAAAAAGCTTGGGACGGGTTTTGCTCCAACTCGAAAAATGACAAATAACAGGCTAAAGGTTTCTTCGTCGCTTCTTTACTTTAGTCTACATATCGAAGTGACAGAAACCAAAAATATCACTTTATTTCCGTATCAGTGTTTAGTTTTATATTTTGACCTTTTCTAAGTGTACATTTATTGGATTTATGGAAATAGAGAGTTTTTGATTTGATTTTGATTTTGTAGATTGATTGACATTTTGCAGTTAGCTTAATTGCTTCAATTCTTACTAGTTCCAATTAATTTCTAATTAATATTTCTGTTATTTGATTGTAATTTTCTTTGTGAATAAAGTATTTTATCTATACTTATTCAGACTAGAATAAGTAAATTAAAGATTCAGTACTGCTTAACTTATACTACACTTCGTAAAATAAGCGAACAGGAAATGTAATGCCTGAACATCGTCTGCTATCATTATTATTGTAATCAAAGAGAAAACCAGCAATTTGTCCGCGGATTATTTTTGGATGCAAATTTTAAACGATTTTTATTGCGGTGCCCGAAAATTTCGTTTTGCGTCGGACAAAACCATTTTTTGTTATTCTTGCTCATTATGAAAAATGTTACTGGCTTTTTGTAACATTATTATAGGAAATGATAAAACTACTATCGAGTAAACTGGATCTAGTTATTTTTAACCGGTTTTGTGAGTCTTGGTTAAACCTAACATTTACTTTTTATATTTTAAAAGTTCTATTCTCATAGGTTAATGTTATAAGGGACCTAGGGGGTTTGCTTGTCAGATTAGGCCTAGATCTCAGTAGACGTGGGTCGTTACGTTATTTTCAAGAAACGTAACGATACCAGTGACTTGTTTGGCGTCACCTGTTTTAAAACTAGTGATTTCTGTAACCACTTTCTTTTTATTCTGCTTCTGTGATTGTTTGTATAGATAACTCAACCACCAACGCAGTTACTCACGAAACGAAAATTAATGAAATCACATTAACTGTTTGTTTGTAGACAGTTTAATCAATAACTTAGTACAAACAAATTAACTTCCCTTCATACTTTATTCAGGCTTAGGACTGACTGCATTAAATGTTTTTCCTTTTATATTAAATATAATTAGTGATAGGTAACTGTAAAACTATGATTTTAATAAATTTTATAATACAGGCGTATTTGGAATTTAATCTTATTTTATATACAATTATTGATAAGAATTAATACAGTTTATTTACACTATTTGGCTATTATACTTTTTTACATTTTTATTTTCATAACCTGTCATTTGTTTTTTTTTTTTCAATTTTATTTACACTATACAATAGTTTGGTTTGGCTATATACACTTTTTTAATGTTTTGCAGTTTTTTTTTGGGGTAGCGCGCTGCGAAAGATATGAAGCCCACAGGGCAGAGTATAGTAACGCATTACAAAAATCACTACTTGTCATTTGACTCGAAACTAGTCACGACGTATTCGACGTGATATGACGTGAAATAACTCCCACGTCTAGAGAGTCTAGAGAGTAGTAGTTTCAGTACTCACGGGATCCCCGTGGTAAAAAACTAGAATGACATAAAATTCAACATTTTTTCTTCGGTTCCTTAATCACGATTGCGAAAAAAAATTACGATAATAAAAAATCCTGAAAGTGCACTGTTTTATACCTAATTTGGTCGAGATCTCAGGAACCCATCGCGTAGTTTTGCAATTTCTTGTGAATAAGCAAGAACATCATTTTTGCGCTTACGCCGTTCCAAAAACGTATGCTCCGTCCCGCTCCTATAAACGCGAAATCGTATGCCTATCCTCTTCACAAAATTGCGCGCAAAGCGCCCTCTTAAAACTATAGCGTAATAGGAACTTGTGAACTCTAAACTGTCAGGGAACCCATCGCGGTCAATAAATACGTGAAAATATTTGCATAACCCTACTAGTTTATGGAAGACGACATTCTGGGCAGCATAAAGATATAGAAAGAATAACATTATTCATTTCTGTCACCGAGAGAAATGTGGTTCTTATTTTGTAATTTTCGACTGGTCCTAGATAAATCTTCTATTAATACCTATTCTACTAAAATCCTCCACTTAACCTTTTCTGTCCTTTCACTAAGCGTTTATTTTTATAATCAATTAGTTTCTGCCCGCGGTTTCGCACGTGTTGTTTCTGTGGAAACGTTTCATTCCATGGTAAAAGTAGCCTATGTTTGATTCCAGGATAAGAATAACCTGTACGCTAAATTTCAGCCCGATCCGTTCAGTCGTTTTGGCATGAAGAGATAACAAACATCCATACATCTAAACATCCAAACTTTCGTATTTATAATATTAGTGTGACTAGTTTATATTGACGACCTCTGTGGCGCAGCGGGCGAAGGTGCGACGCAGAAGGTTGCGGGTTCGATTCCCGCCTCGGGACAAGTGTTTGTACGATCTGCAGACATTTGTCCAGGGCGTTCTGGATGTTTTCTGTGTATAATAAAAAATATCTATCTATGTAGTGTATTGTATTAAGTATAACAGTTATCTAGTACCTATAACACAAGCTTTGCTTAGCTTGGGGCTAGATAATGCTGTGTGAATTGTCCAGAATTATTGATTATTTATTTATTTATAGTTTATGCCTGCGGCTTCGCAAGCGTTCGTCTATGGAAACGTTTAAAGGTTATTTCTATCCCATGGGAACTGATTCATGGAATAAAAGTAGCCTACGTTTTATTCGAGGCCAAAACTACCTGTACGCGAAGTTTCAGCCCGAGGAAACAAACATCCGTGCATCCATTCAAACTTTCGCATTTATAATACCTATACGTCCGTCGGACCACAATCTGACCTGATGAAAAATTACACGTGCGTTATATTGTGTTAGCGTTTAGTTAGTGATTTTATATAGGCATATCCACTGCCACAGTTTTTGTTTTTATTTTATTATTATTTATTTCTTACCGCAAGCTTCAAATAATTCCGATGCCGTCAATGTGAAAGGCATCTAACCATGACGAGTTAAAACCTATATTTGAAAGCACATTTTTGTGTTAAACGGCAGTGCAGATAGATAGATAGATAGAAAATTCTTTATTGCACACTTATAGGTAGAAACAATACAGCAAAACAGCTTAAAAACTAAGTGACAAGTGGCGGTCTTATCGCTCAAGAGCGATTTCTACCAGACAACCGTGAAGTAAAGTGTAAGGAAAGCCTTAAGATTTTCGCAGATCTGGACCGCTCAATGCTGCGTATCAACCAATTAACCCAGCCGCCTAGCTACCTACCGGCTTGCAATGTCACCGTGGCTAGCATTTATTGAACACCAAATAGCTAGCAAGTATTTTATTAAAAAGCAAGAAAAGAAACGAGAAGACGAAGTCCTACAAAATGTAGCTAAGAACTATTTATGAAACCAGAGGAGTATTTTGATACCTTATTTAACGAAAACGCTTTAGCTCTTTTGATTCTTCAAGGAAATAAATAAAAAAAAATTACATATAATATACTCGTATATAATATAATATATTTCAATAAATACTTATATTAATAATACAATGGCAGAAGCCTTTATTCACAAAAAAATTACACTAGTATTTACAATTAAAACAACTGAGCTAACTGCAGACTGTTGCAAACAATCTACAGGTAGCTCAACTGATCCTTAACAATACCAGTCGGAAGCGTAAATAATCATAAATAAATACACTAATACCAATAATATAATGTGTGGTACAATAAAGTATTATCTATCTATCTATCTAATATATAAATAAAATTAATTTATTTCAGACAACACAAATAAACAATTTAGGTACAAACAATGTAGGTACCAATTTGGTAACAAGAAGGAACAAAGAGTGTCCGCCAACCAAATATAAACACTCGAAATAATAAGTTAAGTACGCCTCGCGGATAAAAAAGCAACCGTGCAGAAACACAAAGTTTCAATATACTTTTTTTTTCACGCGCCACTACATCTATCAATGAACAATACGATTCTTTGGATATCGTATCTATAAATAAATCAGAAACGCTCCAACATATTTCTTACAGTCTGCGACTGAACGACAGTATTAAAATGATTTATTCGCACGAAAACCCTATTTTACAAATCTTTTTCTGGACTGTACTGGTTGTTTGTTTATTTATATTTTGGTGTAGGTCAATATTTGATTTGATTTTGATTTTGTACTTTCATTTAGATTTTGGTAGATGTCAAACGAAATAGCTAGTCAGTAACCCTAGTTACGATACGAGTGTTTATACCTAGATCTCGCTTAGGTTAGTTACAATCGTCAATCTCATTTATATAAGTACTAGCGACCCGCCCCGGCTTCGCACGGGTGTAATGCTGATCTATACCTACATAAATTTTAGATTTGCCATAAGCTCAGGGAAATTTTAATCGAAATAGAGTGAAAAACATTTACAAAGAAGACGATAATTGATCAGTTATCGAGCGGGATGAAAACTGATTAAATTACTAAAGTGACTATTAAAAAATAGGGGTTGGTGATAAAAGGGTAAAAATTTAGGGTTGTATGTATTTTTTAATGCCACATTATAGAAATAAATAAACAAAAAATTTTGTCCACCAATTAAAAAAAAATGTTTAGGGTGAACAACCCTTATCACTTAGGGGCATGAAAAATAGATAGTAGCCGATTTTCAGATCTACTGAATATGCATATTAAATTTGGTAAAATCAGTAAAGCCGTCTCGAAGGAGAAAGGTAACTAACATTGTGACACGAGAATTTTATATACATATAAGAAGATTAAAAAAGGCATCCAACATGATTTCACACAACGCAAGTTAGTAACAATTAATATGGTTCTTAAATCTGTGTGACTCTATAATATAGGACGCCTCAGCTTGCACAGTAAAAGAATATCAACAAATAACAATGTTGTTTTTTAACTGCGTGGACAAAATAGTTACAAAAATACAAGGAAAAATAAAATACAAAAGGTAGGGCAATATTAAAAAAATGCTTAGTAAAAATTAAATAATAGGTATTTAATATAATATACGCATAACGACTTGGTAGTTTTAATAATAACGCACCTATGAACAAATAGCGTTAAGGCAACATGAGAATCACAAATGAGAAAACTAATATTTTGCTCATTATCAGCAGGTTCAACAAAATCTCGACCTTTTGCGGTAAACTCGCCAGGTGGCCAATATGTACATTACAAATTCAGTGCTGCCATTGTATTTGTTCCGTACATTTTTGGACTCGGTTAAGAAACAAAAAAGCCTGGCTGAACGTCCTCATTTCTGGTTGAGCATTATTTTTTTCCCTACAAAAGGAGTGTTTATTTTTCACGCGTAGGTATCACTTTCTGATTGAAGTTTTTACAGTCTCTGGTTTGGTCTCGGGGCAGTTATTATAATACATTGTAACATTAAAACTCTTTACATTATTTCCGATTGGTATTTAAATGGATTACTTGAGCTATCTCTACATTGTTTAGAACATTCTGGAGTTACCTCAACTGTTTCAATTGGAAATGCTAGTTCTAATTTGTTTTTAATATTTAATTGTGATTTTTTTTGTTAGTAAAGTTAGAACCATTATATTATCGACACAATCAATTGTACTTTACAATTTCTCCATACTCTAAATAAATTAATAATGCTGGGCAATCCACGCAGCATTATCAAACCCCAAACTAAGCAGATCTTGTGTTATGATGGGTACTAGACGACTAATATACTTAATACAATACATTTCATAGATAGATATTTTTATAATACATAATATAGGAAATACGCAGAACACCCGCAAATATTTGCAGATCGTACAAACATTTTTCTCAAGGCCACCGCGCCACATCAGTATTTAGTCTACATTTAGGTTTCTTAATTTCTTCCTTGAAAATTGTAAGCTCTAAGACTCTCACAGTTTTACTACAAAAAAGTTAGTTATCTGTTGAGCGCGTTTTTAACAAAAGCCTCACCACAAAACTGCGTTTTACGACGGTTTACAGTTCGACACGGCTTAGACATAGTTTAAACGAGAGTTAAACGCAAGTCTAACTGTTTAGACACTGTTTAGCTAAACGCTTGTAAGACCAGTATTTATGTTGGTTTTTGTAGTACCTACAGCTGTCGATGTTCAAAACGCATGTTCTTATCATGTACAACTAAATATTCTACAGCATTACGTGCCGCTTCCAAAAGCTTCACATATTATTTTACCTATATCATACAATTTCTGTTTCACCTAATACTCTATTACCGGACGTAAGCTTAAGTTAGCTCAAACAGCTCAAGTATGCTAACAATTTGTCGGCAACCTATCTTCTAGATAACGTTAGGTAGATACAACGCCTAGGCTAGCTAAAGTCTGTTGCTTTACTCATGAATATTTTATGTAGGTAGCCATCTTTACTAATACGTTGAATTCCAAGTCTGACATTCTGTCTCTTTTTCAGGACTAAACTGTTAAACAGATCTTAATGAAAAGCTGGGCTAACAAAGGCTTCTTTCTTATCCAGGAATAAGGCCTGCAAAGCTGGTGGCAGAAGCTAGTATAGCATAAATTCAGAATTTTTTATGACCCTAGGTCCGTGGGGTACCGAGCCTCTTCGGGTTTTAAAAAAAAATATCTGAGCCTCTGGTCGAAGCGACGCGTGACCCGAGAGCTGGTGAGTATCTGGCATCGCGTATCAGCATTGCCATACAGCGTGGCAATGCAGCCAGCGTCTTGGGGACGCTTCCGACTGGTATTGATATGGATCAGTTGAGCTACCTGTAGACTGTTTCCAACAGTCTGCAGTTAGCTCAATTGTTTCAATTGTAAATACTAGTAAGTATAATTTTCTTTGTGAATAAAGTAGTTCGAAAATATTTTCAACTTGATAGTTTTGTTTTTGATAGGTTTATGATAGATTTTGATAGTGCGATTATAGTGCGTAAAGCGCTCACACTTAGGGTAGTGCTCAGTATTACCACAGCCTACCTATATGCATATAGTCGTTCGACGAAGGCATTTTGACGTGGTTTTGACAGGGTAATCGTGCGGGGGACAAAGGACGGGGCGGGGGAGGGACGCTCCCGAGTTGCATACATCACCGCCTTAGTATCCGGGAGCGTCCTCCCTTCCCGTCCCTTGGCCCCGCACGATTGCCCTGTCAAATAGCCTTTGTCTAACGACTGTATGCATATAGGTAGGCTGTGGTACTACCTATTCTGGCTCTTACGTCACTTGACCTCGTGGTGTAGTTGGTTAGCACATTCCCGTACTGAGGGAAGGATGCGGGTTCAAGTCCCGTCGAAGTAAATTTTTTTGGGATATTATTCGATTTCATAGATAATTTTACATCGCAAATAGTTCCCTAATTACAAAGAGTGGGTAGAAACGAAAAGCTGTTCATATTCGATTGAACTATATGCAAAATACACAGTGATCTTGTCTAAAAGTATCCAATATTATTTAGGAATAAAAGAAAGAAAGAAGAAAGAAAACAGAAAATCAATTTATTGGTTACCTGTAGATGGTTTGCAACAGTCTGCAATTAGCTCAATTGTTTGAATCGTAAATATTAGTTCTAATTTATTTCTATTATTTGATTGTAATTTACTTTGTGAATAAAGATTGTTCCTATTTATTGGCTCACCCATAAAATAATATTTTGTACTATAATAATAATAATAAAAAAATCCTTAAAATATACAAAAACATGATAACAATTATTAAGAAACCAATTTCATGTCGACAGAAAATTATAAAGCTGCCGCCCGCGGCTTCGCACGCGTTGTTTCTATGGAAACGTTTAAAGGTGATTTCTATCCCATGGGAACTGATTTATGGGATAAACATTAGCCTATGTTTGATTCCAGGATAAGGATTGCAAAATTTCAGCCCGATCCGTTCAGTAGTTTTGGCGTGAAGAGGTAACAAACATCCATCCATCTATACATCCATCCATCCAAACTTTCGCATTTATATTAGTGTGACTACGAACAAACCAACTTCACCTCTTTTAACTTCGTAGGTATCGATAGAGCGTACCTTAATTTAGGTGAAAGGAACGCTTCCATATAATAGGTTTGGCGAGGGCTCTACTTGGTTGTACTCTCTTGAAAATTGATGATATCATAAAGAAAATATCGCCTTGAGAATACGGTAAACAGAGACTATAAAATATCGAGATAGATACGTTATGGTTCTCATCAATGCAAAGGTTGTTTGAGCAGTGCTGACAACTTTGGGTAGGTAGTTTTTTAGATGTCATGAAAATGTTGCAATACAATCGAATACTCTTTATAGCACACCAAATAAAATAGAAACACAGGACAGGAAAAGACAAATACAGATTACGTTGCACAATGGGCGGCCTTATCGCTACGACGTTACCTACTTGACGACCTCTGTGGCGCAGCGGGCGAAGGTCCGCCTGCGACGCAGGAGGTTGCGGGTTCGATTTGCGCGTTCTGGTTGTTTTCTATGTATAATAAAAAATATCTATCTATGTAGTGTATTGTATTATGTATATCAGTTATCTAGTACCCATCATAACACAAGCTCTGCTTAGCTTGGGGCTAGATAATGCTGTGTGAATTGTCCAGCATTATTTACTTATGTAAGTAGGTAACATTTTTTCAAATAGATTAGGTATAAACCTATACTTATACCACAGACTACTTGTATGCATACAGTCGTTCGACCAAGGCATTTTGACGTGGTTTTGACGGGGCAATCGTGCGGGGGGTAAAGGACGGGACGGAGGAGGGACGCTGTACCCATGTGTAGTACTCGTCGAGATCTACATTTTTAATGACAGCTGTCAAACTTCAAATCATGATATCTCGGGAACTGAACATCCCAGAGCACTATACACCGTTCCAGACTCAAACTCTACACCTTCTTCCTCGAGACTAAATGCAAGGTAACATGATAACATCAAAAAGCGTTACCCGCTGTACGTGCCCCTTTGTAAGACGTTACCTAATTTGAATTCGCTGGCTCCTTGATACAGGACTTAGCTGGGATGAAGTAGGTCGTGTGGAATGGGAATACCTGGCGTAGTTTGTAGCTCTTGTCTAGTCGCATTCTAGATGCATCTTGGGCACGGATGTTGAAATGTTTGAAGAATAGCAAATCAATCATCAAATCAGCGTTCGAATGCTCTGCCCCTGGACATCAGACGTGCAAATTCCGCCCTATCTTTAAAACACTGCTTTATTGACATTATTTATCCGTGTAAAATTTTAATAACTTTATTTGTATATAAGTTATCTTGTTATCTAAAATTATATATGTAAGTATATTATAATATATTAATCTTGTATTAAATTTGTTTATATTATATCTTATGTATAAGTTTATCGTATAAGTTTATCTTATGTAGGTAGTATGGCATGTTAGGTGTTATAGTGTGCAGTGTACCTAGGTATTTTAGTTTTCATTTTCTTATGTGTTTTGAACGACACCTACTCGTATGTCCTCTTATGTCCAGTCCATTCCAAGGTTGCCTGGAAGAGGTTGCTCAAAGCGATAAGGCCGCCCTTTGTACTCAACATTTCCTTCTGTATTGTTCTATATGTTTGTGTGGTACAAGAAAGAGTGGTCTATCATTATATACAAATAAATCGATAAACAGAATCCGAAATAATAAAAAAATGCTGACCTTAGATCTCTACTAATAAGAGAAATTGCCAACAACAGATTGCACACACCGCAGCACAAATTTACACAGAAACAATCCTACTATGACAATGTAAATATTTAATAATCTACCAGAACTATAAAACAAATAATGAACCTATCTGGAAACTTATTTAATATGACATGTGTAGAACTAAAAAATGGCTTCTAAATAAATGCATCAATATTTTAATTACTGGGACTTAGAGGACTTCGAATACATTCATTGACACTTATTTATAATTATTTTGACATTTGTTATTAATTAATTCATTTGATATTTGTAATTTAAGAATAGAACTTTGAATATTGTGTAATTGAAAATTATTATTTGCTTGCTTAGGTAAAATATAAGTGGACGTGTTGGAGTTTTTGTTAAAAATTTTTTTGGACTTATACTGTTTTTGTGAAATTTTGAAATATTTTGAAAAAAAAACGGCTTTTGAAATATTTTAAAGCAGCTTCTTTCGATAAGTCACCATTCAAAAAAAAATACTGTTTATTCATTTAGAAGCATATACGCATCAGGGGTTGGTTAATACTGAAAAATATTCATAAGTTCCCAAGATTAAAAGGCAGACTTCGAAATTAAATAAAATTTCCATTGCGAAATCGTTTCTTAAAAGCCCAAACGCTCGGTTAACCCCTAGTTACATATCTCTAGGCGATTGCCCATTACCGCGCGTTATACGTTCCAATAAGTTTCGCTAAACGAGTTGAAGGTTAAAAAATTGAAATGAAACCTACCCAATAGACGAGGCTCTTAAATTCTCAACTATCTTCAGTTTTAATAGTTATTGTTAGATTGTGAAGAATATGATAGTATAAGTTCTTTATTGCTGTCTTAAATTCACATTTTAAAGAAAACTGTCGAAGTAACTTCAAACATGACTACAAAAGTTTTCATAAATGAAACGTCATTTAACTGAACATTTGTTTCGGTATACAACGCCCCGGAACATATATCTGAACACGCAAACCTTCCATCTTCCTTTAAACTTTGTTAATCTGTTCCAACTCATATGCCTCATCTAGTTTCATCCACCTAATCTTCAACTAACGCCCGTATACAACTTACTTCTGGGGCCCCCAAAGTTATTGCAAATAAGCGAACGAAATACGTCGAATCGGAAGTTCTTCTTGCGTGAAAACTGCTTGGTTGCTCTTTGCTTCTGAAATAATGTTTATGTTTTCCTAATTCGAGGTTTCGGACTATTAAATTGAATATAGAGTATTAGCATTGGCAAAGATAAATATTTATTCTTCAATAGGAAAGTGCTTTTGATTTCTTAGTTGGTTTGAGACGAAGATTCGGGTAGTTAATAGGTTTATTTCATCCGCATTCACAGACCGTTGGGTACATCATTGGTATTGAACTAATGATCTATTATTTAAATCGCAGAAAAACTTGAAAGAAATAAAGAAAAAGCAAATATATACTATTAGGTAGTGGGTTTCAACTTCAATATCAAGATATGTAGTCACCGTTGTACGGGGTAGTAAGTATTAGGATGAAAACCGCATAAAACCTAGTAGTAGTTATAGCTTCTAGGTCACCCAGTCCTTCATTAATGAAAAGCTATCATGATCCCATAAATAGTATACATAATTAATCGTGCATGTGTATTCAGGTAGGTAGGGCGGCGCACGTGTTTCGAATCGTTGGGCGGCTCTGGGCGGGCGGCCGCCGGTCGGCTAGTTTCCAAAACCTATTGGGGATTTAAAATTTATGACTAAAAGCTGAATAAAATATGAAACGGTATTTTAAATGTTTTGCTGTGGGTTTGTAAAAGTGTCTTTAGAGTTTGACGAAGAAATAAATAAATAATTAATGCGACTAAACTATATTATAAACCAGAGGCGTGTGGCTTCCGGTAAAGGAATTAATAATGTAATATGTGGATTGTCCAGCATTATTTATTTACCTCAACCTCAACAGCCTGTATTCGTCCACTGCTAGACGCAGGCCTCCCTCTGAAAAGCGCCTTGTTGGCTTTTATCACATGGGGGTAATGCCCATAATCCCCACGCTGGGCATGCGGGTTGGGGATCGCAGTTTGACGGTAGAATTTTTCGCCCCCGGTGGATATCCCTTAGTAGCCTCTTACGACACCCACGGGAATTATTTATTTATTAGTATTAATAGTACTCTCTATTAAAAATTGTAAACATTTATACTGCCCTGCATATCTAATGATAAGGGCTCGGAGAGGTTATCACCAACGTGAATAAAAGGATGAATTTATAACCTATTATTCCAAACTACCTTTTTATTATAACTTTTTTAAGTAACTACCAAAACTTTTATAAGTAATTTGAAAAGGACAAGAGCGAGTCATGACAATAGAATGAACCGAGCTCTAAGCGAGGTACACACAGAAACACGCAAACTTTCACTATGAAACTTTTAAGGGGTGTTCACGAAAGAACTTCCGAGTCAAAGTGTTTTTCCGGATATTTAAAAAGGCTTTGAATTTTTGATAAGTTCTGCTTCTACTTTGTCGGACGTGCACGTGGAACAAGATTTTGTACCTATTTATCTATAAGATTTACGATATTTAGGCAATGCAATACGATTTAGGATTGGTATGTGGTTCGTTTTACAAGAAGTGTGCTTTAAAGGATGTTATTATAAAACAGATTTCATTCACGCACAGTTGACGTAGCCACTTTCCCTTATACGTGATCTTATAATCAGCCTGATGTTTTAAAAAACCATACAATTTGCCATTCCCTCGAAAGCGTATCATTTCCCAATCCCGACTGAATTCGTTGCCTTAGCGAGCCCAACTTGAAATTCATTCGTATCCCAATAAAAGTTAACCGAGCCGTTGGTTGGCTCAAACTTACAAGTTCCACTTTGGCACCACGTTACATTCCGTTCCTTTTTATGAACCCCCAACGACCGGAAAGCGCCTACTAAATCCGTATAGAAAAAACATTAAACCTTTATTGAAAACTCAAATACGGGTTTGTATAGATTTATTTAATGTCGCAACATAAAGGTCAGCAAACGGCTCCGGAGCCACCCATCAAACGAACTTAAAAGCGAATTCTCGAATGCGACTTGGAATTTTATTCAGAGTTGAGCGCTAATGGCGTGGCCCGAACAAAAACTGGCTTGATTAAAATCGTTTGTCGTAATAAAAGAAGCACTAAAAAGTTACAGCTGAGGGAGGTAGGCTGTAAAATCGATCACTCGATACTGATCACTGGGACAAAAATTGGAGACTTCTGCTTAATTTAGTGGCCTTTGCTCCAAAGGCGAAATATTAAATTGTCGGTGGCTTGACTCAGGAGGCGTGTCAAATGATCCATGAACTGAAGCGAGTATATTTTATTGGGTCTATTTTAAAGGCGCATTAGAGGGGTGTCGTGATGTAGCACTTGGGGTGATCTTTGCGCCTGAAAGCAAAAGATCGATTGGAAGTCTCTAATCTTATGATCTTTGGGGCAATAATTAGTAGTTCTAACTTACTGTTCAGTTACAAAAATTAAACACATAAACGAAAATCAATACCAATGCATCTTTCTCAGCCCTGCTTTGAACCTTTGGCCTATTATGGAACTAACATTACCAGCTGTGTCACTGCCAATACAGGATCGAAATCATAGTCTTATTTTTAGAACATGCATGGTTTGAAGATGTAGGTACCTTTATCAGTCAATTCCTTGCGTCGATATTTACATTCGCGAGAGAGGCACTCGCGTGCGAAATTTTATTTCTTCGACAATCTGATGAGATTAGCTGTAAATTGGGTTTATGATGAAATCGAATATGCGCTCCCTCCACTACTCTTACGGTTCATTGCGTTTGGAAATACAAAATTTGAGATGTTTTCCCACTAGCGATTTCCGAGCTGAGTAAATCAGATGTGAGATCTCTTGTAGAATTAATTAAAAATACGAGAAGGCTAAATGAGAAAAAAGAAACGAATAGACAGGTAAAAAGTATGAGGTCATCGCCTTTCACTTTTAAAATTCCTACAAGTCCGTAAGGGCAGTGCTGCATTCAGGGATTGTAGGAACTGCAGGTTTCAAACCATGACGCATGTTAAGTGCGGTCTTCTGTGAACGGCTGGTAAGATAGCAATCATGGCGGCTTTTAAAATTCCATCCGCGTGGATTCAGCCATGTCTGCACTAGCCCTTTGTATCGGAACTTTATTCTACCCATAGTCATGTATTTCGTAGAGCATGAATCTAAATTGAAAGATACATAAACGTCAAACTACAGCATAACCATTTATCCCAATGCCAATTTTTCACAAGTCCCCAATCATACTTTTACACCATTTTATCCGGACACGAAATTAATGAAGCACATGTTTTGGCAACAGCCAGGATTAACTTCTCACATAAAAATTGCTGTAGTGGAGCATAAAACATAGTATAGCGCAATAAAATAGACAGTGCGGCAATAACAGTTAACGGCTCACCGACCGGATACAGCGAGATGTATCTGATATAACAGGTGATTACTGTGGGCAATTAAGGTTAAGGGGAATGTCCACTGAACTGGGATAATGAGCTGCTTCTTAGATGCAGGAAGTCTGTTATTTAGATAATTTAGACCTGCAGGACAGCACAGACTTGAGATAAAATATAACAATTAATAAATATTGGTAGTAACTCGTACAGAACCGCTGTAGGTCAAGGTTTATTAAAATTAATAGATTCATTTAAACTTTTCTGAAGTATGAAAGTCTATTGTGGCTACAAATACGGCACAATCCAGCTACAAGAACCATTATTGCCGTGTGGTCCCGGCTTAGAATTTGCACCACCCCAACTCTTCCCGCGGGTGTCGTAAGAGGCGACTAATCTGCCGGGGGCGGTCAACAGCGACCCCTCAAGAACAATCCTATTACCGAACTGCGATTCCTAACCTGCATGCCCAGCGTGGAGATTATGGGTACTACCCTCCATGAGATAAAAGCCAATAAGGCGCTTATCAGGAGGAGGCCCGCGTCCAGCTGTGGACCACTATAGGCTGTTGAGGTGAGGTGAGGATACTAATAAGGCCACCACGACACCAATCCACCATTCTAATCAGTAAATTCGTATTCATCTGAATCACCTTCTGCAAATCTTTAAAGCTCAATAAAAAGCTCAAAGTTTCGCATATATTATCGCAGAGAGCGGGAAATAATTTTATCCCGGAGCAAATTTACCAGAGAATAAGACAGAATTCACCCAAACTTTGGTTTACGACAAAACCACAGCTCATTGTTAATAGCCAAGGCATTTCTCTTATACATTGGTATTTACTTTCTTTCCATTGTTCCTATTTTTTATAACATATAAAGTTACAGGTCAGGTAATATACATAGTACCTTCCTTTTGCTAGATTGTTACAGATCGCATTAGGTTCTTTACATTTCCCCGGAATAACCTCATACTGTTGAAAGTATGGTAATAGAAGCTACACACAATAAAAATGATTGCAATGATATAATATTGTTTGGGAATTAATTTGCGATACATTGTAATATAAAAATCATAATAACATGTCATTGGCAAATTATCGTATGGAAGTAATGTTAAGAGTTGCAAATCCTCGTAATAATTTGTAATTCTATAATTTTTTATTGAGGTTGTATATTATTTTATTATGTACCATTTTGGTACTTAATGGAGGACTTTGGTTGTTGTTTATACTCAAACACAACTCAGACTTAAGCTCGGCTCAAGTTACGATTTTTTTACTGTTTTCCAAGAAAATCCTGTCAAAAAATTTTCATTTGAGACGTGCTTAAATCTAAATAACGTTTGAGTATTCGACGAAAGTTTCGGAATTTTTAAGTATTTAGTATTATTTCCTAAATAAAACAAAACAAGTAATAAATGCCAGGGCACTGATAGAAATATATCGTGCAGCTCTTAAAGAAAGATGACGATCGGATTAGTAATGTAGACTTAATTCATAATGTGACATAATAATTTAAAACTTTATAAAAAAAAAAGAATTAAAAAAAATACTGTCACCGTCTTGGATGTCGTAAGAATCGACTAATGGGACGTTAGAAAGGGTGCATCAACGAGAAAGGGTTTATCTTTAGAAAACTGCTACATCAGCATTATCTATCCTTACAAAGTTAACTTTCAGCGGTGCTACAAAAACCAAATTAAACACGTCTAACAAGCGCTAAACAGTGTCTAAACGGTTAGACATGGGTTTAACATGAGTTTGACTCTCGTTTAAACTATGTCTAAGCCGTATCTAACTGTAAACCATCGTAAAACGCAGTTTTGTGGTAACGCTTTTGTTAAAGACGTCCTCAACAGTTGTCTAACTTTTTTGTAGTATAGCTGTTTATGTTTATGTAAGTTTATTATATTGTTTGTAGGATAAATGAAGGTCATAAAGTATGTAGTGTATTGTTTTTATTTGATTTTTTCGAGTGCCGCCGTCTATTTTGTTCTTACATATCCAGTCCATCCCAAGGTTGCCTGGAAGAGATCGCGCATAGCGATAAGGCCGCCTTTGTACTTCGTCTACTCTTAGCATTTATTTATTTATTGTTATCTGTCTTTATGTGGTACAATAAAGTATTATCTATCTATCTATCAAAGGCTAGTAGCTTTCTTCTGTGTATTTTTTCCCCCCACTGTCTTTATGTGGTACAATAAAGTATTATCTATCTATCTATCAAAGGCTTGTAGCTTTCTTCTGTGTATTTTTTCCCCCCACTGTCATCACCAATCTGCCT
This sequence comes from Eupithecia subfuscata, assembly GCA_963564075.1. Classification (NCBI taxonomy): domain Eukaryota; kingdom Metazoa; phylum Arthropoda; class Insecta; order Lepidoptera; family Geometridae; genus Eupithecia; species Eupithecia subfuscata. Next base: position 4,525,729 of record OY751103.1, on the reverse strand, counting down.
GTTAAGCGTAGTAATTATGCCAAAACACCCTTTGTTTAGGGAATGTTGGTGTTTTGTATACAATGTGATCTGAAAAATACCTACTAGTAGGTATTATTTAAGATAGAATGACTTCCGAAAATGACGGCATAAATATAACAAGACAAAATTAAAATTAAAAAAACCTGCCGACGTATATTGGCTGAACAGATTTTCATGAAACATGGCTAAAAACACTCGGGTTAAAATTATCTATGACACAAAAAAAAGTAAACGAAAATCGGTACATCCGTTTGGGAGCTACGATACCACAGACAGATACACAGACACAAACAAACTTATAACACCCCTCTTTTTGCGTCGGGGGTTAAAAAATAGAATAAGCTTAAAGAATGAATGTACACTCATCAGATATTTAGTTTCCGAAATTTGCATTGTTCTCTGGTTACGTTAGTCAAAAATGTTTATTCTGTTTAAAAAAGTCTCTGACACTAACTACAGCTATTTCTAATTACTAATTATAAGTTTTTCCTTATGTTGCAAGGTATTTTTTGTAACTTTACTATAGATCTCAGAGGTTACACACATTTAATTTTATAAGTATGTATTATGTTTATCTTTTGTAAATGAACTGTATAGTTTGAATGAGAAATCAAGTTCTTTAAACGTAAATGTGCCAAGAACGTGAGGACAAGAACTGCTATCCGCATCTGAGCTACAACAGCACCACGTGATACCCACTCGTAGGTAAAATAAAATATCTAGAAGATAATAAGTTTTATGACATTATAATGCAATCGTAAAAACTTCCAGCATAGATGATGAGACTTATAGTTGTATGATAGAAGCTGATGCGTGTTCCTCGATTGACTTTCAAAGAATTTTACGGTTCTTAGATGGTTCTAGTTTTATTTACTCTGCTCCATTTGGGATCATTGTTCCGAATAGTAAACTTTTTATGACGTATTGTGTGCATTTCTACAATGAGTGAAATAAAAATGCAATGAATCTACTAGAATTGCAAAAGAAGTCAATAATTATAAACATAAGATTCGAACTTTCTTTTGTCAAATAACTGGGGTGGTTTTCTCGTCTGCTGATTTTAATTATTGGTAAGAGTAGGTGAAGTTGTCGCTACCTTTTGATGACTACCTAATAAACAAATAAATTCACATAGATACCTCAAAACTATTTCAATTTCCACGACAATTCCATATCTACTAGAAAATCAATCTTATATTCCGAAGCGATTTCAATATACAAGGGTGAATAGGCTGGCAATAATATGTGAGATGGCACAATATAGCACAAAATAGCACCCAGAAAGTTTACTCCGTGAAACAAAAAAATTAAGATACTACCTCAGTCGTTCGACGTTAAGTCTGAGGCTCCGAGAAGCAAGCGAGTTTATAATGGAGCAAGAATTTAGGCCAGTTATACTAAGCTAATGAACAGTTGCATATAAACATAGAAAATTGGCCACCATTTCGGCCGCACGTTGAAAAAACAACCAAGCAACTTTGACCCCAAAAATTGGTAAAAAGATAAAAGATAAAGATACATTTATTTGGCCAATAAAAACAGGTAGTTACAAGTTACAAGATCTACGCTTAAATTCAAGTAAATAAATAACTGTACTGGAACATTGATTTTTCATGTAGCAAAATTTTCCATAAGCAAACCTTCTGGGCGTCGTCGTAAGCATTGGTAAGGGCGCGTCACCGCATAATTTAAGTGGTAACCTCAAACTGAGATGTTGATCGAAGCCTCAAATGCGGTAAATGCGTGAATTTCGTGGGATATAATAAAGTATCGATCTATCTATATGTAGACAACTCAAGGTTTAGGAGAGCTGTTTGGGTGTCACATAAATAGCGAGTGTTGGAAGGTGAGAAAAAGGCGATATATACCTAAAAACATTCATATTTCTGAAGAACAATGTGATAGTGGGTAGTGGCAAATAATGAGAGTGTAAACCTGTTGCAAACTCAGGAAAAATAAGTGAATAAGCGCGATAAATACCGGTGAATATTTATAAAAATGTGCTCTGATCCCGTAAGTTTTATAAACTTGATTTTTAAAGAATCGCAATTTCTTGATCCTACGCTTACAGAATACATCATGGAAAATATTCATTTTGAAGCTTAATAACATTTAAAATTAAAGTTGCATTGCTAAAAAATCCCTAAAACGACTTATAAAAATAAAATCGTTCGTTACTCTTTTCAAAAACGTTTCGCTACGGAAATTCCCGTTTATAGGGGACAACAGCATCGCTTCGTTTTTGTTTTGCATTCAAACTTCAGCATTACAGCTTCAGTTTTCAATTACTGCTTCGAAATGTTTCGCTCCGGACTGCTAGCGTTGCATTTACTTCTCATTTTGGACATGGACTGACATGTATAGACGTTCGGTGTCTATAGACATTACACTGAATGCAATTGGAATTCGAATTGGAATGTCTTTAAATAAAATAAACACATAGGTACATTCATCATTTTCTTGCCCTTTCCGACTATATACATGCTATACCACATCGTACAGTTATCTAGTACCGAGAACAAAAAATTTGCTTAGATTGCGGTTAAATGATGCGGTGTGCATTTTTCAGCATAATTAACTTCAATTTATACATACCTACCATAACCTTAACAGCCTATACTGGTCCACTGCTGGACGCAGGCCTCCCCTGGCTTTTACCTCATAGGATGTAATGCCCATAATCCACACACTGGGCATGCAGGTTGGGAATCGCATATCGGTGGTGGAATTGTTCTGTAGGAGGCGCTGCTGCCCGCCCCCCGATGGACATCCCTTAGTCGCCGTCTTACGAGTTACGTTACACCCGTGAGAAGAGTTGGGGTGGTGCAAATTCTAAACCGGCACCACACCGCAGACACCATAGTCTTGGTCAGAAGATTCTTTAAATAAATTCATCATCAGTCTGTTTGTCTTACAAGTTGTAAGATATGAAACAGACTGATGGTGTATTTCAATGATGAATTTCAGGTTTGCGGAGAGCCCTAAGTGCAGTTGTAAGTCTTGTAAGTTACAACAGCATGCGGAGAGCCCTAAGCTCTCCGCATGCTTGCCTATGATGCATACATTCTCAAGGTATGTCGGTCCTAATGTAAGGTAAAGGCAGTATGCGCCACGTTCAACGCAGGTATTTTTCGTTTACTTTATACTAGCACCTATTATTAAGTATCTCGTGGGTGCATGCCAAATAGTAGACTCTAAACATTTGGAAAATGTAAAACAGTCCTCAAACTATAGAAGATACAATCGTAAAGATTAAACTTTTTATTGTCTTCGCTGTGTCCGAGAAAAATAGCCATTGCTTTTATAAAAGAAATAAGAAGGCCATTAACACCGAATAACAAAAGGAAACTCCATAAAAATGTGTATTATAGCTATTTTCAAAAATAACAAAAGCAAACTTTGCTCACGTTCAGTTCAACTTGTTCTGAAAATTTTAATTTATTTGAATTCGTGTTTAGCATTCGAGTCGCGTCGGCCATGTTATAACTTTGGCCAAACTGACATAACTTTAGCTAAGTGACATAAACAGCGTTTTGATGACATCTTCAAGCATTATCGTTATAATAAATTCATGTTTGGGTATAATAAAAACAAGCATTAACGTGCTATTGTTTTATTGCGATCGTTTGTGGCTCCATTGCTTACCTGCCGGAAGAACTACGGTTTAAATACCTTGATAGTAGTGGGCAAGTAGTCCATCACGAGGTCACGCTTCTTATTACCGTGAATGTAGTTTAACAATTTTTATTATTGTGACTGGCTGCCGTCTCACAATCCGTTCAAAGAATTCAACGGACCTAATAATGTGTATCGACATCTTTTTTCATTTTCGGTCTTTTTACTGCACTCATATATGAGATCGTCCTCTCTGGGTCTAATCTGGTCGGTCCATGGGTGATCTACCACGCATAGTGCACTCAACTCTGCTCTGCGTGACAAGACGCTCAATAGTCTCTATGAGCCTTGAAGAAGTGTCGGAAGTTTTTGAAGTACGAATGTACTACGCCGCTAAAAGTGTACTATGTTACGGTGGCCTGTTTGGGGTTGGTATTAGTTGTGAATGTGAAACACTAAGTTTATAATAAAATAAAATTTTATTTCTTCAGAGCACATGTACACTTTTTTGAAAGTAGATCGGAAGTTTTTACTTTACAAGCGGAAACGGAAACTAAAATATTTCCATAGAGTAATTACAAAGACATTGATCTATAATTCACAGATAATAAATTCGATGTCATTGACAATTTTGTCGGTATTTCCAACATACTACGCTGTGCTAAAATGTGCTACGCTGTACTATGAGTGTGCTACGCTGTATTACGAGTGTGCTATGCCGTGTTACGATCAGATAGAGACATTTCCAATAATAAGCAAGGCAAGAAAGCAAATGAGTATTAGTCCACAATAAGCTGCAACTTAAAGCTGTGGGGTGCCGACTTAGAATTTACACCACCCCAATTTTTCTCACGGGTGTTGTGAGAGGCGACTAAGGGATATCAACCGGGAGCGGGCAGCAGCGCCCCTTGCAGAACAATTCTACTACCGAACTGCGATCCCCGCATGCCTAGCATGGGGGTTATGGGCATTACCCCCCATGATATAAAAGTCATAAATCGCTTATCAGGGTGAGGCCTGCGTCCAACAGTGGACCTATAGGCTGTTGAGGTGAGGTGAGGTGAAGCTACAATTTCCCATTAAACAGTTCCTACAGCATTATCTGTTCGGGGCAGTGCCGCGGCCACAAGTCATATCCAAGCTATGCCGTATTAATGAACGGGTCATACCCAGCTTTGTATTATGCAGGATTTAGCCCCGATAATAGCTGAGCTTCATTGGAATAGTGCGATAAAGATGTGGATTACAGTGCATTAAATAAATTAAAGGCTAAGAAACAAGGTTTTTAATTCCTTATTTATAATAAAAATTGCAATTAATGAATAGAAACAAATTAGAACTAGTATTTGATGGACAAGAATACTTGATTTTTTTTAATGTCAATTTGCAAATCTAGTATATACCACTCGGTGACGACCTAGTGTATGATATTTCGAAAATGGTTTGAAAAAGTCTCTTATTATAATTATTTTACGGCGTTTTTAATGAGATTCCTTGTTAATTTGGATAAAATTATGAAACTTCTAAAATTAAGCTGTGTTTAACGTAAATTACCAAAATTAACTTAGTTAATTAGATTTCGAAATATCAATGCTAGCTTTTCAAGTTAATTCCCCGGAATAACCTCATACTGTTGAAAGTATGGTAATAGAAGCTACACACAATAAAAATGATTGCAATGATATAATATTGTTTGGGAATTAATTTGCGATACATTGTAATATAAAAATCATAATAACATGTCATTGGCAAATTATCGTATGGAAGTAATGTTAAGAGTTGCAAATCCTCGTAATAATTTGTAATTCTATAATTTTTTATTGAGGTTGTATATTATTTTATTATGTACCATTTTGGTACTTAATGGAGGACTTTGGTTGTTGTTTATACTCAAACACAACTCAGACTTAAGCTCGGCTCAAGTTACGATTTTTTTACTGTTTTCCAAGAAAATCCTGTCAAAAAATTTTCATTTGAGACGTGCTTAAATCTAAATAACGTTTGAGTATTCGACGAAAGTTTCGGAATTTTTAAGTATTTAGTATTATTTCCTAAATAAAACAAAACAAGTAATAAATGCCAGGGCACTGATAGAAATATATCGTGCAGCTCTTAAAGAAAGATGACGATCGGATTAGTAATGTAGACTTAATTCATAATGTGACATAATAATTTAAAACTTTATAAAAAAAAAAGAATTAAAAAAAATACTGTCACCGTCTTGGATGTCGTAAGAATCGACTAATGGGACGTTAGAAAGGGTGCATCAACGAGAAAGGGTTTATCTTTAGAAAACTGCTACATCAGCATTATCTATCCTTACAAAGTTAACTTTCAGCGGTGCTACAAAAACCAAATTAAACACGTCTAACAAGCGCTAAACAGTGTCTAAACGGTTAGACATGGGTTTAACATGAGTTTGACTCTCGTTTAAACTATGTCTAAGCCGTATCTAACTGTAAACCATCGTAAAACGCAGTTTTGTGGTAACGCTTTTGTTAAAGACGTCCTCAACAGTTGTCTAACTTTTTTGTAGTATAGCTGTTTATGTTTATGTAAGTTTATTATATTGTTTGTAGGATAAATGAAGGTCATAAAGTATGTAGTGTATTGTTTTTATTTGATTTTTTCGAGTGCCGCCGTCTATTTTGTTCTTACATATCCAGTCCATCCCAAGGTTGCCTGGAAGAGATCGCGCATAGCGATAAGGCCGCCTTTGTACTTCGTCTACTCTTAGCATTTATTTATTTATTGTTATCTGTCTTTATGTGGTACAATAAAGTATTATCTATCTATCTATCAAAGGCTAGTAGCTTTCTTCTGTGTATTTTTTCCCCCCACTGTCTTTATGTGGTACAATAAAGTATTATCTATCTATCTATCAAAGGCTTGTAGCTTTCTTCTGTGTATTTTTTCCCCCCACTGTCATCACCAATCTGCCTGTTAAGCGTAGTAATTATGCCAAAACACCCTTTGTTTAGGGAATGTTGGTGTTTTGTATACAATGTGATCTGAAAAATACCTACTAGTAGGTATTATTTAAGATAGAATGACTTCCGAAAATGACGGCATAAATATAACAAGACAAAATTAAAATTAAAAAAACCTGCCGACGTATATTGGCTGAACAGATTTTCATGAAACATGGCTAAAAACACTCGGGTTAAAATTATCTATGACACAAAAAAAAGTAAACGAAAATCGGTACATCCGTTTGGGAGCTACGATACCACAGACAGATACACAGACACAAATAAACTTATAACACCCCTCTTTTTGCGTCGGGGGTTAAAAAATAGAATAAGCTTAAAGAATGAATGTACACTCATCAGATATTTAGTTTCCGAAATTTGCATTGTTCTCTGGTTACGTTAGTCAAAAATGTTTATTCTGTTTAAAAAAGTCTCTGACACTAACTACAGCTATTTCTAATTACTAATTATAAGTTTTTCCTTATGTTGCAAGGTATTTTTTGTAACTTTACTATAGATCTCAGAGGTTACACACATTTAATTTTATAAGTATGTATTATGTTTATCTTTTGTAAATGAACTGTATAGTTTGAATGAGAAATCAAGTTCTTTAAACGTAAATGTGCCAAGAACGTGAGGACAAGAACTGCTATCCGCATCTGAGCTACAACAGCACCACGTGATACCCACTCGTAGGTAAAATAAAATATCTAGAAGATAATAAGTTTTATGACATTATAATGCAATCGTAAAAACTTCCAGCATAGATGATGAGACTTATAGTTGTATGATAGAAGCTGATGCGTGTTCCTCGATTGACTTTCAAAGAATTTTACGGTTCTTAGATGGTTCTAGTTTTATTTACTCTGCTCCATTTGGGATCATTGTTCCGAATAGTAAACTTTTTATGACGTATTGTGTGCATTTCTACAATGAGTGAAATAAAAATGCAATGAATCTACTAGAATTGCAAAAGAAGTCAATAATTATAAACATAAGATTCGAACTTTCTTTTGTCAAATAACTGGGGTGGTTTTCTCGTCTGCTGATTTTAATTATTGGTAAGAGTAGGTGAAGTTGTCGCTACCTTTTGATGACTACCTAATAAACAAATAAATTCACATAGATACCTCAAAACTATTTCAATTTCCACGACAATTCCATATCTACTAGAAAATCAATCTTATATTCCGAAGCGATTTCAATATACAAGGGTGAATAGGCTGGCAATAATATGTGAGATGGCACAATATAGCACAAAATAGCACCCAGAAAGTTTACTCCGTGAAACAAAAAAATTAAGATACTACCTCAGTCGTTCGACGTTAAGTCTGAGGCTCCGAGAAGCAAGCGAGTTTATAATGGAGCAAGAATTTAGGCCAGTTATACTAAGCTAATGAACAGTTGCATATAAACATAGAAAATTGGCCACCATTTCGGCCGCACGTTGAAAAAACAACCAAGCAACTTTGACCCCAAAAATTGGTAAAAAGATAAAAGATAAAGATACATTTATTTGGCCAATAAAAACAGGTAGTTACAAGTTACAAGATCTACGCTTAAATTCAAGTAAATAAATAACTGTACTGGAACATTGATTTTTCATGTAGCAAAATTTTCCATAAGCAAACCTTCTGGGCGTCGTCGTAAGCATTGGTAAGGGCGCGTCACCGCATAATTTAAGTGGTAACCTCAAACTGAGATGTTGATCGAAGCCTCAAATGCGGTAAATGCGTGAATTTCGTGGGATATAATAAAGTATCGATCTATCTATATGTAGACAACTCAAGGTTTAGGAGAGCTGTTTGGGTGTCACATAAATAGCGAGTGTTGGAAGGTGAGAAAAAGGCGATATATACCTAAAAACATTCATATTTCTGAAGAACAATGTGATAGTGGGTAGTGGCAAATAATGAGAGTGTAAACCTGTTGCAAACTCAGGAAAAATAAGTGAATAAGCGCGATAAATACCGGTGAATATTTATAAAAATGTGCTCTGATCCCGTAAGTTTTATAAACTTGATTTTTAAAGAATCGCAATTTCTTGATCCTACGCTTACAGAATACATCATGGAAAATATTCATTTTGAAGCTTAATAACATTTAAAATTAAAGTTGCATTGCTAAAAAATCCCTAAAACGACTTATAAAAATAAAATCGTTCGTTACTCTTTTCAAAAACGTTTCGCTACGGAAATTCCCGTTTATAGGGGACAACAGCATCGCTTCGTTTTTGTTTTGCATTCAAACTTCAGCATTACAGCTTCAGTTTTCAATTACTGCTTCGAAATGTTTCGCTCCGGACTGCTAGCGTTGCATTTACTTCTCATTTTGGACATGGACTGACATGTATAGACGTTCGGTGTCTATAGACATTACACTGAATGCAATTGGAATTCGAATTGGAATGTCTTTAAATAAAATAAACACATAGGTACATTCATCATTTTCTTGCCCTTTCCGACTATATACATGCTATACCACATCGTACAGTTATCTAGTACCGAGAACAAAAAATTTGCTTAGATTGCGGTTAAATGATGCGGTGTGCATTTTTCAGCATAATTAACTTCAATTTATACATACCTACCATAACCTTAACAGCCTATACTGGTCCACTGCTGGACGCAGGCCTCCCCTGGCTTTTACCTCATAGGATGTAATGCCCATAATCCACACACTGGGCATGCAGGTTGGGAATCGCATATCGGTGGTGGAATTGTTCTGTAGGAGGCGCTGCTGCCCGCCCCCCGATGGACATCCCTTAGTCGCCGTCTTACGAGTTACGTTACACCCGTGAGAAGAGTTGGGGTGGTGCAAATTCTAAACCGGCACCACACCGCAGACACCATAGTCTTGGTCAGAAGATTCTTTAAATAAATTCATCATCAGTCTGTTTGTCTTACAAGTTGTAAGATATGAAACAGACTGATGGTGTATTTCAATGATGAATTTCAGGTTTGCGGAGAGCCCTAAGTGCAGTTGTAAGTCTTGTAAGTTACAACAGCATGCGGAGAGCCCTAAGCTCTCCGCATGCTTGCCTATGATGCATACATTCTCAAGGTATGTCGGTCCTAATGTAAGGTAAAGGCAGTATGCGCCACGTTCAACGCAGGTATTTTTCGTTTACTTTATACTAGCACCTATTATTAAGTATCTCGTGGGTGCATGCCAAATAGTAGACTCTAAACATTTGGAAAATGTAAAACAGTCCTCAAACTATAGAAGATACAATCGTAAAGATTAAACTTTTTATTGTCTTCGCTGTGTCCGAGAAAAATAGCCATTGCTTTTATAAAAGAAATAAGAAGGCCATTAACACCGAATAACAAAAGGAAACTCCATAAAAATGTGTATTATAGCTATTTTCAAAAATAACAAAAGCAAACTTTGCTCACGTTCAGTTCAACTTGTTCTGAAAATTTTAATTTATTTGAATTCGTGTTTAGCATTCGAGTCGCGTCGGCCATGTTATAACTTTGGCCAAACTGACATAACTTTAGCTAAGTGACATAAACAGCGTTTTGATGACATCTTCAAGCATTATCGTTATAATAAATTCATGTTTGGGTATAATAAAAACAAGCATTAACGTGCTATTGTTTTATTGCGATCGTTTGTGGTTCCATTGCTTACCTGCCGGAAGAACTACGGTTTAAATACCTTGATAGTAGTGGGCAAGTAGTCCATCACGAGGTCACGCTTCTTATTACCGTGAATGTAGTTTAACAATTTTTATTATTGTGACTGGCTGCCGTCTCACAATCCGTTCAAAGAATTCAACGGACCTAATAATGTGTATCGACATCTTTTTTCATTTTCGGTCTTTTTACTGCACTCATATATGAGATCGTCCTCTCTGGGTCTAATCTGGTCGGTCCATGGGTGATCTACCACGCATAGTGCACTCAACTCTGCTCTGCGTGACAAGACGCTCAATAGTCTCTATGAGCCTTGAAGAAGTGTCGGAAGTTTTTGAAGTACGAATGTACTACGCCGCTAAAAGTGTACTATGTTACGGTGGCCTGTTTGGGGTTGGTATTAGTTGTGAATGTGAAACACTAAGTTTATAATAAAATAAAATTTTATTTCTTCAGAGCACATGTACACTTTTTTGAAAGTAGATCGGAAGTTTTTACTTTACAAGCGGAAACGGAAACTAAAATATTTCCATAGAGTAATTACAAAGACATTGATCTATAATTCACAGATAATAAATTCGATGTCATTGACAATTTTGTCGGTATTTCCAACATACTACGCTGTGCTAAAATGTGCTACGCTGTACTATGAGTGTGCTACGCTGTATTACGAGTGTGCTATGCCGTGTTACGATCAGATAGAGACATTTCCAATAATAAGCAAGGCAAGAAAGCAAATGAGTATTAGTCCACAATAAGCTGCAACTTAAAGCTGTGGGGTGCCGACTTAGAATTTACACCACCCCAATTTTTCTCACGGGTGTTGTGAGAGGCGACTAAGGGATATCAACCGGGAGCGGGCAGCAGCGCCCCTTGCAGAACAATTCTACTACCGAACTGCGATCCCCGCATGCCTAGCATGGGGGTTATGGGCATTACCCCCCATGATATAAAAGTCATAAATCGCTTATCAGGGTGAGGCCTGCGTCCAACAGTGGACCTATAGGCTGTTGAGGTGAGGTGAGGTGAAGCTACAATTTCCCATTAAACAGTTCCTACAGCATTATCTGTTCGGGGCAGTGCCGCGGCCACAAGTCATATCCAAGCTATGCCGTATTAATGAACGGGTCATACCCAGCTTTGTATTATGCAGGATTTAGCCCCGATAATAGCTGAGCTTCATTGGAATAGTGCGATAAAGATGTGGATTACAGTGCATTAAATAAATTAAAGGCTAAGAAACAAGGTTTTTAATTCCTTATTTATAATAAAAATTGCAATTAATGAATAGAAACAAATTAGAACTAGTATTTGATGGACAAGAATACTTGATTTTTTTTAATGTCAATTTGCAAATCTAGTATATACCACTCGGTGACGACCTAGTGTATGATATTTCGAAAATGGTTTGAAAAAGTCTCTTATTATAATTATTTTACGGCGTTTTTAATGAGATTCCTTGTTAATTTGGATAAAATTATGAAACTTCTAAAATTAAGCTGTGTTTAACGTAAATTACCAAAATTAACTTAGTTAATTAGATTTCGAAATATCAATGCTAGCTTTTCAAGTTAAACCTAATTCTGTGGTTTCACGGACAGAGGTTTTGGCGTCAGCAACCAAACCACTCATTATAATTAAATTAGTTCATACGTGATGGATGGAGCTGAATATGCTATTTTGGACTACGGAATTTATTTAGACGACCTCTGTGGCGGAGTGTGCCAATGAAATCGCAGATTCGATTACTGCTGGGAGCTTTCTAAGAAATTACTAACTATATACCTCTTCCTACATACTAAATACTTCATCTTGAATCTATGTATCTAGCTTTCTGCAACACTAAATGATGTTTGTTGGCCCAACAAAGGGGTTGTAATGGAACAAAAAAAGGTAGGATTTTTTTGCCGTTTTTAGTGTTTCCTGCGATACAAACGAAATAAATTTAGCAGGAAAGTAGCTTACCGACGATCTTACACCATTTTTTATAGACCCATTTTTAAACAAACTGCGATTCAATAGAACTTTTGGAGCATTTGGAAATAACGTTCATTTCTAGTAATAAATCAATCTAAATACCTAGTCAGTTATCAATCAATCTAAATACTTAGTCAGGTCTACCTAATCAAAATTAGTAAAAAATGAGTAATGTTGTACAATTTCGCACCATCGCTAGTCGTACCACCTTTATGTGTTCGTTCCATTTAAAACCTTTTTAATGGGCCAACAATCATCATTAGTTAATGTTACAAAAACCTCTCAGATTCAACGAGAGCTTTTTGAAGTTTATGTAACCCTTGCAAAGTCGCCAGGTACGTCGAACAGTTGGCGGCGGTCATCTGTTTCTTACTGTCAGCGTGTTGTGGTCCACTACAGGCACTAGTCAAGGACAAACACTATTCTATGTTAGGGCAAAAGGTCTTTGTGCTTTTCCTTGAAACTTTGCAGCTCAGCTGCAGACGTTATGTTAGAGTTTTATCATAGGTTGATTTTATTAACCTATTTTGGTAGGTAAAGTTTAGTGCCGCACTGGATGTTTAGTGCCGCACAGGACCAGCTGCGTCTAGGGCGCGCGCCCCTTCGGTTCACTGTGTCTGGGCACTTGGGCAGTGAATACGATGTACTGACACTTTCATTGCCCACGACGTACATTGACGTGTTCAACCACCAATGAAGCAAGCATCAAAGCTTTCATATTATACGCCCACTAAAGAATTATATAAAAATACTAAAATTAAAGCAACTATATATTTTTAAAACATGTCTTTTAGTAAAAAATATTACTTCAAAGTCCATACAATCAAATCTAAGCCTACAATTAAAAAAAATAGTTTGAGAAACAAAATTAAACTAAAATTACCCAATACACGTACGAAGTACGGAAAAAAGACGATTATTTCAGAAGGAGCACGTATATTTAATAATTTACCAAATACCATAAAATAATATGATAGCATTATAAGAACAAAAATATATTGAAAGCACATGTCTACTCAATAGACTAATATAACTACATAAATATAATGTAATACTATTAGATAACATAATTAGTTATGATTAGTAATTTAAGTTAAACCTCAACGCCCAGGAGTTATTTACCTACTTAAATTTAGTTTTAGTACACATTTACTGTTTAAATTTATCTCATTTTAAGTGAACTGTAATGTTTTTATGAGAAAATAAAGTTCTTTAAACCTAAAGCTTCATAGATTACTGATTAAGTTCCAAGTTCAAATCGTAAGTATCAAATAATTTCAAATGGCAGATAAATCCCACCAGTTACAGCATCTGTATTTAAATGACTACGGGCAAAGGTCCTAGGGTACAGCTCTGGACTGACGACAATTGGTTGGGACTTAGGATTAGCTTAGTTGGCACGGAGCCATTGTAACATTTGACCCGGCTTGGGTTTTATGTATTGCAGGATGGCTGTTGACCTGCTCTATACCGTGTTGACCTGTAACTATGCCGTGTTTGGACTGCTTAGCTTGCCGTCCCTGGTTGAACCTCGAAGGGGTTAAGGGATGAATGGATACTGCATTTCAATGAGACATTAGAATACCTACTCTAGTCGAATACTACTTCATCTTATTGAGCATTACTTTAGAATTGGGACCTGAGGTCTTTATGGATGTGTTTGTGATGATGGGCAGAACACGCAGTATCAGTGAATTACCAATAACCCTGTGTAACTCCAAAGCATCAAAACGGCATAATCAAATACAAATACAAATATTTATTAAGTTAACTTAAGACAGAGCCTACACATTTGCTCCCTTGGAGTCGAGACCCTAGGTCCGTGGGGTACCGAGACTCTTCGGGTTTTCAAAAAACGATCTGAGCGTCTGGTCGAAGCGACGCGTGACTCGAGAGCTGGTGAATATCTGGCACAGCGTATCAGCATACAGCGTGGCAATGCAACCAGCGTCTTGGGGACGCTTCCGACTGGTGTTGATATGGATCAGTTGAGCTATCTGTAGACTGTTTGCAACAGTCAGCAGTTAGCTCAATTGTTTCAATTGTAAATATTAGTATAATTTTCTTTGTGAATAATGTACTTAAATTAATTTAAATAATCACTTTTGGTCATATAAGGTATCAAAACACTTGTCTTGTTTGAATACCGGGACTATTCTTAGAATTTGAATTGTGAAAGCTTTTGCCCCTCATTTTGCTAAAACGTGAAAAAGCGGTGAGCCATTCGGGCTTTTTTATAGTTTACAATTAATTACTTGTTGAAAAATATACCTATGCCTGAATCTTTCTCTCAAATCTTTACGTCATTGATGAGACGAAACCAACTCACAATTTCGCAAGTCGTTTACAAACGTTAAATACCTGAATGTATTTATTTTAGAGTTAGCATTCAAAGCAATAGAAAACCGGAAACGCAGTTTTAAACATTAATCTCTCAGTGAATACGACAGATCGCATCAAATAAAACGACCCCAGGTTGTTTGGGATCTTGTCAAAGTAAACGCAGCAAAGGAATAGACTTTGATTAAGAGAGGCCACTTCAAACGAATTAATGTTTAAAAGATAGTGGAAGGGATGGTGCGGTGGAATTACAGAGGTTATATAATGTCACGATTCAAAGGAAATACGCAGAAACTTTAATGTGGATTAACATAAAATCTTGGCGTTGGATAGAGGGGTGCTTCGGTGTTTAGTACTCAAAAACAAATTTATTTTATAGGATCATAATTTTTAAGTAGCAACCTAGACATTAATAAACCATTTCTTCTCAATAAAGTAAATGATCGGAAAATGTAAAAGGTATTATAATCATTGACAGAAGTGTATAGAATAAGATAGAATAGCATTTAATTCGACACACACATTGGTACATAGAGAGCATACAAAACTAAACAAAGAACAAGGAGGTTTATACTAAACTCAGTTTCTCAAACCCTCTCCAACATTTCATCATCATTTATTTATTTTATTAAAGGTTATTTCGACGACCTCTGTGGCGCAGCGGGCGAAGGTCTGCCTGCGACGCAGGAGGTTGCGGGTTCGATTCCCGCCTCAGGACAAATGTTTGTACGATCTGCAGAAATTTGTCCAGGGCGTTCTGGATGTTTTCTATGTATAATAAAAAATATCTATCTATGTAGTGTATTGTATTAAGTATATCAGTTATCTAGTACCCATAACACAAGCTCTGCTTATTTTGGGGCTAGATAATGCTGTGTGAATTGTCCAGCATTATTTATTTATTATTACTAAGCATTGTAGGTATAATGGTAGGTATGTAGTGTATTTGTTTCCTTTGGTTTAAGTAGGTATATATATATATATATATTCAGTACCACCGTCTATTTTGTTCTTTCATTTCCAGTCCATCCCAAGGTTGCCTGGAAGAGATCGCTCTCGGCGATAAGGCCGCCCTTTATACTTCCTTATTTTCTAAGCATTTTCTCTGTATTGTTTCCTGTATTTGTGTGGTATTATAAAATGTTTTCTATCTATCTAGTTTACGCCGGTTTCGCACGCGTTGCTTCTACGGAAACACATAAAGGTGATTTCTATCCCATGAAAACTGATTTATGGGATAAAAAGTAGCCTTTGTTTAATTCCAGGATTAGAGTTACTTTTATGCAAAGTTCCAGCCCGTACCGTTCAGTTGTTTTGGCGTGAAGATGTAACAAACATCCATCCATCCATAAATCCAAACTTTCGCATTTATAATATTCATCATCATCATCAGCCTATATTAGTCCACTGCTGGACATAGGCCTCCCCTAATGAGCGCCATTTATAATATTAGAGTGATGAAATTAAACAATTGGTGGGCGTCAAATCGAGTTTCGCCGCCATAACCATGTGCTGAAATAGGTATTGTTCTGAAATAAGTGCATCAAAGCGGTGGTGAACACGCGGTCAATTCCAATGAAAATTATAGCGGTTAGTAGGAATTCCTATCTACATAAGGCCACATTTCAAGGCTCATAAGTCCATTTTGCATGATTGTATTGGGTTGAACACTTTCTAATTCACACGGACAGTTTGCTTAGATGTACCTTAGATGACCTATTGTTTGTTTTATTTGTCAACTCTATTTTATTACTGTATATTTGTATTAGTGTACTATACAATTGCTGTAAACTGTATGTGTGTGTCTGAAGATGCAAATAAATATTTTATCTATCTATCTAATACTGAAGAATAAGTAAAAGTAAAGACTGAGTAAGAGTATTTTCTTTACTAACGGTCTAACGCAGAACAATCGGAAAAAATATTTCAGTAATTCGGGAATTTTTTTTTTGGCAATAAGCCTCATGATGACATAGCGGAGCACTGAACTCTGGAGAGGTCAGGTCACCAAATGCTTGGATAAGTCAGTCAGTCTTCTAAAAGAGTCTTTTATAGTCCGTCATCCACAGGAGGCAGAGACTAAGGAAGGCAATCCTTTTAAAAACCATTATTAGGAAAGCCACGATCATCAGTAAAGACGATGATGCAATAATGCTTACATTAACTAGATATAGTTTTTTGTTGCTTCACCTCTGATTATGAGGTCCCAGGTTCAAATCCCAGGTCGGGCAAATAGTTGTTATTGGAGTTTTTCTACCAAGAAAAGTTCACAGTAGCAGCTCGGAGTCAAGATGTTGGCGGTGTTACACCCCCGTGCCTCGGAAAGCACGTTAAGCCGTTGGTCCTACGCTTGACCTCTTCCCGGAGGTGTTGGTCTGCCATCTCATCGTATTATGGGAGTGAGGGAATAGAGAGTACAACTGTGTTTGCGCAAACACTTGTGCACTATAATATGTCCTGCGCATCTGGCTAGTCTCTGATGAGATTTGCCGTTGTGGTCGAAATTCAGCCAGGAGGACATTATCATTATTATAATTTTTTACCATTGTTAGTAATAGTGTGCGTATTGAAATAGATAAGTACCGATAAGTTAATGTTTCAAAGTGCTCGATGGATAGGAAGGTGTAGAAATTCTATTATTGTCGCATAACGTCAAATTCAACAGTAATTTTGCTCCGATTTCCATCGAAATAGCTCCATTGTGTGCTCAGAGACTGGCATTCTAAAATGTCGGTCTATTTAAGCGAAATAATAGTTTTTGTGGTAATTTCTAACGATCTGGCAGATTGCCATTGTGATTACCTACATTCTATTTTCATAGGCATTTGTCAGAACGCAATTGGCTGGAATGGGCTCAAAGACTGGGCAAAATAATGTACAAAAAGCCTTGTCTGTTTTTCGGAGACATATTGCGAAAGACCTTGAAGAATTTTATGGCTGAGCACTAGCGTGATCGCTAGAGTAATATTTTCGTGGAAAAATATAAAACGTTAAGTAATAATAGTTAGTTATCATATATTAGGTACAGTCAGCTGCACAGACATGTATACACTTCCAAGGTTTAACTTTTATTTTACTTGGAACTTTTTAAATAAAAGGACATGCACACGTCTTTCGTACAAAGTAGTCATCGTACTTCGTCAGAATGCGGAACATAAATTATCACAATTACTATAAACTTACTATTTAGTCAAATTGAAAACTTGGGAGCATATACATATTTTTGCAGCCGACTGTACCTACGTACCTCTCTCTTACAATTGCTACAGGGTATTACTTTATTTACACGGATGCACGTCACGAGATACATAGTCAGAAGATGAACGAATTAGCAGATTTCGAAACGGACAAGTAAAGTTGCAAACCCTTAATAACATCAAAATTATTATTATCCAGAAGTCTTTGTATTACCAGTTTTAATAAAGAAACTGAAAGTACCCCATTCCATATCGGCAAATCCCCTAAACAGCCATAACTCAAATTTTGCTCAATTTTTTTATGCAGCTTTTTGTTGGGTAGTTTAAATCGAAGCGTCTAGAACACGGACCACAATCAAGGCGGGGGAAATCTCATCTGGAGAAGCAGGTGGCCGGGCAATCTCGTTTGTCTCGCCGTTTCGACGACCCACCGAAACACTAATTGGCCCATTTGCCCTGGTAATCCAAGTCGCCAATTTAATTTGTGTTGCGTTGTCAGCCGCAGAAGCTACGTGCTGGGTAAAGACAATGTGAGATGTAGGATAATTTTAAATGGATCTCTGGAATTGCCACAAATCACCGCTGATAGCTTCAATATCATAATCGACAGAACCATGTTGCCTTTTGCGATTTGGAAAGGTTTATGTTTTAGTGGTACAAAGAATTGATGCGGCAAGATTTTGGTCAAAAGAGTCACAACTTAAAATTGTCGTTTATCTCGCGTACGGACCGCGCGGCTCGTTATTATATGCAATTAGTGAGTTATCACGACTTTCACTAACCAATCTGTGTTTTGAATAAGAATACAATACATTTATTTTATTTACTTTTTATTAATTCAACATCAACATGGTTTGGTTACAACCACGCTAGCAGCCGTTGCTTTATTTTATATTTATATGATTTGTTGCTTGATCGTAGTTTAAGCCACTGGCCAACTGCAGCGCACGTTGTGCACGGCCACGCGGCGCATTTGAGCTACGTGGGTTTGTTTGTTTGACAACGTAGTGTGCAGCACACACTATACATGAAAAAGAACCCACGACTATGTACAACCGTAGCGTAGCGTAACGTAGTTTTGAATCATACGAAAGTGAGTGAAGCTGTGTACGCGTGTGCCGCGTGTAACGCTATGTTAACAGAGTTGAGCTCGGTGGGTGCCATATTCGAGCAAGCCACGCGTTTAAGAATGATGTCACCAATCTGGTATTCGCGCGTAGCCTGTTCATGGGTTACAGTGAACGTTATCACATTTCTTGCAAAGCGAAGCTAGAAATACGACTCTCCGTGCGCAGCAGTGGGTCTGTGGCTTACACTAAAACTAAATGTAAAAATTTAGTCTACCTAATGTAAAACAAGGTAAAGCCGACGTAAACGGAAAAGCAGAAACGTTAGAAATTGTAAACAGTACAATATTCTTAGGAATAACCTTAGATAGTAAACCTCAATGGGGTCTACACATAGATAAGCTATCGAAGAGACTTAGTTCTGCAGCGTATGCAGGCAAAAAATCCGTCATCTTACAGACATTGATACTTCTAGACTAGTCTATTTCAGCTACTTCTATAGTGTTATGTCGTATGGTATACTGCTGTGGGGGAACGCTGCAGATATTAACACCGTATTTGTGCTGCAGAAGAGGGCTGTTCGTGCTATCTATAATTTGGGTCCCAGAGAATTCTCGTGCGTGATAGATTCAAATAAATAAAAATAATGACAATATACAGTATTTATTAGATCTTTTTGTACACTCATGGAAATATCAATCGATTTCCTAAACATTGCGACATACAATTATTACTGTCGTCTGTTGTTTGCCTCAGTGAGGCAAATTTCTGACGTCATATGATCAGTTGTGTCCAAAATGGCGGCACATGCCCATCTGAGTAACCACATGGTGGTTAGCAACAGACAGGGTTTGGCGAACTTATAAATCATTATTTCACTGAATTTTTGTATTTGAAGCCTAATCTTTCTATAAACATGATGAAATAACCATTTCCTATGAACCTGATGAAATAACCTACTTAATAACCTACCTTTTGAGTACACTCAAATTTGTGTTAGGTTAAAAACCACAATGTGGCGAACTTGAGGCGATCAACAGATCGGCTCATATCTGTGGCTCGCCTCACTGAGGCGATCAACTGACGTCACATGTGCCGCCATCTTGGACACAACCGACGACAGGATACTAGAAATAAGAATAAACTCGCTGTGCCCACAACTAGGCTACACAAGATAAAATGTATCTTTTAAAGGGCGCTTCTGCAATAAAACTCCAAGTAGGTTGCAAAAATTATCAATAAATAAATTCAAACAAATTGTCAAACATATCCTTTGTAAAACGGCTTACTACAAAATATCAGATTATCTAGACGATAAAAAACCTTGGAACGAGTTTTGCTCAGGCACGAAAAGTAACACCCTAACAAGGTAAAGGTTTCTTGTTCGCTTCTTTACTTTACCTCAAAAAGATAGAAGTGAACAAAAAATCAAAGTGATCACTTTATTTTCTAGTTTTACATAAGTAATTTGAATTTTTGTGACGTGTCCAAGAGTCCTGTACCTAAGGTCTAAAGGAAATAAAGCACTTTGATATTTGACTCAATTTCAGAATGTGTGGAGCAACTTTGACCTGTTATTAGAGTCGTATTTTACCAATTTCATAACTTCTTTTTTTACAATTTGTGCAAACTGACCAGCTCTGAGGTTAGTTCGTATTCTTTTCGCACAAACATTGACTTGCAAATCCCGAAATCGAATTCTAACCGTTCAATTTCCACGGTGCACCAGAGCCGGCCAAACTACAAGCTGGCTGTTATTACTTACACCTAGATTGGAGCAAAGGATTGTAGAACTATTTTCCCTGGATGCCTTGTTGCATTTGTTGTGTAACCGTAATGGGATTATCGCATTCACTGCCTAGCCTCGCCCTTGCAGTACGCACAGCTGCTTAACTTCTCCTTAATTTTGCGTCATGGATGTTAAATGTGAAACAATGCCCGTAGGTTTTGGTGGTAACTTTTGTTTTATTACATCCTACTAATATTATAATATGCGAAAGTTTCACTCCGGACATCGCAGTGGGACCACGGTTCCGTCACTGAAAGTTTGTGAAATATGAAATTTTTGTTACCGGATCTCCAATACTAATGAACAGATCAAGATGAAATTTGACACACATTTGGGTTGCCTGAATTGAACAATAAGCTACTTATTGTACCGAAAAAACGCGTGCGAAGCCGCGGGCAGAAGCTAGTTATAAATAAATCAAGATTATTGATAAACCATGCTTTAATGATCTTGAACAATAATTATGGGGTTGCCAGCTTCTTGTGCGCGAGACTCGGGCGTTTGAGGCTAGTGCAGGCGGTCCGGCCAGATGTTTGCGTGGAGAAACCCTATCATTTCGACATTATAACTAGTTTCATATTCCGAATAGAATTCAAAACCTTAAGAGTTTTAGGTATCAGACATAAAATTAAATTAAGGTTTTTTATTCAAATTCTATTCAGACACAGATTATGCAAGGTTCATGCAACAAATAATATAACCATTGCAATATATTAAAGAAGACATACATTAAATTCCCCGGAACTCATTAATGAGTTACAAAGCAGGTATTATGGTATCAAACTGCTGGTAATTCAAGTACAGTCAGCTCCCAAGTTTTCACTTTTACTATACTCGTTCTAATAAAAGTGATTTCGAGAACTTAACAAGCAAAGGTGCTCAAAAACATTTATCATTCATGTAGTCATTAAACCTACCTGTTAAAATGAAGTAGGTACATATAACTAACTATTTATATTAGAACTACTAGTTTCTGCCCGAGGCTTTGCACGCGTATTTTGGGTATGGTAAGTTGCCTATTATCTAAGTTAGGCTTTGCTCTAAACGTACGCCAGATTTCATCTTGATCTGTTCAGTAGTTTTGGAGATTTCAGATCAGCTTTATAATATTAGTATGGTTTTGAGCCACTTCAAAGACTCAAGGAGGTGGCTGAAGATCGTGATGTCTGGAGAGACAGGCCTTTCCCAGCAGTGGGATGACCAGGGCTGATAATAATAAACTATTGAGTCTAATTGGAAATTTGAGAGATGGAGTTTTCGCAGATGACTGTTCTTTTGAAACCATAACTAACCAAACGATTCAATTTAATAATTGAGCTATACACATAGGGAAACCTGTCGATGAAAATTTCATTTGCATTTGATAATTTAGATAGGTACCTATCAGTAATTTTGTGAAGTTCATATTTGGGGCTGTTGAGTGCTCAAACTCCGTAAATAACCTGGAGTTTTGGCAAGCTCGTTAGATTTAACGGGGCTTTTCAGTTTTGTGTACCCATTTCAATATTTGACCAACCGAAAGCTCTGAATTACTCTAAAGCTTTCAAACTTTTCATCATTATGTTTGACTTTTAAAGTTTTACATACGCGAGAACTCTATTGTCATTGATGACGTGATCGGGATTTCGAACCGAATAAATTATCTACGGATTTTATAACTTTTAGATATTATTTGTGAATTTTAAGATTTTCGCATGTACATATTTCTGATGACATGGAGAGTCGTAGATCGCAGTGGGTTGTTGTACATTTGCCACAAAGTAAATTCGTCACATGCGTTAAAAGAACAAGTGAAGATATTGTAAATTTTTCCCAAACTCTCACTTTACATAACTTTTTAAATAAAATAGGGTTAGCAAGTAAAGTTAATGGTGATTAGCGCTCGAAATGAAAGAAAGGTTTGACTATTGCAAAAAATTAATTATTAATAAGATAATTAATGACTTACTAAATAGATTTGCTATACAAATAAGTTATAATAATATAATAATAATACTGGACAATTCACACAGCATTATTAAGCCCAAGCTAAGCAGAGCATGTATTATGGGTACTAGATAATAACTGATATACTTCATACTTAGATTGTTATTTTTTATTATAAGTACAAAGAAAACATCGAGAACACCCTGAACAAATATCTGCAGATCGTACAAACATTTTTCCCGAGACGGAATTGAACCCGCAACTTCCTGCGTCCCAGGTGGACCTTCGCCCACTGCGCCACAGAGGTCGTCTTCAATCTCGCTGCTATCAAAGATTTTATTAGAGTAACCATACTCAACTTGTCGTATCGATTTTAATTGAATTTATTTTATTACAGTATTGACCTTGGTTTGTGTGAAACTATAGGTTCATTATAATAATTTTAACTGCTGATATGCATGCTATTTGCTTATAATTTAATAACTAAGGACTTTTACTACGTTTTATAGTTATTTTTTACAAATCACACTCTATACATTATGTAACGTTTACCAAAAGCAAGTGCTTAAAGCCTTGTTAGCTGAAAAAGGGGAAGGTTTACTAAATCCAAACAAATCGAATGAGACCTCTTAGTCTCTTTCGTCAAAATTTTCTTACGTCTTTTAAGGTTTCATTTTCAATTTCACGATTCCCTTGGTAGTCATTTTCATTATTCCCAAAGGAGTAATAAGATTGAATTTGGAACATCCAAATAGTGTGATTTTTTTACCAAGGAGATCCGTACTATAAGATCTTCTTCGAAATTCGAACTTGCCTCTATTCTTTATACATATCTCATGCCCAAAAACCCACCATAATAGCTGTGAAAAACTACCCCATCGCATTTAATGAAAGACGCAAATGGCGTTACAGATAACGGACTTTTTACCTTAATTCACTTAGCAATGCCGCGTCTAAAGACGTAGGACTACGTGCAGGGGGCATTAACAACCTCGATGAGAATATTAGCTCAGTATGGAGTAAACGACCTTTTTCTTGCTTTGTATTAACTTGATGAGGGAAGCAACTGTAGACGCCATTTGGAAGATCAAGGTATCACGGTGTCAAATTCACTTCTGAAAATGTTTAGAAATCGAAAATGTTTCAACGTAAATTAATATTATTATGATTTTTATTAAAAAATAAAGTACATGACACTTGTATCATGCCCTTAATAACAATTTTAGCTATTCTGAAAATAACTTGGTTTTGGTAAAGAGTTCCCCTTACAATAATAAGAACTAGTTATTGTACAAGACTGAAGTGTACGTCTTAAAATAATTAAAATTATGCACAAATAAAATAAAATAAAACAGTGGCCTTTTATTTCTTGCCATTCATAATACATTATTTCTAAGTAAAAGATTAATTATTGTCATACTATTTCAATATAAAGTCTACATTCTATTTAGCAATTTAAGATAATAATTATCTATAAACGTCAAGTTCATGCAAGAGCCCCTCATCACTCCGGAACCGTGGTCCCACTGCGATGTCCCACTGGTGGGGCAAAACTTTTTCGTGGTCCCACCAAACACACACTTGACCGTTCAACATATGGCTCTGGGTGCAATTATATATATACACACCCTTTCAGTCACAGAGGGTTGGACGGGTTTCGTTAGCTGTAAGTTAATGTTGACCCCCCTCCCCCGCTTTGCGGGGGTGGGAGGATATGGACGGTCAAGTGTGTGTTTGGTGGGACCACGAAATAGTTTTGTCCCACCAGTAGGACAAAACTATTTCAATTTTACTATTTCAAACTATTTCATTGCCATTGCCATTGGGCTTCTGCCATCCAGTCTTCACTAGTCAGTTTTGAAAATTATGCATCTACTTTTAACTGTTTTTTTTTTTATATTTTTAGGACAAATACTAATATCACGGGAGTAACAATTTTATGGGCCCACCTCGGTATCATTTTCCTTACATTATTGAAATTCAGAAAAATCCACCACATTCACTGCCCAGCTTCATGGGGGAAAAGACTGGTATCTGCGTCTTGGGCCATGAATGTGTTAGTATATCCAATGATGGAGATATCAGTTAGTAACATACACACATAACAATAAGAATAAAATTAAATAAATTTAAAACCCCCGACAGATTTCCATGAAACATGGCTCAACATGGCATGAACACTAGGCATAAAATAATTTATGACACAAAAAAACTAAGCGAAAATCGGTTCATCCGTTTAGGAACTAAGATACCACAGACAGATACATAGATAAATAAATAAATAAATAATGCTAGACTATTCACACAGCATTATCTAGCCCCAAGCTAAGCAGAGCTTGTGTTATGGGTACTAGATAACTGATATACATAATAGAATACACTACATAGATAGATACACAGACAGACACGTTAAACTTATAACACCCCTGTCTTTTTGCGTCTGGGGTTAAAAACATGCAGACGAATTGAATACCTACTCCTTTTTTGAAGTCGGATAAAAATAGCAAACATTTTAGCAGACATTATGTTTGCTCCAAAGTAAGTATCATTCTTCTGTTTGTATTTTGTTTGTAAGCCAATCAAGTGAAGGGTACCTTGTCACGAAACTTTGCTGATAGGATTAGAGTCAGCTTATTTGCATTCGTTTTATATAATTCTAGCTTAGGGTGTATACAGACTACAGTTTTACGACTAGCATACAAGCCGAAAATCGAGCCGAAAATAGCTATTTATAACTAGAGGCAGATATAATATACCTTTATTATATGTCCATCTTAATTCACAGAGAAATAAACAATCAAATAATATAAATAAATTAGAACTAGTATTAAACTAGTATTTACGATTGAAACAATTGAGCTAACTGCAGACTGTTGCAAACAATATGGAGGTAAAATTAAAATTAAATTTATAATTTTTTATGTGTAGAAGACTGATATACAATAGAAAAATACAGTACATAGATAGTTTTATATTTATAATACACAGAAAATACCCAGAACAGAATACTGAGAAACTTCTATTATTTCTAGCTCATGTAAAAAATGAGGTCTATCTGCAAGTGCCCTTATTTCAGTCTGGCCAATGGATTACTCAGTCAAGCTTAGTTTTAAGTTATAATACCTGAAATTTCAATTCAGTAGATTATGTTATCAGTTCGGCGTGGCTAAATTAGTTTTGGATTTACTGGGAGATTTATGACTTACAAAGTAGTTTTTGGACATGGCTTTGCCTGCAGTTATGCTATTTTCTATGAAACTTTGCGTAGAGAAATCACGACATTCCTACACGCGTAGACATTCTAAAATACTGCTACAAGCGTAGTGGTGCTACAATACTGCTACACGCGTAGTGGTGCTACGATACCGCTACATGCTTAGAGGTGCTACAATACTGCTACACGCGTAGAGGTGCTACAATACTGCTACACGCGTAGAGGTGCTACCAATACTGCTACACGCGTAGTGGTGCTACGATACCGCTACACGCTTAGAGGTGCTACAATACTGCTACACGCGTAGAGGCACTACGATACTTCTACACGCGTAGAGGCACTACAATACTGCTACACGCGTAGTGGTGCTACGATACCGCTACACGCTTAGAGGTGCTACAATACTGCTACACGCGTAGAGGTGCTACAATACTGCTACACGCGTAGAGGTGCTACCAATACTGCTACACGCGTAGTGGTGCTACAATACTGCTACAAACGTAGAGATACTTCAATACTGCTACACGCGTAGAGGTATTACAATACTGCTACACGCGTAGAGGCACTACGATACTTCTACACGCGTAGAGGCACTACAATACTGCTACACGCGTAGTGGTGCTACGATACCGCTACACGGTTAGAGGCACTACAATACTGCTACACGCGTAGTGGTGCTACGATACCGCTACACGGTTAGAGGCACTACAATACTGCTACACGCGTAGTGGTGCTACGATACTTCTACACGTGTAGACGTGCGACGATACTGCTACACGCGTAAATGTGCCATTAGTTTTAGTACTAAGGGAAGAACTTTTTCAAAACAAAATGACAGTCGATCTCAAAAACAAAAACACCTTTTCCTGTCAAAATCATACTCTTTTTAAAATCCTTTTGCACATCATATCCGCCCTAAAACGCCCACCGCTGAACAAGCTGGCCTTTTCTTTAGCAGAATTCCTTAGTTGCCTTTTATGACATTCGAGTCATTTGTATGCATATCTTACGTATTTTTTAATTTAGGCATCTATTTTTTGAAATGTGTAATCAAATCAGAGAATTTAAAACGATATTGTGATGTTGCAATCTGAAAATAGAAGTTACTTTACTCAAAAAAGCTTAATATTTACCGCAAGACAAATGAGAAAATGTACCATGTAATTCACTTAGGTGCATTATAGACGAGATAATTTTATAAAAGTAGAACATTTCATTAAAATTTTCAGGTGTTGATCACACCTAAAAGGTGATTATGAGAAAACAAAAGTCAGTGGTTTTAAATATTTACGCAAATTGCTGTTGGTGTCTACGTAACCAACCGCTAACCGAATCTCACCCTTCTAAGCGTTAAGGTGCTAGTCGACAGCGGCTTTTAAGCACCATAGATCGTTATGAAATATTTAAATTGTTCTCTGCAACAAAATTACTAAAGCTAATTACTAAGTAAAAATAAAGTTACATAATCAACATGTAGGTAGGTATCTATACTCAATTGGAGTAAACGATACAAGTAAAGATATTTACCTGTATTTAATAAATAAAAAAATATACTGTTATCAGTTTCACTTATGCACACAAAGTGATACCGGATATTTCTAGGGTTTTTCAAAGGAACTTTTAGTCCAAACCACGAAAACACCTTGGTCTGCCTCCGACTTGTTGTTGCGCACAGAAGAACATTATGAAAAATTACATAATATAAACTTATCAATATGAAGCCGACAATAAAATTTATTGAGTATTAAAAACTGTCGAGGTGATAGCCCTGTGTAAAAGTGTTCTATGCCCCACAAGGTGACATGGGCTCCGTATGTTCAAATGAAATACGTACCCCATGCGTAGAGCGCAGTTGGTTCACCCCTTATCCTTTCAGTGGTAATTAAATTGAAATTACTGTACAATGTGTTACGGCAATAGAATGATAACAATCTTCTTGTTTACAAAACAATGTAGGGTAATTGTTGCCATAAATGGATTTCGTAACGATCTAAACACCAAACCCGAGTTTTGGATGCCATAGGGCTTTTTTGAAACTCTTGATATAATAATACTATTAGGTACACTAGATTTAGGTACCTAGTCTTTGATTTGATATTGCGTAAGTCTGTAGCTTACCTTCTCATTGCTAGGGATGTCAATTTGTGGGAGGTCAGGCGGTGCACGCGAATTGCTTTTTTTTTCTATTTTATTGAAGAGAAGGTTTTATGCGGAAAAAATTGTAAATATTTTTTATCCTGATATTTGCAATGAATTTCCGCAAAGTAACGTCAGAACCTATTATTTACTTAACCTTTACAAAAGCGAGTCCGCGCGTACGCGAGTTCAGTTATAAACGATTTTGTTATTAAAAATAAATAATGTTGGACATTAGCTAGCCCCAAGCTAAGCAGAGCTTGTGTTGTGGGTACTAGATAACTGATAGACATAATACAATACACTACATAGATATATATTTTTTATTATACATAGAAAACATCCAGACCAAGAGTTATTATAGTGCGTAACCTTCACAATCAGGATGCGGGTTCAAGTCTCGTCGAATTCGATTTTGTTTTGGGTTATTTTTTGATTCTTAAATTATAAAGCTAGTTAAAAAATGCCTCCAAGGCAATATTTCCCAGTGAATTATAGATGTCAAATACTTAAAGAGAAGGATGGGGAAAAGTTCCTCTGGCTATTAAGCTTAGTAAATAAATAATGATGGACAATTTACACAGCGTTATCAAGCCCCAACATTGTGAGCAGAGTTAACGATGTAATTTTCTTCCTTTCTTCCTTACCTGTCTGGATATTTTTGGTAGATAGATATAGATAGATATCATAGTACATTTAAAGGGTTAGGGTACATCTGGTTCTAATCTCAAACTCATCCGCGGACGAGATGTCCACTTCACTTTTGAGTAGGGGTACATCTCGTCCGAATCTAAAATCTTTTAGTTTTAGATTAGGATGAGTTAGTTGTACCCGCAACCAAAAGTGAAGGGGACAACTCGTCCGAATCTCTTCGTGACTTTTCAAGGGTTCTGTATCGAAATGTTTTAAATACACATCCAACACAAATGCTGCCAGATTTCTTAAAGTAAATTGTAGTACTCGTCAAGCTCTACATTTCGGAAGACAGCTGTCCTCAAATCACTATATTATCTCGGGAACTGATCATCTGAGAGCACCAAATTCTAAAGGTAAATTAAAGTACTCGTCGAGATCTAAATTTCGGATGACAGCTGTCAAACTTCAAACCATGATATCTCGGGAACTGTCCATCTTAGAGCACTAGTGTCTGAGGGTAAATTACAGTATTCGTCGAGATTTAATTTTTGATGACAGCTGTCAATTTTCAAATCATAAAAACAGGTATAGTTTTTTAAAACACTCCCACTATGATCAACAATCTACCTGAAAAGCTTGGTGATTATGACAAAACCCAATGGAGTTTCGGGGATATATGTTCAGTAGTGAGTCTATACAGGGTCACTGGTAATTCACTGACACTGCTTGAACTGTAGGTTCTGCCCGTCATCAGGGACACGTTCGTGTAGACGGCAGTTTTGAATACCTAAAATTTTATATAAATAACTTCCCATAAAAAATGTAAAAAACGTTTATCTAGATCTCAATTCATTACTAGGAACTGATTTCTCACTCCCACACCCACTGTGTATTCAGTGTAGAGCCGTTTTTAAGTTAAGTATCAAATATAGCTTATTTATGGAACTATTATTGAATGAAGGGGAGTACCTACTACCAATCACACTAATATTATAAATGCGAAAGTTTGGATGGATGGATAGATGGGTGGATGGATAAATGGATGGATGTTTGTAACCTCTTCAAGCCAAAACGGATCGGGCTAAAAATTTGCACATAGGTAATTCTAACCCTGTAATACACATACTTTTAATCCCATAAATCAGCTCCCATGGGATAGAAATCAACTTTAAACGTTTCTATAGAAATAACGCGTGCGGAGCCGCGGGCATAAACTAGTACCAAATAAAGTAGATACAGACCTGGCGTCTTCACGAACGTGTTCTTGATAATGGGCAGAACCTGTCTTTTGTGCAGTGTCAGTGAAATACAAATAACCCGGTATAGACCTGCTCATCAAGAGGAGATAATAGTTGTAAAAATTGAAATAAAATATATTTATTAATGAACTATGTTCAATGCAAGATTGACATAAAATCTGAAATACCAATCCACGGTAAAGCTGGACTTAAACTTATATATAACCCCAAAGAAAGGGGTCAAAAGGTCTCGTTTAATCTCGTCTTGGCCGTATTCGGCTGTTATAAATTAATACACGGATGCACAGATGAGTTATGGAGGTCCGGGATGGGTTGAGTGACCTTTTGACAGCATTAGGGAGAGGGCGAGGAGATTATGGGCCAGGAAAGTTTTTTGGACGATGAGAGATAGTTTTGTGATACTATTGGTAGAAACTGGTCTCTGGCAAATCTGCTCACACACTTGGAGCCTACATGAAAACTAGCGTATCATTGGGATTTGCCAAATGCTACACATTGCTTACAGCCAGCATTGCTGACGCCCTTTGTAAACTTCCCTGTTTTTGTGTCGTTCGTTTTTAGTGTAAAGCTAAATTATGAGTTATGTCATTATGTTTGTGTATCTATGGCTGTAGTACGTATTATATTCACTCAGATTTTTAGTAATTGGGTAAAAATAAACTATACATACAGGTTGGACCAAACAGTGACGTCATAAAAAAATGACTGCCTCATCCCCGGGGGTACCCGAAAATACCCCATGTATGCTCCCCGATTTTTTGTAGCTTTCGAGTTATGATTTTACTAAGTTTTAACTTGGAAAATTACCCAAGTTGCTACCTTTTACTAGACAATCGACGTTGAAAAAACAAGCACAGATCGATAACTCAGATAAATATTGTTTCAGTTTTTTATTTGTTTCCCATATAAAAAAATAACTGAAATTCAAGACCAAAAGCAGATTTGTTACTTGCTACGTACAACAAAACGAGGTAGCCGACGTGCAAACAGGAGCTCTCTTTAGAATCAAACAAAACAATCATGTCCACTAAGCCCGTGAACCCTAAATTAAGTGACACAAATTAGTAAACCCAAAGTTGGTGACCATCGAGGTTAAAAGCTAAACAAAAGCCGTCGCCGCAACACGGTGACACTTCGCAAACAGTATTACGAAGTTGGAGCCGCACCGGTAGGCCTTATGAACACCTGTGCAAAGAATTGTTGTTACATTGTTGAGGGTAAAGGCGGAGGGTTTTATAAAGAAAGTGAAAATGTCTAAATATAGACGCGCTTAGTTAGAATCTCTCAAGTTTATGCCATCATGGCTTACTAGACAGTATTTTTTTATTTTGTACTAAGACGCGGGCACCCATTAAGAGTGTATGTAAATATAAGGAAACTTTCATAGGAAAGATAAATCTTTATTTTTTTAAACCATTTTGACATAAATACATTTTTGGTAAAGTGGAGTAGTGCCTCAAAATGAGTTAAATTGGTCAAAAATGTTATTGATGCCGGTCAACTCAGTTTTATGTTAGGATTATTTCAATGCATCGAAAGAAAAGCAGCGGATGCTAAGCAAATTTAATATCTGCTAACGTCAATCAAATACAAGACCCGTCAAGTGCGAGTGTAACTCGCGCGCCGAGGGTTTCGAACGTTTGTGAACAAGTAGGTATGTACTAAAGGTACCGGTTAGAGACTTCGAAATTTAATGAATACCTAAAACTAGTAGGTACCTACATTTCAGATGGATCTCTGCGTGCTTCGGTGATAGGGGGTAGCGGTAAATTTTTCAACAATTTTCAAAGTATTTCAAAAAGTATGACACCTACAGAAATTTAAAAAACTTTTTTGAAATGTACAAGCCATTACCTTTCATTTAATACCCCATTTGACTTTGTAGGTCTCTTTTAAAATTTAGACATCTCAATTTGTATGGAAAATGTTCAATTTCATTTTTTTTTTTTTTTCTTAAAATCCTTGTTGTGAGATACAGTGTAACATTAAAGGAATTACGCCCGAGGTACCCTCACGTCGCGGCAGTCCGCACGCGGCGATGTGCGCGTGCGGTGCTCTCGGTGCGATCCATTAAAACATATTCGCGTGTTTCTGTTCCCAGTTCCCTCCCTATAGGAGTGACTGAATCCCACATTGGCGACGAGGACAAAAACAGTATGTACTAAGTAGTTACCTACCTATTTAAAAATCGAAGTTCTCCCACCAACTTATTTTCGTAAAAGGGGAAGGGTAGACGCGTGATTAAGGTAAGTTTGCTGGAAAAAGTACTCCTTGCGCTAGGATTTCGCTAACGATGTTATTTAGGTATTGTTTTAGTTCAAGTACAATTGATTTTGTTTAGTGCTAGGGTAGAAAGATAAACTATCTCCATACCTTATCCTACACTTTTAAGAAATTGAATACTCTTCCACTAATTGCCTACGATTACGTGTCTACCGCAACCTTAGCATTTTCTCGTGGTGGTTATTACAATCGAGCTCGAGGGGTAACGAAAACGACATAATATGTTGAAGATAAAAGGCATAATGTACCTGTCCATAGCAATAATTTACAAACCGTAAAAATATTTCTGGTAGCTGTACTTATGACGGAATAAGTATAAACTGTATCATTGCTATGGACCAACTCCAGGGAATGGACACAAGTTTTTACACGCCTTGATAATTATGTTCCACAATGAGTCAAAAACAAAGTCGGGTAAATTATTTAGATACACATACAATGTATGTTAAGTATCTAAGTACCTACCTACTTATGAAGTCTGTCGGTTCCTACTCATTGTAACTGTGCCACGTATTACTATACGTTACTTTGCCATATTCCAAAGATTCATTGGGAAAATAATCTACATTACCAAGGTACGTAAGTATCTAATCTATTGGTTTCTTCTCATTTAAATTTTGCCAGGTATTTAATCAAATAAAGACTCTCTACTTTGCCGTATTCCGATGTTATAAAGCTAATAAGACCTATAAAATATTTGGGTGCTGATTGCACCTACATACCTAACTTGGTGGTAAGTAGCCGCTATAGGTGAGTGAGTACTCCAC
Organism: Eupithecia subfuscata; assembly: GCA_963564075.1. Taxonomy (NCBI): domain Eukaryota; kingdom Metazoa; phylum Arthropoda; class Insecta; order Lepidoptera; family Geometridae; genus Eupithecia; species Eupithecia subfuscata. The sequence goes on along the minus strand of OY751103.1, from coordinate 4,492,889 downwards.
CACCTAAGTCCCGTCTCAAAGCCGATCTCTGTTCATTAGAGACATCGGGTCGGGACAAGAATAAAAAGGGCTATAATGATTTTTGTTGGTTTAAAGTGTAAAATGTATATATAAAACAACGAGCTACCTTACAACATTTCCGTGTCAGTGTTTAGTTTTATAATTTGAGCTTTTCTAAGTGTACATTTATTGTATTTATGGAAATAAAGAGTTTTTGATTTTGATTTTGAACACTGAAGTGGGCTATAACTACAGAAATATATTGCAATATTCCGGGTTCACTTTGAGCCTCAGTACCAAGCTACTAATAAACGGAGAATATTTTTCGTGGAAAGTAACGCGTAGTAGTCCTCTAGGCGGCGGCGCGCCCTGCGGGTTGCATTGCACCACCGAGGCTGGCCAGTTGCGTTAAGCTCATGAAACAATATCGATAAAAAAAAAACGATAAGTTTGTATTTAGACTGCGGCATCAAAGTAGCAAATGCAACCTTTCAAATGAGAATGAGAACCAAATAGACCAAATAATCGAAAATGTACTTCGACAAAACTATCTTACAGAAATTCTGTATGGTTGACAATGTTGACCTAGACAAAATTTTAACGGAAAATTTAAGCGAACGCGCTTGAAGTTGTCAAAAAAATTACTTAAGTACAAAGGCAAATCAATGGGCTGCAACCCAAGTGAAATTGAGGTCAAAAAGAAGAAATCAAACTGATTTAATTGCAATAGTTGATTGCAATAAATGTGGTAGCAAAAATCGTAAGTCTGATTCTAATCCAAAGCTTGCCCCGCTTTAGATAGAATGTTGGAAATTGATGTGGCTACCGGGGCATTTCCATAGACACTGTCTACTAGATTATTATCTAAGAAAAATACTTTGGTTTCATATCAAACGAAAACTGTAATAAACCAAAACTTAAACTTAAAAACCTAATTCGAATTTTAGTACCTATCAAAGGGTGAAAATTTAATTATAGTAAGTAGGTACTTATTCCATTTCAAGTCTCTAAAAATGCTCAGATTCGGGAAGTTTATTCAAAAGTTCTTGATAGTGTGTTTATTTGACGTACGTGTTCAAATTGGATCAGAATGGCAAACTGCCATAATCAATTTTGTTGGATATGGTATACTTACGAAATTAGGTAAGTACCTACAAAATTAATGATTAAGTATAATGTGCATAAATAATTGGTAAAAACATGACTGGCTTTGAATGTCTTGAAATAACTGTGTTACCGGTGCCTCTAAATATTCCAAGGAGAAGATGTTCTCACCATGTGAGGGTGTTGTAAATTTTTAGTTATTTCTGGGAAAATGACGAAAAACAGCGCGCACAGCTTAAAGAGGTATCAAGTCCAAGTTTTAGAACATAATGACGTTCTTCTGTTATTCTTAAAGATAATAAATGTATTTTTCACGCTAAACAGGTCCAATTTCTTGGACATGATCAGTCAACAATGGCGTTTAGCCCATCATCAAAATTATTGATGGAATTAAGTCGTTCCTAGAACTGTAGATAAAGTTCAGAGTTTCCTAGAACTACCGACTAATATTGGCAATTGAGCAACTTTGACCAAATCTAACAGAAAAGTAGACAATTCGCACGCTGATTCGAGTTATTGGGGCAGAGTGTAGCAGTCTGCGTGGGTCGGTGGCAGTCAAAGTGTTAAAGCTAAAAAACATCAACTAAGAGATGTTAAGGCCCTGGGCCATAACGATCCGGGCTATAAAACAATGGCTGATTCAAGCCTTGTTATATTTGGTTTACCTAGTGTACAGATATTAAAATACTATACTACTTAAGTGCAAGTAGACAGATCGTCCGATAGTAATTTTATTGGTAAAATTTAATTATGTTAGGATGCACCTACCCTTGCGGTGTAAGAGTTCGAAATAATCGCGGACCACAAACCTTAAAATTCATAATAAACCTTAAAATACCTTAAAAGTCATAATATTGGGTCCACGATCAAAAGCCCCAGTAAATTGACCGGTGAGTCCGGTGGCTCCAAGGTTATAAACCGATTTAAGTTGGTACCGTGCCGAGGACAAAATATTAGGCCGGTCATCTATCTGAACTGTGTGAAAGTGGAATGGAAACTGAAGATGGCTGTGATGCAAATCATATATTACTTAAAATATCCTCGACCAGTCACGGTAACTCTAAACTAATGAAGATCAAGTAAATAATAATTGTTTTAAAGGAATCGTTTCAAAATGATTGTTTTCACTATAAATTGTTTGAGCAAGAACTCCAAAATCGTGGTAATATTCCTGTAAAATTACGACACAGAATTTTATGAGCTGCTCACGAAGGCCATCCCGAATTTGGTCGGCATGAAATCTTGACTAGGGACTCTTGTATGGCTTTCAAGTTTAGTGGCCAAAAATTGATGAGGAATATCGGATCCATCTAGCTTAGTAAAAAGGTCCATATTTTCATCACAATTTGGGTGGATATTGCGATGCATTTTCTTGGTCTACCTACACTACCAAGTAACCCTGTTGGTGGCTCTCTGTTGGTTCCTAGTTGTTAGTTAATATAGTAGATTTTATTAAATAAAATCATGAAATGAACATTTAAGCAAACTTAACCGCAGAATTAAAGAAAATACTTTCAAGACTGGGAATTCCTACCAACACCACGCTCATAATGGAAGATAATTTGCATCGGACGGATGAATTAAAATAATTTTGTCTAATCTGCATTAGGCAAGTAGAACGTCAGAACCAAGAAAACTGACTGGAAAAACTAAAAGCTACCTACTAGAATATTTAAATATCTAAAATAGCATACTTAACAAATTCTCCAGGCAAACTACTCTTCAACAAACCATTTAGGATAAAGATACAGGCAGTTGCAAAAAGAAAAAAAACAGAAGAATAAGGTCGTGGATAGAGACTGTGTTATGAATACCTAGGAAAGGAAAAGGAAAATACATGAACATAAAACAGATAAACAAAAGAACCTGAATTAAGGGTCTAAGAGAAGGTTTATAATATGATTAGAGAATCTAAAGTCGGAATATAGTTAAACGGTAAAAGGTACATTCCAAAATCATCATCATCATCCACTATGCCACTATGTCCACTGCTGGACATAGGCCTCCCCTAATGAGCGCCATAGAGCTTTAGCTTGCCGCATCCAGCATCTGCCTGCAGTTTTTCGCAGGTCGTCGTCCCACCTAGCCGGAAGGCGTCCTACACTACGTTTGCCGAGTCGTGATCTCCACATCTCCACTCAAGAACACGATTTCGCGAGATATGGCGAAACATTCCATGATAGTTAAATGTAATTGAATTCATAAATGATTATGAAAGTAACAAGAATGAAAAGCAGAAGAAGATATATTATTAACTTATTATAAGATTAATTTGACTAAATTATGTATGACCGGTTAGATTGATTTTGTGATAATCTATGAGATTATAGCTAGCCACTTTAGCTAGTCTATTTTATTTTATAGCAATTCGATTTGGTTTGGAACTTATAGCCTACTGTTTAAGTAACATTATATTTCAATAAAATTGCAACTAATAGAGACGAATTACGTCTAGTAAGTATTCACACTTATGTAACTTTATATCCTACTTACTTACAATTATTGTAAAACTATTTACTTCGGGTGAATCGTTCAATTTTGTAAAAGGAAGAGATGTGAGATACAGTGTAACATTAAAGGAATTACGCCCGAGGTACCCTCACGTCGCGGCAGTCCGCACGCGGCGATGTGCGCGTGCGGTGCTCTCGGTGCGATCCATTAAAACATATTCGCGTGTTTCTGTTCCCAGTTCCCTCCCTACAGGAGTGACTGAATCCCACACTTGTTAATGTGAAATGCCTTATTAATTTAAATTTCTAGTTGATCGCTGCGGTAGTTGCTGAGTTATTAAGGAGGAAAAAAAGGACAGACATAGCGAGACCATAAGGGTTTCGAAACCAATCTTCGAAACCCTAATAAAAGGTGTATAGAGGATCATGTCGAAGTGACGCATGGCGTGACCCAAGAACTGGTGAGTATCTGGTGCAGCATTGCCAGATTGCAGCAGAACAATGCAGCCAGCGTCAAAATGACGCTTCCGTTTAATACTAAGATCATTTGATAGGTCAGATGATGAAATGAGAGCTAGGGCTCTAGATAGTTCGCAACAGATGCAGTTAGCTCAACTGTTTCAATTGTAAATACTAGTTCTAATTTGTTTCTATTCCTTGATTGTAATTATCTATGTTAATAAAGGTTCTTAAAAACATTCAACTATAATAATTCGTCAAAGCGCGATTCCACATTTAACCCGTCATGTGATCCTAGTAAATAAGGCTAATATTTCCCGTTTCAGCTTGCACAATCCAATTAGACTCGCAGCAGGCAGTTCCCTCGCCCCACTGCAAGAGGCGTCGGCGGAAGTAGGCCGTTACCACCGCTTCCGGTCCCGCCACCTGCCTGGTGCCCCAAGCACGAGATTGACTGGTCATCTTTTAGTCCACTGAGTAGACCAGGGTCGATAATTTTTGAAACAAAAAAAAAAATAGTAGGCTAATTGGAAAAGAAGGAGGATATTATCAAAAATGAAAGGAAAAACAATTTACGGGCGATCTGAGGTCGGGAAGGGGAAGGGGGTGAGTTTTAAGGGTAAAAAACGGTTTATCTCGATTTTCGGCAAAACTACAAGTCCTATGGAAAAAAGTCAAATGGCAAAGTTGTAGGTAGAGGACACTTTTGTACAAAATTGTTTTTAGTTTAAGTACCTACTAACTTGTATTTTAAAATTTTTTAATTACTTACTTTTAATTTTACATAAGTAACCCCTTCAGAGTATTATTTTAAGCTGTTGTTTGTGCACCTTAAGTAAGTGTTGTTCATGCCTGTTACATTACATTCCATTCCACATATTCCGTACTAAGAAACTTTATAATTGTTTTATTAGTTCGTTTTATTATGTGTATTGTTGGCATTGCCATAAAAGTAAATAAAAATTAAATATAATCGTATTGCAAGATCTGCACGTAGGTGCTGGATATTTTGATTTAATGTTTGGTTACAAACTAGTTTCTGCACGCGGCTTCGCACGCGTTCTTTCTTTAGAAACGTTCAAAGATGGAGGGAACCAATTTATGCAATAAATAGCCTATATTTTATTCTAGGTTTAGTACTACATCTATGCAAAATTTTAGCCTGATCTATTTAATAGTTTTGGCCTGAAGCGGCAACAAACATCCAATCTTTCGCAAGTATAATTATATAATAAGTATTATATTAAATAAGTGTGATTTATAATATAGCTGTTAATCTAATTTATAATAGTAATATATTAAATAAGTGTGATTTATAATATAGCTGTTAATCTAATCGTTTTCTTGAATGTTAATACCGATTTTTAAGTTTGTCGGTAGGTATTCATTTATATTCTATAGCCAAAATGACGATATGTTTCCTCTAAATGAATCGAAACTTTAAGACATCTAACTCCTGCTATAGCCACTGAACTTGATTTAACACGTACGTGAGATTTGCAATGGAAATATTCGCGCTTATTTTCGCGGAGTTTTTGGGTTTTAATGCTGTTCGCAAGTTTATGACGGAGTAAAAAAGTTCTGTACTGGTTTATTGTGGTTATTTTAAACAAACAATGTAAGAGCTTCGTACTCCAAAAGTAAACTACCTCGATCTCATCCTCAACAGCCTATATTTGTCCACTGCTGGACGCAGGCCTCCCCCTGATAGGCGCCCTATTGGCTGTTATCTTATGTGGAGTATTGGCTATAATCCCCACGGACTTGGACCTGGGCATGCGGGTTGGGAATCGTAGTTCGGTGGTGGAATTGTTCTGCAGGGGGAGCTGCTGCCCGCACCCTATGGAAAGGAACTATAGAACCGCATTGTGGTGTGATGTGTTATAGAATCTTGTCACAGTTTTGCGGCTCGTCAAAAATATATTATCCTTCATACGTTTAGTAGACATAATGCAAACATTATCGGTAAATAAATTCAAACAAATTGTCAAAACCTTGCTGTGCAAAAAGGCATACTATAAAAATATTAGATTCTCTAGAAGATAAAAGAGCTTGGGACGAGTTTTGCTCCAACTCGAAAAACAACAACTAACAGGCTAAAGGTTTCTTCGTCGCTTCTTTACTTGTAGTCTACATACAGAAGAGACAGAAATAAAAAATATCACTTAATTTCCGTGTCAGTGTTTAATTTTATAATTTGACCTTTACATTATTATATTTATGGAAATAAAGAGTTTTTGATTTTGATTTAAATTTTTTGAAAGACACAATAATACAATATAATTATAGTGATAACACGTAATAATGTTGTCATTGTGTGTGTTTCTACCAAATGCATGAAACCGATATACTTGCACACGTAGGACGTCCTGCGAAAGACTGCAGGCAGGTGCTGGATGCGGTAAGCTGAAGACAGGGCGCTATGGCGCTCATTAGGTTCGACCTATATCCAGCAGCGGAATAATATTTATTTATTTTTGTAAAACCATCAGCACACTATCCTTAAGAAGGTAATACAATAGAACTCTTCAAGCCAGCCATTACATGTATTCACTGGTAGTTTCATGATATTGATACTTAAAAGGTGCATAAATTATGTAGATTGCAACTAGCAATAAACCTCAATCTAACACACTTAGGTAATTACTTATAGCTATACTATTCTAACAAAATTTTACTACAAATATCAACATAAAATTAAATTCACATACCCAAATAAAATAGAAGTATCAATTCACATCCCTTTCCAGAAAAAATAATAAAGAAAAATAACAAGAAGTAAAGCTTATAATAGGTACCTATCACAAACTACAAAATCGATTTTTGAAAATTCCTTCGATTAACATAATAATCTATCAAATAATAAAGGGTCGGGGTAGCGTCTTAAGTTAATTTCCTTGGAACGATGAACTTTTGCGTGGATACAGGAAACGCAATATTATTATGCCTTGTTTATGAAATAGATAACATTGGATAAAATGTCCGGCATCTGACACATTGTCTGTTCTTTGATATTCAATTATTTGTACCAAACAATATTGATTTCACAGAGTATAGCGATGTTAACCCCTCCTGCCAGGTTCAGATCACGTAAAAATTATGTACAGGGATCTTTTAGAAGTATCTACTTATTTATGCTGTGGAATTTTGATTTTGTCTGGTAAGTACCTGATAAGGAGTAGGGTAATGCCCAGATTGACCTAGAAGGAATATGTATAGCTGAATATGAACCCCTGCTAGAAACCTTCTTCAACTTTCAGCTCAATATGACATCTAGCCAGGTAATTAACTAACACTAACAGGCTTTGCACGCGTTGTTTCTATGGAAACGTTTACAGGTTATTTCTATCCCATGGGAACTGATTTATGGGATAAAAAGTAGCCTATGTTTTATTCGAGGTCTAGAAGTACCGAGATATACAAATTTCAGCCTGATCCGTTCAGTACTTTTGGCGTGAAGAGGTAACATCCATCCATCCATACATCTAAACATCCAATCTTTCGCATTTATAATAAATAAAAATAAAAAATAAAAATGCTTTATTTCAGACAACCATGGGTCCATAGATTTGCGAGTGATACATAATGGATTACATTATTACATTATTATACATTATTATTAGTACATTAACACACAAAACAAGATAAAATAGAATAAATTTAACAAATAATGTAGCAACAGGCGCTGTGTATAGCAACTCGAGCCGAGGATAATCAATAGAGGAAATATGTTCCTTGATTGATCACCCTGTGCACAAAGCACTTCCAGAGTTGGGATGAAAGGCACTCCGCCACAGCACACAGGATACTATCAGTAATATCAGTGTGATTCCAATTCGGTTTATCGTTTATGCAAAAAACATCAAATTATATCGCAAAAAATCCAATGACCCAGTTCGTCTGATTGACAACCACAAAATTAAACAGTTTCCGTTGTATATTCAAATCCTGTACTTTTAATTGGTGCGGCCATAAATCGCGCCGCTCATGAATAATGCTCAACTTTTACACCGCAACGCAATCAAACATCGAAATGTCGTTACGTAAAGGGGATGGGGCAAACGGGACACAGAACGATGGATTGGATATTGTGAGTTGTGAAATCAGGGGTTTTAATTAAATAAATTCGGTAAAATTTGGTGAAAGACTTTTTTGTTAGGTAATTATTCTCGTCCACGTTGGCCATGACAATACTCGGCTTGTAAGTTTGTCTTATCGGCTTAGGGTGTATCTCGCCCGCGGAAAAACCGGTGGGCGCTTGGTCCCTTTCCTAAGAAGCATAGACTCGCCCGAATACGAAATCAAGAGCGGCAAGTTGCCCCTTACCCCAAAGTGAAGTGGACAACTCGCCCACGAGTAGATCGTCGTTATATTTTGAGGGTTCCGTATCGAAATTTTATAAACTGGATATTAGGCCTACCTAATACAAGCTGAAAACAGGGCGCTATAGCGCTCATTAGGGGAGGCCTATGTCCAGCAGTGGACTAATATAGGGTGATGATGATGATGATGATGAATACTACGGCATCCACTCTCTATCTGTTTGACTTTACCGAACTGTCGTCTAATAATTTAAAGTTTTCAGTTTCAACAAAAACTAAAAACTGGCTTCAAATTCCACAATACATTGATTTTTTCTGTTTTATGGGACAAATGGTAATTATTTACTCGATATCTTCACTACCTCACGCATATATTACAGCCAATTATACCTCTTTTTTGAAGTTGTTTGCAATGACTCGCTCGGCTAGCTTTGTATATTTTTCTAGAACAAGTAGGTACTTATTTCATAGAAGCTTTCCAACAGTCTTCTTTTGCTTACAATATACATCTTTTCGAATTTTTTTTTTTACCGACATAAAAAAATTCACAATAAATTAATTAATTGTGAAAAATTTAAAGTGTAGAGTAGTTACGGAGAGGCGCATCAAAGAATAACTTAAAATGACTCTTTTAGTGCCCATGACGCAAACCGCTGACTTCAGCCGGACAGCGGAGCGCCCCTTCCGGGTCGTACCGCAGTGGCTAGGAAGTGGAAGTGTTATCCACCAAGTAGTTGCTGAGTCGAGAAGCCATTAATGGCCCGTCCGCGCCTTCCATAATCGACAATTCCAATCGATTCATTCGTAGTCAACAGGCAACGTATCCGTGCTAATAAATAGTCACCATTTTGGATTCGTCATCAATAATAGATTTCAATCGGGGGTCGTGTCGCGATTGGATTGCGATTGAAAGGTAGGGTTGCCATGGCTGCACACAATGCAACCTCTTACTATTGCACGTAGACGAAGGGAGGAAGTCGGAACGAAACTCATAGGTTGGTATTGGTACTGAGCAAGAGGTTGAATTTAAGTTATAGCTTAGACATAGGCTACAGTTGTTACAGCTGAAGTGCTACTTATGTCGCCTTTTTTCTAAATTAAGCTGATATCTAAGAAAATATTTTTTTATGGAACACATTGCTGGGTAAAGCTCTCCCTCACGTCCTTCCAGTGTATCTAACAATTTTTGTTACTTACAAACATTATTACCTGCCTGCATCTAGGAAGACTTTACTGCCAACCCTAAATAGAAAATCGGAGCACATTGTAATTTGAGAGAATAATTTGAAAATGGCGTTCAATTCCCATTGAAGGGGATTCCCCGTGCGCGTGGTTGATTACTCAATATTGTAGCTAGATGGCGACACTGATTTAAGCTTTTGTTTAATTAAAACTTGAATTTTAGGGGTTAAGTACTTATCTACCTGCTTTTATACCCAGCAAATAAGGTGAACGACCTACTAAGCTTGCTCTATCTTTATTGCTATCCTTATTGCTTGGTCTATCTTCAATAGCTTTAAGTATTCAACTTGTATTTTTTTCAGTTTCTAGATGTCTAACCTTAGTGCTATGAAACTAGTAAAGGTACTATATAGTCACCCATTTTACCTGTTACATGCTTTGTGCGATTTTGTTTTGGTTTAGTGCACCTGCAATGAACGTTTTTGTAAACGAAAAAATCAACGTACAAAAGACATTCAGTAAACACAATTATGCAAGAAAGAACTCGCATGCAAAAGCTGTTATGTTGATTTTACCTTTATTTCCAAAAATATAAATCACCATTTATCACACGAGCTCCTCCGCATCACTTTTATGCTGACAAATAATAAATGATGGGAATTTTATACGAATCGGGAAGCACACTGTGACAGTTTTTCAGTAGCGTAACTTAGACCTGTATTAAAAAGCATGCTAAGTCATCGATCTATGCTTGAGTTACGCTTTTCTATAGCTTATGTATGGATAGATGACTGATCAAACTTTCTAGTAGAGGTCATACTGAATCCAAACAAGTAGGTACCTCTATATAGTTGCTTGAAGTGCATTGATATATGTAGAGAAAAAAATCCATGTCCCGGAGTCAAGGGGTAATATTTTGACCCAGAGACATGGATTTTTAACCAAGAAAGGTGACTGATGACGTCAAGAAAGGTGAAGGTGACTTAAGAAAGTTAAAAACTTACTATTTATAGAGCGTGCGCGAGGTACCTACCGAACAATTAAAACAAAATCGAGAAAGCCTATAAGATCGCTTTGTGCCGTCCGTCGTCGACTAAACTGAAATGGCAAAAGACCACCAAAAGCAACCCACACTAAACAAGCTAATTAAAAAACTCGACTGAGTTTCCTTTGCAGACAAAGATGAAATATTTGTCTTCCATTTACATGCGCAAAAAGTAAAATTGTGCCAATAAATTGAATTGTTGTGAAATGTGTTCTTTTTCTTCATTTGATAGCCTATTGAAATATAAGAACAAGAAATAATCAGATTCGAGTGGAGCCATACTGCCATTGCCCACTTCCATTTTTGGCAGTCGTGTGTCTTCAAAGGTTCGGCTGGTAATCTCTGGTGTCAAAGACCAAAATCCACTTCGGGTCACTGCGCCGCGCCAGTAAACAAGTAACACGAGAAAATCGTTACCAGCTGCTAATAAGTATAAAGTTTCAGTACTGTACGAGCCGTGTATTGCAGATTCTCATCCCCGGGGCTCGGTATGACATCCAACGATCACTTTATCGATTACTCATTTCACAATTTAGTACCGCCTTGGGGCGAGCTCATGTTGAAAATCAGCGGTTTAATATTTATAATGGTTTTATGAGCTGGCAGTTTCAGGTTCTGATTATTGCAGGTGTAGGTAACGAGTATTCCTCCTTTTATGACAGTTTGTAGAATATATTATTACGGCTTACGTGGCATAGCGAGGAGTAGATGAGAAACCCATCGACTATTTTTGGATAGGATGGGTATGATTTATGTTTTTGTTTTTCTATTTTATCAGATTCGAATTAGAATGTTGAGTTATTTTTCAGGCTTTGTCTAATAAAATCCCGTATTACCTGTATGAAAAACCCTTGTTACTAAAAAACATAATTATCATACATGAAAAATTTGAAAAAACTCTCATTTTACCTTTAAAAATAACTCAAGAGCTTTCAAGGACCGGCCGCCCAATTAAAATTGGGACCAACAAGAGATCCTTCAGTAATCCTTTTCAATCCAAATCCTATTCCACGAAAAAGTCAGTTAATAAGTCCCATTCGGAATAGAATTGAACACACATAAATAAAGTGGGTCAAAGAAAGATTCGACCGACGACAATCGAAGAACTGGCTGTTAATACACCGAACCCACCAACGCGCCGACGCAGCCCGAGGCGGGTTGGTTTCGGCAGCATTATTTCAAAGAATCATGTCGACAATATTGCTGTAGTTAGGTCAATTCAGGTGTATTGGTGAGGGTATAACTCAACTCATTGGTTCATTTTGTTTTGTATTAAGGGTTGTACGTTCACATCGAGACAAAGTATGTATGTAAGTACCTTCACGTGTTTGTGAGAACCATCAGCTTGGACCTCACGATCCAGGCTCGGCCTATTGTGAGATCCATCGGTAAAATCATAGTCTCAGCAATAACTTTTCTTTAACAATTTTAAATGGGCCATAATAATAACGTATCATATTATAATGTTAGCTCTATCTACCTATATATTAAGTGCCTAATATGCTGTGAAATGATTGTTTATTCTGCAAATAAGTATATTTTATGTTTATGTACTTATTTGTAATTCATACAGCCTATGAGGGGCTATTTAAAACTAGCTTCTGCCTGCGGCTGCGCACGCGTTGTTTCTATGAAAACGTTCAAAGGTAATTTCTATCCCATGGGAACTGATTTATGGGATAAAAAGTAGCCTATGTTTGTTCCAGAATTACATCGATGGAAAATTTCAGCTCAATCTGTTTAGTACTTTTGGGGTGAAGACGTAACAAACATCCATCCATCTATCCATCCATCCATTTAAACTTTCGCATTTATAATATTAGTGTGATGTGATGTGATTTAATATGATACGCCCACCAATACATCTGCAGCTGCCCACCGATGTATGAATATTACAGGCCACCAATAATGTTATGTCGACTTGGCTGGAAGCTGCTGACATGCCCAGGACTAAAATTCTGCACACATTAATCCGACGCCGCTGCAGCAGAACAATGTACATGCAAATATGGGCTTTAACTCTTTATCCTTAGATACAATTTACAGTGCCGAAATGGCTTCTCACAAGCTTCAAACGAGTGACCCGCATCTGGCTGTCATCTGAAACCGTCAATATGAAATGCATCTACATGTTACTAGTCAAAGCCTATATTTGAATTCACGTTTGTCCTGTGTGCCTCTGATCTGAGACAGCCATAAAGCCACCGCGCCGGGTTGTGTCGGCAGACTGAGTGATTGAGCGGTGGGCTATATCAGTGAGTCGGTGTATAGACTCCAAAGAAACATTCCGACAACTGAAGAACTGTTCATTGACTGAAGTGACAAAGAGTGAATAATTTTAGGTCACAGAGAACAAGTTTAATCAGAATTAGAATTTCCTGACCATATCCCAAATCAGGACGGGTCGGCCAGTGCCGCCTTGGGACTTACCTACATGATAAGGTAAACCGAAATAATTTGCGTTATTTCTAGCGACGAATTACAACTTGTTTTGCTCCAGCAGCGTTAGAGGTTCTTGGACTTATTCAGAACGTTGTGTTGTAGGTTTCTTTGGACTTTTCTTGAAGAAGCTCTTTAATGTTTGCGTCGTCTCTTATTTAGCTTTTTGAACATCTTTGATGCCTTGAAAATAAATACTAAATTAATAATGCGGGAACATTCTCACAACATACCGACGACCTCTGTGGCGCAGCGGGCGAAGGTCCGCCTGCGACGCAGGAGGTTGCGGGTTCGATTCCCGCCTCGGGACAAATGTTTGTACGATCTGCAGATATTTGTGCAGGGGTTCTGGATGTTTTTCTATGTATAATAAAAAATATTTATCTATGTAGTGTATTGTATTATGTATATCAGTTATCTAGTACCCATAACACAAGCTCTGCTTAGCTTGGGGCTAGAGAATGCTGTGTGAATTGTCCAGTTTTTTTTTTATTTTTATTCTTACAACATAATTATATTAATTATTCTAGGAAAAAAAGAAACAACAGTATTTCTTATGTTATGTATATTACTTAAATGTATCATTTATTCACAAAGAAAATTATACTAGTATTTACAATTGAAACAATTGAGCTAACTGCCGACTGTTGCAAACAGTCTACAGATAGCTCAACTGATCCATATCAACACCAGTCGGAAGCGTCCCCAAGACGCTGGCTGCATTGCCACGCTGTATGGCAATGCTGAGACGCTGTGCCAGATATTCACCAGCTCTCGGGTCACGTGTATATTACTGTTATACGTAACCGGAAAATTCACTAAGCGCACGTGCGGGCATGTCTTAATGCCTATGACATGAAGTAGATTGTAAAATAGATATTTTTTCATCAAACCAGAACCCTTAAACCAGATCGTACCCCTAAATAGATTCGTATATAATTTTTTGTGTCTAGTCCTCGAATTCCCTCCATGACCGATGATAGACAGCCCGTCGAAAAAGTTTTGTTTTATTGCAAAAGTGTACGTTTCGCGGCGAATGAATAATTGTTGTTATTTTGTTACGATTCCCAACTTGTTTTGCTGGTAATCGTCCATGAAAGATAGGAAATTGTGTTGGAAAAGGAATTTATTCTGGTATGAGGTGATTCAGAAACGTGCGACAGCGCCTTTTTTGTCGAGGTAGTACTCACTTCTCTGAAGTAATATGCACAAAGATTTTACCCATGTAAATCCAATAGGTAATACATACCAGGTTCTCTGGCAGAGATCGTGAGAGTGACAATTGGCGCTCTTATCTCTCTTGAGCGACAAAACCGCCAATCATCACTTATTATATTTATAATTGTTTCATTTGTAAATTCAGAAAATCAGAAAATCTGTTGTCCTGCAAATAAGTCTGCAATGTTTAATAAGAGCATATTTTGTATGGCACCTCGTATTTATAATCACCTTCCAACATGCATCACAGAAACCAATACAATTAATATTTTTAAACTAAAATTAAGACAGTTGCTGATTGAGAAGGCTTATTACAGTGTAAATGAATATTTAATGGACAAATTATAGCATAAGACAATTAGTTTTTTTAGCACATAGAACATTACATTAACGGAATAAAACAATAACAACTAGTATATATAAGTAAGTATATCTATTTCTTAAAAATCTAAGCCGTCACCAGAAGGCAGAGTGCCCAGAATGCTAGCATTGTCACGTTGAATGGCAATGCTTATTCGTTGACCGAAATAAAAGCCAGCATTCCGATCACCTGTGGACTCTATAAGAAGGTTAGTAAGATCTTTATAAATTGCGTGTGCCCCAGGGCAATTAGACAATTAGTTATAATAATTTAGTTATTGACATAGTATTTAGTATATACCAAATATGTTAATTTGCATGCTGTCAAGCTGATCATGGCTATGCCCACTCTATATTTTAATTGTCATCCTTGTAACCCATGTTTCGCAAAATAAATGAATTGAATTGAATAAAAAAAAATGTTTGTTAGTTAAGTAGTAATTTTCTATTTAAAAGATATTTAGTATTCTTGCCTTTGTTTAATTAATCTAGTTTTGAACCAGGCCCTAATTTTAGGATCATGCTTTTCAAACACCTATACGAGCGATACGTTTTCCGAAACTTAATGAACGAAACTTTTGCAGAAATTTAGTGTTCCTGGGCCAAGCTGTAGTAAAAGATCAGCAAAGTCTATCGGTATGTACAAACACAAAACAGAGCAAAGCGGGCAAAGAATAAGCTGCGCTAGGAAATGCTTTTTGGTAACATACAGCCACAATATTTGCTTATTCAAATAGATGTGGAGTCTTAAATAGATAGATAGAAAGATTATCGCTTTGAGCGATATCTTCCAAGCAACCTTGGGATGGACTGGACATAAGAGAACATAAATATAGACGGCGGCGTTTGAAAAACTTATGGAAATTAGAACAATATAATTATACCTACACTACCTACTACATACGTCACATGCCATACATGCCATATTATATTACATAATTATGACAAACTTACATAAACATGCATAAAAATTTAAAAATTTCTTTTGTACCTTATTATAAACATGTAGGTACCTAATTATTTTTATAGGTGGGCACTAATTTAGAGGTGTATCACATATGACAAATAGGGTATTCGGCAAAAAAAAGGCACTGTAGGTCTTAACACTAGCGCAGCTACCTATTTTTTCCAGAAGAAAAATGTTTTGTCTGTTTCTGATTCCATTAAAAGCGGATTATAAGCTACTAATATCATAATAAGCTATTTCGATGCCTTTTTAATACTCGTACTACTGTTCGCGTAAACTAGAGTCGAGTTTATCCGAACCACAGCAATACGAAATCAATAATAATAATAAAAAAATTGGTTGTCTGTAAAGTCGGTTTACTGACGATAGTTGAACGTGACAACGTCTTAAGAAAATACTGATGGAATGGTAGCATTTGATACTCGATCAAAACATGTAAATGTACTATAGTATAGCAGCTGTCCACGCAGACGCATCGCTCACTCAAGTAGGAGAGAGACGGATGTCGAGCGCTCTCGCTTGCACTTCAAGCCTTATATGGAACGCCTCAGAGCGAGGTAACGCCTCAGAGCGAGGTAACGCCGCATGACGTTATGTTTTTTCGTGCGTGAAGCCGGCTCTATCGAATTATAAGACTTTATCACGTCAAAAATGCTGGACAGTTCACACAGCATTATCTAGCCCCAAGCTAAGCAGAGCTTGTGTTATGGGTACTAGATAACTGATATACTTAATACAATACACTACAATAAAAAATAGATAAGCATAACTCATTCGATCAAGAAAAAATCCAAAAGAGAAACATTTACAATAACAGCAATAATCTAACCGTTTTCAGGAACAAGATACGAAACATTTATAAACTGAATCACCAAAAAAATGTGCAAAAAAAATATATTTTCTAAATCAAGTGGATATATATCAGAGATAAAAAAATATTGTTGTATTGCTATACGACGCCTGCCACTGGTATTGACATGGATCAGTTGAGCTACCTGTAGATTGTTTGCAACAGTCTGTAGTTAGCTCAATCGCTTCAATTAAAAATACTAGTTCTAATTATTTATATTATTTGATTGTATCTTTATTTGTGAATCAAATTTTACTATGTAAAGCATTATCTTTGATAATAATAAATATAACAATCAAATAATAAAAACAAATCAGAACTGTATTAGAGAAAGAAAAACGTTTACAATAACAGCATTAATCTAGCCATGTTCAGAAACAAGATACGAAACGAGAAACGGAAACATTTAATAACTGAAGCACCAAAAAAATGTTCCCGCTAAATCACAAAAGCAGTAACTTACCCTAAGGGCGGGCAACAATGCTGTCTCAATTGTGAAATGTGCGCGAAAGAGGCTTATTCCGTACTTTTTAGTTTATTTTCGCATGAACTTGACGTCTGTTTAACTTAAACTCTGAATAAACCGGATGGTTTAAGAGTTTTTAAGTAAAAACTACTTAATTAACGAAGAGAGATAATAAAGTATTCGTTAGTTTGTTCCCCGACGGAAATGGATTGGAGGGGCACTTGAGCTTTTAACTAAGTAATTAAAACATGGCGAAAGGTAAGTAGGTAAGACTTGCACTAGAGGAGAGTAAACAGATTATCAAGTTCACGTCTAGATGCAAATCACCTGGAGCTAGAACTCAATTATAAGAAGAGTACCTATCGAAAATAATTAAGTTTTTTTTTAAACTTTTTAAACTTTCGCGATTTGTTAACATAGTTAATGATTATATCGGGTATTTATCGCGTACCTTTTGTTTTATTTCCCCAATTTCCTTTTGTTTTGGGGAAATAAAACAAAAGGTACGCGATAAATACCCGATATAATCATTAACTAAGTTTTTTTGTAAATAAAATTACTTTTGGTTGGATAAGCAGTTGTTTCTTTTAAGTTTTCAAAAGGAAAATAAACTAAAAAACTATATTAGGTATACTTCTACTGTAAAAGTGTCATAAACGCTTTGATACTATTTAATATTGATGACTTTTTCTATAATCAATGACTAGTAAAATAAAGCTATTTCGTGAAGTAGGTACCATTATTATAACCTAAAATATTTCAAAATAAAAACATTCATATTTTTACTCTCCAACAGTGTTGGCAATGGCAATGTTTATTTATGCTTAAGCAGTGCCAGAATACAAACACAACTTTTGTACGCAAAACAAACTTTATTTTCAAAAACACTGCACACCATTGCGGCACCAGAAGTGTCCTCAACTATATAAAATACGCAAGGTTTGTCAAACAAACATTTTTAGGGTTCCATTTTAGAATGTCCCCGAGGGATCAGAAGAACAAAATTCTATGCATTTTCTTAATGTCATCTTATTTATATATCTGACAGATAAGAATCTCTATAAAAAATCGTAATGTAAGTATAGATAACAATAAGATAACACAAACCCGAGCGTTCCGTTTCGGTAACCCAGCCTGAACCCTAAAAAACTTTTACACCAAAATAAAACATGGGATG
Source organism: Eupithecia subfuscata (assembly GCA_963564075.1). NCBI lineage: Eukaryota > Metazoa > Arthropoda > Insecta > Lepidoptera > Geometridae > Eupithecia > Eupithecia subfuscata. Next base: position 4,474,850 of record OY751103.1, on the reverse strand, counting down.
AAATAATCCTGAAAATTACCCGGAGTTCCCACTGACAATTTCACCCCGCCGCCGGAGAATTTTTTTCATATCCTATACCCCGCTAATAAACTTGAACTCTTTGTGCGTAAGAAGCATCGTAAAATTTTTCTTTACTGCGCCGCTGGCCCGAAGTAAAAGGATCTTTTTACTGCAAAACACACCTACAAAATAGCTGCTTATTAGACTAGCTTCGTTTGTTTTGACGAGTTACCTTGTAGCGAAAGTGATTTGGGTACCGTTTTAACAAGAATGAGTTATTATGGTTATGAGTCGACTAGGGGGCTCTGGAGAATGAAGTACAAAAACAACAAACGAGAAACAAGATAGTAAATAGTAGTACTGTCTGCAGTTAGCTCAATTGTTTCAATTGTAAGTATAGATACTGGTCAGTACAGCGCATCAGCATTGCCATCGCTTCTGACTGGTATTGATATGGATCAGTTGAGCTACCTGTAGACTGTTTGTAACAGTCTGCAGTTAGTTCAATTGTTTCAATTGTAAATACTAGTATAATTTTCTTTGTGAATAAAGACTCATTGTGAAGATCATATGAATATCCTACTAATATTATAAAGTCGGAAGTTTGTGAAATCTGAATTTTTGGTTACCTAGGACTTCAAAACTACTGAACAGATCAAGATGAAATTTGGCGTACGCTTAGAACAAAGCTTAAATTAGATAATATGATTCTTATTATGCTGAAAGTACGCGAGCGAAGCCGCGGGCAGAAGCTAGTAGTATAATAAGAATATCGATATAATTGTTTCAATTGCTAAATAGCTGCCAGCTCAATTGTTTCAATTTTACAATAGAAACAATTGAGTTAGCTGCTATTTTAACTGTACTGTGGTACTACTACCTAGTTCTAATTTTTTTTTATTATTATTTGATTGTGATTTTCTTTGTAAATAAAGATATTATCTGCTTTAGATAGTAAATAATATCTAATATCAATCCATTTGATCTAGTATAGTTATTTTTCTTCGGTCAAAAGTATTATCACACTCACACTAATATTATAAATGCGAAAGTTTGGATGGATGTATGGATGGATGGATGTTTGTTACCTCTTCACGCCAAAACTACTGAACGGATTAGGCTGAAATTTTGCATACAGGTAATTGAAATCCTGGAATCAAACTACTTTTTATCCCATAAATCAGTTCCCGTGGGATAGAAATCACCTTTAAACGTTTCCATAGAAACAACGCGTGCGAAGCCGCGGGGTGCAGCTAGTTATTCATATTTTCCTTTTAATGACGACCTCTGTGGCGCAGCGGGCGAAGGTTCGCCTGCGACGCAGGAGGTTGCGGCTTCGATTCCCGGGACAAATGTTTGTACGATTTGCAGATATTTGTTCAGGGGTTCTGGATGTTTTTCTATGTATAATAAAAAATATCTATCTATGTAGTGTATTGTATTATGTATATCAGTTATCTAGTACCCACAACACAAGCTCTGCTTAGCTTGGGGCTAGATAATGCTGTGTAAATTGTCCAGCATTATTTATTTATTTATTTATTAATAGGTACCTTACCACCATCAAACTACTTACTTACGTTCAAATGAACACTATTAATAACAGATACCTACCTAACAAGTTTATAGAATTAAGGTAAGTACTAATCAAAAGCGTTAAGTATCTTAGCAATATTCTGCTTATGATCTTGAATCAGACGGTATTCCACTGAACCTCAGCTGATATAGCGGGTTCTCGCCTGAGGTGCCTTCGTCTTGATAGCCAATCGATGGTCATGCAATTTTCTAAGCTCATGATTTCATTGCTACATAAAATAGGGATCTATTTAAAAGTCGGGTAAACCCATCCTAGTATATATCATAAGTACATTATCTTTATATATTACTAGCTGCGCCCTGCGGCTTCTCCCGTGTGGAAATTTAAGAAATTTATTGCACACCCTCTTGGAGTAGTTTTGAAAAAATAAAAAATACGGTAATTCATTATTTACTTTATTGTTTATTTATACCTAGTTTTGATAAATTGAACCAAAGAATAGTAATTTTTCATAGAAACTTTAACACCCTTAGAAGTTAATTTTTGAAAATTAGATTAACCTATGTATTATTTTAGAACCTAAACTATCGATTTACCAAATTTTACCTAAACTGGTTATGCAGTTACGGAGATACCTACCTACCTACGTGGTAACAAACATCTACACAAATTATCGCATTTATAATAATAGTAGGAGTAGGATTTGTCTTAACAGGGGTTGGTTTCAAGAATGTAGCTCGACGAGTGTGTTCATGGACCGCCCATCTTAATTTTTTTTTGTCGTTCATCTCATATCAATATAAGTCCTTCTTCCAAAATTTTCAGTTTTGAAAATTACATGAAGGTATTTATAGAGTAAATGTTAGGCCTATTTTTCAAACGTACGTACGTACGTTAGCCAATCAAAACTTGATTGCGATTTTCGAAAGTTGGGTTTTTTGGCAGTGGGCCCTCCTGGATTGTCAATCTAAACTTTTGTCAGTCAATCCCGTAGCCAATTTAACACCTTTAATGCTCATAATACTCGCAAGCCAATCATGACTTCAACCGTATTATTTTTTTGACAGCAAAAGTTTATTTATGACCAAAAGTGGCATAACAAAAACCAACGATTAACTCAAATATAACTGAAAACGATATCGTTAACGTTATTTTCCACAATATCATTAATCGTAACAAAAACTACCGTCAAATAGAGTCGCTGCCAATTTTTTATCAAAACAACTTTTTCTGTAAAACTTTTTACGAATAAAAACCATAAAAACCCGTTCGTCTGCCGACCACTAAATTAGCTACATTCATAGAAACCAAACGGTTTGTAGGTTGTTCCTAACCCGACTTTTTTGCAGCGCTAAAAATGCATTCGCAGCTTTTCGATTCACTAGTTTTTTTTAATTGCCTTTTTGTTTCAAAGGCAGTCATTTTCAGTTTTGCAGTGCATAAAAAATCTTTCTTCTGAATCTTTTGAAGGAGCAAAAATATTAATTTTATAATTTTTGAATATTGTGAATAGCTACAGGTATGTATCAAAAACAATCATCATCATCATGATGATGATGATGATTTATAAAACAATCGATTCTGAAATTCTGAGTCAACAACTCTTCCCGTAACATGCCTGATATTTAATATAAGTATGTGGTCCGAGCAAGTTACCTTTAAGGTATACAAAGTTGTTTATTCCATAACAAAATAAGAATTTTGAGTTGCGGCATTTCTTCGCGACATTTTCCGCGTCGGGTTAGGAATAAGCTGAAAGGAATTCCGTAAATTCCGTAAAAATACCGTTACAGTAAGTTGGGCCGTAAAATCCGGAATACAAATCGCCCTGACCAAGGGTAAAGGGGTATTTCAATTCTTACAGTTGTAGGCTACTTTTAGCCTTCGTGGATAAAAATGTTTTGATTATGGACTTACCATTTTGGAATTGACTTTTCTTTAGTGTATGACATGTTACAGTTTTATGGAATTACACTATTCTGTAGATTTTAGCTTAAGTTTGGGTACTAGTATAGTATTATAATATCTGTGGTTTGGGTAAGGGAAAATTTTAAAAAAGTAGGCATCGGAAAATTTATGCGACACAATAGTTCTATTAAATAATTGTAAATTTTGCACTAATGGTAATTTTTTTTTTTGCTTTTTTTACGATTTGTACTAGGTATAGTATACAGGAACATTTTCGTCAGTTAATTTATCTGAAAAACATACCACGAACCAATGCCTAGACACGGTAAGTATACATAGCATAGTATTCGCATAATTGTCTTGAACCTTATCTATACTGTTATTATTTTGTTCACAAAATATTACACGATTAGATTTTGGGCAGCTCATGATATTTATTTAGGTCTACAAGTATGATGAGAATATCGATACAGTAATTTGGACTATCTCTAGAGGTTTTGTATATATCGATAAACAACATAATAAAAATAATTGAATATTAATCAATGAGAATAGGATTATATTATATCATTTGTTTTTAACTAGGTAAAGTGACTCGAACTCGCAGTAACAATACAAATCTGTCTTAACACAGAGCTATTTATATTAGTAGATAAACATCCATTATTTTGACTATTATTTTGACTATTAGATATTATATTTTTTGATTTTTAAATTGTGACATATCCATTATGTATAATTTATATAATTTTAAGTACCTACCTACTCTAGATTTTATTATAATGTTTGACGTTTTGGAATGTATTTTGTAAGTCAAGTTTGAGTAAATAAAAAAATAAAATAAATAAATAAATCCGTTTGACCACAATATCACGAGTGGAAAGTGACAATGTGGCTGATGATGTGTTACGAAGGTATAGAAGACATCTATTCACTATTGTTTTCAATAGACCTAGGTTGTAATTGGCCGGAAAAAAAAGCAGGCAGCCTTAGCGGTACGAATAAGATATATAAAGAACATCATAAATAAGTTAATTAATTTAAGGACACGGCCTTGTTTAAGGCTCGCTGTGTATGTGTTACTTTACAAATATCTTTACTTTACATCCATGTAAAAATATTTACCTATAAACGTTAGGATCTTTACGATTTCCACAGACACGCAGCTATAAGTTTAACGCTTGAAATTTCTTGATATTCTAGTTATTCAATATTACGTCCTATTTGTTGGTACCTCTGCTCGTTCCAGATTATTATTTTTCATCCTTCAGTAGGATGAATACCTACTGCAGGACAACGACCTACCTATTCAACTTTTCACCTTCACAGTATTGTGCCATAAAGGACATACCCTCCTCAAACGAATCAAGTTAGTTTCTATCATCTTCTTGTCCAAATCCATCAAAACTCCCACTTTTGATTGATGATTCGGCACCTATATTTATGGAATAAGGCTGCCCGTGTACTTCCTTGATTCTCAGCATTTCCTTCTATATTTTATTTTGGGTTGGTGTGTTACAATAAAGGGGTTATTCCAGTTTTCCCCCTTGACAAATCCCCCTTAAGGGGGAAAACTAGGGGACTTAATAGTCGCTGTCTCTACATGGGTAAGGCTCAAAACCAGAGAAACGCATACCGAACGATTGACATATCTACAAAAGTACCGCCACGCAAGAGCAGCGCCTCCAGCTGCATCACCAAGGCTTACTAAGCGTCTACTGAACCTATCCAGAATGGACCTACGCGTTTTACTGGGGACACTCACAGGACACTGTCTACTGAACAAACGCCTCTTCACCATCGGTGCAACAGACAGCCCTCTCCAGGGGGTGCCTCAGCGACGAAGAATCACCTGCCCACGTAGTCCTGGAATGCGAGGGAGCAACAGCGCAACGACACGAAATCCTCGACCACCCCAGGTCACTCCCCGAAGCCTATGAAGATCCTAGAACGATTCTGAGCATCTGGACGAAGTGAAACTGGTTGCACTAGCAAAAAAAACACGCACAATGGACCAACCTGAGTCTCAGTGCGGATAAAAGAGTACACACACCATAACCATATGGCCGTTATAAGCCCCGCAAGTTGATATTGCGATTGGCGGCCATCTTGGTGACGTAGTTGACGTCGCACCGTCAGTACCGTTCGCAAGGTCAGCCGGCGCTTACGTGCTTACGCGCATCGAGTACTTGTTATAGCTTTTTGTTTTTGTTATCCTGTATTATTGTTATTTTTGAGTTTTGTTGTTTAGTTTTGTTACCTTTTACCCGTTAAAATGAGTAAGAAATTAATTAACCTTTCGAGAACCGCTGGCTCCTTGAAGAGCCATAGAAAAAAAACCTCCAGTAACCGCCGACTCCCCAGAGCGCCATCGCTTCGTGGACAATTATTTTTTAAAAGATAAAGAAGACTAAGTTATGCAAAATATAAACTGTGCCTTAAAAAGTGCTTCGAACACTACTGAGGACATTTTAATGTCGAAGCAACTAGTAATAGACATTTTGAATATTTTGCAAAATTCTACCAAAGTCACGGAACGTGTGGCCTGGTTTAAATACAAATATTCCATAACCCTAGCTTATTTACTTTTTATTACCTACATTTTTTTGCTATCTGTACTTTTTTGCGACGGATGAAGTCACGCAGCTGTTAATGTGACAAGGTTCCATCGCAATATCAACTTGCGGGGCTTATACCTCCTTATCACATCGTTCTTAACCATTTCATAAGTTTTGTAATAATGCTTGAATAAAATAAAGCTATCACTCACCGACTACGTGTATGTACGCGGAGAGGACTTGCGTGTGGAAGGAGGGTGCGTCTGCCGACACCTCGCAACGGTAGCGACCAGCGAGAGCGCGCGTGGCGTCCCGCAGGACTACCTGCTGAGACGTCGAGCGGGACACCTAGAACAAAGGAAAACAAGTGAGAGCGGCTCTGGGTAAGCGTATTGCAATTCCAATTTATTTCAGAACGCTTTTTCACGATAAAAACTATCGTCGTTTGACAAAGTCATTATGGATGTGAGCGAGTTTATTGCGAACCTTATTTGAGTAGGAACAAGAACAAAAAGCTTTATTTAAAATTTGAAGGAGCTGGTGTTCAACACCAGCTCCGCATTTGTCGATGCTTACTTAATTTATCTGTAAAATGGTTTTTCTTGTAGGTACGTCAACTTTAGGCTATCAGGAGGAGTTGATACAATGCTGCACCCGGTGAGTCGCGTTAGAGCCAATCGGCCCGCATGTGTCCTGTCTTTACCAAAAAAGTAGTTATTCTGCAGGTTAACAACAAACATTTACATAGTTATATAAAGTATTTATTGTTACCATGATGTACAAAAAATCTAAAACATAAAGGGTTCAAACATGCGTCCGGCTATAAACATTTATAGTACCCAGGTAAGTATAAAAAAAAAACTGAATAGCTAATTTCATAGTACCTTTTTGAGAATATTACAGAAGTAATTGAAGTCTGTACAGTGTGTTGGTAGCACTATTTGCCAAAACAACTTAATAATTTGTCAGTGAGTGCTTTGTTTTCAAAGCTAAACTTTAACATTTCAACAGTGAATGGGTGCTGCAATATTTTCCCCACAAAAGATTAAAAGTTCGCGCAGCCAATGCAAAGAGACTATAATTAAAACGACTCTTCCATTTCATTGGGCGGCAATATCCTGCGTCCCACTTTATCTGACGCACACTTAAGCGCTGTGTTTTACGTAGGACATTTTGAACTCTTTCTATTAGAATTTTAAGTCACAATTGCAGTCCTGCTCTTAGTAAAGGATTTAAGCTTGTTGTAGGCCCCACAGCTTCCGCACAGCTCTACCCACTCTTCCGCCTCAGATCGTGTTGACAGTACGCTGTCCACGCGACAGCTAGCAGCGAGCTCGTTGTCAAAGCATGCTCGGCTGAAAAAGCCGTATGATTGTACAACTCGAGCGGTCCACGCGGCTACAGCGCGTGGGCCACACGCAAGGCGTCAACCAACGAATCGCTAGGTTGTAGCAAGCTCGCTTACTACGCGCTGGCTGCTATTTTAAGCGGTCATTGCAAAATGTATCTGAAGATTACGAGTTTACGCCCGGGATCAATGTGCTATGTCCTTACGGTTGGTTAAATTACTTTAGCATACCATAGCTTGGTTTACGCTAAGCTTACTGTACAGAACCTCGACTTTGAATGTAGTTCCAAATAAACTTAGAATACGCTTAAGGGTGCCTTCAGTTGCAGCGTATGCATGTTAGTAAACTTAATCGGCCATAACTTAACGGGTTACATAAAGTTGGGACACTGACTTAGAGAATTCGATACTTCGACTGCGCGAAGTCAAAATCTCTCTGTCGTAGACAGGTTCTCTAAGGACTGGAAAGAGATGTATAGTAATACTAATAAAGTCTCCCCCAAAGCCCGATTACCCAGTCCATCTACCCATCACAATAACCTGGTTTTTTTTTCGAAATTGTATTAGAAGTCAAGTGCTTCCATTACCAGTTAGTACCACTTTGCATAGTGGCTTTCTCCTTCCAGACAACTTAAACTTTCATAATGTATGTGAATTTTCGACATAGTACAAAAGCGAAATTCTGTAAAGTAACAATAATGTTACTTGGGGAACTATCAAAAAAAATTTAATACCAGACATTTGCACTGCACTTACCCTGCAGACACTTTGAAATTCTGTCGTAGGTGCGAGATTAATGTTTAAAACTATTTTTTTTTGTATTTTCGGATGGTATTAAAAATCTAGTACTTCCAATGCCAGACACTTTGCATAGTGGTTTTCCTCTGCCGGACGCTTTATGCCTTGATAAATTATGTAAGTGAACTTTCGTCATACTTTATAAGCTGAATTTTAAATTATATGTTACTCGGGGAAGTACCAAAAGATGTTTTCTAGAAAGCCAGACACTTTCGATAGTTCCTACGTCCTGCCTGGAACTGACCGGAAAAACAGCAACAGCAGGCAAAACAATTTACACTGTCATATTTTTGTCAACCATCACAATAACCTGGAATTTTTCTTCGGAATAGTATTAGAAATCAAGTACTTCCATTACCAAACACTTGGCATAGTGGCTTTCCTCTGCCAGACGCTTTAACTTTCATAATATAAGTGAATTTTCGTCATAGTGCATAAGCTGAATTCTATATGTATTAATGTTACTTGGGGAACAATCAAAAAATGTTGAATGCCAGATACTTTCGATAGTTCCTACGCCCTGCCAGACACTTTGAAATCCTTTCGTAGGTGCGAGGTTAACGTATACAACTTATTTTTTAGTATTTTTGTTTAGTATTAGAAATCAAGTACTTCCAATGCCAGACACTTTGCACAGCGGTTTGCCATTGTCGGACGCTTTATGCCTTGATTAAGTGTAAGTGAACATTCGTCATAATAATATGTTACTTATGGAAGTACCAAAAAGTGTTTTCTAGAAAGCCAGATACTTTCGATAGTTCCTAGTCCTACGTCCTGCCTGTAACTGACCGGAAAAACAGCAACAGGAGGCAAAACAATTTACACATGTCATATTTTCTCACAAGTCACAATCAAATTCTCGTCTAGGGTATTGATTTCCGTACTGGCCTATTCTAGCTAAGTTTTCGTTTGTTTTATGTTTTCTTTTTCTTCAGTTCATGTTTTATTAAAACCACGTCTCTATTTTCCCTTATTGACGTTGACTGGAGGCCCATTTTAATTTCTGCCTCCATTCTGTCCATTATTATCTTTGATGACAACCCTTGCTTTTATCGCTCGAGTTTTATTATGAATGTTTTTATTATTTAGGACATCTGACGTCATTTTGTGGCCTTGTTGACTAAGAAAAATTATGAAGTACCTACATAAGTAAGAATTGAGCATTTTTATTGTTGATTATATTGTATCACCACTGTCTTATGTCATGATTCAGTAACGGGACAAAGCTTTTAGGCTGACGCTATCTGAACACATGATAATATAACTCACGGCTATTTAACGTCGCGGAAAACGCGATAAGTACCTGATCGTGAATAGTTACATTATTATGGGACGAAGTTGATGGGCCGAATAGGACGTCACGTTGCTTTCTGCCAGCGGCGACGTTCGTTGGGCGTTTATCACGGACCTACCCAATTACGCCAGGACTCCACCAAAGCGGAGATGGCGAAGGTGTCCGATGCGAGGTGTATCCACCGAAGGTGTGCGGAGATGCGTACTGGTTAGACTGGAGCGCAGATATGTGCTGGCTAAATCGGAGATGTATGCTGGCTAGAGCGGAGCTGAGCTGCGTGCGGCGAGCTTTGGATGTTTGTTGAGAGCAGCGCCGCTCACTGCACGCCGCTCACATCTCTTCTCGTCTCCGCTGCGTGCCGTCGCCAGAATACGAGGCACAGCTCACATCTCCGCTTCGATAACGCCATACATCTATATAAATGAAACCCGTTTTCCTTGGTCACGGCATCACGCGTGAACGGCTGGACCGATTTCGCTAATTCTTTCTTTGTTGTGTTTATTATTGTCAGGAGTTCTTATGATAGAAAAAATTAAGAAAGTTGGAAACATAAATTTCCACGGGGGCGAAGCTAGTATATAATATAAGTGGGGAGGGGACGAGATGTGTGAGTAACGACGTTCCATTGGTTGTTTAAAACACATCTCTCCTCTCGTCTCGTATCTGCTTTGGTGGAATCCAGCCCTTAACATCAAAGGCTTTCTTTTCATATTTAACTTGTGAACCAGGAGTATATTATTCAAATGTATTCTTGCACCGTATATTATTAAAAATACAGCATTTTTGGACTGTACGGATGACTAAAAAGCTCGCTTTGCTCAGCTCGTGCCAAATCGCACTATCACTACACTATTACATTTTTATTGCACCTACTACGGAGTTCACCTTTCTTCTTTGAACCAACTTCTACGTTTTTTAGTACAAACTACCAATCCGCCCCGGCTAGCAAAGCAGCTATTAGACACAAATACAGCGAGGGACTTTGTTTTATAATACTTATGAAGTAGTAAAAAAAATAAGAACTCATTCGATAGAACCTACACATTTGCTCCCCTTGGAGTCGAGACCCTAGGTCCGTGGGGTTCCGAGGCTATTAGGGTTTTTAAAAAAAATTCTGAGCGTCTGGTCGAAGCGACGCGTGACCCGAGAGCTGGTGAGTATCTGGCACAGCGCATCAGCATTGCCATACAGCGTGGCAATGCAGCCAGCGTCTTGGGGTCGCTTCTGACTGGTATTTATATGGATTAGTCGAGCTACCTGTAGATTGTTTGCAACAGTCTGCAGTTAGCTCAATTGTTTCAATTGTAAATACTAGTGTAATTTTCTTTGTGAATAAAGGCTATGCTATAAAGGTTATAGCATTTTATGTATTGTAATATATTATGTTGTAGTCTATTTATAAGTAGGTTCAAATTAAATCTCATCCTCTGTTTAAGCACATGTACCTACTTTTCCAAATTGCTCTCTCTCTCCCAATAAGGTTTGCTGGAAGAGAACTCTTTTTAGGGTTAAGCTTGCCTCTGCCATTATTTTTCCTACTAAATGTTTTACTTTGTAGGTACTACCTATTTTGTGCAATAAAGAATTATGAATTACTACAATAAAAAAACAATAGATTAAATCTTATAAAATAATGTCCTAAAGTGTCACGTTTCTGAGAATATTCACAGATAAAAATAAGTGTATTGTTTTTTCATAATGTGAATATCTCAGAAACCTGATTTAGTACATTATGTTATGGACCATGTTTTGTTTATTTTAGCGTCATTTATTTTAATGTATAACTTTTATTGTGACTGATGCTTTAAAAAAAAAACAAAATGGTGACCGATGTAAGGCCATAAATCTTCAGACCCCTTTGACCTAAGCAAAGATACAACTAAACAAACATACATTAATTGCAAGTTAATCTGCAATTTTTTTTGTGTATAAACATACTACATAGTTATTTTGTGTTACTACTAGATGTACCAAAATCAAATTAATTAACAGGCTCTTACTATTACTTACTAAACGGTGCTCTACTCTGATTTAAATGTGTTACCATGTTAATTATGACTCTAGATGTTAGGCCAGCAATGGGAAAACCAATAGATAACGACTCTAGGTGATAGGTATGCCATATAATCGTGTCGCAAGCACAGCTGGGTCCAAACTAGCAAAAGTTGTAACAATGCCTGAGATTTTTTTTAAATATTTTCTTCCCAATAAAAGCAATAAATCTAAACCCACAAAATAACAACGTGTTAAGAATGAACAAAGTATGGTAATTCCCGATCGTTTGCCAAAGGAATAAAACTCAAAATTGATTGCTATAGAATAACTTGGCACTCGAGAAGTTTGCGAAAAACTCGAAATAACAATATCCACCGCTGAATTTATCTTAGAAAGTTTTTATACAGTTCCATTCATTTTTGACTAGCTTCCATGCGAATTTGAATAAACAAGTTTTAAAATATTAAGTTCGATAAGGCTTTGTTGTGAAGAATTTTAAACGAATTGCATAAAATATTATGCGATATGAGAAATTTCCGGCTTATCACAGAAAAGATCTGATCCGGATAAATATGAATAAGTACTTAATATGGCAGAAGCCTTTATTCACAAAGAAAATTACACTAGTATTTACAATTGAAACAACTGAGCTAACGTCAGACTGTTGCAAACAATCTACAGGTAGCTCAACTGATCCATATCAATACCAGTCGGAAGCGTCCCCAAGACGCTGGCTGCATTGCCACGCTGTATGGCAAAGCTGATGCCAGAAACTCACCACTTCTCGGGTCACGCGTCGCTCGTTTCGACCAGACGCTCAGATATTTTTTTAAAAACCTGAAAAGTCTCGGAACCCCACGGACCTGGGGTCTCGACTCCAAGGGGAGCAAATGTGTAGGCTCTGTCGAGACCTTCATATTTGCGCCTCTTGAAATCTTAGGCCAAATCTGCCGCTGCCCTCTATTATTAGATTTCCGGGAGATATTCAGGATAAAGAAGAGATACGCCATTCCGTTTAGACGTGACTATTTCAGCCAGTTCATGATTAAGCAACTCTCTTGTTAATAGCCACCTGTATCTTCACACATCGCTACTATGTATATTGTGCTGAAAGATCCCCTAATATAAATAGATAAATAAATAAATACATTCTTTTGTTGAGGCGCTACTCGGACTCACACTAGCAACGCCGTCACCTATTTATTTTTAAGGATGAAGTTTTCGAAGTTGTTCTCACCAAACTCTGTTTTCGCCTCTCTGTCTACACTATCCTACTAATTTTATCGAGGCCAAAAGTTTGAGAAATTTGAATTTTTGTTACCTAGGATCTTCAAAGATCCTAGGTAACAAAAACTGAACAAATCAAGGTGAAATTTGACATACATGTAGAGCAAAGCCCAACTTAGATAATTTTTTTTAACATAGAACATTACATTAACAGAATAAAACAATAACAACTAGTATATACAAGTAAGTATATCTATTTCTTAAAAATCTAAGCCGTCACCAGAAGGCAGAGTGCCCAGAATGCTAGCAGCATTGCCACGTTGAATGGCAATGCTAATTCGTTGACCGAAATAAAAGCCAGCATTCCGATCACCTTAGATAATAGGCTAATTATTATTTCAAAAATACGCGTGCGAAGCCGCGGGCAAAAGCTAGTACAAAATCAAACTATTACGGAGGCTTGAAAATAAAGCTTATGATAGGTAACACAAACTAACAAATGTATTTTTGATAATTCCTTTGTTTAACGTAAATATATAAGGATAAATAGGTGTGCCTGAAAGAGTTTACACACCAAATTTACCACCCTGCCTACAAGTTGAGAAGACACTGGCGGTCCACAATATTCTCTGAGACAATAATTATTCATACACTGAAAATACTGTGCAGGCGGATTTGATGTGAAAAGTCCAGATTAGCGGAACATAGGATGCTACGATTTTTGCTTCAGTCACAAAACAAACTAGTCGCTACCAGAATACAAAAGTTTTTCATTGCTTAATTGATTATGTCGGAGTAAATATTTATACATAGGGATACCTATGTCTTGCCAAAAACAGTCACGTTATATGTTAAAAAAACACGAGCATAACCATGAATAAAATCACGTTCACGACTCAGTTGCTCTACATATTGATTCTTAAATATTCAAAGACTACATTTCCTCGATGTTCCAAAGAAAATTCCTAATGGTAATGAGGACTACGCGGATTTCCTCGTAAACCTCCCTCACGTAATAATATAAACCCTTATGCATGTAGGTATATTTTTCATCGAAAGGAAGATAAGCACGCACTCAAAAACTTACCTCACAAGGTAAAGTTTCTTTCTTAAAACGATTCAAATGAAAAAAAATTCAAAGTGCCTTATTCCACCTTATTTCCTTACGTTATTTGAATTTTTGACGCGTTTAAGAGTCCTGTAAGGTCTAAGGAAATAAAACACTTTGAGTTCTGAGTTTCCATGAGTTTTCCCCAAACACTGATTTCGTACCAAGAGCATTATAGAAGCTTTGAGAGTTATAATGGCTGAAAATCCTCCTTATTTCCCTAATCCGAGAGACCGCTCCCACCGAATTAAAACACAAAAAGATGTCTCAAATCTCTTTTCTTATTCTTGCCGTGTCTTGTTTATAATTAGGGCGTATAAAGGGGCGCATAATCCGCCTTAATGCCCGTAGTCAGGTGTAGTGACCCCTCCTTAAACAATTAGGCTCCAAACGGCTCAATTCTATTTCCATGGTCGAGGGGACATAGGCGCGTAGCTTAAAAACCAGCCAGATCACTTTATTGGCAGGACCGTTCTAGCGTCTCTGAGTAGGACGCAATAAATTCTGCCTACCGATTGCTTTACTAGTATTGTCGCAAGATCGTATAACTATAGATGCGGTGCTAATATGATGACATTGAAAATGAATTGATATTTTGGACATTCTTATTTTATTATTATATTATAAAATTGTATTGTTTAAGATGTATGACTATTATAATGGTATTCCTATGTTCTATTTAATCCAATTTTTAATTTATACTGTTATTTTACTATAGTAATTTTAACTAGCACTACTTACAAATTAAGTAAGTCTATGTACCACATGTACCACTTGTAAGACCTGTAACTATGTATGTTGCCAATAAAGAATCTGAATCTGAATCTAATAGCAAGGAGAGATTGACTAAATGGTTTCAATCTAGAGGCTTTTGACAAGCATCTCTCCATCTGTAGTTTCTTGGAATGCAAAAACGTCGCATTCTGTGACGATACATTGTCATAGTGAAGTTATTAATTTAGCATATTTTGGCGGGTTTTAAAAAACTATACCTACTTCAAATCCCCAAGTCTGTTTTACGGCGCACATATAAATTACTCGAGAATCAAACTTATATGGTACGACCTCAAAATCAACCTTTAGACAATAACGAAATAATCATCTAAATCTGTTAAGAGTTCGCGAAGACATCACCAAAATTGTTGTAGCTAGTCGTGATATTTCAAAAGTATTGTTGTTTTTTAAGCTTGACGTGATAAACACTAATCTTTCTGGATTAAAATTTTTAACAATCTGGGATCATTCTCTCGATGACGACCTCTGTGGCGTAGCGGGCGATGGACTGCCTGCGCCGCAGAAGGATGCGGGTTCGATTCCCGCCTCGGTACAAATGTTTGTACGATCTGGAGATATTTGTTCAGGGTGTTCTGGATGTTCTGATGTAGTGTACTGTATTAAGTATAACAGTTATCTAGTACCCATAACACAAGCGCTGCTTAGCTTGGGGCTAGATAATGCTGTGTGAATTGTCCAGCATTATTTATTTATTTACTCTCTATACAATAAGGAAAAAATTTTCATAATCTGTCCATAATTGACGGAGAAATCGACGAACATACAAATAAAAAAAAAACAAACAGCCGAACATAGATATTTAAAGAATTATTGAAGTCCGTTAAAAATAGGGCCCCAGGCTATTTTCCACGTCGTTGTTCTGTCTTTTCACTTATTAAGCCATCCGGGGCGTATTGACGCTGGATATGAATGATAACAACAAACAATTGATTGAACTAGCTGTCTTGCAACAGTCATAGGGACTCTAGTACGCCATTTGCTTATCAAATATTTGTGCTTTTGAATGACGTGATTAGGGAAATGCGATCGTTTTAATGTAAATTGGATTATATTACGACAGTATGTCTTTATAGTATGGCTATGTGGTCAGTTCCCGGAAAATACTGCTTTTTGTTGATGCGTTCCGGAACGAAATCTGAAAGGAAAGGACTTCCTGAAAATCAGAGCTCTCATAATATAACTTAATATAACTTTGAAATTCCAATGAACTAGGTATTTTTTTTTTTTTATTTGCTTTTGGTGGCTTTCGTATCACTGCGGCCATGATAGGCCTATTGTGATCGCCACTTTGTGTGTTCAACCTCGAAGCAGCGGCGTTCACAGTTCGCCGCTAACCCTTGCAGCTGCTAGGAACTGTAGGATTTTCTTCGGGGTGGAGTCTTTTAGCTCGTCTGGACTAAGCAGGTGCTTGCCCAGATGGATGCTACGTTTTTGCATCAGTGCTCCGCACTCTCCTAGAAGATGTAGAGGCGTTTCCTCCACCTCCTCACAGAACCTGCAGGATTGTGTGTCGCTTAGCCCTAATTTGAACATGTGCTTGTTGAGGCGACAGTGTCCAGTTAGGGCTCTTGTCATGATGCGAAGGTTGCTTCATGAACTAGGTATACTAAAACTTTTAAATCCATCATGGTTATTAACACTAAAGTGCCGTCAGTTATTCCGTGATCATGGCGCATGAAACTGTGCCGAAATATTGGAAAGCTCAAAACTCAAATCATGGTAAATATCCCGTTGTTAATGACTTTAGAACTAGGTATACTAGTTAATCTCGCAAAGAACCGACCACCGCTGGGGTAAACGTGTTCTTGAGTAGAGGCCACGACTCGGCATGTTTGTTTTCGTAAGATTGGCGATAGCTAGATAAAAATTCTTCTATCTGACTATCTACTTTTTTCGTTGTATGACGGCGATCCTTGGTGTCTTATTTATTTTATTTATTTAATTCGGATTGCCATCAGCTTATCTAATTACAATAGAAATTAAAATAGACACAGAAAGCTAATAATAGGCATTCACTAATAGAATTATAATAAACTACCTAAGTGTGATCACTAAAAAAGCTTATGAGCTACTTGGCAGGAAATTATCATGTTCCCGAAAACTTTTTCCGCTTTGGTAGTTTACAAACTCGTACTGGAATCTCTATATCATGTTTGTCTGTCAGTCGATCAATTCGCTATCTATCCGGAACCAGAGTGGTCCTAGCGATTAGCGCGACCAATGAGCAATGTTTGATTAGCATTGCCGGCAGCAAATGCATTAAATACCTACTTAGTTTACTAAACCGATAAACGAGAGTTTCCTCATTTAACTAACAAATTTTCCATCCAGCTGGTAATTATAATTACTAATTAAGTACTATATACATCGATCAAAAATTTCCGGCCGGCCCCCCTTAGATGCACAATGCGCGCCCTGAAAACATCAGTATCAAAAGGTATCCCATTTGGCATTTTGGGATACCTTTTCAACTAGTGTCATTTTAGCTCTCGAACCGAAAGCATGGTCAAGTGCTCGTATAAAAAATGCAATAATCGACCGACCAAGCAACAGAAAACGGATGGAACTTCTTATTTTCAGTAAGTTTAAATGTAATTTGTACCTGTGTATTGTGATATGAGCCAATTGAGCCTTATATACTTGAGAAATCAGCATTAAATATTGTTGTTGGGTTTGCCTATGTAAAAATATTTATTTTGTTCTAGGTTGATGAATGGAGCGGCTATTGTTTCTAATTTTTTTTTAATTTATTTGTGGTAAGTGATAATTTTTTTTTCATGAAAAGACATTTAAAATAACTGGTTGAGGTTTATAAAATAACTAGCTGACCCGCCCTCAATTTTATTTGCGTGGACTCTCTAATAAAAGAAAGACTACCAAAAGTATTAGATTTAATCAACTTAGTACCTATTTAATTTTTAGTTACCCTCGAGATCCTGTGCGTTGGGAAAAATTACTGTAGGTAGTACTAGTAATATAAAACGGGTATTTATTGCGTATATTTACCTATTGTTTTCGACGTTCAAAATTAAATAGTAGGTAATAATAAATAATGTGTTCATATGGCGTAAGTTTTAAAGTATTTTATAAGATCCTAGTTGACTTGAAATAACGTTTTTTTTTTGGCCCATAGAAACTCTTACGAAGCCGCAGGCAGACTTTTAAATTTAAAGTACCTGCCTGAAATTGTATTTTAGGTTTATTTCACTAGCTTTTGTTAACTTATTTATATTATTGTATATCCGAAATGACCCTTTTGTTTGTTGACTGTTGCGTCGCTAATTTATAGTTGTATCAATAAATGATTCATTATCTTTACCTGAATTCTGTTGATTTTATAATCCTTATAAAAATAAACAGTGTATAAATTATTTTTAGGTACCTTCCTACCTACTTACAAAATAAAATAAATTCGACTCCACTAATCTCTTGTTCCGCATGCAAAAAACTTGACAGGCTCTGCGCAAACTGTCTGCGTCAAAACAAAACGTGGACACTTTTGAGTGTCATTCTTGTAAGGTTCTAGGTATCTACGGGGGAGGCCGCATACTTGATCGATGACTATATAGTATCAATTCAAACAACAAGCTAAATTTACAGTAATTCGAAAGACATTGTCAATGAGGCGCTTTCTTTACAAAAATAGTTCAAAAAGATACCTGATAGAAAAGAGGGCGGTTTAAATAAATAGATAAATAAAATAAATGATGTTGGAAAGACTACAGCTTGTAAGCCAGAGTGTTGTAAGTACCTACTTGATAACTGATATACACTCGAGAGCAATGAATCCGGGTCACTCAAAGAATCCAAAAAATCTCGGAAAGTAAGAATGCTAGGTTAATGCAATAAATTGTATTTAATAGACAATTTAATACTCCTTAAATGAAAGTTAAAAAAATATGAGTCACCATACATTTTATTTACACAAAATTACATAAAGAAAAAAAACTGCTGATCTCTCCTTAAAACAAAAATAGGAAACATGAAATTTTTGAACTTTATGACGATTTTCTTGAATTTCAATACTTCGTATTACCTCCTCGTGCTTCCATTACTGCGTTTACGCGGTTTGGCATGCTGTACACCAAGTTCCTTATACGATTTTGGGCAATATTCTCCCATTCCTCTGTGAGAGCAATTTTGAGCTCAGGAAGCGTGATTGGGGGAGGGTTTCGTTGTTTTACGCATCTCCCTAGCTCGTCCCAAGCATGCTCGATCGGGTTGATATCCGGGCTGCGCGCTGGCCACTCCATACAAGTAATGTTCATCTCTTGAAGGTAGTCATTCACAATCCTACCTGTATGAGGTCGGGCATTGTCATGCATAAATATAGCATCCTCACCCAAATTGACCATAAATGGACCAACGTGTTCGTTGAGGATTTCTTTCACATATATTACGCTAGTTAAAGAGCCGTTTTCTATGATCACCAGCTCTGTGCGACTTTCAGAGGAAATTCCGGCCCACACAAGTACAGACCCACCACCGTAGGCTACTTTTTCTTCGATGCATGCTTGCTTGAATCTTTCCCCTGGTCTTCTATACACTCTGTGTCTTCCATCGTGCTTGTAGAGCATAAATTTTGATTCGTCGGAGAACATAACTTTCGACCAATCTTCAATACTCCAATTTACGTGGTTCTGGGCATATCTTAGTCTTGAAATACGATGGCCACGCTCCAGTTTAGGGCCGTTTGCAGGTCTAAGGGGTTTTAAGTTAGATTCAGCAAGCCGACGTCTTACTGTCCATGCACTTGGGTTACTTCCTCCGAGGCGTCGAAACTGATTTGTGAGTTCAGTTCCTGTGAGAAAGCGATTTCGAAGCATGGTGTTCACCAAGTATCGGTCTTCTCGTGCTGTGGTACACCTAGTTCTGCCCGTTCCTGGTCTGCGTAGGTTAGAACCAGTTTCTTCGTAACGTCGGAGAACTCTTTGTACTGTTGACAGCGACACACCGACAGTCCTGGCTGTATCGCGCTGACTCCGGCCGGTTTCCACCAATGTAAGTATTCTGGTGCATTCTTCAAGTGTAAGCGACATGATTTCAGCTTGAATAATGAATATTGAGCACTATCAACCTGGTTTATGTACCAACATAAATGACAGATTACAAACAAAAGCAAAAACAAATCCTGTAATTTCGTAGTTCCATCTTCGACAGTGTTCCCTTTTCAAATTTGATTTTTTTATGATATAACTTTACAATAACTAAGAAGTTTTAATACTTTCATTTAAGGAGTATTAAATTGTCTATTAAATACAATTTATTGCATTAACCTAGCATTCTTACTTTCCGAGATTTTTTGGATTCTTTGAGTGACCCGGATTCATTGCTCTCGAGTGTATTTATTTAATACATTACACTACATAGTTCGATATTTTTTTATCTACTATATAAAAATAAGTCGGGTTTTCCTTCCTGACGCTATAACTCCAGAACGCACGAACCGATTTCGCTAATTCTTTCTTTGTTGTGTTTGTTATTGTCAGGAGAAGGTTCTTATGAAAAAAAATTAAAAAAGTTGGAATCATAAATTTCCACGGGGGCGAAGCCGCGGGGCGCAGCTAGTCATCTATAGAAAACAACAAGAAACTAATATCTGCAGATCATACAAACATTTGTCTTGAGGCGGATATCGACGCGTGACGTACTGCGTCACAGGCGGACCTTCACCCGCTGCCCTGCTGAGGTCGTTATTCAGTCAATTGATTTAGTTTACTGCTGGTACCAACAGAATCGACACCGGTTCCTTCAATTGTAACGGTATTACAAAAGCCGATATCACGTGGTAACGATGACTTATAAAATTGTTCAGTATCGTTTCAATAGCCTTTATTGAGGGATATTAATACCTGTCTATTACGTTTTAGTGCCTTTTCCGTTCCTACACGAGTTGAAATCTAATAAACACGCAATATCGATGAAGAGGCACACGGCTAACTTAATGTAGGGCCAACTGTCAGTGAAGACTAGCTAACATCAGAAATTTTACAGTTGCCTATCATCGAAATATCTTATTTTTTTCACTATAGTTAGTTCTGTTACTTTACTCAGAAAATGGTCTGAATATTATAACTTAACAGTTTGTTCGTCTGTTTGGATAAGTATCCAAGCAATGAAGGTGTAACAGTTATCGTTACAGAATAACGATTTACAATTGTAACGATTACGATTATCCGTTACACATTACAATGTAATAACGGCGTAATAACGGCAATGTTATTGCATGTTTGGATTCGTTGCCATTTACGTTATGGGCGTTTGTAAAGCTATTTTTGCTAACCATATTTTATTGTAATCTCATTTTATAAGAGTCTGAGATAGAAATGTTATGAAAGATTAAAATAAGTCTTTATAAGGATTCGATGTATGATTAGTCACAATTATTTGTTTGCTACACCCGTACCGTCGACATACCACAGTGTCGAACCAAAAAAATACGCTCTTCTTATAAGCACCGGCACAGAGAGGATGTGCTTCCTGCGTCTCTTTTACCGGTAACTGCCCTGTTAAGCAAAACTTAACTAACACTTTCAGGGCCAGATCATCATTTCAGATCATCATTTCAGGCGCAGATGATCTCCCAGCCCCGTGTAGTGGCGGCGGCGTGCCCGTGCGGGTTTCACTGCCGAGGCAGGTGAATGCGTTAAAATGGGGCGGGACGACCTCCCGCCCCGTTTTAACGCATTTACCTGCCTCGGCTTGGTTGGGATCGACTCTAGAGTACAATCTCGGACTCTTAAAATTAAGTGAACAAGTACCTTCTGGGAAAGCGTGCTCCATCTTAGTCCACTTAGGTACTTTAGTAAGGTGGTGGCCAAACGCTTAACCATATCCAATAAAAGAAGTTAGCATCAAGTTTTTATTTCTAAGCCTATATCGCTCTACAGCAAAATATAGTATATTCGCTTATTATTTATTTTCATTAGCTAGGGCAAATTGTCTTCAAGTTACAACAAGAAGGGAAGAACTAACTTTTAATGAAATATGATTTCAAAACTATCATAGAGATAAAAGTAATAAGATACCTTACTTGTTTCATAATTTATTACATAACTTTTTGAAAGCTGAGCTTTCAGTAATTAAAAAACAGGGCGTTTATTTTTTAGATAGAAAACACAAAGACTCATAGATTAGAAAAATAAAAGCCGACGAGCACCTGTCGTGTAGAGGTAAACTGAAAAGCAGCACCCAACATGCTATTTAAACATGTCATCATTTCGCGGAGCTTACTCCAATGACCTGAAAATGTACCTACTTAGTTATTTATTCATTTAAATTTATAATTTCTAATTAGTAAACAATTTGCAAGTTCCTTATATAAGATAAGTTATGGTATATTATGTTATCCACAGTAATAAGCGTGGAAAATAAATAAAAATTCATTTCTATTCTACATATATATAAATAGTTTAAAATTATAGGGACCTGTAGAACTACCTACCATCACTTCTAACCTTCTTTAAAACATAAAATATATAACTTACTACTAGGTACCCTAAAAGCAATTTCTAGACGATTACACAAAGCCCTTAGCACCCTTCAGCCACTTACAAATACTTAAATGCCAGCAGTTCAGTATATATAATTCTTACATCGTGATATAATAATCTACAAGGGTCTGTTAAGGGGCACTAAAGGGATGCTCGACAAATGTTTGCTTAGGGCCACTGCTGGCCCTGGGATTATCTCCCTGAGAGTTAGTTTTGATGGTCTTATCGTCGGACTTTTGGGACGTTTAAAATTTCACAGAATAAAGACCCTTTACGTATAAAGGCATCAAAAAGGCCACGTTTGTGCAATTTGCTCTTTTAAACTTTAGTTGATTTGATTACAGTTACGATAAAACGCTGAAGTTATATCGTGATTTCGAGTGAAACGGAATATACATTTCAAAAGATTTTAATTATTCGCATGGAAAGCTTGCAAAGTCATGTGTATGATCAGTAATCGTGATTGTTTAAAATTCATAATGAAATATATTTTAGGCTCCCACTTAATGTACAAAGTGATATTATAATGATAATTATTAATCTGTTGCAAAGCTCTCTGCATTGACTAAGTAAGTTTATGAAAAGCTGTATAATATTAAAATAAATAATGTGTGAATGAATCATAGCCAGTTGATGCAAATTATTTATTAGTTTATCAATTAAGCCACAATAACAACCCACGTCTGGCAACACCCACGCATCCAAACCACTCAAGTATACCCGATGCGGAGAGCAAACCGCACAATTCAGCAAAACCAGGAGCGACAAGTGGGAGTATCTTATAATTTCTATACCTAAGTAAAAGGCCGCTTATAACTTCTCCAGAAAATGGCAAAGCAAACGAGCCACTTCTGTAGGTACATTAAGCTGGCAACATCGTACAAAATGCATAATTTATCATCGCTCTTTACTACTTTTACATTTTTATGATACAAAGAACCTCACTATGCATGCTTGCTTAGCATCAACTTCAGTACTTATTCTGTTTAAGCCTCTTTGAAGGTCTCACTATTTACTGACTACATTTTTTTTTTAAATAGTATAGGAGTAAAAAGGCTACGAGTACTCTTTCTTTACCACACATACGTAAAAGAGCCAGTTCGTCTTCGACCGCCAATTATAGTAAACGACTAAACAGAAAGCTCGTGAAAGTAGGTAGTTTGGTAGTTTAACAGAGGCCCAGTATAAAAGGAGAACCAAGTTCTGTCGTACTACACGGCGAGTTATTTAACCGAAAAAGTTTTGGAACGACATGTATCAACTAATGAAAACAAAGAGACTAGCAAAGTCCATGAACGTTCCATTTACACAGATCAAGTGACAAGTGATGAAATCATCTGTTGGTTAGTATCACAAGTTTGTATCAACCCTAAGCAAAAGTACCTACCAGTATCTTCACCATAACTTTACCGTCTTTACCCAATAAGTATCTAAGTTTCTAACAGTTACGGAACTTACAATTTAATATTGAGACCCACTGGCCCGAAAAACAGGCCACAAAATGGTCCAACAAGTAAATATAATGCTTCAGTGGAAACCCGGATAGTTCTGTTTTCTTTAGGAATAATTGTTCAAATTAGAGATCATTATTCCGTTCGGTTTCGCTTGGAGAAGTTCTATTTTCATAATAAACTAGCTGCGCCCCAGGGCTTCGCTCGCGTGGAAATTTATGTTTCCCACTTTCTTAATTTTTTCTTTGCTATAAACCTCACGGAGCCCGAGACCTTTCCAACGAATGCAAAACCGTGGAAATCAGTTCGTGCGTTCTGAAGTTATAGCGTCAGGAAGGAAAACCCGACTTATTTTTATATAGTAGATAACGCATTGACTTTAGAAACCCTTTCTATTTTTCTACGTCGGTTAAAAATTAAGCCGTTTTTATAAGATTTTATTTAACTTTCAATGTATGTAACTATGTTTGTACGGGTGGAATCTTGAAACTCAATTTTGAAGTAGATGTCTTCAACGGATTGAGCTGAAATTTTGTATAGGTACACGTATAGTTTGGATGACAATGCATTAATATCTTGTTCTTAAAAAAGGTTTTTTATATATTAAAACTTAATAAAAGTAAAAGCGAAAGTTTAAGCTGTCGTTAGATATTTGATTTGACGAAGACAACGTCAAAACTACTAAAAGGATCAAGCTTAAATTTTGTAGAGATATAGTTTTCGCTCTGGGATAATATATGTACGATCTACTAGATTCCTGCCTCCACCGGCTTCGCAAGCATTTCGGGATAAAAAAGTAGATTATATGTATAATCCAGATTTCAAACTATATTTTGCAATATTTTGTTTCACTGCCTAGGCAGTGTGATCCAGAGACGATCTGCACTACAAAATATGCGTCGAGGGCACTCAAAATGTTAATATTATTAGTGTGATTTTGTATCCTGTTGCAACGCGTACAAATCCGCGGGCAGAAGCTAGTACAAAATAATACGACGTTACCGACGTTATCTCATAATAATAGAATCTTTTTCAAATAGCATTTTCACTTATCTCCCTTGGCATCTGCGGAGTCATTAAAATGATGCTTTATGGTTATAAATATTTTATTGGAGCTCACGGAAACTTTATTCAAGTCATCAAAACGTATTCTAATTTGAATTGAACGGTAACAAAGCCTGACCTCCAAAGCTTTATTCTAAACCTCAGAGACACGGTTTTTTAGTCGGTCCAGGCTTTTAGATGAAAGAAACAGAGAAAACCATGTCTAAACTTAATTAGGTTATACATTAAACAATAACTCTATCCCTTTCTCCGGAAACATTTGTTCATTTTTAAAAGAAAAACATTTATGATATATAAAAATTGTTTAAGTTTTAGTAGCGCCTAATCATAAGTCAAATTGAAAAAAAAAATCCAGTCGATTCAGTTTCAAGTAAGGATCATGTTGATGTATCGCATGAAAAAAATATTGAGTAGCGGAATACTAATCAAATTTAATTGAATACTAATAAAACTGACGTTTTGGAAAAAAACTATTGATAGGTACCAGAGGAGATACAGGAAAACTGACAGAGACTTTAAGTTTTCTCTTATGATTTTTTTGTCAAGTGGTTGTAAAGTCAGGTAATTTTCTTGTTTGGATTATTTTATTATTTTCTACTTTTTATTGGGCCTGCAAAAAATCTTGTTTCTCTTCCGGTCCTGCACTAGTGTTCTTGTAGAAGCAAATTAACAACCATGTATGAGGCACTTTAATGGGGCACAGTAAACACGTTTTAACGGCTGTTAGCGTACTTTTCATGTTTTATTGTCAACCGTTGTAAGATTCGCTTTACGAGCCAACCTCACCGTTTCATATTAATAAGTTGCTATAACAGGGCTTTACATATTTTGTTGCTTTCAAATATTCATAGGATTCGTTTTATGACGTTGCATGTCGTTATGATGCATTTTAGGAATATTTTTTCCGCTTCGCTAGTTTTTATGTTATGGCAGAAATAAACTAAATGGCTCTTGAAACGAGAACGTAGCCAAATTGAATTTTATTGAAAGTGTTCATACTCAAGTTCGTTTCGGAGCCCTCGTGCACATTCCATAAATTTTTCTCTCAATTTTCATATTTTGATGCAAGGTAACAATTAATACGTCGATGGTAAAACGAATTGAAATTCTCGTAAACGGTTGAAGTGCTACGTAATTTCGTAGCACCATTGAGCTATGAATTATTTCGTAGGCATGCTACGCTTCGTTTCGTGGCATTGTTGAGCTATACTGGCTTGAATTTACGGAATCAGAGTATTGCACTCTGATTCCTATGATTCCTGCATCAATCAAAGAATGGCAAATATACATACATTTTCTTTTTATGATCATCATCACCTTTTGACATTGTTTTAACTACCGAGCTTACGATTCTTATATCACTAGAAAGCCACTTAAATTTACAGCATTTTTTTTAAACTAGACATAGTGTGATTTAATTATACCTACCATGCATCGGTGCGTGATTTGCGCTTGATCAGTTTCATTAACTGCGCATTTTTTTTGAAATCTATGTAGACATATTGTGATTTAATTTTACTTAATATGCATCGATGCGTGATTTGCTTCATCAGTTTCATTTTACCGGTTGTATAACTCGTTTCAGTATCAGTAGTTAAGTTTTTAACTTTTATGAGGCCGCGTTAAAGACCTACTCAGACCTACGCGGAATTCGCCGAAACTGAGAAAAAATTTCACTGCCGCCCTGGGCAAGAAATACTGCAAGGTCTTCAGATGTGCAATTTTTTTCTATGAGCTGCAAAAGCTTCTAGTATTTTTTTTCATTTCCGTATAAAATGTAACCTCCTTATCTTGCAATGCACCTATTATCTATGCGGATCACCAACGTCTATGGTTTGACGTTAGACCAAGTCTACGAGAGGACAGAGAAGAAACTGGAAGAATCAGCTAAGTGGAATTCTGGTTCAATCATCGTAGCTGAAAATACTAGACAATCATAGAAACCACATGGATTCTATGATTTTCTAGTATTTTCAGTCCGTTTCTACATAGAAACGGTCTCGCGGTTCGTGTAATCAGAGGCCCTAGCCTTGTGTTTGTCTTTCAAGCCCTATTTTCAACTTACATTACCCAATTATACCCACAAGTGAGACAGATAAATAAAGTACCTACTCCGTTACTCTAGTCCTACAGGACTACAGGAGGTGGCATGCCCATATAGATGGTATTTACAACATTACAACTATAGATGGTAGGTACAATAGGTATATCCGGTCACGCTCAGCTACTAGAGCTAAGTAAAAAGGCTTGTAAAAGAGAGTTAAAGTAAATATTTGTGAGCTTGCGCGATCGTAATTCGATTGAGGGCCATCGGCGGCCGCAGACAACGGGAAACTTATAAGGAGTTTTACTTCAAGTTTCTGCAACGTGAATATTTCCAGGCTGCTCGCTTTAAGCTGCTTGTTTTGTAGCTATAGTTATAATTATAATAAGCCCTTGGAGGGTATGGTCCTCAATGCCAGTTTTATGCAGGTTTACAAGTTGGCCGAGTTCTCATCGACGACCGAGTAAGAATAAAGTAAAAGTAAAGAGTTATTTATCACCTCCAATGAAAGTGTTAACGGTGTACAAACACAGCCAGTATTTTAACACCGTTAATACTTGCCCACGACACAAATGTTCAGGTAGATCAGCGTGTCCCTGAGGTTGGGGCTGGGCAGTGAATGAATTAACTTATAAATCAAGAAACGAATGCGACTTTGCCAGACGAATCAAAAGAGACTTGAAAAGCGTGAAATGAATACAACTATGATGATTACTATATACCTACCATAAAAACTATCGTAGTTTGCTGAATTCATGACATCCGCAATGTGAGCGGGTTAACTACCCGGATTAACTACCCGTTGGTGTTCTTCCAACACAAATAAGGTTCGTAGTTAACCCGGTCACATAACGTACCTAACGAAAGATTATGAACTAAATAAAACTATTTATATTTGATACCATTTATTCAAATTTTGCTCTATAGTTATCGTAGACTGTGAGCTGTTTTGGTGAGCGAATTCCCTCGGGATATTATTTCAATCTAGAATAATACTCTCGTAAAAAGAGTCTTATTTAAAAAGAAGCCTCACAGTGAATTTCAGGCTTAGCGTGATAAATGTGTATTTTGTCATTTTGTTGGGTGTTTCGCTTGTCATGTAGGACGTGGGTACTAGTATAGTATTTTATTATCTGTGACGTGGGTAAGAAGATTAAATTATACCCTCTGATAAAGAAACAAAAGTTTCGTTTGTGACACTATTTATGATGCGTCATGTGTGGTCCAAAGTTTTATTGTTATAAAATGTACCTATAGCTTGTTGGGTATCATGTGATCCAAAAATTGTAATGCCTAGGTAAAACGTAATTCCAAATTCATCAACATAATTGCCTGTCTTTTGTGCCGGGGTAATACAATTTTTTTTTTTTTGATGTTTCGTAACTAAGTAGGCAATAGTTGACCACCTCTGTGGCGTGGAAGTTTTCTAGTACCCATAATAAAAGCTCTACTTTGTAAATTGATCAGTTTATTACAGGGTGCCACGGAAAGGGTGTACTAAGCCGAAATCCGATTCTGGACATCAAGAGGGTTAAAGTTTTTCTACGATTATTTATTTATTTATTCTAAAAATGGGCTCGTTTTTTCTTTATATTCGTGTTGTTTTATGTGGATCCTTACATCATTATTATCGTTTTAAAATTTCAAAGGATTCAGATAATTTTTTTGTAATAATTTAATGCAGCAAATACTGGATTTGCTAAAGAAAACAAGCGAGGATTATTTGTGAATTATTTCGTAATATTAAATAATGCAAGCAAACACGAATATTCATAAGTTGATGCTCTCGCTGTCCAGACTCACCCCCTTTCGGCATAGTACCTACACCATTTCCGTGGCACCCTGTATATTTGTAATTTTATTTGTATTTTGTTATTATGCTTCTGTATGTTTCAAAAGAGAGAGCGGCCGCATTGTAAAGAAAAAGTGAAGGAAATTTTATCATTGCACCAACAAGAGCTAGACTCTTTACAGTACATAAATGCTTTTTTGTACACCAACAAAAATACAAAACAACACACATTACATAAGACACAAGTACAGTGGGCAGCCTTATCGCTTAGAAGCGACCTCTTCCAGGCTCTTTAATCTGTATATATAAAAATGAAACCCGTTTTCCTTGGTCACGGCATCACGCGTGAACGGCTGGACCGATTTCGCTAATTCTTTCTTTGTTGTGTTTGTTATTGTCAGGAGAAGGTTCTTATGAAAGAAAAAATTAAGAAAGTTGGAAACAAAAATTTCCACGGGGGCGAAGCCGCGGGGCGCAGCTAGTTTAGAATAAGGTTTCAAAAATATACTTCCAAAAAAATACTCTAACTACCAACCTGCCGACAGCAGCGAGTCACAATATTATATACAAATAAAAATGTTTCAGGCACTGTGAAGACGTGTACAAACAAATGTATTGTCTGAATTAAATGGAGATTTAGGAGCTTGTTACTGTCAAGAATGAAATATTTTAGCCGAGCTGGATGTATTTTCAAGGAGAAAGATCTAGATTTTCCGTTGGATTTACTAGAGATGTTGGTAACAAATAAATTTCGCGTATATAAACAAATCAATTATTAGGGTTCCGTACCTTAAAAGGAAATTAGGAAACCTCATGTAAGTGTCAATACTTTATATTTTTTCATCGTACGTCTGTCTATCTCTCAAGACCCATTTCTCAGGAACGCGTGAACGTATCAAATTAAAAGTGAAATTAATTATGTCTGTGAATCGAGCGTAACCTATTAAATCAGGTCTGCAATCCCCTGGATCTGTAGAAAAATTACTCCTACATACGTCAACGCAATCAAGAGATACGGCCTTTTATGCCATGTATTTTGTCACTCTCAAAGGAATCAAAACCTATATAGGTACACACCATTGGCCTTAAATCATGAAGCTCAAAGAAGCAATTTCTTATAGCACAAGTGAAGGGAAACCTGTAAAACAGTTAAAAAATATCAACAAGTACAAAACCAATTCATTATGAATGTAAGCGGGTTAACTACGAACCTATTTTGTGTTGGAAGAACACCAACGTTTCATCCCTTAACGAGGCCTTCTTTTCAATCCTGCATGAAATTTATCCATTGAGAACAACAATATCTCAATTGGAATAAATACACTTTTAATCACACTCTACCCGTAGACATTTCATTTTCTGAGGGATCCATTTTATTCTAGAACTTCACAACAAGGGCGTAATTCTACCTCGAGGGCTTGTCCACTTCAAGCATTAAATTAGCAACCACTTCTGAGTCTGAGTATTATTTGTTGAAAAGTGATTTAAACAAAGAACAAAAATTAATTTATTCTCAAAGAGCGGTATTTTAATGTTTCTAATCTAAATCTCATAAAACTTCTGAGAGGCTTTTAAAATATTACTTTTTGTAGCGTACGCTCGGATGTTTGGCCGGACTCTGTTCTTTTACGTGTAAAGATATGTTGTGGTTTTGATTAATTTCTACGTAAATCCTATAATAGGGTACTAGCTTGCGACGACGGCTTAGCCTGAATTTTTTTTCGGCATAAGGCGCTTCGTCGCCTTATTGGCTTCATCTTTTGTCGAAGTTGAAGTCAAAGCATAGATCGATGACCCAGCAAGTTTTCATAATACGGTTTATAATGATGCTCGCAAAGGATATAACAAGTTAACTCAATAAAAAGCCATATAAACCTATGGCAATTTAGAGGATAAAACACTTACATCGACGTCTATCCCAGGCTGCGCAAAGATCCTGGTGAAAGGGAACTCTTTGGGCAGATAGCTGAAGAACTCCTGTCTTCCACGATACCATTTGACACTGTAGAGCGTCTCGTTGCCTTCCAGTGTCCACTTGCAGCTGAGAAGGACAGTGTCGCCGAGTTTCACGGCAGAGGGCGCTATTAGCTGCACGTCTCGAAGGGCCAATGTGTCTGGAACAATAAGTGTATTGTTAATTTAGTTTGTAGGATCATGGGTATTAAAAAGACGAAAGTCTGACGTTTGCTGCTTGTTCATTACAGTAGCTACCACCTGGAGTTTTGCATGTGTTCTTCGGGGATAAAAATAGCCTATGTCTTTCTCCGTGATACCATCTATCATCATCATCAAAAGCCTTCACTAGTCCACTGCTGGATGTAGGCCTTCCCTAATAAGCGATTTATTGACTTTTATTATGAGGTAATTTGATACCACCTATACCACGCCAAATTGTATTATGATCAATTTAGCAATTTCGGTTTGAAAGGGTACCAAAATGACGAGAGTTCCATAAGCTTGTTTAATAATTCTAGTAGATTATCTATCAACAATAGAGGTAGATAATGGCTATATAACGCATTCACTGCCCAGCCTCGCTAGGAGGACTCGCAGAACTACATGTGCTTTGGTGGTTATAAAAGTGTTGGTAACTAAAGTATTTTTAAGCAAAACCAAATTCTTGAATATTTACCGATTTTTTTTTGCTTAAAATACTTATGTTACTTACAGAATATCATAAGACAATATGGCATCTGTTACTTATTTGATTCTCTGTTTATTGTGTCCAAGAGCCTGATATACGGCAAGTAAATCAATTTCGCGAAGATACAAAACATTGCGGTTCTATTTTCTTTTTCCTTAGAACCAAATGCTGTATTAGTCACCAAGTTAGATTCGAGTAACAGCGATTTGAAATACAATAAAAACAGTCTGCATACCGTAGTTGGAAGTTAGGTATTTACGAGTAGGTATTTAGGTATGTGCTATGCTATCGGTACATATACAAGAAAAGACCCGCCATATCGTAATGATTGCTGTCGCGTTTGGTTGTCCTGTCGTATGCTGTCTGTGCCTTAACACACGCAGCGCCAAGCTCCGTGGGTCGTTTCGTTTATTTCCATGTACCCATAGGAACAATCCAAAATGGGATAATGAAATTCAAAAGGCGATATCTTTTTTGAAAAATAACCGATCCCCAACACACTTACACCCAAAAAGAAGGCGCCCGGCCAGAGCTTTATTTTTTGCCTATAAAATGTATATAAAGTGTGCGCCAGGGAAGCACAGTGTATACATACATATATCAAGTACTCGTAGAAGGATGTACACTTTTGAATACACAGTGTTTCAAACACTGTGAGACTAAAATATACACATGCCGCTGAGGGTGGAAGGTCCTCAAATATTTTCTAATCCTATCAACCCGCTAGATCCCACTACTGGGCAAAGGTGTCTTCTGTGGCGGTCTGAATCCGTCTGCCAAGCGCG
This sequence comes from Eupithecia subfuscata, assembly GCA_963564075.1. NCBI lineage: Eukaryota > Metazoa > Arthropoda > Insecta > Lepidoptera > Geometridae > Eupithecia > Eupithecia subfuscata. Next base: position 4,443,008 of record OY751103.1, on the reverse strand, counting down.
GTGACTATGGCAAAGCCCTCCCTTTCTTTGAGGGGGCACATTCAACAGTGGACATATTTGTGCTGTTGAGGAATATATTCTACAGCTTATCTCTAACAGTTGCACCACGCCCTGTGACCTAACGCGACAGAAGCAGAGTCGTAACTACATTACGTGGACTCTGCTATACTGAACGTGATTTATTTATAACCACGCTAACATCACATGCTTGTTAGAAGCTTAGTTGGTTTGATAATGCTTGTATGGATGTATTTCTCATGAGATATTCATACGGATATTGGTATTACTGAGGTATTTTGATAATACGCGTATACAAAGCGTGTATATCGTAAACAAGTTTGGTACACAACATGTTGGCTTTACTAAAACCAAACAGCATAATAACATAAAACATTTAGAAAAACTCTAAACATGGCCAGACTGATCTCGTCATGGAATGAGAAGTTTTTCTACTAGCTCTAGGATAGAGCTCTTCCATCTACCAAGGGATTTTCTTTTCTATTGAAGCCTATAGACATCCAAAGGCTGTTCAATAGTCAATCCTAACAATCGACGTTTGAAATGACTCGGCCAAGATTTGGAGGGAATATAGTCCCTCGAAATCTTAGCTCGAAATCTTAGCTGTTATAATTAGTAGTGATTTTAGAGCTACTCTGAGGCATGATTTGGCTTGATTATGTTTGCTTGTGACAAATGGCACGGCACACGTTAAAACATTTTATTATATAGGATAGGACCATGAAATAAATAGTTAGAACCTAACATTTTACAAAATAAACTTTCTCTAGAAAAATGTTGCCAACTAAATGGACCTCCCACATAATTGATATCGTATCGTACGGTAGGAGCAGCCTATTTAGGTAATGGACGATCCAGTAGCTCTCAATTTTATTACTTCACTGGAACTTGCAATTTTTATGAGAAAATATTTTTAACCCTATTGATTTGGTTTACAAATAATTGAGGACCGCTGCTCTATTTGTAACTTCTTTCGGAGAAAAGGCTAACAAAAATGTAAAAACATTTTAAGGAAACTCGAGGCCCTATATGGGCGGTATTATGTAGGGGTAATTTTTTAACTAGCATTTTTAAAATCCACGCGAACAGACTCGAGGGGCAAAACTAATAAAACATGTAAATAAATGAAAAAATTATCACATGTACAAAAATAAGTGTGCAACCATTGATATCCATTGCACTGCACTAGTACTATAACACCATTCGATTACAATTTAAATTTACTTTGGTTTTGATGATCTTTCGAGGTAACAGCCCATCGATGAAGTGTACCGTAGAGGCAAAGACCCATCGAGGCAGAAACCCTTCGAGGTATTGGTACTGATCTTTCGAGTTAACTACCCATCGAAGTGTACTGTCGAAGTAGAGACATCGAGGTATTTAACAACAAGCTATAGTTTTTCGAACTTGAGTACGAAACCCATCAACCAAGGGCTTAAAGTCACTACTTTAAGAACTATTATTTTCTGTGCAAACTAAAAACAAAACCAATGATATGGGATAGTTACAGTCACACTGCGACGCAAAGTGCATTGCATGTTTGTGAGTCACTTTTATGGAATAAAAAAAAACGAATAAAAACAAAATGTAGCCTTTAACTACGTGTCCTTTACGGGTTAAACAATACTTGCTCCCAAATCACCGAACATGCACAAGTATTTTCCAATAAAACCATCAATATCTTTCTCATAACATACAACAAACTTTAGCAACGATATTTATCCTAGAACACACAACAAACTCAACATATTATTTCAACCTCCACTCCACTGAAGAGAGCCGAAGATATCGGATTTCAGTATAGTCTCAACATGATATGAGATGCCGCCCGCATCTTGATCGAAAGTTCGAGTAGAAAATTTGTAGAAAGGAAAAATACATCTCTTCTCTCTCTCTCTTTTTTCATAAGAGGCTAGAAGTTTGTCTCTTAACTGCAGTGGGTTTGATAATCAGCCTTCTATAAATACGTACCATTTCCTCCGAATAAGTACCACGAGTTACTGGTTGACTGGGTAGGAATGTTACGTGTCCATTGAATCGGACTCGAAGCGTACGCAGAGTCGGTATACAATAATGCCGATAGAGTGTCTACTGCTTTCGAATTATGCATTCGGCAATACATATTTTTAAAGCGCTCGAGTTTGCCGATGACGTCATCTGCATCAATTTCTTCGTAGAGACGATGATATGATATCATCGGCAGAAATATTGGTTTCTGGCATATCCATTGCAAACTTTAAGTACCATAGACATCAATACAAGCAAACCTTATTAGCAACTAATCTTTACGTGCCGTGGACGCACAACTTCATGATCACACCAATTTCTGTCAGCATCTTGCACAATTCAATTTCAAAATTTAAAAACGTGCCCCTGTCTAGGGCACGGTTAGATGTTAGTAGGAATTGATGTAACTTTTTTATAAAAAGTAGGAAGTATGAAGGAGAAATATCTTTATTGATAAATTCACCCAAATCAAACGTGCCAAATGTGACCCAAATTATAATAGAGCCCAACAATGCCGTATCCTTCGTCATATTTATGTATACGGGATCCAATTATGAAGCCGTGGCGGGCAACACCTTGTGGCTAACGACTGTATTATACAGGCTACGACCACAGTCTGCCAATACCACCCTAATACCACCCTAGGACCAAGTAGTGTGTGAGTTTGTGAGAGTTTTTGTAACTGTACTGTAAACCTGGTGAAACGTCGGGAATATTTGAAAGTATTCGTGAATTGATCAACTATTGAGTTCTAATTGAAGGCTAGTCTTATGTTTAAAAAAAAAAAAAATTTGTAGCTACAAGGTAGTGCCAATGTTAACTATGACTTATCATTTAATAATTTGATTTTTGCTTACCTGTTCTGAGTTTATGCTTGGAAAAGATGAATATGAAATCATTCTAAGGAGGATTTCTGTATTTTTTTTTTCTATATTATAGTTCAGTTTTCCCCGCCCTGGGGGTAATATTCAGAAGGGAAAACATGAATAAGCCCCTGTTACCCAAAACAACGCCATGTCAAAAACTATCAACACCCATTAACATTGGCACATTCGTCGAATAACATACGGATAACGAAGTACGAATCCAACTTACGTATCTCGTTATGTTTTTGTAGGTATATCATTATGTAACAAGTGATTTGAAATACCAATACCTAAACGCACTGAGCATGATATTAGTGTGTATCAATACAGCTCCCGACGCAAGCTTCTCAACATCACATAAATCAGCAACCCTTACTGACTTAATAGTGGACAACCCACAAGCAATCAACTGGAAGGGCCTTAATTAACCCAATCGCTCGGATCAGGGAAAACAATGTACCGACCAGATTGGTTCGAAATTGACTGAGAACTGCTAGAAATGGCAGTGCACAAGTAATAGGGAAAACCTATTTAGTTTTGCCTTTGAAGGTATGAAAAGGCTTTGATTGGACCCTTTCAGTGGCAAAATTACTGGAAGCTGATGCAATTTGTTTTTAGCTTTCAATTTATTTATTGATTACCAGGTGATCAGCAGGAGCCCGACCAACTAGATCTGTTAACAAGAAAACTTTTTTTTTTTTTTTTACTTTACATTATGTATCGGTCGCGTAGTTAATAACAATTATGACTGAAAATTACAGCCTCTTTCAAGCTATCCCATTAAGGTCATATTGAATTGAAAATGATATAAGTGGCTCTCCCACATGAGAGACCACACGAGGCTGACATTTTCAATAACAATCTTTATCTACTTTACTACTCTAGCGACTAATAACTAGACAAAATATATTCATCGGTCCGAAAATAAACTCAGTAACAATACTGATCATGAATGCGTTTATACTGCTTACACAATGTACATTAAAACAGTGTAATTTGATTCAAATTTTAAGTAGAATAAAACTAACCCAACTTTCTGAACTCAAAAGTACTTCAACCGACAAAACCACGTTTGTCACTATATAAAAACGCTGCAAACATCCCGCACCCACTTTTGTCTCCCGCTTCACTCCTATTGTGTAAACAACTCGACGCTTCCGCCAAAACAAAATTGTTTTGAGGCAAAGCCACACGCGGCCTAACATATTCAATTTGCATTTTAAAAATCCAAAGGGAATGGCACGATGACTGGGACCAACCACAATATTTGCAGCTCAAAATGCTATTACTGACCCCGTTTGCTTGCATTCTCTATCCTACTGAGAGGGGGGTTAGGGAGGGAAGGGAGAAGTGGAGAGAACTAATAATATAACAAATAAAAAAACAATGACCCGGGCAAAATAACGGTGGCAACAGCTTAAAGTTGCTGGCACTTCATTTAAAATCATAAATAGAGAAGACCTAAGCTAGTAGACTGTGTTCACAGAAAATTGTAAAAGAAGTTAGTACGGGTTCTCTAATGGAATACGAAATCCAGTTTTAGGTATTGGCCCGATAGGCATGCGAGTATTTTGCGGGGTTCGATAGCCCATCGCATAAATCAAGACTTTTCAGTGTTTTTTTCAGTCACAGTGGGCGGCCGATTAGAATATCGGTTCCGAACGTTTTTATGAACCTACCCACGTTACATATCCTACAAACTCATTCAGAATTCTATTTATAAAACCGAAACGTAACATAAAAGGATTTTTTAACTTGATTAAGGCTTTGAGTAAATAATAAGCTACCTCTACGCGTAGTTCGTACAAATTAAATTGAGCAAGCCTTACTGGTTAGTAAGCGTGCGTATATTAGATGTATTTTATTTAAGACATACATAGCATATAAGGTTTTTGTTATTATAGTGCGTAAGCCTCGCACTCTGGCTAATTTCTAATTTCTAAGAAATCAAATAATATCGCAAAAATTTTCGACTGCGACGGGACTTGAACTCGCGTCCTCCCCTCAGTACGGGAATGTGATAACCAACTACACCACGAAGTCAAGTGACGTGGGAGTCGAAGATCTTTGCGACTTTCTACGGACTCAAGCGCCGTTAGCTCCTTTGTTGTCTTCTGACCACCCCCCACGCTAACGATATATCTGCTCACCTAAAATGCTAAAATAAAATTGTTAAGTAAGAAAAAACAAACAAACTTTTCACCTACAATGGAAAGTTTGGTTTTTCTCAGAATACGCACCAAGTCCACGAATAAAATCAAGTGGTGAAAAACAGAATAAAGCCAATTTGTATCGCGCGCCCTCACTCGAGGGCTCTCTTAAAATATTCCACTTGAAGTTAGTCCTGCCGCTGGTTTGTGGTATCCTGGCTATGTAGCTCAGTGGAGAGCAGTTGATTCATTGGACTTGGCCTCTTTGTTATATGAAAGAAAAGAAAGATTTTTTTTTATTTATGTACCGAAATTATTAAATTTCTGTTACACAACAGCTTAAGACTCTATAGATATATCTCACTATGGTGCATTTTTTGTGAGTAGCAGAATTGTCTTTGGTGTGGACACACCACATGTAGCAGCGTGTGGTTCATGCAAATTTCATCAAAGATATAGGCATTAGTCTCTAGCCCAGCTGCATTTTTGGTGGATAGTAGGAGTGGATTTTTTAATAGCTTTCAGACTAACCTTACGCGTGACGAGGAAACAAAATCTGCTACCGTTCTAACTGTCAGCGCAACCTTTGTGCGCAAACCATCCTGTGAAAGCCTCTAGCTTCTCTGTGTGACGAGTAACTCTGTCTCCACAAAAAAACCCTACGTGTGATTATTTGGCACACGACCTGTACACCTGAACGTGTGACAAATAAATACCTATTTATGACACTTGGTGTTAATTCAGGTGTCGATAAAACTAAACTAAATTAATTTGAAAGCTCTAAAAATCTTGCCGTCCCTTTCATAACGATCGAATAAAATAGGAAGGCATTATTTTTAGTGCAGTCAAATTAGTTTAGTTTAGTTTTGTCGAAATCTGAAATAATACCAATGTGAATTTAATTATAGAAGAGAAAATAATCGAGACCTTCAATTAAACTAAAGTTACTCTTCTATAATATTTTATTCGTCTAAATATGAACCACTATATAACTCTCCTTCCCATCTCGACCTTCCCATCTCGTAACCATTTTAAAACAACTGAAAAAAAATTATATCTTTCATACATTTCGTTGCGTTTGGAAACCTTTTCAGGAAATAGTAAGTAGTGTACAGTCACCTAGAAAGATAGCTATTTAACAGATCACGATACCTATTGAATACCCATCCTACTATATTTAAAGTCGAAAGCTTAGGTCGATCTAAAAATGTGAGGAAGCAATAAAAATCTTTTTCAGATATAATGTCATCATTGCAACCCAATTTCCGAGTATCCGAATATTGCAAACAACATGCGAGCTAGCTGATAAAGCTATTCCATTTAACCTGCGATGGACTGCGGCTGAACCATTACAAAACCGAATTACCATTACAAACAGACTGCTTTGAGCCCAGAATTACTAAACTAGGTTTTAGTTAATCTCGACTCAAATGAGCCTCTATGATATTTTGCTGATTTATCATGTTTATGACCTTTTATGGTTCGTTTCGTGATAGGTGTCAAGGGGACCAGTGTCTCACATCCCACTTGGCCTATTAATCCAGACTTTGCGTTATTGCGTTAGAAATCGAACGCATTTTACCAACAAGGTAGGTGCTAACGTTTGTAAGCTGTTCTTTTTTGAATAAATAATTTCATTTCTGTGCATAAATTTCATTTCAATAAAATAAACGATTACTAGACATTTTTAGCATTGAATTTCTATTATAGGTAAATTGAAAATTGTATAATGTAAAACTCCAGTTCAATCTACCAAATTTAGAGTTACCAAAAATAAAATGACAGAAATTCATAGTGAAAAGTATTCTGCGAGCATTCAGAACTTCTTTACTATCGTAAAACTGAACAAAAGCCCTCATAGCTCAAACTCAGTGAAACTTCGATCAAGTTTCACCGAAAAATATTAACAGCGCGAATATAATACAAAGTCGTGGACCTTATCGCAGCCCTACAGCCTTCTTTCAAGGGTCGCCCGAATAAATATGGATTATCCAAGAAAAATATGAGCTGAACATGGTACAAGAGAACCCTTGTTAGGTTCCTTGTACACAATACACTTGGGGTAAAATATTTTGTGTATTAAATTAGTGACCGCTTAGGGAAAACCAGTGGTTAAAAGGGTGGGAAAGTCCCGGGGTAAAAAGGGGGCGTCATAATTTGAAGTCATAAATTTAGAGAGTAATGTAAAAGGTGCTAAAATGTTGAAGTGGCGGAGTGTGCCAATAAAATAAAAAATAAATATTGCCTCGCTGTACTTAAAGGTAATCAAATATATTTTTATTTCTTCTATTTACTTTTCGATAATCATTGAATGTTATTTGATTGAATATACACCTTTTATAAAAACTAAGCCGTAAACATCCAACTAATATTATAAACGCGAAAGTTTGTAAGTATGGATAAGTATGGTATCCTTATCAATACCAGTCGGAAGCGTCCCCAAAACGCTGGCTGCATTGCCCCGCTGCTGTATGGCAATGCTGACGGCAGTATGGAGGTCCTAATATAATTTGGCGTGTTCTAAAACAACTAAAAACGGACTTCAAATTACTGAATATTATTCTTTGAAGCAAAATATTGGGTTTCGAACCCCGAACACTTGATAGAACGCGTTATAATTTGAGGGAATTTATTTTGATATCTTCACATAATCGATAGCAAAAATTTGTATTATCAGAGACGCAAGCCATAAGTAGAAAAGTCCAAAGTTTGTCTGTTTTCAGACTAAAGCCTAAATACAAAGTGCATTCTACCCTAAATAGTGTTGTATTTTGCCTTGAATCCCACCATGATTTTACAAGCATGCCACACTAACCCATTTCCGAGTTGAACAATGTAGTTAGGAGTATCTAGTTTTGACGCGATAACTAGAACAGCGAGTCTGCAACTAATTGTGTAACATCTGGCTAGTTTTATCTCGTTAGGTATATTATTTATGAAAGCTGGTTTGGCGTACTTAGGTACTTAATTCTATGGTTTAGCGACCCGTCTTGAATTTAGCTATGAGAAGTGGGGGCTTTTGTCTTTTATGTTCAGTTTTTCCGTCTGTCTTTCGTGTTTTGGCGTAACGAAAACTAACACCTCTGAAGGTACCAGATTCAAAATCCGAAGTTTGTGAAGGCGTCAGTAATAGTGATTTTGTGGTTGAATTTCGATAGATTAATTAACTAGATAAGTGGTTCGTAACCGGTAGTCCACGGATCATCCGAAGTGGTCCACGGCGCCATCCTTAATTACACGAAAAACGAACGCACATACATTTTTCGCAGCTCTAAGTATTATAACCCCGGGGCTAAAAGCCATGGCGGTCGCGGCTTTTAAGACGCGACTAAAGGAACCTATCAGAGGAAGCTTAGTTCTGTTTTTTCGACACCTCCTTCGGTGGAAGTGTTGAAAACACAGAACGAACTGATGCGGAAAGGCGGATTGGTGGTCCCTCCAATCCGCCGGCCAAAGGTGGTAATTATAGGAAATCGAGCCTACCCAAACGAAGGGGTCGTTTGGGACAGGCATGTCCAACAGTGGAAGTTCGCGGGCTGTGAAGAATAAACTGAAAAACTATTATAGAATACCTAGGTGCCTAGATAGTTAAATATAACTGTCTGAGTTATTGGTAAGACAAGACAGACCGGAATAAAGCTTCCAAGTCTGCTATTGTTATGGTAAGTAGCAAGATTGTAGCCACGCCGTGGTCAGTCACTTTCTCAAGTTTAAACTACCTGGAAATTTCAGCTTACAGTAAATTTATTCAGAGAAAAGGTTGCGGGAAGAAGGTTCGGAAAGCGCAGCGAATTTTTATTTTATGTTGATGTTTTAGGTAGATTTTGTGATACTCGGTCGATTATGCTTTCATGTTTGTGTATTTAAGTTGGGAAATCGGAAAATACAGTATTAACACTTAAAAATGCAAAAAAAAATAGACATTATCCGATTTCTGATGTTATCGGGAACCGCGGTCAGATTAATCCTAGAGTCGAATATTGCAAAAAACCCTGCCACAGAACGTATTTTTGTGGCTGTTAATTTATTTTTTGTTTATAATATCAATGTCTATTCGTAGAATTCATCCGTAGCAAACGTTTCTTTTTTGCAAAAGCGCGCGAATGCAAATCGAGAATATATAAATACGAAGCAAAATTTCCTTATCCCGTGGCAATAGTTGAAAAACATAATGAAAATTAAATATTGCTGGCCAGTAGGTAGGTTCGGGTAAAAAACATTATTTCTCATCATTAATACGTCTTCCTTTACAGTCCCTGTTCTTTGTTGCGAATTCACAACGCCACTAGTGCACAGAATGAAGGAACATTTCAAACCATGGCATCATTTACACCGGCGCGGCGGCACCGCAGCTAAAAAACATCATTACGGTGTATTAATGACGAGTTTCACCGAGGGATGAGCATTTTGTAGGCCTCGCGGTTGCCGGTAGGGTGGAGAAGGGGTAGTCGTCACAGTGGTTATACGTGCCCCATTGGTGCTAATGGCTCTAAATCGCAGACAAGTATGAATCGTAGCTCCTATTATTGGTAATTGAACCTACTCGTATTATTGGTAAAATAATATAACATGATGGCGAATTTCAGAAATAAAGTTTTACGTAATTCATATAATTGAATTACAAATAAATCGTCACCTCTATTAAAAAATATGAAGAACTAGCTTCTGCCCGCGGCTTCGCACGCGTTGTTTCTATGGAAACGCTTAAAGGTGATTTCTATCCCATGGGAACTGATTTATGGGATAGAAAGTAGCAGTTTTATTCCAGGCCTAGAATTATCTGTATACAAAATTTCAGCCCGATCCGTTCAGTAGTTTTGGCGTGAAGAGGTAACAAACATCCATCCATCCAAACTTTCGCGTTTATAATATTAGTGTGATTAGAATCTGCCCGCGACTTTCCCACGCTTGTTTCGGGATAAAAGTAGCAACGCCAGCTTGATTCGTAGTTAATAGTTTTAGCTTATAGATGACGTGTACGATCAATCCAAACTTTTGCATTTAAAATTTGATAGAAAGATTGTGAGCAACTATTTGATATGGCTACATGGTTATGGGGTCCGTGCGGCCACTGCGTCGATTATCCCTACTTTACCCTAGTCATTATTGCTTGCTTGTGGCGGTAGGGGCGCAGTTTCAATTAAATGCATTGATTCAGGTTTCATACTGTGGTGGTTTCTCGATAATGGTTACCAAAACGTGTTATTTTGTGGTGCAACTAATAAATCAAAGTGAAATAATTTAATGCCCAGCCCAGAGCATTAAATATATATGTATTATTGTGTATGTATCTACTATTTAAGTATTAATGTGACTAGTATTTATATTTATTATGTTTGTATGTGTATTTATTTACGTTGACGGTAAAGACACGAATTATTAATTATTAATATTTTTTTTTCTTGTTTTCTGTAAAATATATTATAGTATAATATTACCCCGATATTATCTATAAATCATTACCTACTAAATATTTGTCCACACTACCCAAAGGTTAGCGGGTAGAGAATGCTACCTAGCATTAAGCACGCCCATGTAAGACTTTTGTAAAATGAAGTATATTCTATTCTATTTAATTATTTTATTTTCAATTTATTAGTACTTTCTAGCACGAGAGCTAGTCGGCCCCTAGCGTAAGGCCTCGGTCTCGAATTTTGCGGGCAGCGGGGCGGCGGCGGCGGCGGCGCGGGAGCGGCAGGATCTTATGCGTATCGTCAAATGGACCGGGTCTCGAAAACAGCGGCGCGGGAGCGGCGCGGGGGCGGGCAACGAGCGGTGCACTCCAGTCGAGCGGTGACCGTCCCGCGTTGCGCGTCTGCATTGTAGTATAGTGTTGTACTTTTTTTTTGTGACGTATCAAAATGTCCTCGGACGTGCAAGAGCAAATTATTTCGGCAATCTTTGAGAAGAGACCCATATGGAACAGCAAAGATAGTTTCTAGAATATACCTAGTCAAAAGTTTCTACACTCATTCTGGTGTAGTCGTAGAATTTATCGGGATTTTGTCTCTGTTCTTCATAATTTCGATAAAACTCGCCATTTATTTTACTTGCCCTATAGTAGGGATCCACTTCTTCTTTTGCCCACAATAAATCGAGCGTTAGGAATACATTTGAATCAAAAAGATGTTGTCGCAATTTTCACACATTTCGTTTGCGAATGTCGACAACACAACCACGAACACAACACTACACCGCTACAGTGCCGCGCGATCTGCCCGCTGGTTTCGAGAACAGGTATGCGTTGCCCGCCCCTCTCCCGCGCCGCCGCCGCCGCCGCCCCGCTGCCCGCAAAATTCGAGACCGAGGCCTGAAAGGTGCGTGAAATTGAAAGATAGGGTTTTATCAACAAAAGAGCAAAACTATTATTAGTTGAACAAATAGAATATAACTAATCATTTACTCACAGAAAACATGTCAAACATTTCGATGCTGTTAATGTATCACAGGTATAAATGCAATACTGCAAGTAGTCTGGTGTGTGAATATTAATAAACGTACCTACTTTCATATTTATAATGATTTTGAATCTAAATGAAAATGTATTGTCTGCTTAAAATTTAAATATTCGTCCACGCTCTAAAAATAATGTAACCATGTAATGTAGTAACCATTCATGAGTCTATTTTTAAACTTTGTCATTGGCAAGTCCTTAAATACCCTTGGTAACATAAATATCTTAATTGCCATGCAAAACGAATTTTTAGCGTAAAGCTTAGAATGTTGATTCGGCATTATAAATCTTATTTTTAGGTCTAGAATGCCCAAAGAAAACTTCTTCCTTAGTTTAGAAATAATGTGACTATTGCCTAACGAATAGGCATTTCATTCTTTAATTTACCTAACGTGCCGAGATTAAATCGTAAGTATCTGTCATGGTCTAAAAACTACTAAAATCTATCTTTGATCTGGGTTTTCTACGCATTCATAATCTACATATCTCATTTCAACAACAAAGCAAAGCGAATAACGACAAAGAAACAACCAAAATATCTACTTTCCATTGTTGATCTATTTAGAAAGAGAAATGGACATTATGATAATAAACAAAATGGCTGGCGACGTCGGAAAGCAAAAATAAAAGCCAAAATACCACCAATGTTTCCCTAACATCATTTTTGTAGCCAAAACGTAAAAGCAATTGAAAAAATAAATTAACCCGCACCACCGCTCAGTTTTGAACTCTTACAGAAGAACTTAAGGTTGTATTTTGTTCAATAGGGTAATATGTACTAAGTACGTGGGCTGACCATTCGAAGAGGGTGATTTATTTGAAGCTTAATTGGTTTTGTTTTGGTCAAGGGCGGGGTTAACGATAGTTTTATACGTCTAATGGGTACAATGTAGGACCATGGCTTTATAATGGTGGGTACACTGCTACTCTTCGAAACATACGGTGAAACAGAAAGGTCTTACAAGTTTCTTAACAGGTACCTTTAATTTATAATGCATCATTTAAGATTCTAATGTATCGAAGCATTCGTAGTACACAGGGTGAATTTATTGGACGAGGCAGTATAGGTACCTTAACCGCTGCTACGGAAGATGGTCTTATAAGAATATCCATATTTTTACAGATATTTTCATCTTTATTATCAGATTTTCCAAAAATTAGGACATTTAGCAAAAAATGGGCACTTTACACGAAAACTTTGATGCAAATCGATCCTGTTTCTTATACTGATCAAAAACTTTTATCTCATCAACTGAGGTTGAGTAGGTACTCAAAAAGTCAGAAATCGCAGAAAAACCTTTTAACAAAAACAAATCAGATATTTATGTCTATTTTTTTTTATACATTGGCCGTGATCCTACTATAAGGATAGTAGGATCACGGCCAATGTTCCTTCCTACTAATATTATAAAGCTGAAAGTTTGTGAAATCTGAATTTTTGTTACTAGGATCTCAAAAATTACTGAACAGATCGAGATGAAATTTGACGTACGTTTAGAGCAAAGCCTTATTTAGATAATCGGTTACTTATCATAAAGAAAATACGCGTGCGAAGCCGCGGGCAAAAGCTAGTCAATTATATAGCTGTCATTTATCTTATACCGGTAGTTTACCCCCACCGACAAATAAAAAAAACCAAAAAGCAGCTTTTGAGCTTTTAAATCGATTTCAACAAAATAAAGAGGTTCTATATTTTTCTGAATGTTTTATTTTTATGTATCTTCGCATTGTTCATTTTATGTATATATGTGGAGCGATTTGAATGATTCTTTTGATTATGTATAGAGAATTATATCCCGAGATGGTCACATATAATGTTATTCTCGAGTGAATGGTACTTGTACACTAAACCTTAAAAAAATAAGTCTGTTTTTTTCATTGTAACAATCTTTATTCAAAATAAAAATTACAATCAACAAATAGAAATAAATTACAACTAGTATTTACAATTGAAACGATTGAGCTAACTGCAAACTGTTGCAATCAATCTACAGGTAGCTCAACTGATCCATATCAATACCAATCGGAAGCGTCCCCAAGACACTTGCTGCATTGCCCCGCTGTATGGCAATGCTGATGCGCTGCGCCAAATACTCACCAGCTCTCGGGTCACGCGTCGCTTCGACCAGACTACTCAAATATTTTTTTTTAAATCTACGAGTCTCGGTTCCCCACGGACCTAAGGTGTCGACTGTCGATCTAGTCTGTTTTTAGTTTTACACAAAATTCTAATGATTAATCTGTGATGAGAGTGAAATTTTAATCGACATGGCGATCGGATATGTTTCCAAGAGACCTGATTGTTTCTCCCACAACAATATTGTCCTTAAGCTTGAATACGTCACGGTAGACTGAAGGACAATGCTGCTTCATCAAATCGGATCAGACGCGCCTATCTGAGCCGGCTTTACATGTAGCCCTCCCTTTATAAGCGCTAGTCATGCGAATTAATCTAAAGCAACACAGCCGGTGACCAATCACGACATTTGAAAATTCACACGGGAGATAATTTCATCCAATAAGCAATAAAAAATATCTATCTATGTAATGTATTATATTATGTATATCAGTCATCTAGTAGCCATAACACAAGCTCTGCTTAGCTTGGGGCTAGATGGTGTTGTGTGGATTGTCCAGCATTATTTATTTATTTATTTATGGAAATTTTAAAGGTTTCTAAGAACCGTGACTCTACCCGTGCCTGTCCTTTTAATGTAGCAATAAAATTCGTTCCGATAGGGCACGGATTAAATAAAGTATGGCTGACATCTACACAACCAACACCATTTTTTCCAGATAATCGATAATTATTATTTTTGTCAAAATTGTAAAAAAAAATCAGTTACGTTGAAAAACATACTCAGAACAGAATATATTCCTGTGATACCAACCGTATTTTCAAAATTCTCCTAAAACGCATCCAGATTCCCCATTGAGAATATCAATGAATAATCTATCTCTGTAAGAAATTATTCATATTATGATCTATGGTCACATCCATTAGATATATCCAATATAATTTCAATTCACTTTTTGAATTCAAAACACTTTTTCAATACATTTATGTTGAATTGTATTGAAAAAGAGTACCACCATCACACTTCATTCAATAACAAGCTAGATTCTCACATTCACGACAACTGACATGACAAGCTCGCCGATCTCGCGGCTCGTGTGTCAAGCGCACTCCAGTTTATTGGATATCAAGCTGTCAGTGTGTTTGATGCTACAGTCACAGTGTTCATTGCCAAGTATTGAATGTTATCATCGTCAATCATTGATCTGGCAGAGAACTATTAAAGGCTGATGATGAGTTTCGAACTAATGATGTTGTGAATGTTTGGACTGCGCATACATTTTGATGCAGTCATGATATGATTACAATTTGTATCTGCTAATAATGTCGACTGCCTTTTATTTTCTACCTCATAGTCGTAACTGAAAAAACGACAACGTAGAACCTTAAGTCGAGGTTACGCGTGAGGCTTCAACTCAAACCTGACTTAAGTAGCGACTATTTAAGGCTACAACCAGCATTGCATAAAATTATATTAACTCTAAGTATTTCATACGACTAGTATGGTAGAATAAGCCCATTGAAAATAAAACTATTGAATTCGGTGCACGTACCATGCCGGCATGCACATGACGGGCAGAACCCTCGGTAGGTATACATAAAATTAACTTTTAAAACTTATTTTCTAAGAAATCGAATTATATCGCAAAAATTTTTTCGACTTCGACGGGACTTGAACCCGCGTCCTCCCCTCAGTACGGGGATGTGATAACCAACTACACTACGAAGTCAAGTGACGTGGGAGTCGAAAATCTTTGCGGCTTTCTACGGACTCAAGCGCCTAAAAAAATTTTTGCGATATAATTCGATTTCTTAGAAATTAGAATTTATCCAGAGTGCAGACTCTATCGCCGTTAGCTCCACCTACAGGGGAAACATTGAAGTTTATCCAATCCTGTTCAAAGACTAAAGTTACGTTTAGTTCGTTTGACGAGAGGTGTCGCGTTGCTTTAAATCTAAGGTTTTGTTATTATAGTGCGTAATCCTCGCACTCTGGATAAATTCTAATTTCTAAGAAATCGAATTATATCGCAAAAATTTTTTTAGGCGCTTGAGTCTGTAGAAAGCCGCAAAGATTTTCGACTCCCACGTCACTTGACTTCGTAGTGTAGTTGGTTATCACATCCCCGTACCACGGTAATATTATCCAACAGTATTTGGACTCGGCCGTATCTTTAAAATAAATGCCTACAGCCGCGCGGTAGGTAAACATGCGATAGGGCTGCCCGCCTCCACCATTTTAATTACATTTGCCTACTTTGTGTTTCCGTTTAGTTTTGTGATTGTAAATATAGGAAGGTATTTTTTTTATATTAACAAATAAAATACTTTGTGAATTGAATGGGAAGTGTTCAATAAAAATGCGTGTTGGTTTTTGATTGGTAGATTTAATTAAAAAACCTGTTTATGTTTGAATAACAAATCGGTCTTATAAATTTGCGACCGAAAAATATTTGCGCCTCGACTGAGACGTACCTACAAAATGCTTAATTATTAAATTTTAGGAGATTTTTTGGAGAAAAAGTAATATCTTTTACTTGGTTATAGATACCTGCAGCTACTTTATTAAATATGTACCTGAACTTATTTTTAGAGAAAAAATCGCGCGGTTATTGTTAAAAAAACATCACACCATCCGTTCGTCACTGCGGCACAGCCGCGACTGTCTGCATGCTGAGCGCATGCCGAGATCGAGGCGCGTAGGTATAGCTCGCGTTTCGCCCGTTTGTATGAAGTCGGATTACTTATAGGATAATATTACCTTGCCCGTACTGAGGGGAGGACGCGGGTTCAAGTCCCGTCGAAGTCGAAAAATTTTTTGCGATATAATTCGATTTCTTAGAAATTAGAAATTATCCAGAGTGCGAGGATTACGCACTATAATAACAAAACCTTTTAAAACTTAATTCATACATTCAGACGTCACTTTGCAGAAATCCATTGCAAAATATTAGAACAAGTTCGGTGTGACTGACTTGGCAATTTTATAATGCGTAATTCTGTTTTTTACGTTTTCTCTAATTACATGGACATGTCAATTTGTTGCATTTTGTTGAATCTCCTCAGAGAAGCTTTTGTACGGAATTGTATCCTAAATATTTTGTATCCTAATATTTTGATAAATATCACAATAAAATGTTTTGTGAGAAAAAATATCATTTTAATGTGATTTTTTATAATAATATTATATTATTTTACTTTTACTTGCGACAGATTTCATATTCTCATTCTTTTCTAATGCAAGCAGTGTTCTAACCAAAATAGATCAAGATCAACTAATTTAATAAAAAGTGAGTCAACTAATCAATGCAAGAAGTCAGCCTAAGACATCTAGCGCTGGATTTCCCCATAACCTTTCCGCTCCTCGGGCATAACAGTTACAGTTTTGGGCCTAGTGTCTTAACTGTAAACGCTTTCCATTTAAATAGGTTGTTTAAGGGCCGCTGGACGAAGTAATCTCTCACTGGAGGGCCGTTTGAGTGATTCTGCTTAGATTTTCGACTATTTGTTTTATAAAGGGCGGTGTAAGCTTTGGGCTTGTTAGTTTTAATGTCGGACTTTATCTAAAGATTTATACATACCTACTGAAGCAAGAAATACCCCAGCTTACCTACCTAATTTGGAGGTTAAAGCTTGGATGTTGTAGGTAGTATCCGCTGGTGGGATGCTAGATTTGGGAGACCAGATCTGCTGGTTTGACACGAAGAATAAATTATATGCAATGTCGGCAAGATACGATGACAATCCACAGATAATCATATTATGTGAGCGACTAATCTTACGACTTTGCACAGGGATTGTTATCTATAGGGTAGTATAGAGAAAAATTACGTCCCATGGTCATCGAATGCGTCATATGTTTGAAACTCATTCCTTCAACTTCAACAATTTACGCAATACTTAAAAAACAATGCAATGTCATTCTACTCTATTCTACCCTAGACAACTATGCTCGTGCTAGGCCTACTGGACTGCGAATGCACTGAGGATCTTGGTGGCTGGTTGAGCTGGTGATGACGGATGGTGATGAACGACGACTGAGACACTGCACAGGGGATACATAAAGTGATGGCTAACGCGCAATATAATTGATTTGATGAAGAACGAGAAAGAAAGGTTGATTTCGTTTCAGCGATGTGCGCGCGATTCCGTTGTCTGTTTTTGAATGACGACCCATCCTCTGACAGGTTTCAGAAGCTTCGAGATTTGATTATGCCGTCACATCCGCCAAAAATGGCATCTCTGTTAACGTCATTGGAACATGGCATAACATAAACTTATTAAAATAATTATTGTGATTTAGAATGATTACGAAACAATGTAGTAAAAAAGCTGTAAAACCAACCAATGGCAGATTTTAATCTCAGAAAAATCATGGGCATTTATTTATTTTATAATATTTTCTATGATACAACCCTTGAAGATTTATGAATATTCATCGTCCCGTGCCAATTTTTAAGCTGTGTGTTATTTTATTGGCATGGCACTCCATAGAATAACAGTAGGAAGTAGCTTTATTAGATTTAAGCCATAAGTGATTGTTGTCTGGAGTAGAATAGACGTAGATTTATAGAAGTTGGAATGAATTACAAATATTTTACGCATTCGATGAGAATGCGACGTAGTTTTTAGGGTTCCGTACCTCAAAAGGAAAAAGGAACCCTTATAGGATCACTTTGTCGTCCGTCTGTCTGTCTGTTCGTCTCTTCTCAGGAACGCGTGGAGGTATCGAGTTGAAATTAACATTAAATACTCAAGTCCGTAACCTCTTGAAGCCGTGATATAAATTAAACTTCTAAGTCAACGCACTCAAAAGTTACAGCCGTTTATGTCCAAAAATATTGAAATTTCCAAGGGAATCACATGCACACAAAACCTATAGGGTATTTCTCGCAGACCTAGAATCATGAAACTTGGTGAGCAGCAAGGTCTTATAGCACAAGTAAAGGGAAAAATCCGAAAACCATAAATTTGTAATTTATTCATAAAAAAAATATACTTTTAATACTCGCTATGGACCAAAACCTATAGGGTACTTCCCGTAAACCTAGGATCATGAAACTTGGTGAGCAGCAAGGTCTTATAGCACAAGTGAACGAAAAAATCCGAAAACCATAAATTTGTAATTTATTCCCAAAGAAGTAAATTTTGTTCTCTCCCTCGACCAAAAAATACAGGGTACCTACTTCATGTTGACTTAGAATCATAATATTTGGCAAGAAACAAGGTCTTACAATTAAACGGAACCCTTAGTGCGGGAGTCTGACTCGCACTTGACGTTTTATTTTCTATTCTACCGTAGATTCTACCCTAGACAACAATCGCCCACATCATTACTTTCCAAACTATCCTTGAATACCTCCATTAATCACAGTAAAGCTGGATTATAATATTATAACCATGTAAACATAACCGTATCTTACCGCAGATTAAGGTACCCAACACCCCACGAGTCTAAAAACGTTTAAATCAAAGTAGATTAAGGAATTCCAAAGCTGGTTCGCACAAAATGCTGGGAAGTTGCTTACCGCCGTCTCTTCCGACGGGTGGCTCAAACGTAATTGGTAAACTTGCTGTTCCAGGAATTTTAGAAACCCCTGGAAGCTGCTAGAAATTGAGATTGAAACCGAGGTACCTACATACAAACCTGATAACTTAAAGCCAATTCCACATTCGCTGAGTTTTGGTCACTAGAATTTAATTTGCATGTAGGGTTGAAACTAATTTCAAAAATAAATACTAGTGTAATTTTCTTTGTGAATAAAGGCTTCTGCCATTTCAACACATTTTAAAAATGGGATAGTTGACTCGTTTGTTCCTGTACTGCTGACTCTATTTCCTGTGACTTTACCTACTGGAGTAGGCTAGCTGCCTGAGAGAGTAAGTATTAAGTAAGTCCCACTGAAATTAAGTATTATATTAAGTATTATAAAATATAGCCTATATCACTCCCTGAAAAGTAAGCTTCCTAACGGTGAAAGAATTTTTCAAATCGGTCCAGTAGTTTCAGAGACTATTACAAACAAATCTTTCCTCAGATAACTCCTTACAGTCCCTTGTGAGTCGCATCTACTTTTGATGTCCTCCGACCATCGGGCGGCTGTTCGGTCCCTGGGTCGTAAATTTTACACAAAAAAAAACTTATCTGTAAGAGTCCAAGCATTTTGTATTTTAATGTTTTTCCTGTTTTCTCCAAAAGATTTTTAACAAAAAATCCATTTTTGAGTAGTCAATCAAAACGCTTCAAACAGCACTTTATTTCGGTCACGCGCGGGCTGTTAATGAAAATAATAGCAAAAAGAGGTTGACACGGAGCTGTGATGGATGGATGTGTCAGGAGGAAATTGATTCCCGGGCGAGGGATGCATGTACAAATTTTAGGCTTTTCGCTGAAATTTTGGACCTTATGGGCGCTGAATTGTTTTAAATTACGTCTCGTACCTACGGATTTCAAAGGTAAGGTTCCACAGAAACTAATTCGAATTTTTAAACATTTTTGCGACTCTTGGGTCCAGCGAATTTACGAAGTGTGTTGTGTGTTTTTGTGAAAGTAAGTAGATAAATAAATAAAGATTCTGTGGCGTTTTCGTGTTATATGTATAAGAATAGTTGAGCGTATCCTACTTATCTTTAGGCAGACAGATGCCTTCAACCCAACCGCTAGGCCGGTAGGCCAAACACGTCATCGCGTGCTTGGGTATACATATATGAAAGTATTTGAAACTCATTCCTTAAATTCAATATTTTCCGCAATGTATGACATTTTTCTCTATTCTACCCTAGACAACAATCCCACGGGGATTAAACCTACTGATCTGTTATGAAGAACAGTGATCATGTTTTGGCTTTCCAAAACATGATCACTGTTCTTCAACGAAGGCCTTTGCCTTCGTTTGATAACAATCTAGATGGATAGTTAGATAGCTAAATCATTTATCAAAGGTAAGTCACTACAGAAAGGTAGGTTACATCATTAAACAGAATGCACATTTGTACATAATCGTACAAATGTGCATTCTGATTTAATAAAAAAAAAACAATAAAGAGGTGTCAGGGGTAAATAACCTTAGAATTATTGGAACAAAGCTTGGAAACAATTAGTCGGTGATCTCATACTTACATTCTTTAAGAAACCTCTCCGACAACTTCTAATGGGCGCAATGCGCGCCATCTTACATAGGAGCGGGACAGAGCATACGTTTTTGGAACGGCGTAAGCACAAAAATCAAGTTATTCCTTTTTTACAAGAAAACTACACAACTTATGAAGAAGCTGTTTCAAGGAACTAAATGATTATTAATAACCTACGAATCTAAACATAAGTCAATTCAATAGACCGCAGGGTTCCTGAGATCTTGACTAATTATTTGCAAAACAGTGCCCTTTCATAATTTTTATTATAAGGTATCGGTTTGTACATTTCAAAATAGTTTTTGAAATTTCTGTAGGTCTCATATTTTTAGGTATTCATCAAAGCGATATCTCTTGTGACTCTGTACCTTTAGTACATTGTATAATTGACAAACGTTCGAAACTCTCGGCGCGCGAGTGACACTCGCACTTGACGGATCTTGTTTTTCTTAATAGTGTTTTCACAGTCAAGGAACTAAAGAAAGAAATGTTGATGTATTTCGAGTATCTTACCACAGGGAAAGGCCTAGATCTCAATACTCCCGTGATTACTGAGATCTAGATCTAGTTTGACTAGCCTAGATCTCAATACTCCCGTGAGTACTGAGATCTAGGTCTAGTTTGACTAGCCTAGATCTCAATACTCCCGTGAGTACTGAGATCTAGGTCTAGTTTGACTAGCCTAGATCTCAATACTCCCGTGAGTACTGAGATCTAGGCCTAGTTTGACTAGCCTAGATCTCAATACTCCCGTGAGTACTGAGATCTAGGCCTAGTTTACTAGCCTAGATCTCAATACTCCCGTGAGTACTGAGATCTAGGCCTAGTTTACTAGCCTAGATCTCAATACTCCCGTGATTACTGAGATCTAGGCCTAGTTTGACAACCAAGCCCGCTAGGTTCATATCCACACATTTCTATGATCCTTGTGGCAGAGCGACTGCTTTGTATTCAGTCAGTCTACGAACAATAAAGGCGTCCCATAGGACCGTGGTTAACTCGGACTTTGGCTTTTAGAGCTATTTTCAGTTTCGTAGGTTCTTTGCTACTTTGTTTTTGCACTTTGAAACAACGTACACGTTGCTTTGACCCATCGTCCTGCTTTCATGGACCGGATATGTATGTATGTCTCCATTTCACAGGTACGTTATTATTGTAAAAGGAAGAATCTTTAGAACTACGTTTGTGGCATTTTGGTTTGTTTGGTTTTATGATTTTTTGACCTCTCGTTTTGCGATGTACGAGTGTTATAAATGGGTAGGATAGTACAAGGATGACATTTATTCACAAAGAAAATTATACTGTTATAAATTGTATTATGTTTTTACAACTTACTCATCTTCGTCTTTTTAAATTTTATCAGTTAAATTTACGATTATTGGAATAATATAACTAATCTGTAAAATAAATTCTTTTACAATTTTACGAAAGTTCAATTCCATAAATCTGTATATATAAATAAAATAAATAATGCTGGACATCCACACATCATCTATCCCCAAGCTAAGCAGAGCTTGTGTTATGGGTACTAGATGACTGATATACATAATATAATACATTACATAGATAGATATTTTTTTATTATACATAGAAACGACCAGATCACCCGATACAAATATTTGTAGATCTTACAAACATTTTTCCCAAGGCGGGAATCGAACCCGCAACCTCCAGCGTCGCAGTCGGACCTTCGACCGCCGCCGCGCCACATCGGTCGTCAAAAAAAATGATCTTAGATAACGCAAATAGCGATCTTCATAAAGCAGAATAACAAGTTTTTACCAGATCTCCTCTGACTCAACTCAACTTCAAAGCCTCAACCTCAACTCAACCTCTGACTCAACTTCAAAGGGGTTTGAAGATATGGGCCCTAACATCGGTCACCATTTTGTTTTTAATCGCCGCGCACAATAACATTTCTATATTTGGATAGAAGAAATCAAATAAAAATTGTCTACAAACAAATAAAGCCTGACGCTTTAGGATTTTAAGCGTAAGCCTCGCATTATGGCTAATTTCTAAGAAATCAAATAATGTCGCAATTTTTTTATATATCTTTTATTAAGCACGGCGGCTATTTTGAAAAAAAATTAAAATGCTAAATCCAGACTCCATACAAAAATCTTCAAACTCCTTCCCCACACTCAAATCGCAACCGCATACAGTTTACCCGCATTTTTTTATCATCTATGTGACAGGCTGCTTTGTATTCAGACAGCGCGCAAACAATAAGGGTGTCTCACAGGACGGCGGCGGACGGCGGCAAGCTCGGACTCGACTGTTCTAGTATTTTCTAGTTTTGGAGCTCCTGTGGTATGTTTTTGACTGACGTTTGTGGACTCGTATAGCACAAAAAAACTAAGGCTTCTGTCGTCTAGATGATTTATAAAGCGTTGGCAACATTTCAGGCATGCAATGGGCACTGTTTGATACATAGTTATTTGTTTCGACGAGTATTTTTTAATTTATCTTTAGTTAAAATGTAGCGCTACAGAATTTAACTATTAGATAAGAGTTTCCTAAAATAAATAAGATAAATGAAGGGACGTCAAAGTTACTTGATGTGATATCCTATTCTGAAATTAATAAGAAATTAATAACGAATTCTCTAAGAATTCATCGCTGCCTAAAACAAAAATATACAACAAAGTGTGTCAAGGCTGTGAAGTACCTTGGCGTATAAAATTGTACAGAAGTCTACAGATATATGCGTTTAACCTTAAATTACATACAGGGTGATTCCGCAAACCGCGAACACACCCTTGTTTTCTCACTTACACCTACTGAGTTACCGCACGAAGTCGCTGAGAACAAACTGTTTGATAGGGCCACCACGCGCTGGTAGAGTAACTAAAATTAATGTTTGCCTTTTATCTTGAAAATAAAATAGAAATATCTAAAAACAAATCTTTAAGCAACAAAAACTACCGTAGTTCGAATTCATTATAAATGATGATGATGGTGTTCGTCCAATACAAACTTTTGTTGGTTCATATTTTCCCTTATTTCCCTTTCCCTTATTTCCTTATTTCCCCTTTCCTTTCTTTTATTTCCCTACCAGCTTTCAATTTCGGAAATTTTTGGTCAAACGAGGGCCTTCGTTCGCTTTCGGCCGTGCTCCGGCGGCTGTCGCAACGTCAAAGAAAAATGGAACGAATGAAGTAGAGTCCTAGTCGTTTGCATTTGCTCGCTATCGTTCGCTTGGTCTGTAGCCACCATTACAGCGATCGTGGTCATCACGGGGCGACTGAATGAACTTGGAGTTACAGCCGAGAATTGACAGCTGTATCCACGAATTGAGGGTCAATTCGTCTTCAGAACGCGATAAATAATCATTAATTAAGTTAACAAATCGCGAAAGTTTTAAAGTTCTATAACAGATCAGCCAACAATGCAACATAAAGTAACATGTATACAACCCAAAAGAATGTTCTCAATTACTGCTACAAACACTGTTGTATACAATTTTGGATAACCAAAATGAAACTACGAAATAAATTCATTTTAAACCCCTACATTTTCCTGGTGATATCCTGGCAACCCTAAGTGTAACGCGCTGTATGATAACTGCGTGTAAGTCGGTATTTTCTTGTCCGTGCAGCGTAATGCTACGAACTAAGCTTTATGGAAAACTAGGTGCAAAATGTCTTTTTCGGTTCATTTTATATTTTAAAGAAAAGGTAAAGCGTTTTACTTTATTTTTCTCGGTGACCTACTTTTCTTTGTTTTCTCTTTAGCCGGTTGACTCATTAAGAGCGTTATAGCGCTTTAGGCGTTAAGTAAATTTTTAGATAGGTACGTAATGCTGGACAATTCACACAACATTATCTAGCCCCAAGCTATGCAGAGCTTATGTTATGGGTACTTAGTAGATACTGAATGCAATACAATAGATATATATTTTTTATTATACAAAGAAAACACCCAGAACACCCGGAACTGGAAATCTGCAGTACGTACAAACATTTGTCCCAACCTGAGAATTTCGCAAAGGTCGTCATTAGGTTTACTTTAAAAAAATGTCATTGCTTTAATACAAGCACCAATGTCTGTTGGGTAATCATCGGTGCTTTGGTGAGGTGAGAGACGGAGGGAAATCTTTATTCTGCAGAGGGCTACAGAGCAAATAACTTCTTCAGGATGATAATAAGGTTCCTATTAACAGGTTTAAGACATTTACGGCCGAAGCGGTATTAGAGTTTTTAGTATCGCTATGATAGTCACTTTAACAGACTTTTTTCAGGAAGGTCCCTCGTTTGTTCTTTTTTTCTTTCTACGTTTAATAAAATGAGCGACAAAGGCTGATTATCTTTAAATAAAAGCGAATTTTCTCCATACAAAACATTTATTAAAATATTAAACTATAAAGATATCATGTTAATCCGTTGACTCGTGTTTCCACGCTACGACCCCTGCAAAACAATTGGTTCTTCCCTAAATTCACTAAATTCCCTGAAAGAGCCTTAAGCTCCCGCATCCACTATTTTTTAATAAACCGCAAAGCCCGGAGCGCAAAACCAACAATAAAATTACGGCGTCAATCTATTTCCCCGCGGTTGGAAGTAGGATGGAGCGGGATACGTCACCATGTGTTTGCCGAAGCTTTTTTTAGTAAAAATGCGGAGAGTTTAGAACTTTTATAAACAAGAGACGGATGGACTGGGGACATTACATTTTTTATTGGAACTACGACACGTTTGGTGTGATGTCATATTGTTTTTAACCCCTGACGTAAAAAGAGGGGTGTTATAAGTTTGACGTGTCTGTCTGTGTATTTGTGTATCTGTCTGTGGTATCGTAGCTCTTAAGCGGATGAACCCCTTTTCGTTTAGTTTTTTTTTGTGTTATTGATAATTTTATCCCGAGTGTTCTTAGCCATGTTTCATGAAAATCTGTTCAGTTATTAAAAGTCGGCGGGTTATTTAAAATTTTAATTTTGTCTTACTGTTTGTGTTTGACTTGAACGAGTCAGACGTTTGCACGCTAGACCTCAAAAAGTCATTCTCTAATGTGTTTCTATTATTTAGCTGTAATTTTTTTTAGTAAATTCTTATTAGAAACATAAATAAATAAATAAAATAATCATTATTTCAGTAAGCAGTGTACCTAAGTACATTTACTGAAATTTAGTCGGATACAATTTGTCTAACGTAATGACTGAGTTGAGGAAGGCCCGTATTATGATATTTCTTTGTATTAATTTCGGAATATTACCGTATCTTGCATTTTTTTCGCACAGAAATAATAATACCGGCACCGCATAGAGCTTGAACCGTAGGCTTTTAGATAAATACCATTATTGAATTCATTACTGAATTTGTTATCATGAAATTACTCGATCTAACCGCATCCGATTTTTTTCCGCTAGGCATCAAAACATAACCGCATTTTCGTCTAACCCCAGGCAAAGTTACCAAATGAACACAGACATTAGTGTCGGTTCATCAATATTCCACGAACGTAACCCAACTATCTCCGCGGGCTCTACATTTGTGAAAAATATACCTTAGTTCCCTGTAATAAAGGTTTTTCAGACGAGAAAGCTTAGGTTGGT
Source organism: Eupithecia subfuscata (assembly GCA_963564075.1). Classification (NCBI taxonomy): domain Eukaryota; kingdom Metazoa; phylum Arthropoda; class Insecta; order Lepidoptera; family Geometridae; genus Eupithecia; species Eupithecia subfuscata. The sequence goes on along the minus strand of OY751103.1, from coordinate 4,416,751 downwards.
TAGGCGAACTTGTTCCGAATAATAGGAGAAAGTCAATAAGGAAATTGAAGAAAACGAATGCTAAACTGTTCGGTAAGGAATTATTCTGAGCTTGGCAAACGGTAGCAAATGGTAGACATGTGCCAATAGGCACTCTCATGGAAACAAAATCTATTAATAAACTGATTGGCACACGCAGTCACTGAATTTGGCCTGGTGATAGACTATTAGGTGGGCTAATGGCTAGGTAGTCCGATGACGTAATGAGCCTTACGATCCTAATTGGCGAAATTGGTGAAGAATCGACAAATAGCGTAGTAAAGATAAACCTGTACTTACCTAGCAGATAGGAACAAACTTAGGCAGTGAATGTGGAAAACTACAACTATAATAGACACAGTTAATTAAAACTAGTATTTTTTATAATTTATTTACAATTGACACAATTGAGCTAACTGCAGTCTGTTGCACACAATCTACAGGTAGCTCAACTGATCCTTCTCAATACCAGTTGGAAGCTTCCCCAAGACGCTGGCTGCATTGCCCCGCTGTATGGCAATGCTGATGCGATGCGCTAGATACTCAGCAGCTTTCGGGTCACGCGCTTCTTCGAGCAGAGGCTCAGTTATTTTTTCAAAAACCTATAGATAAATAGATTAGCTGATTGGATAGATAGATAAATTAAAATATTGACACAAACGTCTCAAATAGCACGATTCAACAGGTACGATATTATAGCAGTAGGTACATCAAACATAACGTACCTAAGTAGACAGACAAGTACAAAATATTTTTTTAAGGCGCATAATGGACTCAAATCAGCACCACCACCTATTTTATCAGCAGAGATGCGAAATTGCTGTTTTTGTTCACCATCGTGGCCAAAAAGAGCAACTTCGCAGCTCTGCCTACACTATACAAAATAAAACTTTTAGAGAGGCATTAAAAATAAGCTTATGCTATATATGCGCGTGAAGTTTTTTATACATAAATTCCCGCATTTCGCTTTTGACATACAGACAGGCACAACGAAATCCGTTTCCTCTTGGCGCCGGCAGATCGATCCGAACTCATTTCCATCAAAACTTTTTCCGCCAAATCAGCATAACCATCTCAGCCAAACATTCCTCATTCGGGGGAACCAATCAAAATAATTCCTATCAAAAGTAGTTCCCCTTTCCGAATTTCTTGTCGATGTGTTCAATGTCTAGTGATTTATCGCTTCCCCTATTCAACGGGCAGTTCCTTTCAACCCTTTCGGTTCCTTGCGTAAGACTCAACCTTGGGGTTTAAAGAATAGGGGTTTTTTGGCTAGTTGATTTACAGTCAAATTGCTCTAGATTTGCACAAGCACAGGTATGAACATATACAGGGAGCCACGGAAAGGGGTGATTCTGGACCCCGATTTTGAATAGGTTTTTTTTTGTTGCAAAAAGTAAAGTTTTTTTTCTTCCTTTTCGTGTTCTTTTACACGCACTCTTGGATTTTTTTACACTAGTTAACGCGTTGTTTCTATAAACGTTAAAAGGTGATTTCTATCCCATGGGAACTGATTTATGGGATAAAAAGTAAGCTAAAAGTAAGGCAAAGACTATGTTTGATTCAAAGATTACCTGTATGCAAAATTTCAGCCCGATCCGTTCAGTAGTTTTGGCGTGAAGAGGTAACAAACACCCATCCAAACTTTCGCATTTTTAATATTAGTATGATTACAAAATATTTCATAAATGTTTTTTTCAACAAAATCAGTGTTTCGTCATGAAATCCTTGTTCAAAATACTAGGTCTAATTGGTTTCTATTATTTGATTGTTATTTTCTTTGTTAATAAAGAATTTATGCATAATTTCGTATAATAATTTTACATTTGAGAAATCCTCAAAGAAAAGGCAAATAAGGCGGTATATCTCTCGTGAAACTTTGCCTGAATATTAACACGTTACACGAATGCCTTCAAACGTCGGTTGCAAATTGTTTTGCAAACTGTCTAACATTTCAGAGAACCAACATTTCAAACACAACCCCACAGCCATTGAATTAAGATTCATTTTGCAACAAAGACGACTCTGACGAATCTGGAAACTGCCCCACATATCAATACTAATGTTAAATTAACCAACATCCTAAATGTAACCTCAGCTCCTTAGGGATAAGAATCATTTTGCAATATATCCGCGGCGTGCTTAAATTGCATACATTTTGTAAGTTTGAAAACAATGCTACAAGTATTATAATTGCTATTTCTAAATTACATGGTCTGAATTTTACGTTTGAGTTCAAGTTTTATTAGATGCGTTACCGCATGCTTTACAATTAGTTTTGTGGCTCAACTCTCAAGTTTTAGAATACCAGGTACCTACATAACTTAGTAGGTAGGTAACTAAGTTATGTAGGTACCTGGTATTCTTAATTCCCATTTCATAATTCGAAGCAACTTCCATACATATTATGTAGACTCGTTTAATCTATAGATCGAACGTTGGATGTTTGCAAAACTACACCATTTCAACTTAATCTAGTAACATAAAGGGCAAACCTAGTAGGTTTGCTTGTCAAATTAGGACTAATACCACAGATTAGGTAACGTAACTAATACTCACGGGATCCCCGTAGTATAAAACTAGAATTACCAAAACATCTACATTTTTTCTCCGGTTCCCTAATAGGAAAACACGATTACGAAAAAAAAACACCATAAAAAATCATGAAGATGCACTGTTTTGCACCTAATTTGGTCGAGATCTCAGGAACCCTGCGGTCTATAGAAAAGATTTTCTTTTGATTCGTAGGTAATTACTAATTCTTTAGTTCCTTAATACAGTTTCTTCATAAGTTGTGTAGTTTTCTTGTAAATAAGCAAAAACCTCATTTCTGTGCTCACGCCGTTCCAAAAACGTATGATCCGTCTCGCTCTTATGAACGAAAAATCCTATGACTATCCTTTTCGCGCAATGCGCCCTCTTAACTAATAACTAACAAAACCTGTAAAAACTATGTTAAGTCACAGATATTATAATACTATACTAGGTTAAGTTAATAGAAAAAACATAAATGCCTCCAAATGGCGACCGACTCAGCATTTGTTGTGATACCTAACTAGCCGTTCGTAATTATTTTCATTTCATCAGTCTATACCGTTCCGCTAATTTATTCTTACATAGCATAATATTAGAATAAAATAATATTTAGTAACAATTCCCAACAAAAACCTAATTTTGCGCGGAATTGTTACTAAATATTATTTTATCTTAATGTTATCTATTGGATTTCCGCAAAGTAACACCTGAATCTACTATTCATCTTACACACCATTAACATTTTTGATTTGGTAATAATACCTAATTTTGTTTGTGTGTTGTGCTGATGAAATGGAAATAACTTGTGTTACGTCCAATTTTTTTTTTCTTCTTCTCCATCATCATCTTTCTTCCCGCATTCCATATAATCCCCTAAAGGGTACATAGCTTTTGAGAAAATATACCTCAGACGCAAAAGGCAAACTAGTTTCGTCTGAAACCACAATTTTTATGCCTTCCAGTTTTCTCTCAATACTTTGACAATACTCGAACAATTCCCTCTTGGTTTGCTTACCGCCATCCAAATGTGTATTAAATTCGGAAAATGACAAAAATGGCCGATATAAGAGGCAATTTTGTCGGCAATGAGAAATACTATATCCAATAATAGAAAATTGTTGGTTTTGGTATTTTGACTTTGCCAGGCTCGTGATATATTGAATTGTGTTTTTCTTGGAATATATTTATTATAATTTGGCTTAGTGCCGTTAATATGAGTTGCGAAGTAGGTTTTCCATTTAATCGCAAATGTTTTTGCTCTCAGCAAAAATATTCACATAGACTCAACTTAGAATTTATCTAAGTTACTCGTGCTATAAAGGCAAATACAGGGTACCACGAAAAAAGTGTACTAAACCGAAAGGGGGTGATTCAGGACATTGATGGGGTCATCGTTTGTTCTACGATTTTTTGATTTTTTTTCTTAAAATTCGAGTTTTTTTACGTTTATTCTTCATATTCGTGTTTTTTTACGTTATTACATTATTATTGCAGTTTTGAAATTTCAAAAGGATGAAATGAGAGGATGGTGTCAATCATTGTTTTATAATAATTTCATGAAATAACACTGGTTTTGCTAAAAAACAAGCCAAAAACATTTGTGAAATATATTTTTTTTAAAATAATGCAAGAGTGTGCGTAAAGGAACACCATTATGAAGAAAACAAAACTTTATATTTTGCAAAATAATTAAAAATATTCTAAATTTATAAAATTGTTATTCACAAGTTGATCCCCCCGGGGAATCCCCTGGGGAATCCCCCCTTTCGCCTTAATAAACCCTTTCCGTGACACCCTGTATATGAGTATGTGAATTATCAAACTTTCGCTTTTACAATATTAGTAGGATATTGGTAAGAATTAGGATTCTCTGCTACTTCCCCTCAAAACGTCAAAATTTTTGACTTTTAAAAATAAAAAATTAGAACCATCTTAGACTTACTACCCGTATCCATGAAAAATTACCTCAGCTTATTAACCCAGTTTAAAAATCTTCGACGCAAAATAACCTATCACAGTTCCTTATAAATCGTAGAACAAACACGAGTCGAGTATTGTAACGGTCCAGATTATGCTGGTTCGTTTAATTTGCAAATATAGAAATAATTAACACATTTTGATATAGCTAGTAACACTAAAAATATATTCGGAGCTGTAAATGAGTTCGAACGACATGCTAAAAAGAATATCAACCTTCATAAATCATGTTCCGCAAAACATGATTTTTGAATTTTGAGTATTCTAGGAAAACAAATGGGCTTCTTGATAGTTGGTACAGAGATGTCAGGGGGAGGAGATCGTGAGTTTTGAAGTAAAGTGAAAATTTGGGGTTTATTCTAGGTTTTACAGGAATAGTGAATTCTTTTTGACGGGAATCGTTCGGCTCAGCCATCGAACGAGACCAGGGAGGAATTCTAGGATGGATTGCAAATTTCTATCAATCAGATTCAGGTTACGTAAACCCACACTTTTCATTTCTAATAATTCTCCGTATTGTAAACGGATGGTGTTACATCCCAGAACCGACTATTCTAATTTATTATTATATTTATTAAACACATTCTGTCGATACTGCAACGTTCCTGGATGTGTTGGTGAATGCTTGTGCTGTAAGGCCCTGAACTAACCTGATTATTAAATCTATTGTTTTGACCTACGGTTGGACTGGAATGTGGTTCCACACGTTTACTTCTTAGGACTCCCCGCGTGGACTAGGTATGGAATTAGGTGGGCTAGAGTTTTAGTAAGGTAGGATGTATTTGGATCGCTTGAGATCATTCCCCATCAAACTCTCCTGAGTTAGCGATTTACAAACGCTTTGCTTTTAAATGTCTGGTTATCTCTGAGTACGGGAAGGGCGATAGCCGTCTGCTTTCGACTTTCCCCGAGGAGAAGAAAAGATTAACTTCGTAGTGGGGCACCAACCAGATAAATTTGGCTTATACCTATACGGGATAAAGCAAAGTTCTCAGGTTCCGCGATAGGAGAGGCAGAGTAACCAACCAAAGTCACAATGCCGAGATATTATAGGTTCTTCGCTTACTATGTAATTTCAGTTGTTTCAGAGCATGGGAGTATCATGGTTTGAGACGGCCATGAAAGAGGGGTGCTATACTACTGTACCAGGATTGAAGAGTCAATAACCTAAGTAGTTTTAACGTTTATTTCATTTGTCTTAAGCTTCTAAAAGAATCTGAGTTACTACATCACAATGTATGAGTCCTACCGCTAACTAGACGATCATTGGCCACTTTAAATCACAATTTTAATACAAAACTTATAGTAAAATACTTAGTTTTATTGATAGATAATCACTAGTGATCAGGTAGGGTAGGGTACGATATTTCCGAGCGTTACAATTTGGTGCCGTGACCAGGATTCTAAAAATCACTTAAAAATATCAAAAATATAACCAAAATCCTACAAAATTATAAAAACGTGACCAGAATCCTAAAAATCACTTAAAAATATCAAAAATATAACCAAAATCCTACAAAATTATAAAAACGTGACCAGAATCCTAAAAATCACTTAAAAATATCAAAAATATAACCAAAATCCTACAAAATTATAAAAACGTGACCAGAATTCTAAAAATCATTTAAAAATATCAAAAATATGACCAAAATCCTTCAAAATTACTAACAAACCAACAACAAACTAACAAAAAACTAACAAACAAACAACACAATAAACAAACCAACAAAAAACTAACAAACCAACAAAAAACTAACAAACAAACAACACAATAAACAAACCAACAAAAAACTAACAAACCAACAAACTAACAAACAAACAACACAATAAACAACACCAACAACAAACCAACAACAAACAAAATAATAATGAGTACCTATCTATCTAATAATGTATTAATCCATAACCATAATCAAAAGTCGCGTAAAATAGTATTGAATAAAATGATCTAATATAGCTATTCGGTTTAGTTAGGTTAGAGTAAATTTAGATGTGAAGTGCGAGTTCGACTCTCGCACAATTTGTTGCAGTGAAATGGAAGGAAGCTTAAGACAAACGGAATAATAGAATAAGATTTAGATGCGAGGTGCGGGTTCGATTCTCGTAAAATATGTTGCAAGTGAAATAATAGAATAAGGTTTAGAGGCTGAAGTGAGTAGAAGGTTAGACAAGAATCGACAAGTTGGGGGGTCGCTTTAAAATAATATTTAATTTCAGTCAATAACTCAATTTTCCTTAATATCTAGCACTGGTGTCGAATGGGCGATGTTGATGATGGAGAAGCTGGACGTGCTGTGAGCAGCGTTCTCCAGGCGCCATCTGAAGCGGTATTGATGATGGAGAAGCAGGCCGAGCTGTGAGCAACGTTCTCCAGGCTTCATCTGAAGCGGTGTTGATGGTGCAGAGGCGGGCCGTGCAGTGGACAACGATCTCCAAGCGTCATCTGAGATAAGCAAGAAATAAAATTATTTTATTAGGGTTTTAGCTACGAATATGTTGGCATCAGAGGTGTAGTGTAGATAGTTTATTTTTGTTGTACATAGAAACATCAAGTACGCTTTGGACAGGTATCTGCAGATCGTATAAACATTTGTCCCGAGGCGGGAATCGAACCTCCTGTCGTCGCAGGCGGACCTTCGCTCGCTGCGTCACAGAGGATTGAGTGCAGAGCAGTTGTCACACCCAGACGTGGGATTCGAGAACGTTACGTCTAGCTAGTCACATTAATATTATAAATGCGAAGGTTTGGATGGATGGACGTTTGTTGCATCTTCACGTCTAGGCTGCTGAACGGATTGGGTTGAGGTTTTGCATGCATGTGATTCTAATTCTGTAATCAAACATAGAATACTTCTATCCCATAAATCAGATCCCATGGGATGGGAATCGCCTTAAAACGTTTATAGAAACAACACGTGCGAAGCCGCGGGCATAAACTAGTTAGGAATATCTAAGACTTGAAGTCAATTAAATGTACTTACTTGATTCTTTCTTGAGGTATAGGCATATTCACTGCCAGCTTCGACGAAGTGAACCGGAGAGGCGTGTTGCTGGACGGGGCAATGGAGAAATGGAGTACTGTATCGAACGGCTAGCCAGGTGATTGGCGCGTTCACTATTAGCTTCAGCAAAAGAGTCCGGGAGGAGCGCGCCGCTCTGCTAGCTTCGGCAAAGGAATCCGGGAGGGGCGCGCCGCTGGACGACGCGTTGCGGATGGACTGAGGTCTGTTTTGACTCATGAAGGGGTAAGTTGACGTAGGGGTCGTAAGGTTTATTTCTGAAATAAATAAGGGAAAAATGTGTAAACATTCGTACGAATTGGCATTGCTTGTCATTATCTGGCATTTTCTGACTTCAAAAGGGACTTGGTTCGTCTACATTGAAATGTCGGAGGTTACCAAAAAGTGATACTTACGATTATTGATATCCAATTGTTCTTGCCGGTCAACAGCGGAGCGCGGCGGCGCGGTTTCTTTTAATCACAGGCTTCCGCATAGGATTGGAAACAAACATTAGAAACCTCAATTAACTTGTCGAAATTGTTATTTTGTCTTTTGTGTTTTGAAAAGGGGAGACAATAATGTACGGCCGGATATTGTACGGCACAATAATTGGTGACAAAATTTGTACAGCCTAATAATTCGTGTACATTGCTTCTGATTTTGGTGGTTGTGCATTATCGTCACGTGACAAGCTTACACAGACTGATATTGCGCGTCGAGATATTGTACACCCGGATAATTGAAACCGTTTTGGCACGGATTATTGGGGTGAGCATTATGGTGCCGTGCAGTAAATTGTCGTGCATTGTGGTGACCCTTGAAAAGAAAAAAATGTTTGTTTGTTTACGTTTTTGTCAAATGTCATGTCGAACGAAACGTCAAAGTCGAATTACTTCAACTTCCTTTTTTAATGGGGCCGCTTGCCTTCGACTCTGCCAGTGTCAATATGGAACTACGTTGTAGGTAGAATGTCACGGTATATTAAGGCCATTTTACACGAGGTAGAATAACGGTCGCGTTTTGACACTCGGGGTCGATTGGAAATTAAACCGTTTAAATAAACTAAAATTAAAGCATAGCATTGATTTCGCGATTTGACACTCGGGGTCGTTTAAAACGTTTATAATAATAAATAATAATCAATAATCAATAATCAATAATCAATAATCAATAATCAATAATCAATAATCAATAATCAATAATCAATAATCAATAATCAATAATCAATAATCAATAATCAATAATCAATAATCAATAATCAATAATCAATAATCAATAATCAATAATCAATAATCAATAATCAATAATCAATAATCAATAATCAATAATCAATAATCAATAATCAATAATCAATAATCAATAATAAATAATAGTAATAATAATAATGCTGGACAATTCACACAGCATCATCTAAAATAAACTAAAATTAGCATTGATTGTCTAAAAATTATAACTATTAAAATAATACTTAAATTAAAGCATAGCATTGATTGTCTCAAAATTATAACTGTTAAAATAAACTTAATTTAAAACTAAAATTAAAGCATAGCGTTGAACTTTAAACAAAAAAAAAAAAAATAAATTAAACGATTAAAATAAACTAAATTTAATACTAAAATTAAAGCATAGCGTTGTTCTTTTTATTTATTTCAGAATTTACATCTTCCTTTTATATTTTTGAGACCATATCGTACCGTTCGATTATGTTGGAACGGGGCCTTAAAATAAACTTCGATTACAATGGAATGGAACCTTAAATATTTCAGAATTTCCACCTTCTATTTTTATTTTTTGGTTTAGTATGATGAAGGTTCGATTGCGTTGGAACGGGGCCTTATTTATTACAGAATCCTTCTTTATTCTTCGGTTTATTTTTAGCTTTATATCATAGTTTGGTTACATAACCATCCTTTGTGGATGTAAAGGCCATTGATGATGATGTTGTTGATGATGATGATCATGGGTTGACACGATTCTGCCTCAGAATATAGTGCGGAAACGCGGGTGGATTTTGTAGGTTTGGCAGTGACAGTAGGCCTTAGAATCGGCCAGGAACTGCGAGTTTGACCATAGGTTCATGGACATAGGGTTGGTCTACATTCTGTCCAACAACAAGACTGGCCTAATTTCACTCGTCCAAGGTGTCTACCCTACTTCCGTGTTCCATAGACTTGGGGTATATGGTCTATATTCCTACGTCCAACAAGTTGGGCTATTTAGCTTGGTTAGAAAATTAGTTATTTGTCAGTCCAGGTAAATGGTTGGCCATCGGAAAAATAGTCGGCAGGAGGAATGAGAAAAATATGAAAACAAAATAAAGCTTGCAACAAACTAAAAAAAAATACTATTAAGAGTCGTGAATAACTAACAAATTAACTAAAAATAATGGAGGCTCTGTGTCACGGATTCAGGTACAGGTTGATTACTGGGCAAGACATGACTGAATTGTTTGCGGGGGTTTGCAAGAAGGAAGAGGGATTGTTATACATAATTTGTACGAGAGGAGTAAGCAGTGAGTTTGTATGAATGTTAGTAGTATCAGTAAAATCGGAGTGCAGTGTGCCCTCGTAATTAATCTTATTTCGGAATCTGGGACGGTTTATTGGACTTGAGTCACATGCGCATCACATACAGGTTCTATGAAGGAATAATTCTGGAGTTAGGTTACTGAGATCTTGTCAGATTACATTGAAAAATCTGAGATCTGAATTGCAGCTTGGACTGGCTTCATAGAACCTCATACTTCACCTATTAGGCCAGAACTAAGCACACTTCACAAACTCCAAGTTTAGAATGGGATTTAAAGCCTTTGTGGGGATTTTGGGGTAAATTGAAATTGTGTTATTGGTCGGGTCATTAAGCAGGTAACAGGCAATTGATCTGGTTTTAGTTGAGTTATGTGTGAGGTCTGGTACCCTATCATAAGTTGACTGATGTTCTATTAGGGATGCCATGATTCACGACCATGTTCCAGGAGCTATTGTTTTTACTCTGTGAAACGTTGATAATGCAATAGAGTTAACTTGACAATTAGATGAAGAATGTGGCGCTGGACCATATTGATTGTTTTAAACCTGGTTTAAATACACAAAACAGTAAAATGTATGTGATTACAAGTTTAAATAAATTAAGAGTTCAAAAATAGCACTATTTAATAAAATTAAATAGAAAAATCATAAAAAAAAAACTAAATATATTTGTAAATTATTTGAAATTTTAGGAAATCCTTACTTCTTTGGAAATGCTTAAGGATTTGGGGTCGATGTAACGGTCCAGATTATGCTGGTTCGTTTAATTTGCAAATATAGAAATAATTAACACATTTTGATATAGCTAGTAACACTAAAAATATATTCGGAGCTGTAAATGAGTTCGAACGACATGCTAAAAAGAATATCAACCTTCATAAATCATGTTCCGCAAAACATGATTTTTGAATTTTGAGTATTCTAGGAAAACAAATGGGCTTCTTGATAGTTGGTACAGAGATGTCAGGGGGAGGAGATCGTGAGTTTTGAAGTAAAGTGAAAATTTGGGGTTTATTCTAGGTTTTACAGGAATAGTGAATTCTTTTTGACGGGAATCGTTCGGCTCAGCCATCGAACGAGACCAGGGAGGAATTCTAGGATGGATTGCAAATTTCTATCAATCAGATTCAGGTTACGTAAACCCACACTTTTCATTTCTAATAATTCTCCGTATTGTAAACGGATGGTGTTACATCCCAGAACCGACTATTCTAATTTATTATTATATTTATTAAACACATTCTGTCGATACTGCAACGTTCCTGGATGTGTTGGTGAATGCTTGTGCTGTAAGGCCCTGAACTAACCTGATTATTAAATCTATTGTTTTGACCTACGGTTGGACTGGAATGTGGTTCCACACGTTTACTTCTTAGGACTCCCCGCGTGGACTAGGTATGGAATTAGGTGGGCTAGAGTTTTAGTAAGGTAGGATGTATTTGGATCGCTTGAGATCATTCCCCATCAAACTCTCCTGAGTTAGCGATTTACAAACGCTTTGCTTTTAAATGTCTGGTTATCTCTGAGTACGGGAAGGGCGATAGCCGTCTGCTTTCGACTTTCCCCGAGGAGAAGAAAAGATTAACTTCGTAGTGGGGCACCAACCAGATAAATTTGGCTTATACCTATACGGGATAAAGCAAAGTTCTCAGGTTCCGCGATAGGAGAGGCAGAGTAACCAACCAAAGTCACAATGCCGAGATATTATAGGTTCTTCGCTTACTATGTAATTTCAGTTGTTTCAGAGCATGGGAGTATCATGGTTTGAGACGGCCATGAAAGAGGGGTGCTATACTACTGTACCAGGATTGAAGAGTCAATAACCTAAGTAGTTTTAACGTTTATTTCATTTGTCTTAAGCTTCTAAAAGAATCTGAGTTACTACATCACAATGTATGAGTCCTACCGCTAACTAGACGATCATTGGCCACTTTAAATCACAATTTTAATACAAAACTTATAGTAAAATACTTAGTTTTATTGATAGATAATCACTAGTGATCAGGTAGGGTAGGGTACGATATTTCCGAGCGTTACAGTATATCCCTATTGTTCTAATCTAACGGCCCTCAATGATTCCACATTCATACAGCGAACCGAGGAGTTCACAAACACTGAAATGCTGCGCGAATATTGACCGAAATCGCTATATGACCAGTATTTTGGTACCAAACGCTTTATGGGCGTTATTCTGGGCATTGACCATAGAGCAGCTATGTAATCTTTACTTTTCGAAGTTATATTGGGGTAAATAAAACGCGAGTCCAGTGCGAGTCGAACTCGCGCACTAAAGGTTCCGGTTCCGGTTTAGTTGTCAGACCTTGCTTCTTGCCAAATATCATGATTCTAGGTCAACATGAAGTAGGTATAGGTACCCTGTATATTTTGATCGAGAGAGAGAATCAAAAAATGTTGAGGGTTCCGTACCTCAAAAGGAAAAAAGGAACCCTTTTATAGGATCACTTGTTGTCACTTGGTGTAAGGTCTCTCACTTTTTGTGAGACGCTGAAGGCAAAGGCTCACGTTAGACGTTGGGAATAAACCTAATTTATGCCAGTAGCCAGTAGCTACATTTTGTAGAAAAACTCTAAATTATTCTAATACTTGCTGCGCCCGCGTGGAAATTAGAAATTTATTGCACACACTCTAGGGTTATTTTGTGCAAATAAAAAAATCATCATCATCATCATAAGCTTTGAATAGTCCACTGCTAGACATAGGCCTCCCCTAATGAGCGCCTTGGAATGCAATATTTTGCAGATCGTCATTCCACCTGGCCGGGCGTCCTACACTAATTAAAAATACGTACCTAATTCATTATTATTTTAATTATGTACCAACTTAGTTCTTCTTTAATATATTGTTAGTTCTTTTAGTATACTGTATACCTACCTATGCATGCAGGTTTATATACATAAGCTGTTGAATAATTCAGACAATAAATGATTATATTATTATTATTATTACTATTACTATTATTATAATTATTATTATTACTAATTTTTTTATTATTATTATTACTAATTTTATTATTATTATTATTATTACTATTATTACTATTATTATTATTATTATTATTATTATTTTTATTATTTTGAGGGAATAATAATTTTCCACAGAAACTTTACTACCCTTTTAACCCCCTCAGAAGTGAATTTTTGAAAATAAGATAAGCCTATGTGTTATTCTAGAACCCAAACTATCTACACAATTCGTCAATTAGTTACGGAGATCAAACTTTCGCATTTTTAATATTAGTAGGAAGAAAGATACCAGCAGATAGATGAAACAAGCTGCCTTATTTATACTACCCGTAAGAAGTTTCAGAATAGAGGCCATAGCTGACTACAACAGAAAATGATACATGCAAATAGGCTCACTGTGACCCGAATACCCTGGCCACATAAATTACGGGGCCAATTGTTTCCTATGGGCAGCTATTGTCTGCCGTTGCATTTATTTAGAGGCCATTCAGTGCGGAATTTTGCTCTTTTTGTGTAGATTTTGCAAAGGCTTTTGTAGTTTTAATCGACAGCGTGCTCTAAATTATTGGCTGGTATTAGCTTTAGGTATTGATTAAAAAGAATTATAGATGTACAAAAATTGTTTTGTTTGTTTTTAGGGTTCTGTCTGTCTGTCTGCCTGTCCGTCTTCAACCCCCTTTTTTCAGGAACTCGTGGAGATATCGAGTTGAAATTAATATCAAATACTCAAGTCCGTAACCTCTTGAAGCCTTAATATAAATTAAACTTCTGGGTCAACGCAATAAAAAGTTACAGCCGTTTATATCCAAATATTTTGAAATTACCAAGGGAATCACATGCACACAAAACCTATAGGGTACTTTCCGTAGACCTGGAATCATGAAATTTGGTGAGCAGCAAGGTCTTATCTATATATATAAAAATGAAACCCGTTTTCCTTGGTCACGGCATCACGCGTGAACGGCTGGACCGATTTCGCTAATTCTTTCTTTGTTGTGTTTGTTATTGTCAGGAGAAGGTTCTTATGAAAGAAAAAATTAAGAAAGTTGGAAACATAAATTTCCACGGGGGCGAAGCCGCGGGGCGCAGCTAGTAGCTAATATAAAGGTAAAATTCGAAAACAGTATTTTATAGTTAATTAACAAAAAGAAATATTCTCGCTGTGGACCAAAATATATAGGGCACCTACTCCCCGTTGACATAGAATCATGATATTTAGCGAGAAACAAGGTCATACAATTATACGGAACCCTTAGAGTGGGAGTCCGACACGCACTTGACGTTTTATTTTAAAAATAAGAGCAATTTTTGACGTGTGTGTCTGTTTGTGTGAGTCTGTCTGATGCAATGGGATAAAAAAAAGTCGCCTATGTTTGATACCAGGGTTAGACTTATCTTTATGCATAATTTCAGCCTGATCCGTTCAGTAGTTTTGGCGTGAAGAGGTAACAAACATCCATCCATCCAAGCTTTCGCATTTATAATATTAGTGTGATGTGACAAGGCATTACTTTCAAGGCTTTATTACTTTTTGGTCACATTGCAATACGATGTCATCATTAATATACTGATAAATCTAAATACCTAAACATATTCTTTATTTAAATATCAACATGTTAAATAAATAACATCCATTATTTAGGTGTACTCGTAATTTGATCTAATTAAACTAATTCCGACATGAGCAGCTTGTATTTGACTATGATACGATTTAGTTGGGATTATGTATGTAACTATTTGTGTATTTATTTGGTTATGGTATTAGTTTCCGGAAACAACTACATATTTAGACCGGATAAGGGAACTGATATTGGAATTAATACGTAACGATACATGTTAAATCGAAACAATATTATGCCTGAAGGTTGCAAGTTATAATCCTGCCGATTATTTCTGGGACTTACAAATTCTAAAAATATTATGCCTTGATTTCTAACCTTATTATTTACCATTTTCCTAATTGAATTTTAAAAACAAGTTTTATATCTACTAATCAAAATTATTGTATTAAATTTGCTGATACTACAAATCTATACCATTTGGACTTCGTTTATCAAATATCTTTAAAAATTATCTGAGACAACATTTAAAAATTATCTGACACAGTAAAACTTATCTGACACAACACGCCGTTCAACTTGATCGAATTTAAAGAGTATGAGGAAAGCGAAAAGCTATAAAAGACATTTGGACATGGAATTGGAAAATCGAACGCTACAGCACAAAAAATAACATGTCCCATTCGATAGTGGGCTCGGGTTTCTTAAAGGCATATTGACGATAGGCAAACGATCTCCTCAGAAGCGCACGTGCTATAAATCCCTGGAATGGCTTCCGAGTCCAGTGCCGTTGAAATATGGCGAGATTATACGTTACATACCTATCTTGATCTAATCTCGGATAGATGGAGATGGCTCGGTTTACGCAAACATACGACACAGTGGGGTTTGGCAGCTAGGTCGGTACATGCTAATAAGCCAACTCTCTTTGTTACGTAAGGATCATTGTACACACTTTTTTAGACAAAGATCATAGTCAACAGTCTGCAGTTAGATCAATTGTTGATACTAGTGTAATTTTCCTTGTGAATAAAGGCTTCGGCCAATTGAAAAAAGGATCATAGTACACACTTCTTACCCCACTGTCTCACAGCACAAATATAGGTTTAAGCTCGTGAACTTTAGATACATTTTACACTGACGGCATAAAAGATATACGGCGTGGAGCGCTAGCTTGAAACAAATTGTATGATTATACGGCATTTTGCTGAGCGTCCGTAGACAGCGAGCTTACTGCTAGTACTGCTGGACAACGTGCGGTTAACACAATTTGAGGCGGAAGCGTGTGGCATGGATGTTTTGTGGAGCGGTGCGGTCTATGTATTCGACAACCTTTATCCGGTTGTTTTCTTCTTTCGATATTTAAGTACATTAATGTTCTTATAAATTCTCTGACATAAGTCATGATTTGTTTGCAATAAAAAGCGACATTATTTGGTTACAAATATCCATCGTTAACCCTGCCAAACTGCAAAAAAACATGAATCCTTTGAAGTAAACTAGATAACTTACGAACACAACTTGTTTGCTATAAAAATTCCCTTGTTATTTTAATAATACAGCTTATCACTTTATTAAACAGCTATCTTTATTAATCATAAAACGCCTTAGATGGATTAAACGAGCTATTATCGCTAAGCTGTGTTTACAAGGCGGGCGGGCGGGGTAAGGTTAGGCAGATTTTGGCGTTAACTTTTTGGCGATGCTCATATCAAACATGTTGCCATTTTCTTGTGTAATGTTTTCGCATGCGAATATAGTTTGGCAAATGTTGTTCTGTTTAGTTTGCTTATTTTATTAAGGGTAGAATTCACTGACGATAAAATAAAATAATAAATAATACCGTTAATAATAATAATAACGTTTTGACACACTATCTTCTGGCCCCAAGTAAGCAGAGCTTGTGATAGAGGGTACGAGACTGGTACACTTATGTAAAATATATACAATTACCAATACCTCAACCTCAACAGCCTATATCGGTCCACTGATAAGTGCCTTATTGGCTTTTATCCCCACGCTGGGCATGCGGGTTGAGGATCGCAGTTCGATGGTAGAATGGCTCTGAAGGAGGCGCTGCTGCCCACCCCCCCGATGGATATCCCTTCGTCGCCTCTTACGACACCCGCGGGAAGAGCTGGGGTGGTGCAAATTCTAAGCCGGCATCACACGGCTAATACATAATGCATATAAATACTTGTAACAAAGGATAAGGATATAACAGCATCCTTCCTCATCAGCATACATTCAGGTAGACTACTGAACTGGCCTCCCTCAAACAATCCTTGCCATAATCTCTCAAACTTGGCAGGCGGATTAGGCTCCTTCCCATCTCGTAACCATTTTAAAACAAGTAAAGAAAATTTTTGTTTCATACATTTCGTCGCGTTTGGAAACCTTTTCAAGAAATAGTGTATTTGAGTACAGTCACCTAGAAAGATAGCTATATAACAGATCACGATACTTATTGAATACCCATGGTGATCGCAGTGGATGTGCCAGAACTAAACAGAAGTCCAGAAAGCTCTTGTCCTCTCTTTAGTAGGTTCCTTTAGTAGACTATTACAACATCCAGGCTTCAGGGGTGTCGATTCGCGACTGGTATTCAAATAAAATCAAAAACTCTTTATTTAAATAAATATATAAATAAAAAAATAAATAAATAAATAAGTAAATAAATAAATAAATAAATAAGTAGATAAATAAATAAGTAAATAAATAAATAAATAAATAAATAAATAAATAAATAAATAAATAAATAAATAAATAAATATTTATTTATTTAAATAATATTTATTTATTTATAACAATAAATAAATAGGTACCTAAATAAATATGAATGAATCAAACCCACAAAATCCTGATTCGCAGGCGGACCTTCGCCCACCGCGCCACATCGGTCGTCAATAAATGTTTAAAAGAAATGGTCAAACTATACAATTTAACACTGACACGTCATATTTTTTATTTCTGTTGCTTCTGTTTGTAGACTAAAGTAAAAAAGCAGGTAAGCAGGAAGTAGTTCCAGGAACCAGTTTTCTAAATATGTATAAAAAAATAAGTATATTAAAATTAAATATAAATCTATCTAGAGAGCTCAAAATTTTACCAATGTCATATCAACTCACAACGTTCATATTTGTGAAATCGAATATTTCTCAGTAAAATAATTTACTAGCTTATGTCACTTTCCATGGTATGTTAAATAACATGCCCAGATTGCCCAGAATGTAATAACCTCTGATAACGTCAGGAAAATATTTAAAAAGTATATAAAAGCACCGTTATCAGGCAGCTTTTGTCCGGGAACCTTTGAAGTAAAAATTTATTCCCAATACTTGGATCAAAGACCCATTGAGCGTTCAATAGAATAATATTTCCTGCTGCAAATAACTTGTAAAGGTTAAATATTTTGGGAGATTACAATCTTGAATCTATGCAAAAGGCCGGAGTTTGTTTTATCCTAAGCAAACAGGTAGCTTACTTTTCAATCACAGTCGTAACAGACAATAATAAGAATAGTAGGTAATCAAATATAAAGTACGGCCGTGTGGTGCTGGCTTAGAATTTGCACCATCTTCCCGCGGGTGTCGTAAGAGGCGACTAAGGGATATCCACCGGGGGGCGGGCAGCAGCTCTTCCTGCAGAACCATTTTACCACCAAACAGCGAACCCCAAACCGCATGCCCAGCGTGGGGATTGTGGGCACTATTCCCCATGTTACAAAGGCCAATCAGGCGTTTACCAGGGGAGGCCTGCGTCCAATAGTGGAGCGGTATAGAATGAAAATGTAGATATGTGAAATAAAAGTTGTTGGATATGAGCTTTAGTGACATTCAGGAATATCAAAAATCAAAATCAAAAACTCTTTATTTCCATAAAAACAATAAATGTACACTTAGAAAACGTCAAAATATATAAGTAAACACTGACACGAAAATAAAGTGATATTTTTGATTTCTGTCGCTTCGTTGTGTAGTAGACTAAAGCAAAGAAGCGACGAAGAAACCTTTAGCCTGTCATTTGTTATTTTTCGAGTTGGAGCAAAACCCGTCCCAAGCTTTTTATCCTCTACATAATCTGATATTTTATAGTAAGCCTTTTTGCACAGCAAGGTTTTGACAATTTGTTTGAATTTATTTATTGATATTTTTTGCAACTCAATTGGAGTTTTATTGTAGAAGCGTATACATTGCCCCTTAAAAGATGCATTTATCTTGTGTACCTAGTTGTGGGCACAGCGAGTTTATTCTTATTTCTAGTATTTATATTATGCATGTCGCTATTTTTAGGGAATTGATTGATATTTTTATGAGTGTACAACAAGTTTTCATAAAAGTATTGACATGGTACTGTATATCTTACTATCCTACTTCCTATTCTATCCTACTAATATTATAAAGCCGAAAGTTTGTGAAATATGAATGTTTGTTTCAGGATCTCCAAAACTCAGTAGTTTTCACAGATCGAGATGAAATTTGGCGTACGTTTAAAGCATAGCCTGACTTAGATAAATAGGCTACTTATTGTACCGAAAATACGCGTGCGAAATACGCGCGTGGCTGTTTTAAATAATGAAATAATAATAGTTATCTGAGTCCTATTTACTTCCTCTTTGAGGAATTCACCATTTAGATTTAGACTATATTTAGCAATACTATTCAAAATCAAAATCAAAATCAAAAACTCTTTATTTCCATAAATACAATAAATGTACACTTAGAAAAGGTCAAAATAAAAAACTAAACACTGACACGGAAATAAAGTGATATTTTTTGATTTCTGTCGCTTCGGTATGTAGACTAAAGTAAAGAAGCGACGAAGAAACCTTTAGCCTGTTAGTTGTTATTTTTCGAGTTGGAGCAAAACCCGTCCCAAGCTTTTTTGTCCTCTAGATAATCTGATATTTTATAGTAAGCCTTTTTGCACAGCAAGGTTTTGACAATTTGTTTGAATTTATTTACTGATAATTTTTGCAACTCACTAGGAGTTTTGTTGTAGAAGCGTATACATTGCCCTTTAAAAGATACATTTATTTTGTGTAGCCTAGTTGTGGGCACAGCGAGTTTATGTTTATTTCTGGTATTAAAAATATGTTTATCGCTATTTTTAGGGAACCGATTTATATTTTTATGAGTGTACAATAAGTTTTCATAGATATATTGACATGGTACTGTCATTATGTTTATTTCTTTGAATTTATCACGTAGAGATTCTCTAGGACCTATGTTATAGATAGCCCGAACAGCCCTCTTCTGCAGCACAAATACGGTGTTAATATCTGCAGCGTTCCCCCACAGCAGTATACCATAAGACATAATACTATGGAAGTAGCTGAAATAAACAAGTCTAGATGTATCCACGTCTGTAAGATGACGGATTTTTTTGACTGCATACGCTGCAGAACTGAGTCTCTTCGATAGCTTATCTATGTGTGGGCCCCATTGAAGTTTATTATCTAAGGTGATTCCTAAGATTACGGCACTTTCTGCTATTTCTAAAGTTTCTCCTTTAACGTTTACATCAGCCTTCACTTGTTTAACATTAGGTAGAATAAATCTAATACATTTTGTTTTGGTTTCGTTTAGCAAAAGATTATTGACACTAAACCAATGAACTACTTTTGAGATTGCATTATTCACATCGTCGAAATTTGTGTTTTGTCGCATCATTTTAAAAATTAATGAAGTATCATCAGCAAACAATACAATCTCGTGATTATTCTTGACAAGATGAGGCAGGTCGTTAATATAAACTAAGAATAGGAAAGGACCGAGGATAGAACCCTGCGGTACACCCATTGTAACTACAGACCCCGAAGACCGTTTCCCATTAATGTCAACTCTTTGTATCCTATCACTCAAATAAGATGTAAGAAGATCCAAAGAGGTGTTTCTTATTCCATAGTGATGTAGTTTCCTGATTAATGTTTCATGGTGTACGCAATCGAACGCTTTTGACAAGTCGCAAAAAACGCCTAAAGCGTCTTGCGACTTCTCCCAAGCATCAAAAATATGCGATACTAACTCTACACCGGCATCAGTAGTTGACCTGCCCCGAGTAAACCCGAATTGCTTACCATGTAGCAGGTCATTGCCATTAAAATGCCTTAGCAATTGATGTAAAATAAGTTTTTCAAAAACTTTGCTGAAAGTTGGCAGTACTGATATTGGTCTAAAGTTAGTGGGGTCAGACCTACTACCCGATTTAAATAGTGGGATTACTTTACTACATTTCATTAGATCAGGAAATACGCCACAATCAATATTATTATATACATATTATTAATACTACTATTATTATATTTAAACTATATTCAAGTAGCAACTAAGACGATTTTAAATAAACCAATGACATTTATTTACTTCCGATTAAAAATTATATAAAACTAGACGATCGCCTCGCGGTTTCACCCGCGTAGTTCCCGTTCCCGTGGGAATTCCGGGATAAAATATAGCCTATGTCACTCCCTGAAAAGTAAGCTTCCTAACGGTGAAAGAATTTTTCAAATCGGTCCAGTAGTTTCGGAGCCTATTCAATTCATACAAACAAACAAACAAACAAAAAATCAAACCTTTCCTCTTTATAATATTATTATATATATAGTATAGATATAGATAAAATGAAAATTATTGTAAAAAAGCAAGGCAAAGCCTTTATTCACACAGAAAATTATACTAGTATTTACAATTGAAATAATTGAGCTAACTGTAGACTGTTGCAAACAATCTACAGGTAGCTCAACTGACCCATATCAAAACCAGTTAATAAATTAATTGAGTAAATAAGGTAACGCAATTTTAATTTAATATAAACAAAACAGGCGTCATTTCATTCATCACTCTCGCAAAACCTCAGCCTCAACCATGGAAACTTAAATATATTTTATTGATTATTAGCCAAATAATTGAACTCTGTTATTGCTTGTAATACATATTTTTTCGTTTACGGTCACCACGGCGGCCAAAAGATAGATAATAAATTATACTAAATCTTCAATTTTTCTGATCTCAATTTAATCATCTTAACGTAAAAGGCCAATTTATCAACATATCTCGCTAAAACGGTCCAATCTCAAAAATTTCAATTACGCGAGAATATTTTTCATAAGGACCGTCGTAAAATACCCGAATCTGAATAAAACTAATACAGAGACCAGGTCAAAGGATGCTCCAAGTTCGTACAAAAACTTTCTTCAATATTACGAATTATTGGATTCGCAGACGCCGTAATAATCATAGCGGACTTTCGGTTGATATCTTTTTTGTCGGAAAGTTTGTACGACTTTGTCGCAGTCCGACATTTACTAATGCTTACACAGATGGCATATTATTAATTTTGGTGAGGAATTTCAGCTTTGGCTTTTGCTACGTCTAATATAATGCTATGGTATAGACTGCTACGGCTACGGCGTAGGTTGCTACGGGGCTACGGCGTAGGCCGCTACGTGGCTACGGCGTAGGCGACTACGGGGCCACTTCGGCCACATTCGAAACCGGTTTCTAAAGTAAATAATACTAATAAAACTTCTTGTTTCGAAATTGGTTTCGATAAAAGAAAAATATTTCTTATCTCGAAACTCGTCTTTCGAAACTCTCAAATTCAAATCAAATCTCTTTAAATTAGATGAAACGATGGGCTACGACGCGGCGTTGGCTGCTACGACGCTACGGCTGCTACTTTCAAGGAAGGTTTTTTCTGATTTATACTTGAACACGCGTGTCTTTGGTGTGCAGACTCCTGACACAATTTACAATGACATCATAAAGTGACAACAGCAAACAGCGCGCTGTAAGGCGTGTTATTCTGTCCTTGTAAAGTGAATTTAAGCTAAAGAGTATGAGCATAAGCCCATATTTTATGCTCAGTTTGCTACTGCGCGGGTACGGTGCTATAACAAAGCTACAACCAAGCTGCTACTGTGCTACGATATAGGCAATTGTTTACCCTAAGAACACAAATTGACAAACTTATTCACTAAACATACGTACAACACAAAAATCAAATTTAGGTCCAATTATGTTATGTTGGTCATCATCATCATCAGCCTATATTAGTCCACTGCTGGACATAGGCCTCCCCTAATGAGCGCCATAGCGCCCTGTCTTCAGCTTGCCGCATCCATTATGTTGGTCAATTGTTGGGCAATTACGCTAGCAGTATAGTCATGACAAGTGTTACAAGTATTATAATTTCAAACACTTCAATCGCTTAATGATGAAACTTTTTCATCATTAATCGATTACAGTCGTTGAGAAACCGGCTATCCCATTTATTAGATAAATGCATTCAGGGTGGTATTGGTACTCGCGTTCAGTCTGCATAGCGACGCGGCGAATATGGATGGAAACCATATTCTTCGCGTCGCTATGCAGACTGCACCGGTGTACCAACACCACCCTGAATGCATTATCCAAAAATGGGACAGCCAGTTCCTCAACCACCTTATGCATGCGTGGAAGCTAAATTAAAAACTAACTTCTGCCCGCAGCTTAGCACGATTATTTTCGGTATAATAAGTAGCCTATTAGTTAAGTTAGGCTACGTTCTAAGTGTATACCAAATTTCATCTTGATCTGTTCAGTAGTTTTGGAGATCCTAGGTAACAAAAATTTGGATTTCACAAACTTTTTATAATATTAGTAGGATTCATAATTTCTAATTACATATCCGCAACACTACGTAACGCCCAAAACTATAAAAACGGTTAGTAAAAGGTCTGTTCATACGACAATTTGATTGAACCCGAAGAAATTGAATGACATAAGAGATATTATAGCATATTTCACATATTCGACCCCGATTCAATAATGTCATCGTCAGTGAGACGTTTGTTTGGGTCCGGACAAATGGACTATTTCCGGAAACGTTGGTGATGATTTATCTTCTACATTTATTATGTTCTTTTGATCTTTGTTGCTATGAAGTTGTGGATCATCTATACTCCAGCGAAGTTCGATGTAATATGTTTGTATAGAAACCATACCGTAGTTTCAGATATAATTGTCAGCAATATTTATTGAAGGAAAGGTCAACACGGAATATGATTTGCATATACAAGGCAACAAAGTGATTTTAAGGTATATTATGCATGGCTAGTTGGTTTACAAATATTTAACACTGAATTTGACTGGTGCACACATTTCAGATCTATAAATATTGCCGTGGTGAGTATGATATAACCATCAGCCAGGTGATTTCCTCCAGGTAAATTAAGTCTACCGGGTGCTTTATAGAAAGCTGTGCTTAGTTCACCCAAGTCTACCCTGCGTAGCACTTAATGCACCCAGGTGATTTACTCCAGGTAAATTAAGTCTACCGGGCCATTTTTATAGCTTCTTACTCCGAAAAAAAAGAAACATTTTCAATGTCAGCCAAATTGTGGAGAGTTCTTAAAATATAGCTCGATATCTCGAATATACACAAGAAGAGAATCAAAAGTTTTGAAAACCCCCTGACAGATTTTCATGAAACATAGCTTAGAACACTCGGGATAAATTTATGTATGACACAAAAAAACTAAAGAAAATCGGTTCATCCGTTTGGGAGCTACGATACCACAGACAGATACGCAGATACACAGACAGACACGTTAAACTTTTAACACCCCTCTCTTTTTGCGTCAGAGGTTAAAAACCATTTCTTTATCCGAGGCCCGTATATTGATTATCTATACCCAGCCTCGCACATATTTCTATGGCAACTAAATAGTCAGTTCGACCCTGACCCAAACCGGGGACAAACAGTGATTATGTCCCACATTAGCGGGAACTCAAATATTTGCAGTAAGCATCTGTTTCAGCCCATCCCATAGGGCGAACAATACAACGCGCTCACATCTTACTTAGGGTGCGTTTTTGGTGAAAAGCGGGAACGGTCCGGACTTTTGCCAGCAATAAGGATGTAGTTTATCTGGGCCGCAGCGCTATCGCATTCAAACATGGCCTAAACGATTACAGGAGTGAAGAAATAAAGAGTGAATGGATGAGAATATTTTTTATTCACCATAAAACTACTATTAACAATTTTGACTAAGTATCGTTAATCAATACTACCTAACAAAAAATATATTTTTGTGCGTAGTGCGAGTGCACCTGTGTTTGCGAAAACTTGTGCACACATAATATTATGCCCCGCGCTGGTAGGACGTTGATAGGACGGGCTGCTATGGCCGAAATTCGGCATCTATATTATATAACTTGTTTATGCTCGCGGCTTCCCACGCGTCGTTTATGTATATGGAAACGTATAAAGGTTATTTCTATTCTATGGGAACTGATTTATAGGATGAAAAGTAGCTTATGTTTTATTCCAGGCCTTTAAGAAACATACATCAACATAATAATTATCATCACTTTTGACACTGTGTTTTTTTGATAAATTACGTCATTTTTGACATTTGGTGCCATTTACGACATTGGATGTCACTTTTGACTTTGGTGTCTTTTTTGACATATGGTGTCATTTTTTATAAGGTCTGTCATTGCTGTCAAAGTACAAAATAAAAACTGAGTTTACTCTTGAGTACTGTAGTTTTTATTGTTCTCTTTGGATTCCTTCTCTCAAGGGGGAAAACTGGAATTCATTTTTTTGGAGTCCATTTTTCCCCCTTGAGAAATATTTTTCAAGGGGGAAAACTGGAACGCGAAAAATCATCGAGGGGGAAAACTGGAATTGGAAAAAAATAATTCCAGTTTTCCCCCTTGAAAAACTTTTCTCAAGGGGGAAAACTGGACTCCAAAAAACTTTCTTTGAAGTCTGCTAAAAATATGTACGTAAATATCTAGATGCAAAAATAAATAAATAAATAACGCTGGACAATCCACACAGCATCATCTAGCCCCATACTAAGCAGAGCTTGCGTTATGGGTACTAGATGACTGATAAATAAAAAAAATAATAAATAAATAATGCTGGACAATTCACACATTATCTAGCCCCAAGGTAAGCGGAGCTTGTGATAAGGGTACTAGATATACATAATAATATACGAGTACATAGATAGATATTTTTTATTATATATAGAAAACGACCAGAACACCCTGAACAAATATCTGCAGATCGTACAAATATTTGTCCCGAGGCGGGAATCGAACCCGCAACCTCCAGCGTCGCAGACGGACCTTTGCCCGCCGCGCCACAGCGATCGCCAAAATGATCATAACTCGTAATTAGTGACGTCAGACATAAATATCAGCAGCACAAGTCGGTTTTAATCAAACATTTAGTCCTAATTGTGTTATTCCATGATTTATCTTCTGGATTTCCTCCAGAACATTGAAAAGTTAATCAGTTAAAAGCCTTTTTTACTTCCCCTAAGAAACGAGTTAAATTATGGAGAAATTGAGTTTTTATTTCTTAATTAAGGTTCTGTAGCTTTGACTTCTCAACTAAGTGATTGTTTTCCGTGGAAACTTTATTTGTTTTGGAATGTTTCTGGCTATTTTATGTTACAAAAAAGGTAATTCATTATTTTTAATCTTTGTTGACTATACAAGTAATCTCCGTCAATTTCAAGCATAACTGCAAAACAAACCAAAAAAACCTACCTCTAAGGGATGTAAAACTATGGAAATGTCACTACAATACCTTTCACTCTACGTTTCACTCACAATAATTTTTTATTGACCTCTTGTCCTCCAAATTCGGGCTTCGATGCGACGTTTTGTAGTACTACAATGTTTCTCCGCATACTAAGGTCATCTAATAAAAATAGTATAGCAAATAAGTATAGGTTGCCCTTTGGTGCCGGCCTGCCATGTGGCCTGCCAGCTTATAATTCGTACCACCCACTGTTCCCGCGGGTGTCGTGAGAAGGAATCCTGGAAGGATATCCGGGGGGCGGGCAGCAGCTCCTCCTGCAGAACAGTTCTACCACCCAATTGCGATCCCCAACCTGCATACCCAGCGTGAGGATTATGGGCATTACCCCCATGAGATAAAAACCAATAAGGCGCTTATCAGGGGGAAGCCTTTATCCAACAGTAGACAGTAGACCAGGTTGGGGAAGTAAAAGATCTGGCCATGTGTTTAAGAAATAAAAACTTAATTAAACTTTACCTGCGATCCATCCCAGCACTAGCAATCCAAACACGTGAACCACACGAAAATTGACAGTCCCCATTCTGCCCTTTATCCCTAATCACAACCTATTTCATTCATCTCACAACACTTCACCAGTCAAGAGTTTCTCACTGTTCACTTCACCAACCGATTAAAGTTTTGCAAATGTTTTTCACTAAAGCGTTCTTTTGCATTCATAATGCCATCATCCCGTCCTTTTCGACACCTGAAACAAATGAAAGAGATTTAATTTTGGCACAAAATGAGGTTATCCAAGCAGAAGGTACAAAACAGCTACAAATGCCTCTCCTTTTTGCTTTTTCGCTGTTTGGCAGCTAAAACTGTTGTAGGCTATAGTTATATTCGTCTACTGCTGGACATACTTTCCCATAATGAGCGCCGTAGCGTAGTCTTATTCCATAGGTTAATCTGTATATTATCTCAAGGTATTTTTATTTTAAGGTTTGTTATGAACCGTTTTTTTTAATCTTGACGCATTGTTATTTTATACTCAAGAGACCTACGATTGACCACAATTGTCCTCGTCTGTATGGATTATTATTTTGCGGGAATTTTAGCCCCCATTGCCCTGTAGAAAGGACGTTTTCCTCAATCGGGGTTTAATTTTCTAGGCACAAAGCAGCATTTCCCGAAAATATATCTACTGGTTGTAGCCCTATTATCGTTCTTATAATTATTAAGGGGTTAAATAAGGGCGATCCCTTGACCCTTCTAAGTAAATTTTATTAAAACATTGTTTGAGTCAAACTTTGTTTGGCCCAATAAATGTTTTAATGAATGATTTTAAAACCATAAGTTATTTCATCTTAAACATTAGGAACAAGTCCAATTAGATACAATATTTATGGGTACACGTCAAAGTAAATTAAAGGGGTTTGAAGACCCTAACATTGGTCACCATTTTGTTTTATTTTCAAAATCACCGCGCACAATGAAAGTTATAATTTGAATAGAAGACACTAAACAAGTAAAAAAAATCCTCTAAAATATTGTCAAAAATTTTCAAACCGCCTTTGATCACTGAAATAAGAATTAAATAATGTTCACCGAATTCATTAAATGATCACATAAAAGGTAAGTAAACTAAATGAAATAATGAAATCAATTAGACAACAATTACTTATTTTCACGGCTAAATTATGATAAGCACCTTCTTCGAATGATAAAGGATTCAATGTGTGAACAAATTCCGCCCTTCTATTTAATTTTTAACCCTTGTTCTCACATCCTAATTAGTACGAGGTTTTATTCCATTTAATTCGTAGCTGAATTCGCATGACTTCTTTCAGAATTAATGAATAACTCTTTGGATGTTTGTAAGGGATATGGTGTTTTTAACCAGAATGACGAAAGGATATTCAGCGTTATTGATAATTCACTGACATTAAAAACTGCAGGTTCTGTCTATCATCACGAACACGTTTGTGATTTAGTTCAAAGAAAACCCCCTTTAAAGAACGATTTTTTATTGAACCTACCATTCTGTGGGCAACTGGGCCCACAGAAAAATCGTCCCGCGGGCTCATTCGCCCCTTACGGTTTTTTTTGTGGGTGACTCATCCCACCTGTCTGGCCAACTCAGCCCACGGGTTCAGTTGACCACTCGCTATCGCTACAGGGTCTAATCAGCCCACGGGCTCAGACGACCACTCGCTATCGCTACAGGGTCTACTCAGTCCACGGGTTCCGACGACCACTCTACTACTTTATTCAAATTAAGAAGTAAAGAGTGGTCAAAAAGAAAACCAGAAGTTATAGAAGTCACCGATAAAATTACTCAATTTAACTAACGTCATTCCCTTTCCACCAATTTTAAGAACTGGGACCTGGCGTCTTCACGGAAGTAATCAGCCCTCAGTAGCATATCATGCATGTATCATGCATGTTATATTAAGGCGCTACCCCGACCCAAATCAGCGCCACCACCTATTATATTTAATTATTCTGATAAACAAAGCAATTATAAAAAAATCGATTGGCCAGTTTGTGCTTCCTATCATAAGCTCTATTTAATGTCCCTGTAAAAGTTTTATTTTGAATACTTTAAGCAGAGATGCGAAGTTGCTCTTTTTGGCCACCATGGTGGGAAAAAAGAGCAACTTCGCATCTCTTCCTACACTATACAAACTAAAACATTTATAGAGACATTAAAAAAAAGCTTATGACAGGTAGCACAAACTGGCCAATCGATTTTTTAAATTTCCTTCGTTTAAGAGAATAATTAAATAAAATAGGTGGTGGCGCTGATTTGGGTCTGGGTAGCGCCTTAAGCAAAGACCTGTAAATATAACTAAGTTTTCCTAAAATTCGTAAAATAAAAATAAAATAAAATAAGTGTTCATGGTAGTGGGCAGAATCTGCAGTTCACATAGTGTTAGTGAATTACCACTAACCGAATCAGCCCGCTATGTGGTGCCGGCTTAGAATTTGCACCACCCCAACTCCTCCCGCGGGTGTTGGTAGGCTGTTGAGGTTGAGATTGAGGAATCAGCCCGTTTGTAGAACCGTTAGGCCGCCGACTACAAAACAAATGTTGCTTTGTTGGGAATACCTAATTAATCTTCAGCGTCTTGGGGACGCTTCCGACTGGTGTTGATATGGGTCTGTTGAGCTACCTGTAGACTGTTTGCAACAGTCAGCAGTTAGCTCAATTGCTTCAATTGTAAGTAGTAGTATAATTTTCTTTGTGAATAAAGACTTATTTATTTCCTAATTAATACCTACCATTTGACGAGATGGTAAAGTGACGTTTAGCCATATTGTTGAACGTTGATCGTTCAAGGCATTGACAATTAATTGAATTGCCTAGCCATTCAAGAAACGGTCTGAATCTACGATCTGGCGGCGACATTTACATTATGCACCAAAGCCGCCGCTTGATCAGTGACATGTTGTCGGCTTCATATCTATGAGGCAACACATCAAAGCTGGTTGCCGAGCCAAGGTTGTGTCGCCGTGTTGGTAAACATTGTCGGCGGCAACATTTCCATGGCGCGTCCGTCCATGCCACCGGGCAATAGCGCACTTGCGACCTGGCAGCGCGGCTGAGGCGCGCGGCATGGCCGCAGACGTTGCGATTGGCAACGCGGCCAAAACCGCGGCTATGATCGTCAGTTGCTCATACAGCGCGCTTAAAAATGGACTTTCAGAGATCTATTTGCTGACTACTCTGAGAACATAATAAACACGACAAAAAAAAAAAAAACTTACCGAGTTCGTTTTTTTCAGTTATTGATAATTTTTCATTAAGTACCAAATATTTCTATAATCTCTTCCCACATCATCCTTTTTAAGTCACGGTTGGCAAAGTCTTCACAGGACATGTCCCACAACGCCCTCCTTGTCTCAATCTCAGTTATAAATCTTTCCGTGTCGAAAGACATCGCAATAATCACAAATCACGC
This sequence comes from Eupithecia subfuscata, assembly GCA_963564075.1. Classification (NCBI taxonomy): domain Eukaryota; kingdom Metazoa; phylum Arthropoda; class Insecta; order Lepidoptera; family Geometridae; genus Eupithecia; species Eupithecia subfuscata. Next base: position 4,386,660 of record OY751103.1, on the reverse strand, counting down.
TGTAGTTCCACAATACGTGCGGCCACGTACGTACGTACGTAAGTAAATAATAGATGAGAACTCTTTGCCTAGACAAACCTAACATAGGCTTTAAGGCATTACTAACCAACCTATGTAATGTTTTTTTTTATGAATAAATGATATATCTATCTATCTACCGCGGCTAGTGCGCGCACACTGGTTATATAACTTCAATGCAATTGATGTCATTGGCCGCAGCGACCAGCGACTGACCACGGGCCGCAAATGCGTCGTTTGGATCTCGCTGCCCGCCGCGGCTCGGTGTGGCCGCTGGCCGCGCGCGGCTAGGTGCGCGTGCTCTGTAGCGGTTTCATACTAAGGTATCTAGACTATCAAAATCAAAATCAAAAACTCTTTATTTCCATAAATAAAATAAATGTACACTTAGAAAATGTCAAAATATAAAAGTAAACACTGACACGGAAATAAAGTGATATTTTTTATTTCTGTCGCTTCGATATGTAGTAAAGAAGCGACGAAGAAACCTTTAGCCTGTTATTTGTTATTTTTCGAGTTGGAGCAAAACCCGTCCCAAGCTTTTTATCCTCTAGATAATCTGATATTTTATAGTAAGCCTTTTTGCACAGCAAGGTTTTGACAATTTGTTTGAATCTATTTATTGATATTTTTTGCAACTCACTTGGAGTTTTGTTGTAGAAGCGTATACATTGCCCTTTAAAAGATGCATTTATCTTGTGTAGCCTAGTTGTGGGCACAGCGAGTTTATTCTTATTTCTAGTATTTATATTATGCATGTCGCTATTTTTAGGGAATTGATTGATATTTCTATGAGTGTACCTACAGCAAGTTTTCATAAATGTATTGACATGGTATCTCGATATGGCCGCCGCGACCTGGCCGCTGCGGCCTAGCCGCTAGTGCGCTATTGCTCAAATTGTCGCGGATATGTCGCAAGAAGTCGGTGGGCACTGGCGCCGACATGATTCTACAAAATTATGTTGCCGGATTTGGAAACATGCACTCCTACAGACAAAGCACGTCCTTCCTACCATCACTCATATTAAAAAGCCGAAAGTATGTGAAATGTAAAATTTTTGTTACCAGGATTTCCTAAGCTACTGAACAGATCAAGATGAAATTTGGCGTACATTTTAAACATAGCCTAACTTAGATAATAGGCTACTTATTAAACCGAAAATACGCGTGCGAAGCCGCGGGCAGTAATCTATACACGTAAAACGTCTTGTCAATGCAAGTTTGAGCTATCTAACCACAGAAATAAAGTTCAACATCTCAGCCGACTACTTAAGGTAACTGTCAATCGAATAAAATACGGTTTCGGCAGTAAACGGACAGATATTGAGTTCGCACAATGGCAATAAAAACCTTCCGAACCGGATCTAGTACCGAAAAGTTAATTAAACGGGTTGTTTTTTATGGCCAGCTCAAGTTCTTAAATAAGGTAAATGAATATTTTTACATTTATATTATACTAGCTTACCCGATCGCAGTTTGATTCGCGTGGACAGTAAAAAGGCTTCCCGAAATAAGCTAAATGTAAAACTATTAAAACATTAAAGTCATTAACAACGGGATATTTACCATTTATTTAACAACTCACTCGCAGTGCCGTCAGTTATTCCGTGATCATGGCGCATGAAACTGTGCCGAAATATTGGAAAGCTCAAAACTCAAATCATGGTAAATATCCCGTTGTTAATGACTTTAGTGTTAATAACCATGATGGATTTAAAAGTTTTATCTATTAAAACATATTTTGATTTTTTTTTAATATATGTAGAGTTGAGCTACCTGTACATTGTATGCAACGGTCTGCAGTTAGCTCAATTGTTTCAATTGTAAATACTAGTTCTAATTTATTTCTATTATTTAATTGTAATTTTCTTAGTTAATAAAGATATGTAGATATATAGATAATATTATAAAAGCAAACATATTATTTTTACTTGATTTGCGCTAGGCCACCGCGGCACGTTCTTGTATGCAATTCGATCGGTTCAAAAATTATTAACAAACGCGTTATAAAAAAAAACTCTTTTAAAACTCATTATTTATCGTTTATTCATTTAGACTTTCGCAGTTTGTTATTTATCGGGTATTTACCTTTTGCTTTTATTTCCCCTACGATTCCATGGCGTTGCAGCGATCAGTCACCACGTGACCACGATCGCTGCGAAACGTAGGGTATAATATAAGTTTAAATATTTAAAAAACTTTTTCAAAACTAGCTCTTAATGCATTCTCAATCGGTTAAAGATCTGCTTTAAAATTGAGTTGCAACCCATATAAACATAGTTACATATATTGCAAGTTAAATAAAAGCTTGTCAAATAGAAGGTACGTGATAAACAAATAAATGATCCTATCCATCCACGATTGTCTGGTAGAGATCGCTCTTGAGCGATATCTTGTCACTTAGTTTTTAAGCTGTTTTGTAGTATTGTTTCTATCTGTAAGTGTGCAATAAAGAATTTTCTATCTATCTATCTAAACACCCGATCAATAAACTTTAAGACGCGTCTCCAATGACCAATATGAGTACATTAATACCAGTCTCCTAGCCTCATAACTAACTTTAGGTATTCGATGAACGAGAACTCCATTTTCTTAAGATTGCACGTCCAATAACTGTCACTAGGTCAACATTTCCTATTCAAGCATTCACAAGTTCTATAAAAATAGAGTAAAAATCTCAAACGTAGAAAAACAAGTGGAGTTCCCACTACGAGATAGAGCAGTGACGCGCTGGTTCATTATAACTTCAAGGCATCCTTTTGAATCTTTTCAAAGAAACCAGAGGGTGACATTTTATTTAATTTCACCCGGTAATTAGTGCTGGTTTCAACTTTGAGGTAATTGCAAACACGAGGAACACGAGGCTACCTTCGGGTTAATTTTATCTCTAAGAGGTCAAACATTGCGTTTTCCGCTCGAAAGCTCCTCAAACGACAGCCAGAATCGCTGAATCGTCTAAGGAATATCCAAGTTAATCCGTTTATTAAAACTTCTAAGCTCCAAGATCCGAACATTTCTGTCTTTCAAAGCATTTAATCTGTCCTATAAAGTTGAGATCGCTGATAAAAAACATTATCGGGATCATATTTCAAATGGAAGGACTGAGGGCCGGTAATGGACTCCGCGTTGTCAATATCGTTCTTCTCTTACGTAATATTCATCTGAAATTGATTGTTTATCAGGATATTTCAACGGGCGATGGTTTTTAAAGGAAAAATGATCACAGAATTCAATAATTGAAATAAATACCTACTTGCTATCCATACCGCAATGCTTGAAAACGAAAGTTTTCAATCAGTACGTCCTACCCGTCATGACCTACGGAGCTGAGACGTGGACACTCACGGTAGGGCTGGTCCACCAGTTGAAAGTCGCTCAGCGAGCTATGGAAAGAGCTATGCTCGGAGTCTCTTTGAAGGATAGAATTCGTAACGAATACATCCGACAGAGAACCAAAGTTATCGACATAGCTCAAAGAATTAGCAAGCTGAAGTGGCAGTGGGCCGGCCATATCTCACGAAGAACCGACAACCGCTGGGGTAAACGAGTTCTTGAGTGGAGACCACGACTCGGCAAACGTAGTGTAGGACGCCCTCCGGCCAGGTGGGATGACGATCTGCGAAAGACTGCAGGCAGATGCTGGATGCGGCAAGCTGAAGACAGGGCGCTATGGCGCTCATTAGGGGAGGCCTATGTCCAGCAGTGGACTAATATAGGCTGATGATGATGATGATGACCTACTTGCCGAAACTTTTTAATATAAAATTGTATGTACATGGTTAAGTTTTTCTACATGTTTTCCGGTACGTTTGAAATTTTGCCATAATTCTGTTTTTAAAAGAGTTTAAACCAATGAAATGCGAGTAATACTACTAATAATACCTCAAAGAAACAATAGTGCCTTTGAGTATTGTAATACATTTCTATCTTTCCATCCATTTGAATGTGAATATTGCATCCCTAATGGAAATCAGAACAGTGCCGCGAACAAAAGGCATTGAAACTATGAAACTCCTCCTTTCCCCTTTTATTCTTAAATACGCTGCCGATCAATGTACTCAGACCATTCACTTAAAACAATACCCCAGGTATGTACACTTCATTGCAAAAGAACAACAGCAGAAAAACATAATAGTACTCCCAGTCGACAACGCGGACAATCGAGCGTTATCGCTGCGAATTTCGCACAAAATTTTCACCTCAATTCGCTATTTTCATACCGATGTGTATAATTTTGGCTACACTTGCGAGCGCTCGGGGCGGCGCGCGATTGTCACTGACACTATCTACCTGAGTTCAGTTAAAATGCACCCAGTTGCACCTATTCTTATTTTTATTTCAGATTTTATATCGGGTTTTCCATGCGTAAGCTTTTCAGGTTCTTATGTAGAGGCACTTTATGTTGTGCTCCATTCATATTTGCATTTTAATACAATCTTTTTAAAAATTAGTCAGTTTTTCTTTTTTGCTATCATTTTGACATCGTTTTAGAAAAATAGATCTAAGGGAACCTGTTCGAAAAATCGAAGAAAGGGCTCTAGTAAGGCATAGGTATAAAAAGAAGTCAGAGTAAAGTCCGGCGTGATGCCTTGGAAGGCATTCCTGATTCACAACAAAAAAAGCAGAATTTTGAACCAATCAATCAACATTTTCAGAAGTTGGGATTTCAGCAGTGGGGCTCGTTTCACTTAAGCGACAAACCGGACATGTAAATATTCGATATTCGAACCTAAACTGCTTTCTTATCTTCCATCCTACTTCCCACTCATCGGTACCCTTGTTCCATACTCAGGCAAATTTGCCCATTCATGAATTTACGACATAGAAACAAATCAAAATACGGCCGAAACAATGGGCTGTAAATCTTCCCGGCAATTTCAGATGCGATCTGCTATCAGGTGTATCGACTTGAAGCGTTATTTACAAGGTTATTTGTTTGAAATGTCAGGCTAATAAAATAAGACATATCTCTGTTGGTAACTCTAGATCTCTGTGTTGATGTGGAACGGAAAGTGCCAAAATAAGATTTTTGACTTGGAAGATTTTTGCCGGGACATAACATATTAATTTCACTTTCAATTCTTTAACTTTAAGTTAAGTACCTACCTATTTTTTAATATAAATTTCTTTAGTTTTAAGTTTTGTATCTTCATGCGCACGCACTCTATCAGAAATATGTTATGTGCACCAAAAATGGTCATATGTATTAGAATAATCTATATATATAAAAATGAAACCCGTTTTCCATGGTCACGGCATCACGCGTGAACGGCTGGACCGATTTCGCTAATTATTTCTTTGTTGTGTTTGTTATTGTCAGGAGAAGGTTCTTATGAAAGAAAAAATTAAGAAAGTTGGAAACATAAATTTCCACGGGGGCGAAGCCGCGGGGCGCAGCTAGTTTTTAATATAAATATAGCTCTTATATTATTAAATCCTACAAAGAAATCGAAGTTTTTTCAATCATGGGCTAATAGAAAATGTTTTATTGTATATAGAAAACTACTTTTCTGGTAGTTTAATTCTTAGCAAAAAATATTAAAAACCGTTAAAATATTTGCAAAGTAGGCATTTAATTTAAAGTTGACCTTTGTTTGCTTTGTTCTGAAGTTTTTAGATTTAAATGGAAAAGGTTTAAAGAAGGACAATCATGAAATGATTATGTTGACGATCTCTGTGGCACAGCGGGCGAAGGTCTACCTGCGACGCTCCTGCGTCCCAAGTTCGATTTCCGCCTCGGGACAAATGTTTGTACGATCTGCAGATATTTGTTCAGGGTGTTCTGGATGTTTTCTATGTATAATAAAAAAATATCTATGTAGTGTATTGTATTAAGTATATCTGTTATCTAGTACCCATAACACAAGCTCTGCTTAGCTTGGGGCTAGATAATGCTTTATGAATTGTCCAGCATTATTTATTTATTATGTAGGACCCCAGTATAAACAAATATCATTAGGTACAAATTGAATCTGTCGCTAACTTTAAGGAAGCACATTTAGCGGAAATAATGAAAAAACCGCAGTGGCTGTCGTTCCCCTGTAAAGCTATTAGCATCGTGGTAAAACTTCACCGTGCGAGAAATAACTAAATAATTTAGTTTAGCACAAATAATTGATTCTCTGTCAGATTTGTTAGCAGTTCGTCCAAAACGCGATTCGTCGAATTACAATTTAAACGCGTTTCGTCCTAAACGCGTTTCGTCCAACACGCGTTTCAAACAACAAGCGTTTTGTCCAAAACGCGTTTCGTCCAATAAGCGGATCGTCAACAATGCATACGCAGTTCGTCCAATTATAACTAAGTACTTTACTTCAGAATTATCCAAAATAGTTGTCATTTCATATTTATTGTTTCATACTCGACAATACAATACGTTAACCGGCCGGCCAGATGACTCAAAAATAAACTTTTTTAAGTAAGTAGGTCACCAATTATTAATTTTTGTGTCCTATTAGAGGGAAAAAAATAATAACATATTTTTTAGGACTTAAAAAACCGCAAAACTTTATTTTAAAAGTCAACCTTTCGTAAACAGGCGAAAAAGCTGTCAGCCATATTTATCTGTGCTGTGACGTCATACGGGTAGATAACCACAGACATAATTCTAGCTGCGCCTAGAAAACAAACAATTGACTTAAGCAAACGTCCATCATCATTGTAAAAATATAGACGCGGAATACATAGCGAATTTCACTCGGTCGAGTCGGACTCACGCACTAAGGGTTCCGTATAAATAAAATAAATAAAATTCGGTTATTTCAGGCACATAATACTAAATTAGGGACCCCTATCACACATAAAAATTTAAATAAAACAGAAAAAATTGTAATACACAATGTATGTACCTAATTTGCCCAGCGCATAATGCTACCGGGCGTCACTTCTTGTTGCCGCCCAAGTGGACGTATATCCAATACTGGAAGGACTTATTATACACCGTGTCAAAAATAGCCCTCAGTATTCTATTACCAGAGCTATTCAACCTCCTCCAAAACGACGCCACTCGAGATCTAATGATGGCAAAGAAGTCCGGAACTCCTGCCTTGGAGAACATGCTCGACGCACTGCAGTACCTCGGTAATCTCATAAAAGTCCGGTAAGCGTCATTGTACTGAACTCTTATGGTATTCAAAGCCTTTCTGGTATAGTTAGTCTACAGTTGACACGTGTATAAACCCAAACAATATGCACGAAATAATTGTAAGACCTTGTATCTTGCAAAATATCATATTTCTAGGTCAACAGGAAGTAAGTGCCCTGTAGATTTTGGTCTATGGCGAGATTCAAAACTATTTTTTTTTGCGAATAAACTAAAATTTTACGGTTGTCGGATTTTTCCCTTTAATTGTGATAAAAGACCTTGCTTCTTGCCAAATTTTATAATGCCTGATAGCCAAATACAACAATCACGCGCAATCAGAATTGTATAAAACCTTTTTGAATATTATAATAACATATCTAACAATTGATCTCAGACACAAGAATGAACAAGATCAATAAAATTGTTCTTGTTCAGTCATAGTTAGAGGACTCATATCACATCCTTTGTACATAGTACGTATAAAGGATGTGATATGAGTCCTCTATAAAATATCAGCGAAAAGTGCAGAAGATAGTTATAAAGCCACAAGGCCACTTAGACCGGCGCCGGGCGGGCTTGCAGAAAACGCTGTAACATGAAAAATGAGTGTAGGTAATAAGAAGTTGATAGAATGGTCTGAGTTAAGAGTTGAGCGTACCGATGTTCTTTTATTGTAGAAGACGTTTTCAGTTCATCAAAACGTTTAATAAAGACTAGCTGCGCCCCGCGGCTTCACCTTCGTGGAAATTTATGTTTCCAACTTTCTTAATTTTTTCTTTCATAAGAGCCTTCTCCTAACAAATAAAGAATTCGCGAAATCGGTCCAGCCGTTCACGCGTGATGCCGTGACCAAGGAAAACGGATTTTATTTTTATATAAATAGATAGACTAGCTGCATTCTTACTACCCGTTGTCCTATTACCCATTTTCCCGTAGGAATGAAGCATTTTCTCACGGTAAAAAGTGGCCTATGTTCATCGGGAATAATGTGTTCTTTTAATGGTAAAATAATTTTTCAAATCAGTCCAGTAGTTTCGGAGCCTACAAATTCAATACAAACAAACAATCAAATATTTCCTCTTTATAATATTATATTATATAATATTATATTATAGTACTTAATAGAAGAGTAAGCGAGAATAGATAGATTGGTAGCTAATATCTTTATTTTACCATCAATACTTCACACTAATATTATAAATGCGAATGTTTGTATGGATGGATGGATGGATGTTTGTTACCTCTTCACGCCAAAACTACTGATTGGATCAGGCTAAAATTTTGCATACAGGTAAGTCTAACCCTGGAATTAAACATAGGCGGCTTTTTATCCCATAAATCAGTTCCCATGGGATAGAAATAACCTCAAAACGTTTCCATAGAACATCGGCGGCCCTATCGCTAAAAACGATCTCTTCCAAGCAACCTTTGGATGGACAGGATCGGTAAATGTAGAACTTGACGGTGGCGTTAATGAGACTAAGTACAAAAATAAAATATTTCGGCTAGAACAACACAGAGAGAATGTAATTGTAATTACATACGATCAGAAACTATACTAACTAAAATAAAGAATAAACTTACTAAAAAAAACATACAAAATATTTTGGGGAGATGTTCGAGCATCGGTGCTCTTGCAAGTCGCACCGCTTTCGTTGGGCAGTCATTTAATATAAGATTAATTTATTCATAGCCCAACATAAACTAATAAGGGAAAAACAAAAAAAACGTGATAATTAAAAACATAAACCTTTGGATTTAAGTTTAAAACATATTGTAAGCAGCGTGTTTCACAGTCCCAAGGGTAAAAATAATTGGTCTTTCCATATCTATGTGCGCGGCTAATCAGGTCTAGCCTTATCTTGTTGTAGTTATTTACCGAGGTCGATAACGACGTTGCGTTACCCAATGTTTTTCTCTTAACATTTTTACATTATTTCCTTCTCGCACGATTACCAAACTACTGACTATTAATCCATCTGCTAGTTAAGTAGGTACAAAGTAGCAATCGTTGAAACTCTAATAAATTAGCGGCGGTGTTTGCGAACTGCACGGCTATAAATCCTAATTAGCTGCCGTTGGTGACAATTACGGGAATTTGTCGCCTCTCGACTATTGGGACGGTTACACATTGCCAGAGGGTTAGAGATTTTCAACTATTCATTGAAATAAAACCATCGGTCAAGTATGCGGCCTCCCCCGTAGATATAGGTTCTACCTTACAAGAATGACACTCAAAAGTGTCCACGTTTTGTTTTGACGCAGACAGTTTGCGCAGAGCCTGTCAAGTTTTTTGCATGCGTAACAAGAGATTAGTAGAGTCGAATTTATTTTATTTTATTTAATCATTATAAAATCAACAGAATTCAGGTAAAGATAACGAATCATTTATTGATACAACTATAAATTAGCGACGCAACAGTCAACAAACAAAAGGGTCATTTCGGATATACAATAATATAAATAAGTTAACAAAAGCTAGTGAAATTAAAAAAAAATATCACTTACAACTTACCACAAATAAATAAATAAAAAATTAGAAACAATAGCCGCTCCATTCATCAACTTAGAACAAAATAAATATTTTTACATAGGCAAACCCAAAAACAATATTTAATGCTGATTTCTCAAGTATATAAGGCTCATGGGCTCATAACACAATACACAATAAAAATTACATTTAAACTTACTGAAAATAAGAAATTCTATCCTTTTTCTGTTGCTTGGTCGGTCGATTATTGCAATTTTTATACGAGCACTTGACATGCTTTCGGTCCGAGAGCTAAAATGACACTAGTTGAAAAGGTATCCCAAAATGCCAAATGGGATACTGACGTTTTCAGGGCGCGCATTGTGCATCTAAGGGGGGCCGGCCGGAAGTTTTTGATCGATGAATAAAACTAATCTATTCTATATGACGGCGCATCGACAAGCTAAGTCAGCTAAGCGCCATCTATGCAGAAAAAGGGTGAACTATGGTAGCCTCACAAATAGACGTGGCAAATTCAGTCTCACGTAAAGTCGGGGGACATGGTAGCGGCGGCGGCCATGTGAAAGAAGAAGATGGACGCAGGCCGTACCAGCCAAACTCGACGGAACATGTTTTTTTCGAATTGTTAATTTATTTTAATGTTGTATCTTTGTGTTTTTCCTTCTATAACAATAAATTACTAACGTTTATTTGTGTGAAGTGATTGTTGACGATATTTATCTGTGAACAGAAACTTGCTTTGACATCTTTCCATTTTCATTTTCAATGTGCTATTTGCCTACGAAACTTTACGCGTGTTTGTGTTATGCCTACGTAATGATAAACTAAGTGGATTAGTAATAAACCATGATCGTTATCGCAACCGATTGATATTATCGGAAAATATCGAATTCAACATTTCAAAATGTCGAATTCGAAGGCAAAAAATTGGTTGTCTGTAAAGTCGGTTTACTGACGATAGTTGAACGTGACAACGTCTTAAGAAAATACTGATGGAATGGTAGCATTTGATACTCGATCAAAATATGTAAATGTACTATAGTATAGCAGCTGTCCACGCAGACGCATCGCTCACTCAAGTAGGAGAGAGACGGATGTCGAGCGCTCTCGCTTGCACTTCAAGCCTTACATGGAACGCCTCAGAGCGAGGTAATGCCGCATGACGTCATGTTTTTTCGTGCGTGCAGCCGGCTCTATCGAATTATAAGACGTTGTCACGTCAAAAGTAAGAGATCAACTAACTCGGCTATAGGCCCTCCCGAGCCTTCATATATACTATAGGAAAGATTTGATTGATTGTTTGTTTGTTTTGAATAGGCTCCGAAACTACTGGACCGATTTGAAAAATTCTTTTACCATTAGAAGCCCACATTATTCCTGATGAACATAGGCTACTTTTTACCGCGGGAAAATGTTTCATTCCAACAGGAAAACGGGTAATAGGACAACGGGTAGTAAGAATGCAGTTGGTCACTACTAATTGTAACTAGGAACAATAAAAAAATCCTTTAACTGCAATATCTAGAAAATTGCAGGCAGAGGCGAATACATCTCAAATATATCCCAGGCTGTTGTTATAGGCTTCAGATATCCAGAGGCTTAGCCAGAGATGAAATTAAGTGGAACCGTATTGCGTATTAAGGCGAGGATTCCCGGATTTCGGGATTTTTAACTGTCCGTACCTCAATAACTATAAGGCCTATAGTTTTGAAATTCATACATATTATAGTTGAGGATATTTTCTAGTGCATCACTAGACAAAAACACGATTGGTGATATTTGACCCGATAGAAAAAAAATACAAAGTTACCTCTAAATGAAACTTTGAATGATCAGTGTGAATAGGAAAATGAATAAAATGACACAAAATGTATAACAAAACATTGCAAACGTTATTACGCAGTGCATCACTAGAAAACATTTTTATATGCCGTACAAATATTTTTCAAAACACCTAAATACCTACAAAATCGTGCTTGGCTGCCTGCGCACCGTCTTGCTCACTTACTCGTAATCATCGCATCTCGGGAATCCTCGCCTTAAGTCTTAGTATTATCACTATCAACCCTACAGGGGCATTTTTGGAAGATAGCGGGAGCGAGATTGGAAATAGATTTTTGCAAAAGACATTATTCCATAACGCAAAATATTTCCTTAGAAACCTGTTAGAAAATTCGCATCCGTTGTTTAGAGACGCACTTGAGGGGTTGAGCTATCATCACTTCTATTGCCAGACGATCCGAAAGGCCCTATTCTGCTAAACTAAACGTTACTATGACCATAGATCAACGCTTGAAAAGCCATGAACATTGATCAACTGCAGGAACGCATTTTGCACATAATCTGGCACGCATATTCTATTTTCTAAAATATGTATATTTCAAAAAAATTGTAACGATAAATAAGACTATCATGTGCAAATGAAGCAATATTCACAAACAGAAAAAAAAATTGGGCCAGCATATACTGATTTCGTTTACATTTTTCCGTTCTGTTCATCGTCTGAAGGCTCTTGTACACACTTTTTGTTTCGCCGTTTAAATCTACGTGTAATTCGCCGGCGTCGTCAACAAGCTTCCATAGTGACACATAGGTACAACACTGTCGACTGTGTCTTCTCTTCACACGGCGAATTAACCCTAGATTTTCACGAAGAAAAACGTGTGTGAACAAAGGCCCTTATTTGTATTTATATGTCGTGGTTTAAACGGTAAACATAAAACATAAAATATATTTAGGTAGAGTTAACGTAATAATATGATACATTATTATTATGGCCTATTAAAACCGATGGAAAAAAGTTATTGCAGAGGGCTTGGATTTTACCGATGGATCTCACACTAGGCCGAGCCTATATCGTGAGGTCTAGGCTGATGATTCTTACAAACACGATAAGGTACTTTGTCTTAATGTGAACATACAACACTTAGTTATTATCTTATCTAAGGGTTAAGTACACAAGGTACTTGAAAATATAAATCTGCATAGGAACAGAAAACCTTTGTGGTATATGTCGAGCAATGCTGTGAAATTCCTATAAAAGTAAATCATTACTTCCTCTCGCACTTAGCCCGCAATGCCCCTTGTAAAATGTGTTGGAGAAACACCTTCATGCTCTACACCTTATCCTTTATGGGTATAGAGGTTGACCTTTGATATCTGTCTAGATCTATTAAGTGACATGTTGTTTATCTTAGTTACAGTTTATTCAACTGTCTGAGTGTCGTTGTATCCTACTATTTTCTAAGTTCATTTAATACACGTTATATCCAAATTCCACTGTGCCTATCACTCTGCCAAGCTACCCCAACAAAATGCTTGTCACATTTCTCAAGTTTTCCTTCGATCTCAGCGATTTATGTAAAAAGTTCCATTGTTACAAACTTTCAATAGAGATTTAGATGTGTCAATTTGTTTTTATCTGATTGGGGGTTATTTTAGTTGGCTGCGACATTTTACCGATATTTAAGGAATGTTCAGGTCGTTCGTAACGTAAGTTTTAATTGGTTAAGTTTAGAAGAGATTAGCAGGTACTACGTGTGCTAAAAATGTCTGAACAAAAAGTTTTCGGGATTCTTCGCCTTCTCACCTTTATCATTAAACTTTCGTTGTCTTGCGAAGTTGCGATAGTAGGTACTGCGAAAAAATTGAATCGTGTTATTTTCAATAATACAAGTAGGTAACGTCGACACACTTGCGCCTTCCCATCTTCCGAGGTCATCCGTGAGGGCGGGTGCGGCGGCAGATTTGGCCGAAGATGTCAAGAGGCGCAAATATGCTGGTCTCGACAGAGCTTACACATTTGCGCCTTCCCATCTTTCGAGGACATCCGTGAGGGCGGGTGCGGCGGCAGATTTGGCCGAAGATCTCAAGAGGCGAAAATATGCAGGTCTCGACAGAGTCTACACATTTGCTCCCCATGGAGTCGAGACCCTAGGTCCGTATGATATCGAGGCTCTTCGGGTTTTTAAAAAATTATCTGAGCGTCTGGTCGAAGTGACGCGTGACCCGAGAGCTGGTGAGTATCTGGCACAGCGCATCAGCATTGCCATACCGCGTGGCAATGCAGCCAGCGTCTTGGGGACGCTTCCGACTGGTATTGATATGGATTAGTTGAGCAACCTGTAAATTGTTTCAATTGTAAATACGAGTATAACTTTCTTTGTGAATAAAGTTGTTCTAATTTAAAAACAAGACCCGTCAAGTGCGAGTGTTACTCGCGCGCCGAGGGTTTCGAACGTTTGTGAACAAGTAGGTATGTACTAAAGGTACCGGTTAGAGACTCCGAAATTTATTGAAGACCTAAAACTAGTAGGTACTAGTTTTAGGTCTTCAATAAATTCAGTAAATTTGGTACCTACCAACCTACATTTCAGATGGATCTCTCTGCATGCTTCGGTGATAGGGTGTAGCGGTAAATTATTCGACTTTTTCAAAATATTTACTACTTTTCAAATTATTAACTTCGGAGATTGGAGGGGGGGGGGGGGTAAAATTTCGACTATTTTCAAAATATTTCAAAAAGTATGAAACCTACAGAGATTTCAAACTGTTTTGAAATGTACAAACCAATACCTTTCATATGATACCCCATTTGACTCTGTAGGTCTCTTTTAAAATTTTGACATCTCAATTTGTATGGAAAATGTTCATTTTCATTTTTCATTCATTTTCATTTTTTTTTCTTAAAATCTGAACAGGCGCACGAAATGTATTATTATTTTAAATTTCAAGTTGATAGCTGCAGTAGTTGCTGAGTTATTAAGGAGCGAAAAAAGGACAGACAAAGCGGTTTCGAAACCCTAAAAAGTAGGTAACATATTGTTCAAACTTTATTTGCATTTTGGATGGATCGCGTATAATGTTTTAGTGTTCAAATAACAATGATAGGCCGATAGCTCATCGGATTACACCCACAGTAAAAAAAGTCTTTGTAGTTAATATTTAAACAAAATCCCAACACCTAAAAGCAGCAAAGGTCGACAGCTTTCAGCCAATCGCTCTGAAAATTCAGTCGATACGTTTTTACAGTCCATTACCCTTTTTCATCTGAGCCGAGTTAAGCTGATTACTGATGCACCGGCGATGGACATCATTCGCAGCCGGATTTCCATCGAGTTAAATGTGATGAAGATCACTGAGCTTTATTGTGGTCAATCTACTTTGTGTGTGCGTTATTGGTCAAAAATATGTAAAAATCCTTGGTATCATGTTTGATGTAAGGCATCGAACTAAATCCCTTAGTAAAATTTGAAAAGTATAGGTAGGCGCTTAAGCATCCTTCGTTCACAAACATAAGTTCATAGTTAAATAATAAATAAATAAATAATGCTGGACAATTCACACAGCATTATCTAGCCCCAAGCTAACTTGAATCATCACATCACTGATCACACTAATATTATAAATGCAAAAGTTTGGATGTGTAGGTGGATAGATGGATGGATGTTTGTTACCTTTTACGCCAAAACGACTGAACCGATCGGGCTATTTGAGTAGATGTAGCTATAAGCCTGAAATCAAACATAGGCTACTTTTTATCCCACAAAACAGTTCGCATGGGATAGAAATAACCTTTACACGTTTCCATGGAAACAATGCGTGCGAAGCCGCGGGCAAAAGCTAGTTCAATATAATTCGATATAATATTAAATCGAGATAATTTTTACAGCAACTTTTAATCTATAATACTGACAAAGCATAAATGCTTTAAAATTGAAAATCAGGCATGTGCGTTGGTCGTTTGTGAGTGTACAAAAACACGAATTTAATTAAAAAGGTAATTAGTTTGTACAAACATAAAATACTCGCATTGTTTTCTTATGTCGTGAATTGATAGGCTATTATTATAATTGATTTTATGGGATGAAAAGCCCCATAACGTTTTTTACATGTTACATAGTCCTTGCTATTTATTGTTCTTACTTCAGACATGCTTAGCAACGTTTGATAGAAATCCATCGCAAATTCTCAACACAACAATTATTTTTAATATTCACGGTTAAAGATAAATAAAAGTAAAAAGTATTTATTCTGTGTCACAAAAATTAGAAGTTAAGACAAACCAATAAAAGTTAGTTAGGTTAGTTGTTTCTCATTTGTCTATGCCTTTAACACGATAAAGCCTAAACGCCTAACCAATCAATTTAACTTCGGTGCTCGCTTAATCTTAACTAAAGCCCCAGAATATCCCTCCCTCACTATTCCACTGGTGAATTAATCCATGAAAGTGTCACTCATCTAGAATAAGGAAAACGAAACAGGCAGCCCTGATCGTATCGGGTATTGAACGGCAAATTCGTTAAGAGTAGAAAAATTAAGGGTTGTCCCAAAGTAGTTACTGATCAGGAATGCAAAGAAAATTCTTCCTATTACCTGGACATTATTACCTGGCTTTTCATCTAGAAAAAAAGAAAGAAAATAGTTTTACTTACCTTAAATTTACTACACAACACATTAACTAAGTAACTAAGCACTAAAAAAATCGTAGATTCAATTTTGTGGGTAGTAAGAATAAGGCAAATATGGCCTACACTCAGCATTGTGCTGAGTAGACCTGGTGTGTCTACCCAGCGTTGGTTTTCAGTGTAGGCCAAAGACAGGTCACGTCACGACCATCTGTGCTGTTTGTGTGCGTTTTATACAAAATTAGGTAGGTACTCCATCTAAAATTAACATATTTTATCATCTGCTAGTACCTATTTGCGGCTTTTGGGAAGTGTCTTTTTGGCATATTGGCAAGTTTTGTTAGGTAAAAACAATGAGCTGGAATGACGGCTCACCATAGTTCACAAACACAGGATTTCGCAGGACATTTCGTCTTTCCAGAGACACTTTCCAAACCAAATTGATCCACTGATGGTTTCCCTAGGCACTTGAGTTTCCACAGGCGCTAGTTATAATTCTCAGATTGGAGTATGCACAAGGGATTTGAATGAAGGACCAAAATTCACGCCGCGAAATGACAGTACTGCTATTACAACGGAACTGCAGGCGAATGGCAATCAATGACGCGTGCGCTTTTCACGATTTAGCAACGAACAGTCGGGGGTCAGTGCAATCATGGCATAATAATATACTTCGCCAATACTCCTCCAAGGTCACGTGAGAGGCTTGACACGTAGGTACTTATTCGGTAAATGTTTTTTTAATTGAAGGACAGGCAAGAATAAACTCTCCCCTGTCACTAAATGGAGGACTTTTTCAATTAATAATAGAGTCATATGTCCCACCTTTGCAAAAAGGGTGATGGATCGAACTTTTTTTCCCATTTGTCCGCCTAGAGGGCCATAGCAGGGAGACAGATGGGAATAATTCCAATCAACCAGCCAATAAGGAAGCAGTTACAACAAGTTATTTAGTAAGTTTCTTCTATAAAATGTAAATCTCTTATTGGCCGTAAGTTAGATTATTAAGGTTAAAACTGTTTAGACATAAGGGCTGTTGATTTTGTTTTAACAATTAAAATAAAAAATAAAAATAAAAAAAGTCAAGAGACCATGAATATTCTTCCCTCAATATTGCGTATTTTTTCCAATTCACAGGTTACTCAAAATGTCTGAAAATGAAGTAAATATCGACCACTTATCAGTATCATGTTCGGAAACAAAAAAAAAACAATTTAATGTGAATAATACCATACTTCGGTACAGAATATTGACGGTTAGTCAACGTTCCGTCAATGTTCTGTACCGTATTAGAGATTTACGTATTCGGAACAGATGCAGTGTGTAACCGCTCTAACTGTAATGAGGTGCTTACCAAAAAGAAACGAATACTTACCCTATTTACCCTATAACTCAATAGATGGCGGGGATCTTTCTTGGAAGAATATGGGTTGTATTGTTGGGATGTCTTATTAAACTATCGCGGTCCATGGTCTATGCCAGGCTTACATGCTTAGTTTCATATCAAAAGCACAACCCTAGCAAAGCAGGATACTCAGTCAAAAATGAACTCTGAATCTGAATGTTAGGACTCTTTTCAGCAGTAGCTCGTAACGAGACGGTTCTTTTGCATCGTTCTGAACTGAGATAAGTTGGGATAAAGGAGTTTTAGGTCAAGGAAGGTCTTTATTGTCGTATATTAGTGAGGCTGTACTCAGGATACCGGAATTCTAGGAAAATCTCAGGAATTTACTATCTAAGAAAAGTTTTGAATAGAATCGTTCTTCGTGTTTTGAAAGTTAGAAAATGTTCGTGAACCAAAATCATAAGTACCTACCTACAAAAGTAAATAGGCAGGAACCAATTTAAAGAAATATCGCTTCCGACTGGTATTGATATGGATCAGTTGAGCTACCTGTAGATTGATTGTATCAGTCTGCAGTTAGCTCAATTGTTGCAATTGTAAATACTAGTTCTAATTTATTTCTATTATAAATTATTAATTTAAAAAAATGAGTTATGAGACACACAATAAATTAATGACGCGCTAATTGTATGCAGTCCTGATCTTAACATTTTTTCTAGTGTTCATATTCATACAATAAGAAAGCTAAAGTAAACCGACCTTGTGAGTTGTTCCTATCATACATTTCTGTGAGGACGCGGGAATTGGTTCCGACTGCGATAGGAATGCTAATAAGGATCGTCTAGTTTAGGACCGTTCTCGTCCCAACTAGAAACTTGTGGGATAACTTGAGTCTGTATTTTTGGTAGAAAAATGCTTAAAATCGGTTTATTATGACTCCAACCCGTAGATTCGTTAGACACCCGTGCTCCATGTGTTGCAGGATTTGCTTATTATAAACGAGACAAAAATAATAATTATAAACATAATCCAGTTTTAGTCATTAACTGTTCTGAATATACATTGCATTAAAAAATTGTATAAATAAATAAATAAATAACGCTGGACAATTCACACAGCATTATCTAGCCCCAAGCTAAGCAGAGCTTGTGTTATGGGTACTAGATAACTAATATACATAATACAATACACTACATAGATAGATATTTTTTTATTATACATAGAAAACATCCAGACCGCCCTGGACAAATGTCTGCAGATCATACAAACATTTGTCCCGAGGCGGGAATCGAACCCGCATCCTCCTGCGTTGCAGGCAGACCTTCGCCCGCTGCGCCACAGAGGTCGTCGTATATTTATTTATTACAAATTTTGTTTATTATAAATTTTGCATCAAATGCGAAACGGAGTCTGAGAAGACCATGGACAGACGACATTGTAACGCTTGCAAGGAGTCGATGGATGGAGGTGGCTCAGGACCACTATTCCTGGCGTTGCTTGGGGCAGCCTATGTTCAGCACTGGTCGTTTACAGCCTGATGATGATTTGAGAGTTTATTTATCTCTTAGACCACTACGCCTGTCTCAAACAAATAAACTAACACCGCCACAACATCAACAATAGAATTCTGGAAACAAAATGTGAGGGCACATGCAAAACTAAAAGTTTTTGCAGAGAATACTTTCAACAGACGACAGAGCCCCGAAGCAAAATAAAAGCAGTACCTTCATAACAGCATAACAGCTTTATAAGAGCTAATTGGCATTACTCTGTAGCCGGCAATAGAAAGCACTTAACTGGCTAGCTCCATTTTGCAAAAAAGGTTTACCTGGGTTCCACAGAATCTACATCTTGGCTAATGTTGTTGCCTTTTTACGTGCAGTGGTTCATTTTCGTACTGAATATTTTTATTGGGTACTATTTATGCAAGCAACATTACCAATATCTATTAAATAGTACCGAACTTATACAAAAAGGTAAGGGTAACTACATTAATTAGATAGAATGTAAGGCTATGGTTCTTCCCTTAAACTTACAATTAACAATGATGTATCTATTTGGCAATAAATACACCAGGTCTTTAGAAATAATGCGAAAAAGGTCACATGATGCACAATTTTTATGTACATACCTTGTATGGTAAAGTATAAAGTAAGTTAAATGTAAATAATTTGAGATTATTCCCGCCGTCCACCACCGAAATATTCCCCACTGACACAGGTACACTATAAAAATGTGTCATTGTCCCCCCTGTGTAGTTCCAGTT
The DNA here is from genome assembly GCA_963564075.1 of Eupithecia subfuscata. Taxonomy (NCBI): domain Eukaryota; kingdom Metazoa; phylum Arthropoda; class Insecta; order Lepidoptera; family Geometridae; genus Eupithecia; species Eupithecia subfuscata. Next base: position 4,367,049 of record OY751103.1, on the reverse strand, counting down.
AGAAATGCTGTTTGTTTTGAGCGACGATAAATTGCTGGTACAACAGCATGTATAAAAAGTAAACGTAAAGATGATCCAGAATGCAAAATCAGGACAATTGTTACAAAATCATCGAAACTAGATTTTTATACTTTTGACCAATTTCACGGAGAAATTTCCATGAATTTGTTTATTTGGCACCTTTTCAATGAATGCCCGCGCAGGCATGTTCATTGACATGTCCAATTAAATGGATGGGCAAATCTTAGCCGAATTTTCGATCACGGTGGCCAGTTTAAACGGAGACTACCCTTGTGCCCAGGACATTTTACAGGAGATACACAAGCTTGTGCGAAAGCACAGGTGCATTCTAATATTCCCCCACTCTCTGAGAGGTCAAGCGCAGGACGTCAGGGTAATAAATTGTGGGATTCCAGAACAAAACAAGTGCACCTCGTCTTTATCAAAACAACATCATGCAACAAACAACCAGCAAGATGCAGCTAAACCATGCTAAGTTCCCACTCAGAATTGAATTAACAATCTTGGACGAACTTCAGCTATCTCAATACAACTGTTGTACTTTGTACACATACCACAGTGCAGTCCAAATACATGGAACTTTTCGAAGTGTGAAGGACTTATCGGTGTGGACTCAATGGAAAATCTGATTTGTTCTACGAAGTACCATACACGTTCAAACCACTCACCTGTGAGTCGGTTTCGAGTGAAAATTTGACCAGCTAGCTTTATATTTCACGACCTCAGTGCAGCGGGTGTAGGGTCACTTGCGGCGAAAAGCAACCATTTGCGTCATTTGCGGGTTCGATTCCCGCCGCGAATGTTTGTGTTTGAAATGCTTTTTGTTTCCGGTCTGGGTATTTTCTATGTTTCATAAAAAGTATTTATTTGGGGGTAAAAGTGGTACCATGTATTTATACAAGTTTTGCTTACTTTTTGGCTAAACGATGCTGTGTGAATTTTATAGCATTATTAATTAATCAAAATTTATTATAAGGGTTTCAAGGGGTATGTGATGGGTGTACCCGGTTCACTCCTATGCTGTTTACCCTAAAACCATTAAAAAACTTTTTATAAAGCTTGAAAATGACGTAGATGGTGAACATGACTCATGGAAAAGATTGAAGGAGACATTTGCCCAGAGAAAAAACGTAGATTGATTTTGTACATAAAGCCTCGTATTCACTAGGCGACAAATCGTCGCAGAACCTGTCTAGGCACATGTCGTCTACGTGTCGCCGCGACGTCGCGCTCTGTTCTGCGACGTCGCACGCGACTATACAGCAACATCTACGTGTCGCAGAACAGGTTCCGTGTTTTGGCTCGCGAGACAGAACTTCCTGCGACATCAGTCCTGCGACCGCTGTTGCAGAGTGTGGACGCGTGCGCGAATTCTAGCATCAACATGCCCGTAGAGTGGGGAAATCAATTAGTTCTAAAACTTATTGAGCTTTACGAAAGCAAAGGATGTTTGTGGGACACGAATAACGCTATGGCAGGCACGATCATTTCTAGTAAAACTTCAAAATCAGTCGATGTCATTCGAGTGAAATTTACAAATGATCCATCAAACATTCGAAGATCACGTAAGATATTATCACTGCTTTCTCTTTGTGATAAGTAGTTTCGCACCCACCACCTTTCCTTTTTATAACGTTTCGGTAAACTACTCGATAAAATATAAATGTACGCAGCACTAACTGCCACGACTTCCTCGGGCGACATCTCGGCGGAGACTGCTGGTGTGGACAAGCAAAATGTATCACGACATGTTACCAAAATGTTCTGAGAACACGCACCGTAGATGTTCTGTAACAGTCTCAGAACTTGTGCCCTAGTGAATTCGAGGCTTTAAGCAGTCAATTTTAAACAAAGCGCTGTCGTCAGCAAAATCCTGGTGGCAGCCTCAATATTAACCGTTACGTTCCAATAAGGTTCCAACCTACATCCCAAATAACTAGCTAGGTGGTCCCTTACAGACAATTCATACAGTCACAAAGCGTTAGCTGTCGCGAACGGTTTTGTTCGTGAACTTCGCTATTGTGCTTTGACCCATTGTCTGTGCTAAACAGAATAAGCCAGTGTCTCTGGCTACAATGACTTTATTTGAGGTGGGGACTCGTTGGGTAATTTGACAAGTTTTGTTTTGTAGAAAATAGTTGGCATTTGTTTCCGGTTTTTAACTGGCTGGATGATTCGGGATTTAAAAATAAAGTTTGAGTTGTTGAGTTTAGTGGCTCTTTATTAAACTGAGGCCCCTGGGACTCATATCAATGGGATCATTCGACCTAATCATATTTTGAATTGGGAAACTGACTATTTTATCAATTGTAAATTGTATTGATATTATTTCTTGGCTTTATTGTTAACTGAGTTCTTGATCGGCTAGGTTCCTTCATAAAATAATAGGAATTTACATCTCAATCATAAAACTAGATCCGTCAAGTCAGAGCGAGTTTGACTCGGGCGCCGAGGGTTTCGAAAGTTTGTCTTATATACAAAGATATGTAATAGTTTAGCTAGAGACTTCGCTATTCATTGAATACCTAAAAACAGTACCTATATTTCAGACGGATCGCTCTGAAAACTTTGGAGATGAGGGAAAAAAAATCGAGTCTTTTTCAAATATTTCTAAAACAATGAAACCTGCAGAAATTTCGAAAACTGTTTTGAGATGTACCGGTTTGTAGGTACCTACAAACTTGTAGGTGCCATTCATTTGATACTCCACTCGGTGAGAGAAAATATGTCCCCCTTCTTGATAATTTTTCAAAAAATTATAAAGGGTGTACTAAGCCGATAAGGGGTGATTCTGGATGTCAACAACAAGCAAAAAATATTTATGAAATATTTTTTAATGTTAAATAATGCAAAAGTGCATGTAAAAGAAAATTAATAGGAAAAAAATAAACTTTATTTAGTTTAAAAAAAATAAACAAATATTCTAAATTCAAAAAATCGTTATTCACAAGTTCATTCCCTCGTGGTCCAGAATCACCCCCTTTCAGCTTAGTACACCCTTTCCGTGGCAACCTGTATACTTCTCTATAAATAAATATACTTAGATGTAAAACATAGACTCGGGTGCCGAGGGTTTCGAAGGTTTGTCAAATATACAAATGTGTATTATAGGTTAGTTGGAGACTAATTATTGAATACCTAACTAAAATCAGTAACTACATACATTTTCGATGTATTGCTCTGCAAACTTCGGAGATGATATTCTAAAATTTATGATAAAGGATATATTTCAAAACCATAAGTTAAATGTATTTGCATTACAATTGGTGGTGCGCTAGTAAATTATATTACTATGACTATTTAAAATTTCAACAAAATTTCTAGTACCCATAACACAAGTTCTGCTTAGCTTGGGGCTAGATGATGCTGTGTGGATTCTCCAGCATTATTTATTATTTTTTTATTTATTTAAGAAACATAATGAAATGATCACAGATTGCAGTCATAATTACTAGCATTCTACAACTTTACTTCTACAGGAGACATCAAAGGCTAACATTTAATGCTTTATTTCAAGCAAGTTTCCCAAGATGCATTATCTCTACAGTCTGGAAGTTATTACCCGGATACAATATTATTGGATGACGTCACACAATGTTGCAGTTTCAGAAACTTACTAGCTGCACCCCGCGGCTACGCCCGCGTGGAAATTTCAAATTATCACTTAGGGGTATGAAAAATAGATAGTAGCCGATTCTCAGACCTACTGAATATGCATATAAAATTTGGTAAAAATCAGTACAGCCGTTTCGGAGGAGTAAGGTAACTAACATTGTGACACGAAAACCTAACATTGTGACACGAGAATTTTATATTTAAGACCTTTCCACCCTTTATGAAATCAACGCATAGGTTACTATGCGTTGATTTTCAACGCATAGGTTATTATGCGTTGATTTCATAAAGGGTGGAAAGGTTTTCTCCACAATCTTTTTCGGAATTGGGAAGTTATACGGTAACCGATGGTCAAGTTTAGTGAAAAACCGCTATAAATAATAATAATAATAATAATAATTCTTTATTTCGGACAAGTCCATAGTTTTATAAAAATACATAAGTACTGAAACATACTAGGTACATAGGTACTATATTTAAGAAATAGTCAGTAACTAAAAGTACTTAATTAGGTACCTAGTAGATAGGTAATATTTCTACTTGCGGTTCCCACTGTGGTGCACCGATATCCAATAGCGGAAGTAGTCATTATCTGGGCACTCAGCGATGGACTGCAAGATAGAGTTCTTGGATGCGCGCAGACGTTTCCAGAAAGAAAAGATGCGCGATCTGAGGATGGCGTAGAAATCGGGAACACCGGCCTCGGCGAACATGCCCGACGCACTACAATATCTAGGTTTTTTCATTAGAATGCGAAACGCGTTATTATATTGGATTCTGAGTGTACTATAGGATTTTCTGTTAAATGATGACCAAAGCTGACATGTATAGAAATTTTGACAATAGGTAGTAAATAAAGTTAGTTTCACCTGCTCGTTACATTTTGAGAATCTACGATAAAGGCTATTCAACTCATACTATAAAGGGTTAAACTTTCCAAAAATGCATAGATAATCTCGAAAAGGCGAAAACATCTAAAAATTCACACACACGAAGCATTAAATATTATATTATTATATTTCCATTGAATGTTCCTTTAGCAATTGATTGAATTATTTCGTTTCTTTGCTGGAGAAAAACATTCTGTATAATTTTCATATTTTAAAAGCAGATATACCTATAACCATGACAAAATCACAAATTCAATCACTATTTTGACAACAATAGACAATATTGCATAAACGGATTTTTATCTATATTTTGGTTTCTCGTTGGACGTGATGTGTAAATTAACAAACCCACTTTAAATTTTAAATCGGGGGCGAAGCCCCAAAAAAGTTGCCCATTGTTTAAGTTAAGCTACGTTATCCCAAATTTCATTTTGATCTGGAGAGTCGTTTTGGAGATCCTAGGTAACAAAAATACAGATTTCACAAACTTTCGGCTTTATATTATTAGTAGGATAAAGGTTTAATCTTTGACTCTATACACACTTTTAAATTTCAAACAACCGCCTACTTCCAACAACTCTATAAGCCCAAGAAACTGATTAAAACCATTCCTAGAAGCTGAAAGTTCATGCAAGATTCATTGAATAGCTGGAACGAAGTTCATATTATAATCACAGAATTGAATAACAAACGTACGTATTAATTCAAGAAAAACACGGAAGAATCAGAACTTTTGGTTGTTCGGTTGTTCCCAAGGCGCGACTGAGTTGAGCCGAGTCCCAAGTTCGTAACTTGCAAAAACTGGAATTTTCTTTTGGTATTTAAAAACCACGAGAAAATTTCAAGGCTCTCAGATAGAATACGGTGAGTTATAAGTGGCAGCTATAATTTATAAATAAATGGACGCGTTGGCGTAGGGTTATTTTTAATTTGGTAAGAGATGTACGCTAATGAATTCAAGTTTTAGCTTCTCTTATTGTTAGAGTCCGTATTCCTCACCTCACCTCAACAGCCTATATTGGTCCACTGCTGGACGCAGGATTCCCTCTGATACGCACCTTATTGGCTTTTAAATCAAGGGGTAATGCTTATAATCCCCGAGTCCATATCACCCCTCTGTATTTCCAATGACTAGGCACAATACACTGAAAACATTCTCTTCTTTCTTTCTTTTTGTGCGTCTTTTTTCAAATAAATAAGTAACTATTACAAATAATTTGAAAAGTTAGAAACCCTATACTTTTACTTCTGTGGCTCAGCGACCCAAAGTGGATGTTGGCTTGGAACACAAGACTTTTCTTCAGGATTCTTCAGGCATCTCGGTTCTGAGCTGTCTCTCTGAGCTCCAGTTAATATCTAATGCTATTGGCTTACGTTTAAATTTTTAGTAAGCTATAATCTTAAGCAGTAGAGAATCGGAGTGGAAAGCCTTAGTTTGTTGTTTTTACCCAGTTTATCCGTTTCAAGTGTTCAAGTAAATCCAAACAACTAAACTTTTACATTTAAAGTTCTTGGGTAATTCCGAACTAAAGGCACAATCTGCTTTAATTAATAATTGCCGAACAAAAGCCCTTAGAATAAGGTAGCTCAATGATTTCAGTTTATTTCAGCCTAGATGTGAAAACCTGGTGACAATAATTTATTTAGGTCAGCTCATTGAATTTCACGACAGCCAAAAACAGCTCTAAAGGGGGGAATTTTAAGGTTCCTTTTATAGTGATTGGTAGTTTTATAGTCTTTCACTCTTTTTCGAGACAATAAAGATAATAGCGTTGGTTGGAAATTATTGCCAAAAAACACTTTCAAGGTTTGAGGGGAGGAAAATACTACTTGGTTTTTCAAAAAGGGTTGGTTTTGGCGTCGATCTTCGTCCCTGAAATTAGTTAGCCACAAGTAAATTTGAACCTTCTGTTCACAGACATAGAGATTTGCCACGCTTTCTCCACTCCACACCCAAGTAAACAAGCTTCGAAAACAATTTTGCGCGGCGATACTAAAACTACTTAAACTAAACTGCTTTTGTCGAGTAATTATGAAGGTATCCAAGAATTTATCGGCAAATTATTTTGAACGAACCACTTTTATAACTAAATGAACAAATGTTTAAATCTTGACGGACCCAACCTTTAAGCCTGTTCCCACTACAACAAACTCAAGAAACTCAAGTATTTGAAGAACGATCTTAATGGCGCGTGTACTTACCCTAAGAGCTTTCACGTAACTACAATTGATAAGTAGGTACCTACGTGAGCATTCCAAACGTACTCTACAATGTAGTGTTTCAATCAAATAGGAACAATATTGTTACATTGTTCGAGACATAGAAGCATGTAAACAAACTGAAAATGGCCGGGAATAGGTTTCTGTGACTTGCGGGATTATTCCAAGTATTTTGAAATACCTATTTTACACAAGGATTCTATTTTCACATGCAAAAATGTACTCTAAAAATCTCTATATCGTCGGCTTATTGCAAGAAGTCATTAACCGACAAATCCAAAAGTTTGGCAAATGCAGTTTAAAGTTTTTATAACTTTAAGAGCCCATATCATCAAAACTACGACAGTTATCAATATAATTTAAACGCCAATATATAGAGATATGTAATTATTTTATAATTAACTGAAATCAGTACAAATTAAACCATTGCAATTTTTTTAAAAGCTAAAAATGCAAAGATAATGACTTCTTGCGATAAAAAGTTTTGACTAAACTGGAGTTAAGTATTTCTGCAACGTAGTTATTAGTAGCCTCTTTCGAGTATTAAAAGACAAAATAATCATAAAATAACATCTTTTATCACTAAAAGCTAAACAAATTACCTTGTTTGTCCAAAAACACTTAATAAAATAACTAAAATTAGTAATAATGGCACATGAATCAGTCAAAAACACGTTCTAAGCTTTTAGAAAACAATTCTGCTAGCCAGCAAAGAGTTATAAACACAAATAGGTTGGAAACGATTAAATAAACTATTATTTAGATTAGAAAATATTAAGTAACAGACTTTGAGCTTTACCTGAAAACCTTCTTATCCTATCTACCCTCCTCATAACGCTCGACCTGGCCGCGGACCCGGTCCCAGGGCGTGAGGACGCGTACGCCAAGGCACTCGAGTCCGTGGACGTCGGACCTCTCCAGACGCCTGCAGAAGTGGAATCCGAGGCCTCAGCGCTGATGGCGCGCTTCATCGAGGCTAAGACGGCCGCTTCCGTACCCATACCAGGCGCCAAGGCCAGCGCAACGACCTCCCCCAACACCTTAAGAGGGTAATAGAGAGAAAACGCGAACTCCAGCGCGAGTGGGCGCGCTCCCGCTGCCCGCGACTGAAGACGCGACTCAACCCGATATCTCCCGAGCTCTCGGCCGCAGTACAGGTTTGGCGTGAGACCTGGGACCGAATCATCTACCGGGCCTCCGAACAGGACAATAACCAGTACGCGCTGAATAGGGCGCTCACGCGGCAGCCGGCAACAACTTACCCGCTGCTGGACCGAGATGGAGTCCGGCGCCTTGCTCCCGCCGACTGTGCCGAAATTCTGGCTGAGCACCTCGCGGAGCAGTTCTCGCCTCACCCCGTTGCAGCCGACGCCACCTTTGAAACCCTGAACCACCACCACCAGGTCGAGGACACAGTGAGGGACTTCCTGTCTGGCCCAACACCGCCCCTAGACGGGGAGTACTTCATCTCCCCTGCCGAGGTGCGGAAGGCCGTCCTCCGTCTACCCAGACGGAAGGCGCCAGGCTATGACGGAGTCCCCAACAGTTGCCTCGCCGCGGAGTCACCGCGCTCGCCCGGCTCTTCGACGGAAGACCGGACGGGTCATTGTGTTTCAATCTAATTTTATGTGATTTAATTTAAATTTAATTAAATGTACTAGGCAGGGTAAGAATAGATAGATACTAACATTTAATATAAGAGATAATTATTGCTGTTACTAACAAATTATGGATCATAGATATCTGAAAATAAATGAATTTGAATTTGAATTGTGCTACCCAAGCCCGGCAAGGATCACCGCCTCCCGGCCAACTACCGCCCCATTACTCTACTACTAATAGTGGGCAAGCTCCTGAAACGCCTGTTCCTGGGGCGCCTGGCTCCAACTATCGAGCCGCGCCTGAAGCAATTCGGCTTCAGGAGTGGCCACTCTACCACGCTGCAGCTCACCAGGTTGCTGCACCACCTTGCAGTCGAGCACAACGCCAGGCGCTGCACCGTCCGGGTCTTTCTGGACGTAAAAACGACCTTTGACCGTATTGGGCACCCCGGCGTTTTGTACAAGCTCCTGCAAACCCCAACTCCACCAGCTCTCATCAGGATTGTGGCATCCTTCCTCGACAACCGGCTGTTCTTCCTCGCAGTTGAAGGTCCTCCACTCGATCCATCTCTGCTGATGTACCGCAGGGTAGCAGCCTGTCGCCAGCGTTATACGCGTTCTATACCGACGACATCCCCACCCTGGTGGGCCACCTACGCCCCGGGGAGAGGGATGTGTCGCTAGCGCTGTTCGCGGACGACAGCGCCTTCTTTGCGTCTTCCACCAGCCCCACCATCGCAACCCGCAGGATGCAGCGGCTGCTGAACATCCTGCCGCCCTGGCTGGACAAATGGCGCATGGCCGTCAATGTGGGAAAGACGGCTGCGCTGTTTGTTTCCCGCCGCATCGGCTATCCACCGCAGCTGACACTTCGGGGCCAGAACGTGGCATGGAGCCCGCACATCCGGTACCTCGGCTTCGGGATCGACAGGTCGTTGAGGATGCAGCCGAAGGTTGACAGTGCACTGCAACAAGCGCGCGTCGCCCGACCGTTGTACGACCCGTCCTGGGATCTCGCCTGCCTCTGAGGACCAAAGTGTGGGTCTACAAAGGCTAAGTCTGATCTCGACTCACATATGCAGCGCCGGCCTGGTACTCACTAGTCTCCTAGACGAATAAGGACCGGCTCCAGGGGCTGCAAAACGTGGCTCTGAGGATCTGCAATACGTCAGGAACGATGTCATCGCCCGCGACCCGCAGATCCAATCCATAGACGAGTTTGTCGTACAGTACAGTCGTCGAATGTACGACCGCGCCGACAACGGCCACCAAGCCCACCTTCACCAAATAGCGCCTCACCAACCCCGGCCCCCAGATGATGACCGCCCGTGGAGGCCCCTTCCCTGGGACCTCACCCCCGCGGAACCCCCCGGATAGACCGTGAGTTAATAAAAAAAAAAATAACCCAAATCAAAAAAAAAAAAAGAAAAAACATGCAAATATATTAATAAAAAAATTAAATGATGAACAAGCTAAATAAATGCATTTTTTAGCGAAACCCAAGGACCGAGGAGTCGTCACCCCTCGAGTTGATGCCGGGGTAAAGAGGCCAAGCCTCGATGCCCCGCTCTGTGCCCCCACAAGGGCCGGAAAGAACGAACTACTACGCGGCGCGGCAGAGGCGCGAGCGGCCCCGAACAAAATACCTCTCTGCCCCGCTTCCGCGACTCCGGTCCCACGGCACGCGGTCTCATAAGTAGCATAGCAACACGTAAATGTATGTGTGCAAAAGTCATTACCTTACATTTACCTGTTATTTCTACAATAACAAAAATCACTAACAAAACAATACTTCCTTCGAATAGTATTCTTTTACCATTAATTATGTTTCGAAAAAGTAATTAAGTGTAAAAAATGAATTCTATAAAAAATAAAAAACTCAGTGTAGACGTTACTCGTTTTAATAGAAGTCATTTAAAACCGTTAGTATTTTTTTTTTCCAAAAAATACGATACGACAAAACTGGTTAAGGTGCAAATAATGAATTAAAGCAAAACTTATTCAAACGTTTGTGAACGTAAAAGCACTTTCAAAATGTTGTTAAGTCACATAAATGAGTTACGTATGAAAATAAAAATGGCAATTGTGTTTTTTTTCTTTTGTTAAAATGTATTAATGTAAGTTAATGAATTTTATGAATCCAGATATACCAAAAATGCAGTTATTGACTTTATAACCAAGCCATAACTTCTAAGTTTGAAGAGCTACAAATTTGTGAGTTTTACCAAAATGTAGAGCTCATCGAGACGAACTCAATGGTATATCTAACGCAGTTAGTGACTTCTTGCGACTAATGACTTCTTGCAATAAGCCGACGATATCAGAAGTGGGATAACGGATGAATTTCATCCATTGATATTCTATCCCACTTCACAAATGAATTGTTGTATGAAAGTTATCAGTTTATGAAATAAATTGAAGCTAATGATTATGGAAAGGCAAACAAAATATTATTTCATGGAATCAGCTTTGAGTACCTACTCAGATATACTTCACAAGATTCGATAAATTGACAACAAAAGATTTTTTTTTGCAGTCGATAGTGTCAAGTGGAGGAGCAGCATAATTACATTTTAAAAAGAAACTTGAAACCGATGACGTGAATGTCCATTTGGATGTTCAGTGCCTAGGTATCTGTCCAGTGACCTAACGTCCTCAAAGGATGAAAACGCAATTAGATACAACTAGCCGGTAAAGCTTTGGAACTCTCTGCCGGGCTCAGCTCATTTTATAAACCCGTTAATTACAACCTAGATAAGAGTGAATAGATGTTATCTAGAATTATTGATACGTCACAAAACACAACGTCTTCAAATCGTTATTTAAGATTAGAAGATATTGTGGTCAAACAAAGCTCTATCCATGATTAGATAAAAAAAAACATTGCGTCTCAAAAACAAAAATATAGACAGATTGATAAAAGCCACACAAATTGAGCCAGGGTAGGTAACCTTTTTTTTCGCAGTCCACCAAATTCTTTTTTGTTTTCCAGCGTTGCTTTCAGACAAAGGCCACTGGACCGAGGTCAATTTATTACTACCAATCATCCATTATCTTATCAACAAAACAAAGCAATACAAACTACCTAAGACCTACGAACTCAATAGAAAGAGACCGTAAATCTCACAAACGAGGGAGATACGATCTTTCACTAACAGGGTAAGAATAGAAGAAGCCTATAGATGAGGCTATAGAGCACTCATAACCATAGGATATCTGGAAAATAGGGTAAGTATGGTTTGTTATTTTTACAAAAAAAATCCTCCTCACTACGTCCACTGCTGAACGTAAGCCCCAAAAAGGAGAGTTATTGCAAATGATTACGACGCATGACAGGCGGATTGGTAATAGCAGTGGTGGTTATGAGAAAAACCCTCTTATTTGGGAGAAGCATGTTCAACTGTGTAGGTATGTGATGAGGTTATTTAGGATTACGTGCTACTAGTACTGTCTCCAACACACGAACAACCAACAAGAACTCCACTTTTGTTTCTACTAATTACCTACTTCTGATTGGCCCGTGGCTTTACACGCACTCTTAAGCAGCTTGATTAGTTCGTAATAAATTTTAAAACTCATTTACATTTTAATTGGTATCAGGTGAGCAATCCCCGTTCCTCTCGTGTTATCCCAGCTTTTTCAACATAGCGGGTTTTTCAACGAAGCTCCCGAAAAAACGTGGCTGAATTAATGTATAAAACCTACATAGAACACTTCCCGTAAAATTACTGGGTTTACTTTGCAAATTAATTAGGTCCTAGTCCCGTTGGTAAAATGAATTTAATTTGTTAGCATTTAAAAAACGGTTTGTGGTGATCCATTTGAGCAAATACTTGGGCTTTATGGGCTTAATGGACTTAGGACATTTTAAACAACCTTGAGTATGGTAGTACTGAAGGGTTTAAGTTTTAAAAAGTAGATAAATCATAATTAAGTTTAGACCACAGATCGGAAAGGAATATACCTAAGTGCTATAAAAACATTGAAATCCATTATCTAAGAACGCATTCCCCGAAGTGACATTTGAACTATGATCTACTTTGAAATTTGTAGACCAAAGACGGTACTTATCGGATAAGCGCCTGATTAAATTATTTGCGCGCACACTACGAGTATCAAAGCTTCTACACAAAGCATGCTAAAAAGTTCTTTAAGAAGCTTAATACCGGCCTAGCCTTGATTATGTCCGTATGTATATAAGTAGTTTATGTAAGTATATGTAGGTTTAATATATAATGTTATGTATGTAGTATATTTTAAGCGTAGTATTAAATTAAATATATTTATTTATAAAACCTTTAAGAGCACACAGATCCCCTAATACTATCCAATGATCCTATCCATCCACGGTTGTCCGGTAAAGATCGCTCTTGAGCGATAAGACCGCCACTTGTCACTTAGTTTTTAAGCCGTTTTGCTGTATTGTTTCTATCTATAAGTGTGCAATAAAGAATTTTCTATCTATCTATCTAAGCTTAAAAGCAATATATATGAACTTCCAACACTTACCAGGGCAGAAGCAGTAGTTAACATGCATTTTTAACTAAAGAACCGTCGTCGTCTAGTCGTTATCTAAAACTGAGTCAAGTGAGGAGTAAGCCCCTGAGAAATAAAAATACGCGCATGGCTGTGCAACAAGCTGCGAGGTATATTATGGGGTCAACGAAATCTTAAAACTGTTAGAGCCATACTTTTGTAGATTGAAAGAGAGTCTAGAATTCGAGATTCAATGATCCCTTAATATACCATTTACTGACTTCACGCTGGGGCATTCGACATGTGATATCCCTTATGGTGCTTTCTTTCTTAATGTGTGTAACTATTACTGTAAATCGTGATTCTCAGACGACATCAAGTGTATTCTGTGTACCTACGATGGAATATATACTAAATAAGCTGAATAAACAGTCCAATCGCTTTGGTTGCCCACGACGCCGACCGACGTACATTTATAGATACATAGTCCATGCACTTTTTAATTTTTCATTTCGTTTATTTCATTTATTTTCAATCTATAGGAACGCAAAAGAGCACTTATTACATTAGTGCCTTACGTCTAAATAGTATTCAATTAAAATTAAATTACACTAGAGTTGAATACGCGAGGGTTTGTTGAAATAGGTTTATAAGTTTATAAAAAAAGGTTTTAGGAAAAACTTACTTTCGCAAAACTGTTTTTAAATTAAAATAGCACATATTTCTTAGTTGAAAATGAGTTACTAAGTAATAATTCAAAAGTATCGTAAACCTGAATCATTTTTCACCCGAAATCGTCGGCAATTTACGATTTTCTTTCCAAGATTTTATCATCATACATATTTATCAGCCTTTCGAGTATTCTTTTCTATTGAAAAATAATTTATTCGAGAGAAACGACTTTAGAAAAGTTTTGTCGTAACGTAACCAAATTGGCAAGCTATTTCTTTTTATGTCGAATTGTATCTTAATGTTTTGAAAGCATGATATTTTCGTTGAAATAATGTCGCTTTTCAACATTTTCATTAATTAACTTAATTTTGCATATGATTTCTAATAAACTAATTCTGCTTGTGGCTTGGTTCACATCACTTTGTTTTTAACATTCCTTATTATTTTTCGAGGCCAAAGTCAGCTTTTGTCTTGCCCCGGGATTTATATTCTTGTCTTTTTGTAGTTAGTAGCGTCTTTAATCCTAAATAAGGTTGAATAACCGGTTTAATACGACTGAAGATTATTCAAATCAAGGTTTAAAAGTGGCTTATTGAGTAAACCTTCTACAGAGTGTATGAAGTTTTTGTATCTAAAGGTTTACCCTACCTGAATTTTATCTATGTATGACATGTTATATACTTTTTTATTTGTGAGTTTCTTTGAATATTTATTTAATCTCAGCTCATTTGTTTAACTTGTGTAAATATGTACAGTGGCGTTCATAGATTGGTGACCTACCTGAAAGGGTTCTAAGTCTCATATATACATTAGTTTCGATTTTATAATACAAAATTTGTGTTTTAAATAGCTATCTTCATATTACCTATAGATACAAGCCTCAAAATATATAATGTATTGATGGAAATTAGCTTTAAGCTTTACAGGAGGTTAGGTTAGGTTAGGTTAGGTTTACCTATCGACGAACGACACTTTCTCTTCACCTTTTTGACACGATATGTCATGTAATTAATTTAATCTGCTTAATTCAGGTATATGCATTTATCTGATACTAATAAATGAATCTGAATCCGATATTAATTTAGGTAAATATTGCACTTCTAAACATTCCATACAACTGCGTTACATACAAGATATATCTCTACATATTTATCTCCTACGTAGGTAACGTTAGAGCCATCATTTACGACCTAAATCTTGTCTAAAACAATCTAAAATTGAAAATCTACGATCGCAATGACGGATAACCGGAATTTTCTTTCACGAACGGGTTATTACCGAAACTTTTGATTTCCATTACTGAGGGAATCCCGATTTTGGATCAAAGTAAATAGGATAGTGGACCCTTATTTTACGAGCCTGGGTCAGCTCATTTAGACGATTTTGAAGCAACTTTCTCTTTTCCGATTCACCAATCAAATGGAGAGTTTTGAGATAGTAAACAGAACTATTAGGTACGAGCCATTGGAAGCTTATTACGCGTTTGCCCAAAAATTAAGTGTAATGTTTTCATTTTCATGTATGTAGGTATGTACTAAGTTTATTTATTCTACCATAAATGCCATAATAAATAAAGAATGCTGGATACAATTTACAGGAATTATCAGGAATAGATTTGGGTATCGATAAGAATGTTTACGTCATCCGCAGTCGTCTTTTTTTCATTTTTGTCAAATAAGCTTATTTATTGAGGAATAATTAACGACTACAGTTTATTTCGGACAACAACATTATTGTTTATTGGTAGTAAATTGTCAACCTTCTTTATGTCACTTAGGTAGTTTACCACATTAAGTACATCATCGACTTAAAAAAAAAATTTTTGACTGGGTTCACATTACTATGTTTTTAACATTCCATATTATTTCTACGTACTTACGTACAATACTTATTGTACATTCTATAAGCAAGTACTATCTCAAATAATTTGACCTATATTAATTTTCATTTGATGTTATTACTATCAACTAGTACCAACGTACTTAAGGAAGGAAAGGGTTGATATTTTGCCTTTCGCGCATTTACAACTTATTTCTCACCATCATAGAACATAACACTACACCATAAAGAGTAGACGTAACCATAAATCCCAAGAAAAAATAACATGTAAGCCATGAAATATCCTGAAGATCCTACTATAATAACCATAAACACTGTGATGAACGGTCGTGCACCATTTCAAACTATGCGAAACTACTATTTTTGTTTTGGAACACAAAAGAACCAGCCAATCGAACCGATGATGGCCGTATCGCATAGAAAAATAACAATAACAACCACACAGTGTAAAGAGGACGGTTGAGTAACATATAATTTTAACCCCCTCGACACAAACAGGGGGATGTTTTAATTAGTATACGCGGCTCTCTGTGCCATCGTAGCTCAAAAAAGGATGAAGCTATTTTGATTAGGCAGGAGGCTGTCGGTATGATGAAATGAGATTCTTATACAGACTTTTTTGCCTCATCTCTCTGTCTATAACCCCCGACGCAAAAAAAGAAGGGTGTATAAGTTTAGCGTGTCTGTCTGTGTATCTGTGTATGTGTCTGTGGTATCGTAGCTCCCAAACGGATCAACCGATTTTCGTTTAGTATTTTTTGTGTCATAATCCCGGATGTTCTTAGCCATGTTTCATGAAAATCTGTTCTGCCGTTTGAAGATCATCAGCTCTTTTCTAGTTGATGGAGGATCTGACTAACTTCCTTATGTCCGATCGATTCGAAATTTAGTACCGTGTTACTTCAATGATATTGAAAGTATATGGTAAGATTTCACGAAAATCTGGGGGTTTTCAATATTTTTAATTTTGTTCTTGTTCTCTTAAAATCACTCCGTCTATTTGTAAAAACCGTATGAAAATCTGTTGAATATCTTTCGAGTTTATCGCATTTAGACATACATACAAACTTCACACTAATATTATTAATGCGAAAGTCTGGATGTTTCGATGGATGGATGTTTTACTTTTTTACGCCAAAACTACTCAACGACGCGGGTTGAAATTTTGCATAGATGTATTTCTAGGCAGGAATAGAAGATAGGCAACATTCCTATAAACCAGTTCCCATGGTATAGAAATAACCTTAAAACGTTTTGACAGAAACAATGCGTGCGAAGCAGCGCAGAAACTAGTTGTTATATAATATGAATAGTAACTCATAATGATAACTGAAGTGACAACCATAAAAAGTGTCTCCGCAAAGTATATTTTATCTCAATATGACCTAGCTGTCCACACAGCCTGCGTATCACCGCCAATAAAACACACTCGGCGATTTCTGACCATCTTTTGTACGCCTCGGGCCAATTACGCGCCTGCCTTTAATCAAATACCGACACGGTTATTTAGGAATCCCACAGAAAAGGTTAAGGCCCAGGGTATAGGGAAGAATGCTGTTCTTATCATCATCATCATCATTATCACCTATATTAGTCCACTGCTGGACATAGGCCTACCCTAATGAGCGCCAAAGCGCCCTTTCTTCAGCTTGCCGCATCCAGCATCTGCCTGCAGTATTTCGCAGATCGTCATCCCACCTGGCCGGAGGGCGTCCTACACTACGTTTGCCGAGTCGTGGTCTCCACTCAAGAACACGTTTACCCCAGCTTGTCGGTTCTTCGCGAGATATGGCCGGCCCACTGCCACTTCAGCTTGCTAATTCTTTGGGTTATGTCGATAACTTTAGTTCTCTGTCGGATGTATTCGTTACGAATTCTATCCTTCAGAGAGACTTCGAGCATAGCTCGTTCCATAGCTGTTATTATATGTAGGTAATAATGTTCTTCTAGCCGAATTTCGACCACGGCGGCAGTCTCTCAAAGACAAGCCAGATGCGCAGGACATGTTATAGTGCACAAGTGTGTGCGCAAACATAGGTGCACTCTCTGTTCCCTCACTCTCATAATCTGATGGGACGGCAGACCAACACGACCGAGGAGAGGTTAGGTGCAGGACCAACGGCTTAACGTATTTTCCGAGGCACGGGGGTGTAACACCGGCAACTTCCTGACTCCGGGCTGCTATTGTGAATTTTTCTTGCTAGAAAAACCCCAATACAACTATTCGCCCGACCTGGGATTCGAACCTAGGACCTCATAATCGTAGTTAGTTAATCGTTAGTAATAGGCAAAAGTCAATAATATTATTATTAAAAAAACTTTTGAAATTAAAAACAAGCTTTTACCTTTTGGTAGCAAGGTTAGCACTTTTGCTTGGAAAGACAAATCCAACGAGCCCAAACTCGATGAGATTGCGTCGTTTCGTTTAGTAGTTCCTATGGCCTCTCTCCGGCTCCATAAAGACCCTGGTCATCATCTGAGGGCACCTTTTGTATTCATCATCAGATCACCTCTGTGGTACCATAGTATTGCATTGTCACCGAACTAACACAAGTGGGTAGGTATGCCAAATTTCAGCTCAATCGGTTGAGGAATGGTCTAAAATTCAGTTGCAAGATTTGTCCCACGAAAACATACAGTTCAAGCTAAATAAAAGCTTGTAAAATCAGACATTAAACAGGTCAATTAAACAAAACTAGATGGTGTATTAACCAGTAACTAAGCTAGGTAGTTTTACCTTTACATATACAGGGTGTCCCATAATGAGTGGATAATCTTGAAACGGCTTGTGCGGGGGCCCAAGGCCAATCCGAAACATTTTTTGTTTTTTTTTTATCTTGAACCGTTCGGAAAATATTTAACTTTTTGTAAATTTGGAAAAAATTGTACCTTTGTTCACATTTTTAGACTTGGTGCCTACAATTTTTTTATTGTTTTTATTTTTGTATTTGGAATATATTAAGAAAATATAGCGTAATTAAACACCGTTTGAATAATTTTGGTAACTAGGAGCAGTAATTTTCAAGACAGTATTAAAGTGGAAAATTGAAATTTTTCATTTAATTTTACTAAGTTTAAGCATCTGTGGCTTAAAAAAAAGGTATGAAAACCTAAGAAGCCATGTACATAAAAAACATGTCCATTTCAAGAGGATTCTTAAATGATAAAAAACTACGAAATATTATAGAATGAAACACTGAGATATCGCCACTTTTGTGTAAAAAGGGGCCATTCATACTAGAAATAGAATTGAATCATCACACATTAATAAAATATCTTTTCGCCACTCTCGTTGTAAAACGGTGAAAAGTTTGCTTCGCACACGGAAAACACGTAAATAAACAAATAATAATGTAGCCGAAAGTAAAAGGAGTTAGTGTTATGGGTACAAGATAACTGCTTTTTTTACAATTGCAAACTAAAAATAAAATTAAACCAACATAATTGTAAATAATTTTATATTTTTTTATTACAGTAGATGTTCGAACTGGTGTCCTGCTTCTCTGATGCATGATCTGCATCTTGTAATAAAGGATTTTTTTAGCAAACTTCCGTAGTTGCGTTCGTTAATTTTGTCCGCAGCGTTTTGAACTCGACGTCGAAGTTCCTCTATTGAGGAAATGGGTTTTTTGTACACCAGTTCCTTCAAGTTGCCCCAGTAAAAGAAATCCAATGGATTCAAGTCCGGCGACCGCGCTGGCCACTGGATTGCGCCAGCACGCCCGATCCATCTGTTTGGATACGCTTCGTCTAAATATCGCCGTACCTGTACGGCGTAGTGTGCCGGACACCCGTCATTCTGTAGCCACATTCTATGCCGTGTGGCTAGTGGCACTTCTTCTAACAACCCAGGTAGGTTGTTGGTTAGAAAATCCAAGTAGCTGGATCCATTTAGATTTCCCGGTAGCTCGAGTGGACCGATGATTTTTCCATTTAAAATCCCAGACCAATAATTTATTTTAAATTGGTACTGGGACCTTTCTTCGCGCATTAAATGCGGGTTAGTTATCTGCCAACTATGTAAGTTGTGCAGGTTTAAGTAGCCTTCTCTTTTGCAAGAGGATTCATCACTCCAGAGAATTTTCGCACAAAACTCAGGATCCCTTTCGATTTTGCCTAACATGTCTCGGCAAAAAGTAACTCTTGCTGGGTAATCCCTCGGCTGCAGAGTCTGAACGCGAGTAACATGATAGGGATGAAATTGATTTCTCCTTAAAATCCTGTGAACTGTTGACTTGGGTATACCTCTTTGTCGCTGAATATCTCTTGTTGATACGGTTGCATCTTCTTCAATTGCTCTCTTTACTTTCGGCTAGATTATTATTTGTTTCTTTGAATATAAGAAGCATGCTTAAGAAAAAATAGATTTTCTGTGTTTTTAAGTAGAAAAGTTACCGTTTCAGAACGAGAGTGGCGTAAAGATGTTTTATTAATGTGTGATGGTTCAATTTTATTTCTAGTATGAATGGCCCCTTTTTACACAAAAGTGGCGATATCTCAGTGTTTCATTCTATAATATTTCGTAGTTTTTTATCATTTAAGAATCCTCTTGAAATGGACATGTTTTTTATGTACATGGCTTCTTAGGTTTTCATACCTTTTTTTTAAACCACAGATGCTTAAACTTAGTAAAATTAAATGAAAAATTTCAATTTTCCACTTTAATACTGTCTTGAAAATTACTGCTCCTAGTTACCAAAATTATTCAAACGGTGTTCAATTACGCTATATTTTCTTAATATATTCCAAATACAAAAATAAAAAAAATAAAAAAATTGTAGGCACCAAGTCTAAAAATGTGAACAAAGGTACAATTTTTTCCAAATTTACAATAAGTTAAATATTTTCCGAACGGGTCAAGATAAAAAAAAACAAAAAAATGTTTCGGATTGGCCTTGGGCCCCCGCACAAGCCGTTTCAAGATTATCCACTCATTATGGGACACCCTGTATACTGGTTTATGTTGACGGTACTGAAAAAGCCGTATTCTAAATCGGAGCTTACAC
This sequence comes from Eupithecia subfuscata, assembly GCA_963564075.1. Lineage (NCBI taxonomy): Eukaryota > Metazoa > Arthropoda > Insecta > Lepidoptera > Geometridae > Eupithecia > Eupithecia subfuscata. Next base: position 4,346,709 of record OY751103.1, on the reverse strand, counting down.
GTGAACGAGTTCAACAGAACATACACAAAAACACGGTTTGATCCGACGATGCATACAACGACGGCTTTTGACGGTTCCCAGTATTAAATCTTTCTCTGGGCTTTAGCCCACTACAAAAATTTAAAAGAGTTTCTCAATTTGGCTGTATGTTTTTTATTCAATATTACCCAATTGGTACCGTATTACGAAGATTCTTTTCCTTTAGTATTTATATAAAGGTTTGTCGAGGTGGATCGATAGGTACTATGTACATTATGCTGAGATAGGACCTTTTGGTTCGCTGCATTGCTTGCTACTGTTAGGTACTATTATTTTATTATTGTTATTGTAATATTATTATGTAAGTTTAAGTATTGTAATAGTTGCAAGCTTTCTAGTGAACTAATAAATTAATTTTCTTTCTTTCTTTCTTTATTTATTTATTAGGAAAATAACACCGTTAAGTACACCCATAGAGGTAAAACACGCTGCTGTCACAGGAGAGGGATCGTGTCACTCAACAATTCTCTTGATTCTGAAGCCAAAACGAATCAAGGACAAGCATAAGCTCTCACGCAGTGCTTCCACGCACACGAGCGCACGAATATGAATAGGAAAATGAAACGTATTTGTCGCATTTTTTAGGGTTCCGTCAAAAGGAAAAAAGGAACCCTTATAGGATCACTTTGTTGTCGACCTAGAATCATAAAATTTGGCAAGTGCTTCTTCGGTTTTATGGCACAAGTAAAGGAAAAAATTCAAAAACAGTACAGTAGTAGTTTATTATTTTAAAAAAGTACTTTTGATTCTCGCTACGGACCAAATCTATAGGGTATTTCCCGTTGACCTCGAATTATAAAATTTTACAAGAAGCAAGGCCTTAAAGCACAAATAAACGTAAAAATCTGAAAACCGTATTTTTGTAGCTATTAAACAATAAAAAAAATATTCTCCCGATAGACAAAAATATACATGGCCGCAGTGTGCGAGGTCGACTCGTACTAGACGTTTTATTTTTTGGCTGCAACAACACCTCGTTTTGTCTTCTATCATTCTTAGCCTTCTTATTCTTCAGTTATCTAGTACCCATAACACAAGCTCTGCTTAGCTTGGGGCTAGATAATGCTGTGTGAATTGTCCAGCATTATTTATTTATAATTATTCTAGGGGCCATTAGGTTTTTGTTGCTTGCTCTAAGCATGATAGAGCTAAAGGTTTTTTTGTCAGTATAGACGACAGGTGTATCACTCAAACTATTTTCGCCGCTCATAGGCTGCATTTTGATTGCGATTAAAAACAAAAGAAAATTTACCAATGAATGGCGAGAATAGTATCAGTGATACACTCATAAATACATCAGAATTAACCAACAGTAGTGACCATACCATATCATGACGATCTGCGAAAGACTAGAAGCAGAGGCTGGATCCGGCAGGCTGAAGACAGGGCGCTATGGCGCTCATTAAGGGAGGCCTATGTCCAGCAGTGGACTAATATGGGCTGATGATGGAGTGTTCATACCGTGCCCAGTGCTTACTTAGGCCAGTGTCACATAAGATTAATAGGTACGAGGGTTGTTTACCTGAACAGATAACTAACATGCATCAATCATGTTCCAAGTGTAGAATTTTGTTTGTATATTGGCTCATGAGAAAGGTTTTGGGTTTGTTTATTTTGTTACGTCACTTTTGTACTGGATGACGTAGATAGGAGATTTATTGGCTAGTGTGGAGAGCTTGGTGATGCTGGAGTAAGGTAACTCGTGAGAGGGCACGTTGCAGCCATTTGTGCGAATAGGATGGGTATAGAGTTTCTTTTTGGAAAGGCGTAAGTGCAAATCAAATTATTGTTTATTTACAAGACAACTACGAAAATAATTAAAAAACTGGCTTAATTGAACCAAATAATTTATCATTCTCATATTTGTTGTGTGCACGTAGGTTATATTTCAAGCCAAATCTTAATAATTTGTTTTTTGTTATTCTCGTATTGCTTATCATGTGTATTCTTTACCTAATAAACTAAACCAAATAAAACAACTACCTACGAATCAAAACACAAGTCATTTCAATGGACCACAGAGTTCCTGAGATCTCAACCGATTTAAGTGCGCAACAGCCCATTTTCATGATTTTTGATACCTTAATTTTATTTCGCAGTCTTGTTTTCACGCGTAGAGAATCAAAGAAATAATGTTAAATTTGATGTTATCCAAATTTTTACCAACCTACCTCTTAAGGACTACGGGTATAGCAGTTTTGCAAACTTGACTAAATTTAAGCCCACCTTTATCAAATTATTATACACAACCAAACTTCCAACAGCTGGGTTCTTCAAATCAAATGGAAACTTTGAACTTTAAACTTTAGTTCAATAATAAATGGTGCAAGCTGAAATATTTTCCCACTTTTCTATAAAAACAACATTCATAAAATTAAATGCTTGCTTTGCAACAAATATAATTAATCTCCCGTCCCCTCATTCGTTACGTCGAATGTTTTATTTTCAATTGGTTGTACGTTCCCATAATCCTATTTAGGGAGTATTTTTCAGTATGGTTCCGAACGAAACCAATTCTACCCTAAATCCGAGCCCACATTCAATAATCCCACGGATCCCGAACTCAATGATATGTCTAATTTGATGAGATTCCTATATTTGAACATGTGATTTATATGAGGAAAAATGATGCCGTAAATTGAAAATATGAATTATTCAGTAGGCACGTTTCTCGTATTTGCAAATCGTGTTATTATTTTATAAGAAATGTAAATGGTTACTATGTGTAGGTACTATTGTAAAACTCCAATGACATCTCTTCTCGTTACTTAAAACTTGGAAAGAGTTATGGAGATGGCCTCTCACAGGTAGAATTTACAATTTAATTATCTTTTTTTTCAGCTGTAAATTTCATTAAGTCATGAATAAAATAACATTTATTATGATTTAATTTACGCCATCAAAATCTAATTTCATGATCTAGATTTTAATGGTTCCGTACTTAGAGAAACAGGGAACCCTAATGTATCCTACATTAGGTCAACCAAACTACCGTAAACAACAAAAGATCCCAATTATGCAAACGCAGTATAAACTCATGTTTATTACAACCACGACAGAACGCTTACAATAAAATATTTTACGTCACATAAAAGTATTTCGTTACACAACATAATAAGCTGAGTCCCTATTAAAACAAGACATAAACATAAAACGGGACAAAATTACTACAGATTTAATAGATCCAACTATTCATAAAATAGGCTATAACTACAGCCTTTAACTCACCTCGACTCACAAAATCACTGAGAACGCACAACACTAGCACTGAAAAATCGTCACTTTCGAATCGTCAAGGTATCGTAGCGAACGGAAATCGTTCTCGCGCCGCGCACCACGAGTGTCGTACAACCGCTCTGGGCGACACTGAGCTCCGGCGTTGTGGCTCTACGTGCCTACGGCGCGCGCAACCTACGAAAACCTCTAGGAAAACGCTAATACAAATACATTTATCAAGCTAATTCTGCAAATTGGACTAAATAATGACGTTACCGAGTCAGTGTTCCTCCTTCTTCCCCCAAGTAACTGTTTGTTGAGCCACTCAATGGCGCCGTTATAAATGTCTTCGGTGTTAATAAATTAGTTTAAAGTTGATTCAGGAGTGGGATTTAGTATCCCGAAGCGGTTGCTTCCATCGCAATTACTTGGTTTTCGCAGCTGCCAGCGTGTGAATCTAGGTTTTTGTTTGCGGCCTGATCCTTCTGGTTAGATTCTAGAAACGAAAGTAATTAATTGCTTAGAACCTCATTCTTGATTGAAACTATGAAATAATATTTGTATTTGATCAACCTATTACCTATTCTGCTGATAAATTACTTCATCAAACATGAGGCCGCAAAGAATGTACAAAATAAAATGTGTTAAAAGGTGGCATGGACACGTAAACCAAGATATTTTTTCGAATATTACAGTAATACATTATTTAATCGTGTGTCTCTCTGGAATAACATTAATACTTAATTACATTACTAACTTGTACGAACGAAAAATAATAATTAGGTAATGTATTATGCCGAAATCTAATTATAAGTTGACATAATAAGCGCCTACCGAATGTTAGATTCGTTTTTAGTATACTTAGTGCCAAGACAAACTAAACACTAGCCAGACTCGATCTAGAATGTTTCTAATCAAACCGCGACACAAAAACTAAAACTCAATAGCTATTTTTATTGAAGAAAGGATCACAAATCGTTAAGCAATGTAGTTTCGTATAAAATACGCAGCAACAGCCAGCTTTTAGGTTAAGTATGTGCGATTTGTTTACAAACATTCTACATCGATTTTACTATAAAAACTATCGTAGCTTAACGAATTCATTACGAATGTAAGGATTACGGACTAAATATTGCATATCTGAAACTCGACGAATTGCATGTGAAAAATTTTATGTGTCGTGGTTTGATTAGAAGCGATGCTGTTCTTCGAACACAAATAAGGTTCGTAGTTAACCCGCTTACTGGAATTCTTTGAATTCTGAATGAAATTGAATTTAGAATTCTACGAGTTGGCTAATGTATAGTAATGCTAGTCTCGCGAGAGTGTAAAGGTACAAAAGACTTGACTTTAGACACTTCTACTCGTAGCGTACACAAGAAAGCGACGTAACACTGCATAGAATATAACGTACATGTTTTGGTGGAACTTCCTTTTCCTCTGTTGTGTAAGCCCGGAACACTGTCTTCACTGGCGGCCGCGTATTTACAAAACTCATAAAATCTTATACTATTAAATAAATCATCATCATCAGCATATATTAGTACACCGCTGGACATAGGCCTCCCCTAATGAGCGCTATAGCGCTCTGTCTTCAGCTTGCCGCATCCAGCAAAAAACTTCTCTAACCCTCATAGCATTTTAATTGAGTTAATGTTTTAAAATAGGTATTGATTTAAAATTACTCATCAATTATTGACGCATCCCTCTAAAAAGTTTAGAATACTGATATTTTTTGTATTTAGATAAAAGACGTAACCTGTACTTACACTCTTGATACTGTTTGCACAACACATAAGCTTTTCATCACTTAAATCAGTTCCCATGGGATAGAGATAACCTTTAAACGTTTCCTTGGTAGGGACAACGCGTGCTTTTTTCAGTTTACCAGCATTTTTGTATATTTGCATTTGACATCTAAATTCATATATTTTGAAATAGTCAAGTTATTAGGAAGTGGACAACTGTGGAAGTGGTCAAGTGAAGAAGTGGACAACATTGGAAGTGGTAAAGTTAGGAAGTGGACAAGGTCGTCCGGAGGGCTATATTCATTCATTTTTATTTCTTTCTTGTCATCCGCCATAATGAGAAACTTTACTCTCCTCCCCCAACGAAATAAACAAGAAAAAACTAATCAGGTAACTGGGACCGCGGTCCCAGTTTTGTAGTGGGCCCAGTCGCCAGTATCCTCTCCAAAGGATTTCACAAACACGCAACTTCCGTCACTGGCCAGTTAATCTTACAGTTTTAGCACCTGACTTTGGGCGGACTCCCAGCCTCTCAGCTATATTGAGGAAACTTGCCGTAGCCTTCGTTTCTTTCTATTTTATCGTACGGTTTGCAATCACGGTAAAGGGGTTTATTCGGCTGTTTTAGTTATTGAGTGTAATGAACTTCTTACTACTACAGAAAAAAGGAGGTTGATGGTTAATGTAGTTGTAAAGGTACAGCCACTGAAAGGAAATGGTTTCTTGTGGCCTGAGTGGGAGCGATATTCATGAGGAAAATAAGATTTGTTAGCGGTTCGTCCAAAACGCGACTATTAAAACGCGTTTCGTCCAAAACGCGTTCGTCGAACACGCGTTTCGTTCAATAAGCGGTTTGTCAGGAATCCATGCGCGGTCGTCCAATTCTTACTAAGTACTTTAGAATTATCCAAAATAGTTTACATTTCTTAAGGTGCGAGGTGTCAGTGTCATACAGACCACGTGAAGTCGAGAATTAAGGTGGAACGTGACGCTAGTTAAAATTTTCAGGGTCTTCGAATCAATTGTTGTTTTGGAATTTATTGATGTAGGTGCAAGATTTATTATCAAAATGAAAATAATGGTGTCCATTCAGATGTTGCTGAAAGTAAACTAAACTAATTTGACAGCACTAAAAATGATGCTATCCTTTATAACCCCGACGCAAAAAGAGAGGGGTGTTATGAGTTTAATGTGTCAGTCTGTGTATCTGTGGTCTGTGTAGTCTGTGGTATCGTAGTTCCCAAACGGATGAACTGATTTTCGTTTAGTTTTTTTTGTGTCATAGATAATTATATCCCGAGTGTTCTTAGCGTAGATTTTTCATGTTTCATGAAAATTTGTTCAGCCAATAAACGACGGCGGGTTTTTAAAATTTTTAATAGTGTCTTGTATTATATCAAATTATTATTGTTATGAAAGGGAAGGCCACAAGCCTATAATTAGTACTATATTTGTGTATATTACTATATTTAGATATCGCCAAAATTAATTTGGGGACATCTGAATGGACACCAATGTCGATAGACCACCAAAATTTTGTTTTAAATTTTGAGTCAGTTTGTTTTACGGTGGGTTCATACACAGAATAACTATATAGCAAACTAGACGACCGCCTTACGGTTTCACCCGCGTAGTCCCTGTTCCCGTTTGAATTCCGGGATAAAATTAAGCCTATGTCACTCCCTGAAAAGTAAGCTTCATAACGGTGAAAGAATTTTTCAAATCGGTCCAGTAGTTTCGTAGCCTATTCAATACAAACAATCAAATCTTTCCTCTTTATAATATTAGTATAGATTGCTTACAATGTGCAAAACAGCTTCATATCTGCTACGAGTATATAAATCACGTGGTACTAACCTAGAAAATAGTAAAAAGCAGTTGTTTTTTATTTTATGCGTCCACGCACCTAGGTGCCGAAACTAATCCTACTCTCTACATTATAACATTATAATATTATAATTATAATCCTACTAACATTATAAAGCCGTAAGATTGTGAAATGTGAATTTTTGTTACCTACCTTGTTAACAAATTTAGCGTAAATTTAGAACATAGCTTAACTTAAGATAATAGGCCGAAAATACGCGTGCGAAGCCGTGGGCAGAAGCTAGTAATAATATTATAAAGCCGAAAGTTTGTGAACTGTGATTTTTTTGGTACCTTGGATCTCCTTAACTACTGTATAGATAAGGATATAATTTGGCATACATTTAGAACATAGCATAACTTAGATAAAAGCCTACTTATTCTAACAAAATACGCGTGCAAAGCCGGGCCGCGGGCAGAAGCTATTGTGACTTACAACTGTTCATACAATTCAACCGCGTTTTGTTCATACTTTGGGACGGTGGCCAGCGCCCATTTCATTTTTAAATCGATTAGGTAATAAAACTGGGACGAACTGACAACGCACAAGCCGTCTCACATTTGCTTTTGTAAAAAAGGGTGTTTGTTCTGGGCGTTGGATTGGAAATCGAGTTTAAAGGTTATGAGAAAATGGCAAGATTTTCTTTTCAATATCCGCATTTCTCCCTTCATTTAAAAATTTCAATGAAGCTTTACAGAAATTAAAACCTGCCAATTGATTTCATTTCTTTTAACGACTCGATGATCCCAATTAACGTTGCACGGTCGAAAACTTAACACAAAGTAAAATTGTACCATTCATATATACTGGTTCATTCAGTCTTGATTTCCGGTAAACTGATTTGTTATAATTGAATTAAAACAAAGATAGCCTTTATATAATACAGAAAGGCCTTTGGAATTCCTATAAGTACCTATTAATATTTAATCTAAGCGAATATTAAACAGTTCTCGTCTTCAGATAGCTGAGGTCGTCGCTACCTATATTCTATAGATTTAAGGTTTTTATTCTTTCAGCATGGCGTTCGAATTTCTTTACAGCTCAGAACATATTTTTAGTGTTATAATATAAGCTATATCAGAAAGTGTTAATTGTTTCTATATTTGCTAATTAAACGAACCAGCATGAACTGGACCGTTACATATACTATATAGTATAATATTATAAAGAGGAAAGATTTGATTGTTTGTTTGTTTGTATTGAATAGGCTACGAAACTACTGGACCAATTTGAAAAATTCTTTTACCATTAGAAGCCCACATTATTCCTGATGAACATAGGCTGCTTTGGAAAATAGGGAAAATGCTTTATTCCTACGGGAAATTTCGGGGGATTAGTTGTCGTTTTTAGTTTTTTCAAAGCAATCAATTTATGCTAGCATTACATGCTCAAACTAGCCACTCAGAACATCGCCCTGAGAATCTCTGGCAGAGATACCAGGGATCTCGATCTCATCTCTTGAAAGCATTCAATGGCCTGCATTGTTTGTTTATAATATGGAAATTGAGGATGTCAGAATATTGAAGTCACTTTGAAATCGCTTCTGTGCAGTAAGCGCAAACTATGAATATAAGATTGTTGTTATTATAGTGCGTAAGCCCTCACACTCTGGGTAATTTCTAAGAAATCAAATAATATCGCAAAAATTTTCAACTTCGACGGGACTTGAACCCGCATCCTTCCCTCAGTACGGGAATGTGCTAACCAACTACACCACGAGGTCAAGTGACGTAGGATTCGCGACATCTCTCGTCAAACGAACTAAATATAACTTTAGTCTTTGAACAGGATTGGATAAACTTCAATGTTTCCCCTGTAGGTGGAGCTAACGACGCTAGACTCCGTAAGAAGTCGCAAAAATTTTCGACTCCTGCGTCACTTGACCTCGTTGTGTAGTTGGTTAGTACATTCCCGTACTTAGGGAAGGATGCGGGGTCAAGTCCCGTCGAAGTAGAAAATTTTAGCGATATTATTTGATATCTTATCTATTAAAATGTATTTTTAATTAATAATTTCTTTATTTCAAATCAAGCATAAAAAACTTAGTTTAACAAACAATTCATTCATTTAAGATATTTTGGCTTAGCTTCTTGATCTTGGATGACAGCACCTAAGTCTTTAGACTTGTGTCGTAGGTGCTGCATTCCTTCGAGGAACAGAATAGATTAGCCACTAATAAATGCTAGGTACAATAGAATAGAATAGAAAATACTTTTTTGCTTTTTTGCACACTATAAATCTAAAAGAAACCATTTACAACAAGACAACATAAAAACGAAGCTAAAATAATAATTAAAAGATATAAAACCTCATTAATTAATTACCTAATACTGAACAGAAAATGATGTGTTATCCGATTCTCTTCACTTCTATCCATTCAACGTACGTTTTAAAAATTATCTTTTGCTATCTTAGTAACTATAGCTACACTACAATAAGTCTACTTTCTATTGATGTATTTTTTTAGATTAGCTCTCACTCAGATTAGCGTTTGCACGAAAACGAATAGGAAGCTTCGATTTCGTTTTTAAGAGTACGGGCTCTGACCTCTCCCCGGTCCTATCGGTCGGTCGTCCCATCGCACTATGAGAGTGAGGGAATGTAGTGCACACTTGTGCACTACATTATGTAATGCGCATACTGCTAGTCTCCGTTGAGGTTGACCGCCGTAGGCAAATTTCAGCTAATAGAACACCATCGTGGTATGGTAGAGTATAAGGAACAAAACAAAATTAAAAATTTTGAAAACCCGCCGACGTTTATTTGCTGAACAGATTTTCATAAAACATGGGTAAGAACATTCGGGATAAAATAATCTATGACACAATAAACTAAACGCAAATCAATTCATCCGTTTGGGAGCTACGATACCACAGACAGATACACAGATACACAGACAGACACGTTAAACTTATAACACACCTCTCTTTTTGCGTCGGGGGTTAAAAAATACACCATTCCTTCAGCATGAAAAGCATAAACAACGTTTCCAACAACCATTCTTTCAATAAACAGTAATGTCCCGCTCATTTATAACCTCCGTAAACATCCAACTACAAAGCTCAGCCACAAGAAGTTTCCTATTAAATTTCAAGTTAAAGATTTCTCAACAATCTTCGGTATTAGAAGTTGCTGGTTATCTATTACGCTAACCCAATTTATTGCGAGAGTTGCTTCCTAGTTTGTTGATACATAGATGGCAGGTCTGTTCGGAAAATATTTGTTTTTGGTAAAAGGAAAATATGATAGGTACTCTACCTACTATCTTGGGGACGCTTCCGACTGGTATTGATATGGATCAGTTGAGCTACCTGTAGATTGTTTGCAACAGTCTGCAGTTCGCAGCGGAATTATAAATACTAGTTCTAATTTATTTATATTGTTTGATTGTTATTTTCTGTGTGAATAAAGATTTACCTACCTACTCTCTATAACTCTACCTAACTAAGGTGGGTAAAATAAAATTATTCTAATAAGGCCGTCAGTTAGATTAACAGAAGATATTGTGCACATATTTTTTTCTTTTGTCAATCAAACAAAAAATGACAAAAATAAGGAAATATCATCCTTCAAGAAATATTTAAGATACATGTATGTATAATGCTTATTCACTTTAATTTGTAGTTTAATTAAAGTAATTTGGTTAATTTATATGGAATTTATTTTTATTTTATTGTTATATTTTTGACATTTTAACCGATTACAAATTTATTATTATTTTTATCTTAATTTTTTGTAACGAATTTGTATTTTGTTTATATAATTATTTTGATGATAATCGTCTGAAATTGAATTTTATTGATTTTAATTAACAACAGTTCTTTCAGTACTGTTTTAAATGAATTTCGCTTTGTACCTACAATTGAGGTGGCACTTAGATGTGTTTTTGTAAGAAATGGCCCACAATTATGTTTTGGTGTACACTGCGTTGGTGCAATTTTTTTAGAAATAAATAAACAAAGCGCGTACAAATTTGGGAGTGGGGGCTAGTGACATCACGTCTTACTAAAAAGTGTTACAAGGCGTGACGTCACGCGGAACTTTAACTAGCTATATCTTCATCATTTTTTGTTTAATCGACAAAATACGTGTCCCTATATCTTCTGATTATATAACTGACGGACTCATTAGAATTTTTTAGGACACGATGCTATTCAGAATAATGTTATGGGTATCATGTATGGCATAGCCATACAAGGGGCAATGCAACCAGCGTCTTATTGACGATTCCGATCTTTATCCGTTGAGCTTCCTCTAGATTTCCCCAGTCTGCAGTTATCTCAATTATTTCAATTTTAAGTACTAGTTCTAATTTATTTAAATTACTTACATAATCAGTAATTTTCTTTATACTACACCTGCTCAGAAAATTGCCTATTCCTTTGCTGAACATGAGGTAGACAGTACGTCATTGCAGGCGCAATGAAATGCGGGAAGGAAAACTCTATTGAATTTTATTTCTCACGCGTTTAGCGGGAGAGAAAAGTATATGGAAATCTGACATGGAAATCCATTTCTACGTCTTATTTTTTTTAAGTTTTCTGAAATATCAGCCGGTAGCTATGGTTATTTTCAGAATAATAGTTCAAACGACAAAAAGTTTTTACTCCGAATCCGCTATTTATGATATCGGCCTCTTCCGTATTCGGAACAATAATTGAAACAAGATAAAATCAAAAATTTTGACGTTTATTGGCGTAACAGACTTTTATGAAACATGGCTAAGAACACTCGGGATAAAATTATCTATGACACAAAAAACATTAAACGAAAATCGGTTCATCCGTTTGGGAGCTACGATACCACAGACACATAGACAGACACGTTAAACTTAAAACACCCTTCTCTTTTGACGTGACAACGTCTTATAAATTGGTTTGCCGGGAGACACTTCAAGAAACTGCGTTACGCGTTACGCTCCGCTCACGTTATGCAGACATAAAAAGTGAAAGGAACTCAAAGTCGTTGTCACGTAAAACTTTCGCCCGTATACCGACTTTACAGGCAACCAATTTTTTTTGAACCATGTGAAAATAACACGTGCGCGTATTTATTGCTACATTTGAGTTTACAATTTGAATTTACTCGTGATTTTGAAGATTCTAAAACGATGCTTTTCCTCGAAGGTATAGTTATATCACTATGTATCACTCGAGAGAAAGTGGGATTCGTACCTCGTGTGTTTTAAGGATAAATGTACAAGTAATATTTTCTGTTAAGCAAAATTGTCAATAAACCATAAAAAAGATCTTATAGTATAGTCGAACCAGTCCGATGAAAATAACCGAAATAGGTTCACGGTAAAATATTATTACCTCTTGGTTATTTTTGTAAGATCTCTAGAAGGACCTATTGTTGAGTTTATTTATACCTCCAGCGAAGTGAAAATAATACAAGGTTTAAATAACCGCAAATCTTTACCGAGATAATTAAAACAGATGCCTGTTTAACCAGAACAAGACAATGATTCGGTAATTCGGGGATAATGATCGTTGTAATTGTCTTGCTGCGGCATTAAGTCTCGTTCATTCGTTCATTCAATTCATTCAGTTCGTTCATTCATTACAACCATTGTCGTAAAAGCCAATTTCAGAGGCGTGAAACACGATTATTGTAACGCTTCATTTAATTTGGTAGTACCTTAATCCACAAAATGATATGTTGATTGAAAACAACAAAAGAGAGCAAAAACTAATAATGCAATGTAAACAGAAATAATGTTTCCATGAATTCCGCTGAAAAATATTTCCTCTAAAACATTCTTATTGCATTTTCTGAAAATATTCTTGTATTATACGGACTTATGCAAAACTAAGTTTAAAATGCAACTTTGCTTGAGTTATCGCCTAGTTTACCTAAAATACGTTGACTTTTAAAAACAAACGTTAAATTAAAGAGATAGTGCGGTGTACCGCGGATGGGCAATGTAAACTTTAAGCAGAAGCTCAACTTTTACCAGCAAACCTTTGGGGACGATAAAAGCCCCCACGCTAAACTTTTTAAAGAAAAACTAGAAACAGTCTTTAGAAAGTTTTGTAAAAGTTTAGAGACTTCGAACGTACCGTCTAGATTTGTATTTATTGTGTTGTGGGCAATGGATCTCCATCGACGTGGTCGATTTTTATGCTGCATAAAAACAATGCTTAATCATCTCAAGATATTTTAAGGATCGATAAAACATATTGAATTATAACAACCAGGTATTTTTAATTGGCGGAAATATCACCAAAATTGTTAAAGCAAGTCGTGATTCCTCAAAGATGTAATGATGTTTATCCCGTAAAACTTAAAACGAATCCCCCGGAAATACATTTTTTTATGGAACCCCGTCTTGATTTTTCTCTATTCAAGATATATTAAGGATGGATACTGCATTCTAACAACCAGGTTTTTTATAGATATTATGAAGTGATCGACTATATCTTATACAACCTGCGGATGTCGTAAGAGCAATCTAAGACAAGATCTCATCATCATCATCAGCCTATATTAGTGCACTGTTGGATATGTCCAGCAGTGGACTCATATGGCCTATATTAATACGTCATAGTTTCAAAATTTTAAGTTTTTCAACTGCTTTTGACGTTATTCATAAATATCCAATCCTACTTCTTACTGCTCTAAAAATATTGCCGTCCCTTTCATCATGATCAGCATATGTTAGTCCCCGTTGGACATAGGCCTCCCCTAATGAGCGCCATAGCGCCCTGTCTTCAGCTTGCCACATCCAGCATCTGCCTGCAGTCTTTCGCAGATCGTCATCCCACCTGGCCGGAGGGCGTCTTACACTACGTTTGCCGAGTCGTGGTCTCCACTCAAGAACACGTATACCCCAGCGGTTGTCGGTTCTTCGCGAGATATGGCCGGCCCACTGCCACTTCAGCTTGCTAAATCTTTGAGCTATGTCGATAACTTTGGTTCTCTGTCGGATGTATTCGTTACGAATTCTATCATTCAGAGAGACTCCGAGCATAGCTCTTTCCATAGCTCGCTGAGCGACTTTGAACTGGTGGACCAGCCCTACCGTGAGTGTCCACGTCTCAGCTCCGTAGGTCATGACGGGTAGGACGCACTGATTGAAAACTTTAGTTTTCAAGCATTGCGGTATGGATGACGAGAAGACTCGACGTAGTTTTCCATACGCTGCCCAGCCTAGTTGGATCCTCCTCTTGGCCTCCTCCTCAAAATTATTTTTACCTAACCGCAAGATTTTCCCAAGTATACTCGGGAACAATTTCGAGAAGATGCAATGTACGACGACCGGTCCTGGATCAATGAGGCTATTGATCAGATCGTGTATCATTAACACCCCACTTGCGATTAGTAATCAATCCGCCTTTCGTAAGCACGATCAGCACGTATGAGTGTTGATAGATAATTATAACATTGCGCTGCTGTATCCACACATGTATTATGTTTGCGGTTAAAGCCAATCTACCGAAATACCAGGTGTGTGCGATTTTAACGTTTTGGTAGAGGCGACATTTAATACACGTCGTGTTTCCAGACTTTTTTGGTGAAACAACCACAATTTTACTGGTTCAATGGTAATTTCGGTTGCTATTTTTGCTGCGATCAGAATAAGTTACATCTGATGCATATTTAGTTCTACATTCAATGTACTATGAACCTTATTAATATGTTTGGGTATGGTATTATCCGAATCCACTTCAAATCAAAGCAGTGAATGAATGATTTGTTCTGCTGTGTGGTGCCGGCTTAGAATTTGCACCACCCCACTTTTTCCCGCGGGTGTCGTAAGAGGCGACTAAGGGATATGCACCGGGGGACGGGCAGCAGTGCCCCCTGAAAAACAATTCTACCATCGAACGGCAATCCTCAACCCGCATGCCCAGTGTGGGGATTATGGATATTACCCCCCAATCGATAAATAAAAGCCAATAAAACGCTTATAAGGGGAAGGCCTGCGTCCAGTTGTGGACCAATATAGGCTGTTGAGGTGAGGTGAATGGAATATCTCCTCCTCATCAGCAGTCAGCACACATAGGTTACGCCATAATCGAGTGAACTACGATATCTTCACGCACGCTATCCCGACAGAAAACAAAAAGTGAATGCAATCCCAACGCACGGATACTCGACAAAAACACATAACATGAACGTTATCGGACGATGCACGGGATCCCGACACCATCACGCTTGGCAGAGGAATTGTTGATCACTGTGATCGCAGGTGTTCAGAATACACAAAAGGAAACTGCTGCTCTTTCTCTGGTAGGTTTACTTAGTTGGCTCTCATGACTTCCACGAGCTGAGTGGAGGGTTCGATTCTTACGCTGCTGCGACCGGCATGGCAGTGGCTTTAATTCAAATGTCGCCATAACGAATATACTTAATCTGACAGCACAGGGACGGCGAATTTTTTAGTGCTGTTAAATAGTTTAGTTTTGGCAATATCTGAATTAAAACCGAATGAAACTCTAGCCCTGAAACTTAGAATACTTTCAAGTAAACTATCTTTTAGTGATGAAAACTTTTGTTGAACCCTAAATGCCTTTGCTCCTCACCAACTTTGCAAAATCTTTTCAAATATTGAATATTTTCCTATAGTTTTAGCGTTCTTCAACAACAAACTTCCAAGTTTTTGCCTTTAGAATATTAGAAATATACCGAACATTGAAGTATATGGGGATATTAAAATCTGTTAGATAAAGAGAAGGAATGCGCACAGACCACAGCGCTGCGGGCAGCGGCGGTTGACTGAGATACGGTACGAAAGGAGAGGAAACTTCCGCGAAATAATAAAGATTTTTTCTTTGACAAGTACATTTACGTCATTTTTTTTACCCGCACAATCGCTTTTTTTTTGACCGAATAGACGAATCGCCCAGATCTGTCTTTACGCGAGCGAAGATATTAAATAATAATAGACGAACAAATGACCAACTAGCTATAAAATCGATTAGTCTATCTATTGCTCCCAAAGGATTTCTCCCAGGAGCAATAAATATCAACGTATTATTACTGGTACAATGCAACACGCTCTATAATGTCAATCTGATATTTTTGGGGCTATCAGAAACAAAAGTGTTAAATAATGTTTTACATTTCCCTTATTCTCTAAAATAACAGAAAATCTCTTTTTTAAATTAAATAATCTATTAAGTCTTAGGTAAGTACCTATTCTTTGTCAATGCGGTGCATGTAGGTAATACTTTCAAAAGAACACATTACCAAACTATTTAATTTTAATTAATTTTAATTCAGAAAAAACGATAAAAAAATGGCGCACGTATCAGATTTAAATTTTCAATTTACGATTCTTTTTTAATTTCTTCTAAATGTGGTTAGTTTATGGCCTCGTCAGCTTGAAACTGTCAGTCAACTTTTGAGACATTGACATGGCTCAAAAGTTGACACTACGTACACAAATTCGACGAAACAAAAGACAAGCCGCAAACCGGCCATATTATGGCCTCTTGCCACCGCAGAAGAAGAATCAAGTACCTACTCATATATTATCACCTTGGTATCGACGGCTTGGCGAGTGATTAGATCTCTTCCCCGAAATGGCATTGTCGACGCGAGTGTTGACGCGAAGGGTATTTAGATAATGTAGTAGAAATACAATGGATATCTGTTACTCCTGGGAGAAATACTTTAGGAGAAATAGATGGGCTGACCGAAAAAAATACTAGCTGGTTAATTCAGATGTATTCGGAGTGTATTCAAACTATTTTCATCGCTTATTGGTTCATTTTTGGAACACTGTTTTAATCAAGTATGACGCTGAGAACTTGTTCAATACAAAAGATAAGTTTAGATCAAGAAATGTTTTTTGTGATAAAATTATTTTGTAGATTTGTATCAGTAGTATTTTTTTTTGTATACGGGATGCCGCGTAACATGTGCACTAAGCCTAAAGGAACCCCAAGGAAATCAACTTGTAAATAACGATTTTTTGAACTTCGTTTTTTTTTCGTTAACATTTTTTTTACTGTGTGTGTTCTTTTACAGACACTGTTGCAATATCAAACAAGTTAAAATATTTCTCAAAAGTTTTTTGCTTGTTTCTTCAGCAAAACCAGTGTTTAGTCATGAAATAATTACAAAAACATAATACAAATCCTTTGAAATTTCTAAACAATAATAGAGAAAATAGAGAAAAGGCCTCCAATACTTTTCAGATTAGTAAAAAAAAATCGAAATTCAGAAAATCGTAGAACAAAACTTGGAGTCCAGAATCACGCCTTTCAGCTTAGCAGGTAAACATGTTTCGTGGCACCCTGTGTATTAGTTGTAGTTTTCTTTGTTTCTAAAGATTTTGGTTTGCTCCAATGCAAAACACACTGAAAACTATGAACTAAAGAAAATCTTTTAGTTCGAAGTAACAAAGTTAAGTATCAGGAGATTCCTTTGCAGCGGTCGCCTCAACTTCCGTACCGTACCGTGGAAACTAAAGGAATTTCATGATTACACCGAAGTGCACGAACAATAACAGTGTCCCGCCCGCGGCCTCGCTCGCAGATTACATCCATCTTGCTACTTGTGGGCACTTTCCAGAGTTCTAGGAACACTGATAGAATATAAATCTAGATAGATAGCGAGTTAATATCTTTATTGTACCACAAAAAACTTATTAAATAACTTACAAACAGTAACTACTAATTAAATAGGCCTCATCGCTGAAAGCAATCTCTTCCAGGCAACCTTTGGATGAACAGGATCGATTCGTTGAAACCTGACGGTGGTGTAAATAAATAAATAAATAGTGCTGGACCATTCACACAACATTATCTAGCCCCAAGCTAAGCAGAGCTTGTGTTAAGGGTACTAGATAACTGATATACAAAATACTACATAGATAGATATTTTTTATTATACATAGAAAAACATCCAGAACACCCTGAACAAATATCTGCAGGTCGTACAAACATTTTTCCCAAGGCGGGAAACGAAACCGCAACCTCCTGCGTCGCAGGCGGACCTTTGCCCGCTGCGCTACAGAGGTCGTCAAATGACACTGTAAACATAAATATGTATTTTGGCTAGAATAACATACGAACAGAAACTATAATAACGGAAATAAAACACACTAAAAAATAAGGATTATAAAAAAAATTGATTATACAAGGTTATATTATGAGTGGACAGATAGTGGTGATGAGCCAAACCTTTGAAGATAGGAAGGGATTTGGCAAACCTAATGAAAACAGGAAGGGCGTCATCTACAATCCTGATAGCAAACATTGTCTTCAATAGGTACTCTCTCTGGAATGGTAAGATTATGTGTCTGCCAAAGATGAATGAATGAACACTTTATTGTAGGTACTTGTACGCACATCCGTCGAGTTGGGAAGATGAATTGGAGGCACAGTCCTCCGATTCAGATTTGTCTTTCTCACTTCACCTCAACAGCTTATATTGGTAAACTGCTGGACGCAGGCCTCCCCTTGATGAGCGCCTTTTATCTCTTGGGGGGTAATTCCCATAATGCTGGGCAGAGTTGCGAAGTTGCTCTTTTTGCTCACCGTCGTGCCCAAAAAGAGCAACTTCGCATCTTTGCATACACTATACTAAATAAAACTCTTATAGCGGCATTAAAAATAAGCTTATGATAGGTATCACAAACTGCAAGTTTGATTTTTGGTAATTCCTTCGTTCAACTTAATATACAAGACAAAATTAAAATGTTAAAAACCTGCCGACGTTTATTGGCTGACTAAGAACACTCGGGATAAAATTATCTATGACACAGAAAAAACTAAACGAAAATCGGTTCATCCGCTTGGGAGCTACGATACAGACAGATACACAGATAGACATGTCAAACTTATAACACCCCTCTTTTTGCGTCGGGTTTTAAAAATAGGTGGTAAAATAGATTTGTTAGCGGTTCGTCCAATACGCCATTCGTATCGTTACTTTTTCCGTGAAAAGTAAGATCAGCTAGATACTTCCCTTTCAATTTCACGGTATCATAAGCAAGGCATACAAAAAGGTCATTAACTTGTCTGTAAGTACAGGTTGAAAATTATTTGGCCGATGAAATGATATTTAAGCGGAGCCCGTTGGAAGGACGCCAAACATCTGATTGAGCGCAATATTACTTATTTGCTATCGCTGCCCAATCTGACTACGTCTATAGAGGTTTCAAATTACACACCAAGATATTTGCTACCTCCTATTAGTATGACCGCTGTCTGGATGTCTACTTTGAAATCGAACGAGGTTGGCGGATGACGTCGTTCGCATGAAACGAACAACCTTACCACAGGTCACTAACTGACAGCTTTTGTTTCGGATCTCTGAGAACTAACTACAAGAGGATCCGTAACGTTTTTAGTTGAGAATGCAGATTTATAGAGCTAAGGAATCCATAACACACAGTGCAATTTTTTTATCTAACTCCTAGCTAATGAGCTTGGAGTTAGAGTGATAAACTTATTACAATGCATTACATATTTACGGACATTTTTCATATAGACATATACACAGAAAATACCCAGATCACTGGGAACAAATATTTGCAGCTCGTAAAACATTTGTCAATGGGCGGGTATCGAACAATCAAGTCAATCATTTTCACAAAACTACATAGATCAAACCAAATCATATCAAAAGAAAGACAAAGTGACCTCGCAGATTGTTACATTTTTGTGCTTTTTACTGTGGTGGTTGGATGGTTACAAGCTAACTATAGCGGACCAACCAAAACACTCAAGTTCGATTCACTTCAAGTCGCAACGTTGCCTCTACGCTGACTAGGGGGTGCATTTCGAAATTTCGAAGTTTCGTAAATAGTTACTCGTAGTTTATATAGTTCATCCATTTTTGGCCATTGTTGGCCATTTTTCAAGTTCGAACTTGGTGGCCACAAATTCGAATTTTCGAATTGTTTAGTTTCCATGACCAGTTTATCCACGCAAATAAGGCACCTTATGCAGTCGCGGATCGCATGTGCTATGAAAGAGTAAATTGCGACCAGTGTTGAAGCTGAGAGAGCTTTCTCGGCGGCTGACTACATTTGTAACCGCCTGAGGAACTCCTCAGGCGGTTACAAAAAAAAGTCCAGCATTTTGCAGCTGATTGAACTCAATCAGCTGCAAAATGCTGGACTTTTTTAAGGGCTTAATCTAAACTAAAGTAAAATGTAATATATTTAAGTTAGGGAATCCCATCCCACAACCTTGCGGGATCGAGGACATCAATCCCGCGGATCCGCGGGATTTGCTGACAGATGACGAGAAGACTCGACGTAGTTTCCCAAACGCTGCCCAGCTGGATCCTCCTCTTGGCCTCCATCTCAAAATTATTTTTACCTAACTGCAGAATCTGCCCGAGGTAAGGCTATTCGGAAACGATTTCGAGAAGGTGACCATGTACGACCACCGGTCTTGGATCAATGTGGCCATTTATCATGATTTTGGTTTTATCCGAATTCATTCATTCCAAGACTGAAGCATCGCGAGAATGAAGCTAGGCCGTCCAGCATCGGGGTCAGGTCCTCTTGCGACTCCGCCATTAAAACTATGTCATCAGCAAGTCGCAGCCTTTCCAGTCAACGTCTTAAACATCCAACGCGCTTGTGGACAGTTTCGGGGACATTACATCCCACTCCTCTGCACAATTGGATGGGTTTAGACTGCTGCCCCTGTACTTGGACACTCATGATGGCGGCTTCGTAGAGACGTCTCAGCACCTCGATATAGCGACAGTCTACTTAGCATCGCTGTTAGGATTCCAAAACAGCCCAGGATTTGACGGAGTCAAAAGCCTTCTCATAATCCACAAAAGCCAGACACAGGGGCTGTTTATACTCTTCGGACTTCTGTATAATCTGCCTCACTGTGTGTATGTGGTCTATGGTGCCATATCCTCCGAAACCCGGCCTGTTCTGGTGGCTGGAACACATCGAGTCTTCTGGCGAGACGGTTCGTGACCAATCGTGAGAACAGCTTATAGACGTGGCTTAGGAGTGTCTGTAGTTTTTAAGAAGAGTTTTATCTCCCTTCTTAAAAAGAGCACCATGTTCCTTATTTTGGTAGTGGTACAAAATTCAAAATATTTTTCACGAATTTCCCGGGAGTTCCCGGTTTCGACTTTGAAATTTCCCGGGATTCCAGGTTCTTCGAAAACGGCCCGATTCTGGAATCTCTATTACGTATAATGCTCGCTGCGAATAGTACATTACACCTGTAACACCGGTCAGTAGCCGGTTTAAGTGTTTTGTAAAATTGCCAAGATCAAAACCAGACCAAAAAAGCCAATCTAGCCCGCTTCAACTTATGCCTTGTGGCAGACACCAGACCGGCGCTCAGAGAACAAGAATGTAGGATACGTATCTGCACTCGGGTCGCGGTAATAGTATCTCCTGTAATGCTGTAATACACCCGCTACACGGAATTACTCATAGCTTACTGTGTTTCATTCAACTCACCTTGGCGCCTTTTCTTTATTTTGTACTAGCTGTACCCGCGACATCGTTTGCGATTGCCATACCTGCCGACCTTTTAAGTTCAAATTAAACCACAGTTTCTCTCATACTATGAAACGCCATGCAAATACACAACAAAACACAACTACGTTGCGCAGAATTAGACCTGTTACACTTTTATTATAAGTCGAAGGACAGTTGAAGACATTTTGCGCAAGTGGACACTTGCGCGAGTGGATCACACTAATATTATAGATAAATTTCTCGAAAAAGTTTTCGTTGGCAGTTAAAAAAAGAAATTAGAGAATGGTGGGCGTTCTGGCCTGTTCGACAGTGCACGTTTTTATTTTGGCTATTGAACAAAACACATGGTCAGAAGTGCGAGAAAGAACCGCAGTACAAGCGACATAATATGTGTTTTCCAATGTCTTCAACATTCATCTATCAATACAAAACCAGACATTTGTTTTGAATGTTGGGAATAACCTAAAATAGGTTCTTAAGGTTACGAAAGAGCTCCAAGAAAAGTCACGTCGTCGAATCAATTAGATAGGTATTTAAACTGTCAAAACTTCATATTTCCTTCCGTGAAAGAAATGCCCTTCTCACTACTCCCATAAATACCAGCCAAAGGTGTTAGGTGAAGGCAACACGGCATTGCTTTCAAGCCATCGGTCATGCCGACCCTTCGATGAAAAGTGGCCACTTAACTCGTCAAACGCCAATCCTGCCCGGGGACGGATATGCCCCGCTGCACATCATCACAGATTCTTTGAACAGATGGAACTATTCGTTACTAAAATGGACTAGCTAGTGGAATATATTTGCCTAATGAGAAGTTTTTTTTTAATTATTTGACCAGACGGGAAAGGGGGCACTTTAAAGATTCCACGTACAGAGGGAACTATTCGTTGGCAAATTGGGTCAGGGGAATATATCTCATTTAATGTGGGGCTCTACAAAAGGGCGCAAGGCTTGCAATGCGCAGTGGATCGTCAATTTGCAAAAGTGTTGTTGCAAATAAAAATCTCATCAGCTAATTTTAATAAAAATCATGGAAAACCAAAGCAAGGAAGCCGCTGCTAACTTTGATGAAAGAAATCTGGTACTTACTCAGAGATTGATGAAGCCCACTTGATGAAGCTAACTTGCTGGCAAAGATTTCACAACATTTTTGGATTTGGATACCTAATAACCGGAAGGCAACGTCTGTGGTTCTTATACCGGTTGCAGATTTCAGTTTTTCCTCTTCAACAAACATACTTTCCTCTTTTAATAACTTTCATTTATTTAGTGGAATACCAAATGTATAAATCTAAGCTCTTAAGAAACAGAATAGAAAAATCGAGCTTATAAAAGCTTTGTAGGATTATGATGAAAGCTGTCATATCTGAACTCGCTGATCAATGCCAACACAACACAATCCATTACAGAAATATTACTCAGATTCATTCAGACCAGTCAACAAGAAAGACATAATAACCTATTGATTGGATAACTAGCAATGAAACATCTCGGGTTATTAATCTTTATTTATCCCTACCTGTGTGTTTGGGGGTTCTTCGATATACAAGATGTGATATCGGGAACCGTTAATCGGCTCCCTGAGGATTTTGCGATGGCCATCAAGGATATAGCCGAAAGCCTTCCCGCTAAGACCATTACTGTTGTTGCTGGTAACACTACAAATATCAGGCAAGTTTATTTTTTCGTGCCAAATTTTTAATAGAGACATCATTAGAACCCATCCGTGGTAGGAAGTTTGTCTAGTCTAAAAGTGACGGCAGCAGGAGTATTTTGATTCGTCGAAAAGGCCGTCGGATACGATATCGGAAACATTTTCCTCCGTAAAAAGTTTCCGATATCGAATCCGACGGCCTATCCTACGAATCAAAATACTCCTGCAGGATAAAGGGGAGCTGACAGCGAAAAAAATTGGTGCATAGTAAATTATTGGGCGGCGTGAGGAGACAAAGACGTAAAGATTTAGGCGCATGGCATAGAGGTAGACATGCCCAGCTGTGGCTGGAAATTTCTGGTGATGATAACGAAGACAGAAGAATAATATTGAATATTATATTTATTTTCTCTTGCTAAAGATTATTGTTAACATTTGAGATGAAAATAAGAAGTCGAAAGGAAAAAAATAGGTAATATTCACACATTTCTTTTATTTTAGATCACAAGACACATTCGAACTGCTGTGTCTCCTGAACAAGCACAACATCCCGACAATCAACTTGGATATAACGACAAATGAGAACAAGGAAAAGGTATGATAAATTGAAGCGGTATTGTTGAGTTGACGGATACGTCAATACCTTGTTTGTGGCAATAGGTATATCATCAATTTGTGAGGGTTGGAGCAAACGAGCTATTGCCGGCCTCTACCATATTCAATTCAATTCAATTCAAATCATTTTTTTACCGTAAATTTACAAGGAACACTTGGTCAAGTCAATTGCTACAAAATAAAATATTGGTAAAAAAAATAGGAATAATAATGAGAAAACAATAAAGTAATGGATGGCTGTAAAAAGACCATAAATAATAATAAGTTAATAATCAAAATAGAAATTAAATGAGTGCGGCTATAAAGTATAAAGTCTTATATAGTCATACTGCGAGCGTTTGAAAATTACGCGTACTAACTCGCACAAGCCCGTCGCTCTAGGCGCCGGGTATATCGGGATAGATGAGTGCTATTTTATTGCGATTACACTCTTCTATACCCCGATGCAATGCAAGGTATCCAATTTGAAATTAATTATTGCTACTAAAACTAGATATAATTATTATAGAAACGAACATCATTAAATTTATATTCATTATTACCTAATTCTCTGTTTAGGTGGCGATGTTTATACCATTAAACGTCACCTGGTATTTAAAAAAATTTAAGGCTTCAATCATACGCGGACGCGACGACGACGGCGGGCGCGAAGTATCAAACATATGAAACCGCCGTGTGCGTTCATACTAAGTGACTAAGGCGGGCGCCTAGAGCGACGGGCTTGTGCGAGTTAGTACGCGTAATCGTACAAAAAATCTTTAAAAAAAGACGGTATCGGTTTATTTCCGTTCTAGAACGCAAGTGATATTGTTGTAGGTAAAGGTACAATAGAAATAAATACATATTTTGTAAAGACATTCGCAATCCTTGCACGAATTTGGTGTTCCAATGTGACCATAACTTGGTTTTTGTCTGCTTGTCCATTTTCTTCCATCCTGCCTAAAAATAATCAAACCAGCTTTTGTGAGGTTTACGTACCTTCATCAAAATTATCTGACATTGACGTCCATTTTGTCTACTTAACAACTGATAGGCGGCTAGGTAAGTTCGAAATTTAACAAGGACTCATAATCCATTACTTTATGGTCTGTGCATTCCTCCCTATGGCTGAGGCATTTTTAAAATACCTACCAATAAGGTTTACAAGCCCACCATTCATTTGTTTCAGTATTACTCGTACGTAAAGAAAGCTCTAGACATATCTGAAGAGAGGACCAGTCTGATACTTTGCGAAACTCAGGAGTGCGAAGATGTGTTGATAGAGGTGAAGATTCCAAATTAAAATTTATATTATACGTCGTCGGTACGTTAAATTAACTTTCGATTCGACTGTGTCGCGACTATGGTAGTCAACTCCTGTACCTCGACACCTGCCATCTTGCAGGTGGCAACGTGGGTAGGGTAAAGGTGCGTAAAAAAATATAATACCGGCAACCATAAAGTAAAAACACGTTGCTCAGACCGGCAACATTGATATATTTACTACTAGCTGCGCCCCGCGGCTTCGCACGCGTTGTTTCTATGAAAACATTTAATGGTTATTTCTATCCCCTGCAAACTGATTTATGGGATAAAAAGTAGCCTATGTTTGATTCCAGGATTAGGCTTACCTGTATGCAATTTCAGCCCGATCCGTTCAGTAGTTATGACGTGAAGAGGTAACAAACATCCATCCATCCATACATCCATGCAAACTTTCGCATTTATAATATTAGTGTGATAGTGTGATGACGTCAACGCCACTGAGCTGTGGGCCTACTCGGAAAAGGAAAATCGAAGATTCGTTTTCGCTATCATGAAAACCAACTATTATGTCGCTTGCATAAGATGAGTGTTTTCACGCAAAGTTAAACGAAACTTCGATTTCGTTTTTAAGAGACGGGCCCTGAGGACAGTGGCACTGGTGGTGAAGGTCTGCCTGACAATTCACACAGCATCATCTAGCCCAAAGCTAAGCAGAGCTTGGGATAAGAATGAATGGATGAATGAACACTTTATTGTACTACTAGTAAACATAAATAAGTCTTATATCTAAATGAGAATAGTGTAATTTATGTAATGGGAAACTGATAACTGATATACCTATTCAATATGTCAATTCGATGTGACACTGTTGTATTATGTATAAGCATGTCGGCGACAGTGTCCGTCGACTTCTTGCGATATGTCTGCGACAAAACATGTCAGCGGTAGGTAGGTCCGCGTCGATGGTCCGCATCAATGTCGGCAGCATGTCCTCAACACTCCGAATAGTTAAGAGTTGCTGATTTCGAGCCGCCGAATGTTAACCATTATTGGCTTTGGTATGACTCCTAGATCCTCTTTAGTCGCCAACATGCCGCCGACCAGGCCGCCGACATCCAAACAACAGCCGCCGGGCTGTGTCGGCGGCGTTAGCGACTTTGGTCCGATCCGAATTATTTAGATGCCAGGTGGCCGGCAAGGACAACTACTTGCCTACCACTTACACTCCAAAAGTTAGCCTTTTACTAGTTTTATGTAAGTATACTACTTGCAATACCAGCGTTCTTTTACAAAGTGGGCATTTTGCCAATAGACACTTGTTCAATAAAATCTATTTAAGCCATTGAACACCCATTTTCCATAAACTTTCTTCCGAATGAAATGATGGAACCTATGTAAAATAGATATCGATAAAATAACTTGGATAGTGCAACGAGGACAACGAATAATAGGCTTACAAATGGTAGTTACTAATACTAATTATTATTAATGTTAGTTACTACTATTTGTTTATTACTATTTGTATTAATAGGTTACTTTTGGCTGAATTTTAAGCGAACAGCCCAGAATCTCAGGCGGTCGAGGATTTTAAGTAGGAAGCGGATCCTCCGTCTAGACCATTGATATAAGTAAAATTCTGTAGATATGGTACCTACGTTCTCCCAGCGCTATCTCAGCAAATGGCCTGTGTTGTGTTGCAACTAAACGCAAAGACACGCTATTTCCAATTTATTGCAATATACCTATCTACCTAATGGCAAATTGTGCAGGTGTACGTAGTGGTGCACGCTGGGTTTGAGATTTTTGCATGCCGTCTTGCTCTTTTATCAGCAAGAGAAACAAACAATTTGCCATCGCTCGGTGCATTCGCGCATCGGGCTTCATAGCCACACAAAGAAATGTAAATCCAACCAGACCACGGACATTACCTAAATCGTCTCTAGAGACGGAACAAGGCCAATGATGATGATCTACCTAATGAACAACATCGATGGAAAGAGGTATCTAGAACGAAGTGCGATCGAGACAACAAACATGTACGCTGGCAGCGCCGGTCCGACTGTGACTAAGGTGGGTGGACCTAATCGGACCTAATTTGAGCGTTCCACTTTCGAGAAGCTAGTGCCCAACCTCCTGAATTTTACTCACATCGATGCCATCGATGGTCTAGACAGACTAATTTTTATCTGAAAAGTCATTGTTTTCGAGCGAGACAAGTAAAAATAAAATTAGCTTCACCTAGACGAGACATAGTAGTTACGCCCAACTCGCAACACCTAAGTAAGTGCCTCCTCAACAATCAAGTAAAACAAGAACGGATTCGTTTAAAGTTCCGTAAACAACGGAAGACAAATTATAACAACATCAACATCGAAGTCAAAGGAACAAGTTTAATCAGACTTCAGGAGTTACGCTCTTGTTTCCAAACAGTTATTATTTGCTTCTTTTGTTCCGCGATTATTGTTTTTGGAGCACGCGATATATCCAGCGGTTATTGCCATACGTACAGCGGATCCTTTGGTGTACCATTTACCTACCTTCCCCAAAGACGATCAAGAAGCAGCTGTGTTTTAAACCGAAGGGGGGCATCCCAGACCCAAAACGGCCACATAGTGTTTTTGTTTTAGTAAATTTTTAAATATTTATTTTAGAATTTTTTCTTTTATTCGTATTGTAAATTGGAATTTGCATTCATACAACCGTACATAAAATATAACAAAATACGCTATGAACACAGATCCCCTAGTACTACTATCCAATGATCCTATCGAACACGGTTGTCTGGTAAAGGTCGCTCTTGAGCGATAAGACCGCCACTGTCACTTAGATTTTATGCTGTTTTGTTGTATTGTTTCTATCAATAAGTGTGCAATAAATAATTTTCTATCTATGAAACGGAGGCGTTCTGAAACGGCCACTGTCTTCTTAGAATTTTTGAAAGAAAATATTTATATCAATTGGTTGTTGGCAGAGCACTAGTGACCATAGACAAACCCACAATAATGACAGCTATCGGTATCCGTTTGTTTTGTTTACATTGGACACTTCCTACAAGAACTCCTTCTCCTCCTCCTCGAATGAAATTCAAAAGACAGGATGAAATTCATTCAAAATTTAAAATTAATTCCTTCTCATTCAAAATTCCATGTTGACTTGGGCACAGATATTATCCTACTAATATTATAGCCCAAACAGGATCTCCAAAACTATTGAACAGATCAAGATGTAATTTGGCGTACCTACGCTTAGAGCAAAGCCTAACTTAGATAATAGGCTGCTTGTTATACCGAAAATACGCGTGCGAAGCCGCGTATTTTCGGTATAATACATATAATACGCGGCATAAGCTAGTAATACTATACACTTTAGCTACAATTTAAATTTGTACTCGAGGTTGATTCGTAATAAAACAGACACGGGAACGCGCATCGAAACGGACGATCAATTAAATGTGAAGACACAGAACAATATATCATAACGATGACAGATAAGTGTACAAAGTATACTTAGTCAATTAATACTCAGTCAACAAGGAAACAGTTCCTGACTGTTAATCCTGCCAATAATTTTGAAATATTTGTACCATTATTACCAAATTATAAAAGCCAAGCTCTATAATGTTCATTAAAAATTAAGAAGTTAAGTGTCTAACCGACACTAGACAAACCTTCACTGGTTTCTAGTGTCTTGTAAATAAGAATAGTATCAGTTTTTTCATAATAAAATAAATACAAATGACTTCATATAGTTTTTTGTTGTTTGTTGAATTTTTTGATAACAATTTGTTTTGTACCAAGGTTTGGACTAGGTTAGGACTTGTTTTAATAAGAGTTATTGTGTAACGTTTAAATTTATGTTATTTTTTATATTATTTATATATTTATTTATTCCTAGTCCGTTTCAAAACACTCGCTGTTCAGTTTAATGCTCAATGTGTTATGAAACGTACGAAATTCGTGAATTAAAAAGAATTTCATTCAATCATTTTCTTAAAATATGATATCCCAATTACAATTACTTACCATATAATGCCCTTTTGTTATAATAAATTCCTTAAAGTAAGGACAGTAAACGAGTTTCTAAGTTATAAACTACAGATGTAATAATCTCTTGAGAAATGTATTGGAGAGGCCTTCGACCAGAGGAGTTCTTGAGAAAAGGACTTTATACTTTGTACTTACTTATGTGTTAAAACTGATAATTATAATGTCTTTTCTTAGGTCAGTTGTTTGCCAGTATTTGTACCTACTTTAATATCTCAAGAAATAAATAAATAATGCTGGACAATTCACACAGCATTATCTAGCCCCAAGCTAAGCAGAGCTTGTGTTATGGGTACTAGATAACTGATATACTTAATACAATACACTACATAGATAGATATTTTTTATTATACATAGGAAACATCCAGAACGCCCTGGACAAATGTCTGCAGATCGTACAAACATTTGTCCCGAGGCGGGAATCGAAGCCACAACCTTCCGCGTCGCAGCCGGACCTTCGCCCGCTGCGCCACTGAGGTCGTCTAAAAAAGGCGTATAAAAGGCTTTTTAATTTATTTAATTTATTTATTTATGAAGTTATTATTTACTCTAAAATTAAATAGCCGTTTCACAGCGGATCTCCCTTGTCAGGGTCCTAAGTCACATACCCTTCGAAGACCTTCCTTTCGCCTTCGTACACTTTTTCTATACCCATTATTATCTACAGGTGTATTTGCTTCCACCCTTTCATATACCTACTTGGACAATCTGTCTATTCATCATCATCATCATCAGCCTATACTAGTCCACTGCTCGACATAGGCCTCCCCTAATGAGCGCCATAGCGCCCTGTCTTCAGCTTGCCGCATCCAGCATCTGCCTGCAGTCTTTCGCAGATCGTCATCCCACCTGGCCGGAGGGCGTCCTACACTACGTTTGCCGAATCGTGGTCTCCACTCAAGAACACGTTTCCCCCAGCGGTTGTCGGTTCTTCGCGAGATATGACCGGCCCACTGCCACTTCAGCTTGCTAACTCTTTGAGCTATGTCGATAACTTTGGTTCTCTGCCGGATGTATTCGTTACGAATTCTATCCTTCAGAGAGACTCCGAGCATAGCTCTTTCCATAGCTCGCTGAGCGACTTTGAACTGGTGGACCAGCCCAACCGTGAGTGTCCACGTCTCGGCTCCGTAGGTCATGACGGGTAGGACGCACTGATTGAAAACTTTAGTTTTCAAGCATTGCGGTATGGATGACGAGAAGACTTGACGTAGTTTCCCAAACGCTGCCCAGCCTAGCTGGATCCTCCTCTTGGCCTCCTTCTCAAAATTATTTTTACCTAACTGCAAGGTAAGTATACTCGGAAACAATTTCGAGAAGGTGGCCATGTACGGCGACCGGTCCCGGACCAATGAGGCCATTGATCATGACTTTGGTTTTATCCAAATTCATGCCGAGGCCGATGCGTCGCGAGGCTGTGGCTAGGCCGTCCAGCATCTGGTTTAGCTCCTCTAGAGACTCCGCCATTAAAACTATGTCATCAGCGAATCACAGGTGTGAGATGTAGCCGCCGTTTATGTTAATGCCCTTACCTTTCCAGTCCAGCGTCTTAAACATATCTTCTAACGCGCTCGTGAACAGTTTCGGGGATATAACATCCCCCTGTCTCACTCCTCTGCGCAGTTGGATGGGTTTAGACTGCTGGCCCTGTACTTGGACACTCATGGTGGCGGCCTCGTAGAGACATCTCAGCACCTCGATATTACGATAGTCTACTTGGCATCGCTGTAAGGATTCTAGATCAGCCCAGGTTTCGACAGAGTCAAAGGCTTTTTCATAGTCCACAAAGGCCAGACACAGGGGATGATTATACGGACTTCTGTATAATCTGCCTTACTGTGTGAATGTGGTCTGTCTATTGCACAAGAGGAATTTCAACTGTCTTATGATTCTTTCTTCAACAGATGACAGAGAACAACCTCATCCACCGTACGATTCTGTACATCTTCTACTGGCCGTATGGAGAGGTGAGCGAGAGGTTTCGGCACACGATGGCGGAGGCGATGCGGATTGCCATAATTACTAATCCTAGAAAGAGTGTGTAAGTGTTTGTTATGTAAAATAATGATACAGTGCTGTTCAACGATCGATAGCCCCGGGGCTTCCAAGGCTCGTATTTACATTCATTATGATCATCAGCCTATGTTAGTCCACAGCTGGACTAACATAGGCTGGGCCTCTCCTAATGAGCGCCATGTCTTCAGCTTTCCGCATCCAGTATCTGCCAGTAACTACATTAGTTTAAGTTTAATAATATAAAATGATATTTTTATAAAGCAGCTTGTTATCTTCATTTTACCGAATGATTATTATGTAAAAAAATCTGTATTAGTAAAAATTTACTTCAAACTCAGGTTTGTAACTGTTAACAGTTACAGGGATTTACCTATCGATGAACGTCACTGTATACGCCCGAGTATCTATTGTGCTAGTATTGTATATTATCAACGTTACTTTTTGTTTATCACTTTTTATATCAGTAGCGAAAACCCTTGATTTAAAAAGATAAGTCGCGTTTCACTCGCCTCTTTGTATTCAGATCATAAGAGCGATAAATAAATTCACTTCACTTCACTTCTCCGTTGGAAAATAAAAACCAAACGTAAAAATTTAAAAACCATTATTTTGACGCTCCCCGCTGCCTTTTGAAATTCGTATAAATCTCCAATTATCGTGTAAATAAAAACAAAGTTTTTGCAACGGGCGTAAAATTTTACCTTTTACTTGCTGATTCTGAGCTTTTATCAATTAATTCAATCATTCATGACGTCATCAGTTATTATGCATTAATTATGTGCAATCAGCGCCAACAGACTTTAAATAAATACGCCAGACCCGTGTTTCAAATAAAAAAAAATTGGTTGTCTGTAAAGTCGGTTTACTGACGATAGTTGAACGTGACAACGTCTTAAGAAAATACTGATGGAATGGTAGCATTTGATACTCGATCAAAACATGTAAATGTACTATATAGTATAGCAGCTGTCCACGCAGACGCATCGCTCACTCAAGTAGGAGAGAGACGGATGTCGAGCGCTCTCGCTTGCACTTCAAGCCTTACATGGAACGCCTCAGAGCGAGGTAACGCCTCAGAGCGAGATAACGCCTCAGAGCGAGGTAACGCCTCAGAGCGAGGTAACGCCTCAGAGCGAGGTAACGCCTCAGAGCGAGGTAACGCCGCATGAGACATATTTTTTCGAATTATAAGACGTTGTCACGTCAATAATAAGCACTAAACTTTAACCTTTTGAATAAGGCCAGTTTGCAATTGATTGCGTTTTGTGTTGGTGATAGATGAAACTAGCAAATAGTTCACGTGCCCTTTTCGCTAGTTACTTAGTAGTTGGTAAGTAGGAGGAATACCTGCGTTTCGACTCATCATTGCTGCTAGTGGAAGATGGACTTAGAAAAGAAATGGCCTTGTTTTGCCGTAGCGCCACAGAAGAAAAAGTACTTAGTTAAAGAATTCTAGACATTTCTTGTCTACCAAGGGATTACAAAACCGAAGAAATATTGGTGGAAAATATTTTATGACACTGGTGTCAGCAAAGTAAACCGCTAAGGTACGAAACAATTTTTGGTTTTGAAAACTTTATTTCAGGTTTTCGTTTTCTCATTTGTTTCAAAACTCGAGTTAAAATCTTTTTCAGCCGACGAAAAACGGAGGAGATTCTCAAGCCAACGCAACGCGTATATTTTTATTTATGTACTAGCTGCGCCCCGCGGCTACGCCCGCGTGGAAATTTAAAATGATCACTTAGGGGTATGAAAAATAGATGTTGGCCGATTCTCAGACCTACTCAATATGCTCACAAAATTTCATGAGAATCGTGTTTCGGAGGAGTATGGCAACGAAAACTGTGACACGAGAATTTTATATATTAGAAGATGACCTGACCACGCATAACTTTTTACAGAGTAGTCTGATTTCGATAATTCTTTTTAATTAAAAAAAAAATCCAACCCTATCGACAGGAAAACAGGGGATGATTGATTGTTCATTCACTGATTGTAATGTTTGACCACGCATAACTTTTTACAGAGTAGTACGATTTTGATAATTTTTATTGGATACTTCGATGTGCCATCAAACTAAATTACTCGAATTTTAACTAGATATCTTTTTAAATCACGCCATATTACCGCTGTGCGTTTGCAGTTACGCGTCGTAGTTTGCGTTTTTGTTTTTAGATTACCTTGCTATATGCTGTGTTTATTGAGTTTTAATTCATAAATGTATTGGTTGACATAAAATAATAATAATGTCCTCCTAGTCGAGTTTCGACAATAACCGATAATAACCGTGGTATGGCTATAGCCACATGCGCAGGACATATTATACCACTTATACTATAGTGCTCAAGAGTGTGCGCAAACACAGGTTCACTGTCTAGTGTCTATGCCCTCTCATAGCCCGTGTGCCGGCAGACCGACACGACCGGGGAGAAGTCAAGCGCAGGACCAACGGCTTAACGTGCTTTCCGAGTCACGGAGTTGTAACACCGCCAACTTTCTTACTCCCAGCCGCTACTGTGAATTTTTCTTGCTAGAAAAATCCCAATAACAACTATTGGCCCGACCCGGGATTTAAACCCAGGACCTCATGATCAGCGGTTGAATGAGCTGACCGATAGACCAACGAGACAGTCATAAAATATCTTGTAATCAATAACCGAGTATATTATGTAGAGTACTTGGACCTAGGACTGTACAATTTTAGTTTATTAACGCAGGACCATAAGTCAAGTTTTATTTACAAGACACATTTTGTTTAGTGTGATTGTTGTCATATTTGCTGTTGTGTGCAGGTGCCGGCTTGGAATTTGCACCATCCAACTCTTTCCGGATGTCGTAAAAGGCGACTAAGGGATATCCACCGGGGGCGGGCAGCAGCGTTCCCTGCAGAACAATTCTACCACCGAACTGCGATCCCCAACCCGCTTACCTAGCTTGGGGATTAAGGGCACTACACTACATGAGATAAAAGCCAATAAGGCTTAGCAGGGGGAGGCCTGCGTCCAGCAGTAGACCAATATAGGCTGTTGAGCTGAGATTGTCATATTTTGTAAACGCAACCCAATAGAGAATTTCTAGATATTGGACGACGAAACAGTAAATTCATTAACTAGGGAATTTTCAGCTCATGTGGCTGAGCCTTTACAAATAATCAGTTTCATGAATTAATGAAAGACTCTTTAGTAATCAAGTTGCGGGGTAAAATATTTTTCCAATAAACCAACAATAAACCGCCTGTTAATTATTTACTTTCCTGCTTTTATGAAAGCCAAATAATTATTATAGAAAACATTTGTGATATTCTGTTTGCTTATCGTGAAAATGTTTGCAGGAATATAATTACAATAAAGTGTATATTTCAGCTAGTTAAACCTATACGGAATCAGCTGACTGTTAAAGTTGAAACTGAGTTTTTTATATAAAAAAACTGAAACAGCAGAATGTTGATAAGACATACCCATTTATTGCAAAGACAATATGCTCACTTATGACCACCTGCAAACGACCACGAAATATTTAAGGAGACTTTACTGTACCTTGCTGTGTTCCCGCGACAGTACAAGCAACAGTGGCTGATTGTTCACCGACGTGAATCGCCTTAGGGTTGTTCTAAAAATTACACTCCCCTTTCTCCCGATGAAGTTCAATAGCTGGACGGGAACGCAGCCGGACAACTTGCAGTCTTATTCGTGAGGTTTTTCGAAGTTTTTAAGCAATTTTCTTTCCTTCGAGTTACTAGCGCTTGACTTTAATATGGGTTTAATTCGTTTTTTCCATGACTTGCGGCAATAGTGGAAAAAACAAAACACTGTCTATGTTATAAGAAGTTTTTCGTGTTTAGTTCTTTTTTATTTTGTTTTATTTAGTGTTCGTGTTTAAGTGATTGGCAATTATACTCGTATTACGATCAATGTAAAATTTAGGGGCATTCGTGATTGTAAATAAAATTGTAAACTATGAAAAATCGTAACGTTTGTCGGTCAGGTCAATATTATTTATTCGCAAAATAACCTGCAGTTACCTCAGTGACCATTTCGTTACAGTTGGGCATTTTTTTATAAATTACGAGTGCATGAAAAAGCAGAGTGTGTTTATAAGCTTATGCGGCACTGATAACGTCTCGGAATTATTTAGAAAAACATGAAAAGTAGGGTCAGATTTTTCGTTTTAGATAGCAAAATTAAGTAACATGGCAAAAGTTAGTTATCAATTTGTAAGTTTTCAAAAAACTATCTGAGCGTCTGGTCGAAGCGACGCGTGACCCGAGAGCTGGTGAATATCTGGCACAGCGTATCAGCATTGCCATACAGCGTGGCAATGCAGCCAGCGTCTTGGGGACGCTTCCGACTGGTGTTGATATGGATCAGTTGAGCTATCTGTAGACTGTTTGCAACAGTCAGCAGTTAGCTCAATTGTTTCAATTGTAAATACTAGTATAATTTTCTTTGTGAATAAAACTTATCGTATTTGTAAGTGAATATAACTATATAGGTTAGTAAAATATATATAGGTATAAATTTTTAATGGTGTGTTTAACATTCGTAAGCCTCTGGTTTTCCTTCAAATAAATATAAAATTAAGTAACATAGCAAAGTAAAGTAACATTGATACCGTCGTCCGGAATAAGCCATCTGGCCGGCACGTACTTTGTAATTCGATTGGGCCGGACGCCGATTGAGACTTGGCTGAAACATATTTCATGAGTGCCAAGGAAAATACACAATTTACTGCTTTTGTTTAGTAAATATTGTCGGGTTTATAAGTTAATTAACCTAGTTTTTTGATTCTGCAATAACTTAAATATCAATTATTTTATCAAGGAGTATGTGATTCACTGATAGACAACGTACAGCCCGAACCACTGGTTTTAGAGCCTTGAAATTTATAGTGGTTGTTCATTTTAGGGTTAGAGATGTACTAAGAAAGAAATTTTGAAAATTCACACTCTAAGAGTTTCAAAATAGTAGTTAAAAGTTTAACAAAAATGCTCTGTATTACAGTAACCGTGAGTGATTTTTGACTGCCTCGTTGGTCTAGCGTAAAATTATTATATAAATTCTCCATGTTATTTTGAATCATAAAAAGTTTTATTTTATTTATAATATAATATTTATAATATAATATTTATTTTATTTATTTTATTTTATATATAAGTTTTATTTTAGTTAAATTTTATGTATTTATTTGCTCATCATCCAATGTTCTGAACCCATACTGTTAGTCGCACTCATGTACCTCAAGATACAAGCATTCTTGCTTAGTTTGAGTTCCGCTGGCACTGTACTGTATTGTTAATGCATGTGTTTTTGGTACATAAACGTTTAATATTTATTATTATTTGAGCACACACTATTGCACTATAATATGTCCTGTGCATCTGGCTAGTCTCCGATGAGACTGGCCGCCGTGGTCTAAATTCGGCTAGGACGACATCAATCGTGAGTGATAGAACTAAAAATTTAACAAGTAGATCTCTCTCCTTCAGCAACCGTCATGTCCGCTTTATCTGTCAGATTCCGCATCTACTACAACCAAGCGACTCCGAACCTCCGCCATCACCTCACGCTGGTCAACTGGTGGTCGGGCAGCTTGTACAAGTCACCAGTGTTGCCATCTGCTGACCAGGTTTACAGCGACTTCCGGGGAAGGGTGTTTGAAGTTCCTGTTCTACATGTAAGGAATTAGAATTAGCTTGGTACCTTTTCCGTCGAATAGTTACTCATCAGCAAGCATTGGAGCACTGTTGAATATGCCACCCCCGAGCGAGGGGGATTGTACCACAAGCACCAACCTTGATTAAAACTATTATCTAGAATTTAAGCAAGAGATGTAAAGTCATTCCATTTTTAGCACAAAATAATATAAATAAATAATGCTTGACAATTCACACAGCATTATCTAGCCCCAAGCTAAGCAGAGCTTGTGTTATGGGTACTAGATAACTGATATACTTAATACAATACACTACATAGATAGATATTTTTTATTTTATAAAGAAAACATCCAGAACGCCCTGGACAAATGTCTGCAGATCGTACAAACATTTGTCCCGAGGCGGGAATCGAACCCGCAACCTCCTGCGTCGCAGGCAGACCTTCGCCCGCTGCGCAACAGAGGTCGTCCGGGGAAGAGTGACTGTAGGGTGAATTTAAGACAAATAAGTTCCTAACATTATAATTTTTTATTATAATTTTTACCTAAGCACCTGCACTTTAATGTTAAAGTTTGTTAGTATTTATTGTTCTAAAATTTGTTTGTGTTCCTATTTTTATGTGTCAAATGTTTGTTTGTACTATGGACTTTGCTGTCTGAAATAAAAATATATTCATTCATTCATTCATTCACTCTTGGCAGGCAGATTGGTGATCACCAAAGTGGTGGTAAAAATACACCGAAGGAAGCTGATTCCCTTCTTGCAGTAGATGGTTCCCTTAGTCGATACGACACCCTTAAGGTCACGGTTGTCTGGTAGAGATCGCTCTTGAGCGATAAAACCGCCACTTGTCACGTAGTTTTCAAGCTGTTTTGTTGTATTGTTTCTATCTATAAGTGTGCAATAAAGAATTTTCTATCTATCTATCTAAGCTCAGTTGGAGGGGTCTATTCCTAAACCGCGAGAATTCATTCGATTCGTTTCCGAATCGAATTCAACGGATTCGAATCCGATTCCGACGGATCTATAAAATGCTATTTTGATGTCGCCTCGGGTTGATGATCGAAAATCCGAAGCGAATTGACTAATGGCCATGTCAATGAGGAGGAGCTCCTTATTTCGATCGTCAACCCGAGGCTAAATGAAAATTGCGTGATATAGATCCGTCGGAATTGAATTCGAATCCGTCGGACTCGATTCGGAAGCTTTTTACGAAGAAAAAAGTTTCCGATAGCGAATCCGACGGCCTTTCCGAAGAATTAAAATACCCTTGCAGATAGTTAAGAGTTCTAATATTTATTTATGCATAGTATTGTATTATATACTAGACGATCGCCTCGCGGTTTCACCCGCGTAGTTCCCGTTCCCGTGGGAATTCCGGGATAAAATATAGCCTATGTCACTCCCTGAAAAGTAAGCTTCCTAACGGTGAAAGAATTTTTCAAATCGGTCCAGTAGTTTCGGAGCCTATTCAATTCATACAAACAAACAAAAAATCAAACCTTTCCTCTTTATAATATTAGTATAGATATCAGTTATAAGGTTTTTTGTTATTATAGTGCGTACCCCACACTCAGGGTAATAAACGTGCTAACGGGTGCTAACGGCGCTAGAGACCGTAGGAAGTCCCAAAGATTTTTGACTCCTACGTCACTTGACCTCGTCACGGTAATATTATCCAACAGTATTTGGACTCGGCCGTATCTTTGAAATAAATGCCTACAGCCGCGCGGTAGGTAAACATGCGATAGGGCTGCCCGCCTCCACCATTTTAATTACATTTGCCTACTTTGTGTTTCCATTTAGTTTTGTGATTGTAAATATAGGAAGGTACTTTTTTTATATAAACAAATAAAATACTTTGTGAATTGAATGGGAAGTGTTCAATAAAAATGCGTGTTGTTTTTTGATTGGTAGATTTTATTAAAAAACCTGTTTATGTTTGAATAACAAATCGGTCTTATAAATTTGCGACCGAAAAATATTTGCGCCTCGACTGAGACGTACCTACAAAATGCTTTATTATTAAATTTTAGGAGATTTTTATGGAGAAAAAGGAATATCTTTTACTTTGTTATAGATACCTGCAGCTACTTTATTAAATATGTACCTGAACTTATTTTTAGAGAAAAAATCGCGCGGTTATTGTTAAAAAAACATCACACCATCCGTTCGTCACTGCGGCACAGCCGCGACTGTCTGCATGCTGAGCGCATGCCGAGATCGAGGCGCGTAGGTATAGCTCGCGTTTCGCCCGTTTGTATGAAGTCGGATTACTTATAGGATAATATTACCTTGACCTCGTTGTGTAGTTGGTTAGCGCATTCCTGTACTGATGGAAGGATGTGGGTTCAAGTCCCGTCGAAGTCGAAAATTTTGTGTCCGTCAAGTTAGCAGCCCCGCCATGGAATTTGGTGGTTTCAACTATGCCAATAATTGTGTCCTGAAATAGTGCCCCCGATGCCCTTAGTAAAATAAATAGTGCCCCAGTACTTTAGGAGATATTTAGGTATTTCACTGTGGCTGCTATCTTGACGTCAAGCTGGCAGCCCCGCCGATTTCGACGAATCTATAGCGAGATATGAATCATGAACTATGCCAATTAACTGTGCCATAGGGTATCTAGTTCTCCTGCAAAGATCAGAAATAGACCTCCTGCGGTTTAAGAGATATTTGACTTTGAACATCTACATACATTTCATAAAGTACAGACGAGTACAGAAGTGAATTGTTCCTCGCACGTCGATTCCCGTAACGTTGATTCTTGTAAAGGCGACCGTGCCTGAATTCCCTTCACGACGATCTCGTTTTTTTCGCGGTCTACAGTCGGCTGCGGCGTATAGAAAATGAATAAAAACTTTATATGGCTGATAAAATCCATTACCTATGTTTTTAAAATTATTAAATGGAATAAATAAAATCGGGTGGTAGATTTTCAGGTCGATCGAAGGTCTGGCGGTCGCAGGATCTGAGCCTAGGAGCAGGGTTATAAGGTTGGCAGCCTATTATGAGTTTGTAGTAGCCGATTTTTATGATACTTTTTTTGCTTGTTTGTCAAAAGAATGACATAACTCAAAAAACTGAGTTTACTTTTGGCTATGATTTCAAGAAAGATGTCTGTCGATTCTGTCAATATTCTGGTTTTCCCTTTTTCCTATTGTGTCATAAAAAAACTGTTACTATTTTTATTCTAAGATTGTGTATGAGACTTGGCGTTTTTACAAACGTGTTCGTGATGATGGGCAGAACCTGCAGTTCACGTAGTGTTAGTCAATGACCAATAACTCTGTATAGTAAATTTAATATGGTTAAAGATTGTTTGATTTTTAATTTATTTGGGAAGTCTAGCACGAGTAGTTTATGAGATAGGTCCATAGTCCATTTCAACTTTGACAGCTGTCATCGAAAATGTAGATTCGTTCCTACTTTTTCTTTGAGCCATGAACTGAAAGTCTAGCACGAGTAGTTTCGGAGATAGATCCATTTCAACTTTGACAGCTGTAATCGGAAATTCAAAATGTAGGCTTCGTTCCTACCTCCTCGACAGCTCCTGTCATTGGAAATACATAGGTTTGCTTGTCTCGACACTGACGATTGTTGTCATTTTGATATATTATTTTTTTAAATCGTTATAATTTTGAGGTTTAAGGATCATTTAAACCAAATAAAACAAATATTATTAATCGCTACTTCATTTACATTTCTATTTATTCCCGTTTTTATTATGTGATGTGCGTATTTTGTTATATTTATTACATTTAATAATTTATAGCCTTTATTCACAAAGACAATTATACTAGTATTTACAATTGAAACAATTGAGCTAACTGCAGACTGTTGCAAACAGTCTACAGGTAGCTCAACTGATCCATATCAATACCAGTTGGAAGCGTCCCCAAGACGCTGGCTGCATTGCCACGCTGTATGGCAATGCTGATGCGTTGTGCCAGATACTCACCAGCTCTCGGGTCAAGCGTCGCTTCGACCAGACGCTCAGATAATTTTTTAAAAATCCGAAGAGCCTCGTTACCCCACGGACCTAATATAAATTAATAATTTATTACATATTTTTTATTAAAAAAAACATGGGTTATGAAGGATTTTATCAGCCATATAAATTTTTTATTCATTTTCTCTACGCGGCAGCCGACTGTAAACCACGAAAAAAGCGAGATCGTCGTGAAAGGAATTCAAGCGCGGTCGCCTTTACAAAAATCGACGTTACGGGAATCGACTTGGGGGGAATCGACGTGCGAGGAACTATTAACTTTTGTACTCGTCTGTACTTTAAAATGTATGTAGATGTTCAGAGTCAAATATCTTTTAAACCGCAGGAGGTCTATTTCTGATCTTTGCAGGAGAACTAGATACCCTATGGCACAGTTAATTGGCATAGTTCATGATTCATATCTCGCTATAGATTCGTCGAAATCGGCGGGGCTGCCAGCTTGACGTCAAGATAGCAGCCACAGTGAAATACCTAAATATCTCCTAAAGTACTGGGGCACTATTTATTTTACTAAGGGCATCGGGGGCACTATTTCAGGACACAATTATTGGCATAGTTGAAACCACCAAATTCCATGGCGGGGCTGCTAACTTGACGGACACAAAATTTTTGCGATATTATTTGATTTCTTAGAAGCATAATCAGTTGTCAAGAACCCATAACACAAGCTCTGCTTAGCTTGGAGCTAGATGATGCTGAGAAGGTGAATGTGGCTTATCCAGCATAATTTATTTTTTCCATTCTTGGGCCATAAGGGCCCGGTCTTTAGGCATGCGTGCGGCCGAAGCCAACAGCACAAAGGCCCTCTATGAGAGTTAATCTAGGCGAGGGCTACACAGCATTATTATAATTAAATCTAGATTCAATAAAGCGCCTGTGATGTGAGATACTGCTTTAACCATTTAATGTAGACACTGCTTTAAAGCTCTTGATGTAGAAATAAGTTGGTAACTTATTTGTGCAGGCACCTCCGTGGCATTTCGTCAGATTCAACAATGACTCATCAATCATGGTGACGGGAGGACGGGACGATAAGCTGCTTTCCTTGATGGCCCACAAATTAAACTTCAGGTGAAATGAAACTGATTGTATTTTATTTTTATTTTATTATAATAGCTAGCTGTGCCCGCGGCTTCGTCCGCGTAGACTACACTATTTCATGGGTTTTATTTTCTCGCGGTACCCCAATTCTTTTCTAAAATAAAAGTAACATCAGCTAGCTTCCAGTGAGTCTTGTCAAAATTGTTCTAACTGTTTTGGCGATTAGCTCAAACAAATAGACAGACAGACAAAATTTAAAATATAAATGGTCTTTTGTTACAGTATTGTGTTTTGACCTTACAAAAAGACACTCACATTTTATTTATTTGTACGAATACAGTCCATGCTCACAATACCGGTGGTAGTCAAAAACTTGAAGACCTTTGTTTTGGTCAAAGAAATTCCAAGTACTTCCATACTTTTATTGAAACAACGCTCACTGGTGATCGGTTTACCATGTTCGAATTATTGCATTGAAAGCCTCCACTCCACAGACGCGATTTTGAAGCGCGTCTTGTGTCGCGCGATTTGTTGCGATATTTGTTTGTGGTATATTTTGTGCTAAGACGCATACGATGTTACACACTGCTGCGATTTCGCATTTGGCGCGCGGCGTCTAGAAATTGCTTTTACAAAAAGGCAGCGGAGACGCGCTTCATAATCGCGGCTTTGGGGCTAAGGCTTACCACTACTTACCATACCTTTAATTTGGCATTGTTCTACCCTTGGCTTTGCTCGCGAGGAGCCTGAAAAACGTAGCACTCAGGTATTTTGCTAGCTACCTTTCAGAATCGATCCAGAAGTTCGATTCGAAGTACGTTTTTGATAATTTTTTAGTTTAAAACTGTTCATTTTGTATGCCTAAAGAAATATTGAACCTTATTTACCTTACCTTATTTATCATTTCGTTCCGGAGACTTAATTTTATTTAATTTACTACCCTTTTCAATCAATCCTAAAACAGTAAATCCTTTCCAGGTATAGATATTACGATCCACCCGACCGAAGCCAAGGTTCGAGTATTTCTGGAAACGGAACATTCAAGGGAACTCTAGGTCTTATTTGGAAACGGGTGAGTTGAAATCAGCACAGGATTGAGGTAGCTTTCACGATTGCCTTCAAATAGCAACGGCTTTGTCCTGAGAAATGCGCCCACAACACATTTACGTAGAATGTTTGGTAGAGAATCGATTCCCCGAATCAACTCGGACATGTGCGAGGTTTCACATGAATACATACAACGAATCCTTATATTCAATGGACCCTTCAGTGCATTCTGGGGCTGAATTCCACTAAATTCAATACCCCATCATAACAATGGTACCGTCTCAGTACTACACATTTTGGCACCTTTGATGAAATAGGGTTTTTTGTTATTATAGTGCGTAACCCCCACACTAAGGGTAATTTCTAAGAAATCAAATAATATCGCAAAATTTCGACTTCGACGGGACTTGAACCCGCGTCCTCCCCTCAGTACGGGGATGTGATAACCAACTACACCTTTTCCCCTGTAGGTGGAGCTAACGGCGCTAGAGACCGTAGGAAGTCGCAGAGATTTTCGACTCCCACGTCACTTGACTTCGTGGTGTAGTTGGTTATCACATCCCCGTACTGAGGGGAGGACGCGGGTTCAAGTCCCGTCCAAGTCGAAAATTTTTGCGATATTATTTGATTTCTTAGAAATTACCCTTAGTGTGGGGTTACGCACTATAATAACAAAAAACCTTAGAATTAAGCTACGCGACACCTCTCGTCAAACGAACTAAATGTATCTTTAGTCTTTGAACAGGATTGGATAAACTTCAATGTTTCCCCTGTAGGTGGAGCTAACGGCGCTAGAGACCGTAGGAAGTCGCAGAGATTTTCGACTCCCACGTCACTTTACTTCGTGGTGTAGTTGGTTATCACATCCCCGTACTGAGGGGAGGACGCGGGTTCAAGTCCCGTCGAAGTCGAAATTTTTTGCGATATTATTTGATTTCTTTGATGAAATAAACTGCAGATGCAGGGACGCGTGTCAAAAATGTCAAGGTTGAAACCAATCTGTCAATCTCATGGGGGTACAGACCAAGCAAGCGAGAGCGAGCGAATGCAAACG
The DNA here is from genome assembly GCA_963564075.1 of Eupithecia subfuscata. Taxonomy (NCBI): domain Eukaryota; kingdom Metazoa; phylum Arthropoda; class Insecta; order Lepidoptera; family Geometridae; genus Eupithecia; species Eupithecia subfuscata. Next base: position 4,303,040 of record OY751103.1, on the reverse strand, counting down.
AATGGGATTCGACGATCGGTACGTTCGTTGCATTTTCTTTTTTATGTAGCGACAGCCACCGCAGCACAGCCGAAAGCGAACTCGTTTGGGCGCGCTGGCTTTCGCAATGACGTCCACACTGGTTCTTTCGTGTCAGTTAGCGGTCAGATAGTGGATCCTGGTGCCCTAAGTAAAATAAATGGTGCCCCAGTACTTTAGGAGATATTTAGGGATTTCACGGTGGCTGCTATCTTGACGTCAAGCTGGTAGCCCCGCTGATTTCGACGAATCTATAGTGAGATATGAATCATGAACTATACCAATTACAGTGCATTACGGTATCTAGATCTCCTGCAATGGTCAGAAATAGACCTCTTGCGGTTTATGAGATATTTGACTCTGAACATCTAACCTTGTAGTTGGCTTACAAAGCCAAACTTAATCCTTATAACTAGCGTTATTTTATTACTTAGTACCTAGTACTTACATATCTTGCTGTGCCCTAGCCGGGTCCATATTTGAGACTGATTAACTTTAATAACTTATGTACAATATGGTCGCAATTAAAAATTTGAATTTGAATTATCATGAAACCACCAAATTCCATGGCGGGGCTGCTAACTTGACAGACACGTTCTTTCGCGTTCGTTCGTTAGCCTTCGCTTGCTCTCGCTTGCTTTGTCTGTACCCGGCATCACCGTGCAAATAGCACCGCACGCACTATCTAGCCAGAGTTTCTTTCATCTATGGACGATTCTGCGACGAACATTATCACAGTAAACGATTGACAGAATACGACCCCTGCCCATTATAGAAGTCTTGTATCTCTTTGTCGGGATATTTCTATTGATACTACTTGGATACACTGTGACTAGAAGTGTGAAGTCCGCTATATTGTTAACGCATTCACTGCCCGCTCTCGGTGGGGTCGAAGCAGCCTATTGGTAGTGAAAACGGGCATATGTGTCATGGACAATTAAAGTGTGTTAGTATGTAGAATCGGCAAACGTAGTGTAGGACGCCCTCCAGCCAGGTGGGATGACGATCTGCGAAAGATTGCAGCCAGATGCTGAATGCGGCAAGCTGTAGACAGGGCGCTATGGCGCTCATTAGGCGAGGCCTATTTCCAGCAGTGGACTCATATAGTCTGATGATGATGGTGACTGTGTAGAATCTGGACTTTTCAGAAAGTTTTACCTTGCGCTGACTGGAACTGTTGCTTTGCAATTTGTTTAGAAAGCAGATTTCTTCATCGGCGACGTGACTATGACTTGGGAGCGGCTCCAAGCTGTGGAGTTCTCTTTCCTGACGCTGGCTGATTCCGGTGCCTTCCTGACTCATGCTCCGGCTAAGCTCAGCGAGACCTTGGCTATCATCAGGCCATTTCAATGGGAGGTAATGTTACTATCTGATTCCCATCGGCTGTAATCATCATCATCAGCTCTTGTCGACTCACTGCGATCAGCTGGTCAATAGGTCACAAAATTGTTTGCTTGCTGTCGAGCAGAGTAGAGTAATAATAGAGAGATACAGATAGATAGAGATAAAGTAATACAAGTAGTAGTTTTTGGGATATTATTTGATTTCTTAGAAATTATCCTGAGTGTTATTCATTTTATTTATTTATTCTCAAGCAAACTGAAGACAGGGCGCTATGGCGCTCATTAGGGTGGCCTATGTCCAGCAGTGGACTAATATAGGCTGATGATGATGATGATGATTTATTCTCAAACAAAACTTAGTTACACTGTGTCGGAATTTTTCTAATATACGGTGCACATTGTTGTTGTAGGCTGCTTCTCGATTTAGTCGTGATTTGGTACCATTCCAACAAAATAATTTATATTTTGAGAATTAAGAAATGATTTTACGGTTTTAGTGCAAAGGAAATTTGCAACTTTAGGGTGTCACAAAGAACATTTGCATCTGAGGGTAGCTGCTCATTTGTGACAGATTACAGATTTACTTGGCTCGCCACATATCAGCAAAAATGTGGAGAGATGTAACTCCCCATTTCTCACAGGTGTGGCCGCTAGTTTGTGCCACGCTGCTCATCACCGGCCCTGCCCTGTGGGTGGTGATCGCAGCACCGTCCCTCTGGCAACACAACAAGAAGGACCAGCTGGGACTCCTCAATACCTGCTGCTGGTTTACCACAACGCTGTTCTTAAGGCAGTGTAAGAACTTCTTCTAACGTATGTACTACTTATCAAATTTAGCAGACCTTTAATCGGGGTTTGAACTATCTAGATTTAAGGGCTGGTAGATTTCATAAAGAAACGCATAAGGTTCGGTATTTATCTATAAAAAACCATCGTAGTTTGAAGCATTCATTATGAATGTAAGAGGGTTAACTATGAACCTGGTTTGTGTTGGAAAAACATCAACGGTTCACACCATATCATCTCACCAACAAATTCATTCTAAGATCGATATTTAAAGAATATATTTCAGTGGAATGAAATCGACTCCAAGCTGATAAAGTTACTGCTGGTTGTTTCCTATTACTTCTGCCCGTGGCTTCTCTTACATCGTGTCTGGATTATAACGTAGCATATAACGACCCAAGGGTGATGTTGCTTTTAAAGTAAAAGTTTTAAGTATTTTAGGAATCGGTAAAAAAAAATTTAGTTTTTATGTTTTCTGAAAAAATTCAGTAGTTGCAGAAAACGTAAAAACTTGATTTGCCATAGTTTAGGTCGTAAAAGCCTTCATACATTTCTAGCATCAAGCAAGGAGCCCTCCAGCACACACAAAGCCCGACTGGTCTCAGTCCTCATTTCCCTCGGCGCTACGTACGTCATCGGAGACATGTACTCGGCCAATCTAACCAGCCTTCTGGCGAGGCCAGCGAGAGAACAGCCTATTGGGACCCTGCCAGCCTTGGAGGACGCTATGAGGGACCTAGGATACGAGCTGGTGGTGGAAAGTCATAGCTCTTCTTTGGCTATTTTAGAAGTAAGCAAGATAGAGTGTGAGAGCAATGTTGGAGCACCGATAGGCCATAATATTTATTTATTTTTATTTATCTATTGAGAGAATAACATCATTACAGGTTTTGGATTAAGCCCTAAGGCGATGTTATTTCAAGGTTCATACAAGCAATACACATACTAAAATCTACTAAATACTAATCTGAACATTTTGTCTCAATATAAATCTGTGCCATTTCCATGGCTTTCGGCATGTTTTGGTAAAATATATCTACACTGTTTTCAGACAGAATATTGAGTAAATAGATAGCGAGTGACATGCGGGCAAACTTAAGTAGGTTGGTCACACAGTTGGGCACCTCGGGCATGACGGGGCGGCGGCGCGCGCCCAAGTAGTCGTTGGGCGCGCGCAGCCGCAGATAATAGATAATGCTGAACCAGCCCGAAGGTCTAAAATCAGCGTCCATGATTGTAAAGCTTAATTCTACCACTATCTACTGGCACTTAGGACACTGCACGAATACAGTTCGACCAATGCCTAGAATTCTGAACACCTATAGTAAGTCTTATGACCTATAGTAGACATAGACTTTTCTTTATTTTGCGGGATCGCAGAATTGTCCATGGAGAAAGAAACTCTAGACCGTGCGGTGCTATTTTCACGGAAAGCTTGATATAATGGATTTATCCTTGACACAATAAACACGCGTCCCTCCATCTGTGGTTTCTTTCCTCGAAGGTAAAATGCCAAAATTTGACATTCTGAGACCACCATTGTAAAGGTGAAGCTATAAATATAATGGAATATTGTGTGCCTACTGTTTCAATTGTAAATACTGGTTAATTTTCTTTTTGAAAATACGTGATTTTTCTATGTACGTTACGTTAAATTAACTTTCCATTTTACTCTGTGCTAGAACGGGACAGGTGTATACGGGCGTCTCGCTCGGCTAATGCGTCGTCAGAAAGTGCAGCGTGTGCGCAACGTCGAGGTCGGCGTACGATTGGTGCTCTCCAAGAAAAGGGTGGCCGTCCTAGGTGGCAGGGAAACTCTTTACTACGATACTGAACGATTTGGTAAGCCTAGAGCCAATTTAATTTATTTTTTTATTTATACCGTACATAGATGCACACGGGATATTTAGTCAATTCAAACAGTTAATTCAATACATTACAAAACACAACTCAAAATATACAAAATAATATAAAACAACTTATCGTAGCTGCAATAACCTTGTAAAATTATAAAAGTAAAAAAATAAAAATAAATGCCTGTTTAGCGTAAGGTGGCTTGAATTATGTACTTTGGTGTGAGACTTTACATACGTTTTTGTGTAATTTTCAGATTTTCTGCGTTGTACAAGTGGAATAGTAATTTGCCAAAAATTTTTAATCATTTTAATTGTGACGCGTGATAAAACTAACCATAGAGTAAAAACTCGCTGCTGTCTCAGCAGAGGGATAGTGTCATTCAACAATTTGACAATTTGTGTAACCAAAAACCGATCCATGTGTGTTTTGACAGCTCGTAAATACAGTGCCCTCACTCACACATTCGTATGATTGAATGTTGCAAGTGAATAGCATTTTCCCTAAAAAATTGGGTAACTGAAGCAAAGTTCCCATTAAGAAAATACTTCATTGTTTTTATCACCTACATTTTTATTTTTGATATTACATTATTTCAATTTACTAAAGGTGTCAATAATTTATTGTCAAATAGAAAAAATCTAAAAAAATCTATGAAAATCCATTTCCAACGTCTTGTTTTTTTTAATTTTACGAAATATCAGCCGGTATTTATGGTTATTATCATTCTACCTAGGTCAAATGACAAAAAGGTTTTACTCCAAGTCTGCAAAATAAGATCGGCTCCGATCATTTTCGGAACAATAATTTAAAATAGACGGTCAAGTGCGTGTTTGGTCACGTGCAGTGTAAGTAATTGCACGGTTCATGGCCTATCTAAACCAACTTATTTACCTGTTTTACACATACCTACCAAAGTACATTTTTTAAGTTGATTAGGATGACTATTAGGTACTCAACTAGTAAAGCATACTAAAGCTGTGTAGTTTTTCTTTTAAAATCACTCCACCTACTACTAGCATTTTTTTTACAAATAATAATGCCCAACTTAGACAAATTACAGCATTCTAGTACTAATAGTCTATGGACTAAGCTGCGGACAGATCGACGAACGTGGTGAATTATAAGGGTTCCTTGTTGACTACGGAACCCTAAAAAAGAACATGTGCACGTTTATGGTGATGGGATGGATTGCAATTTTAAATTTGAGTTTATTGCATTTGCTCCCCTTGGAGCCGAGAGAGGTCTAGGTCCGTGCGGTATCGAGGTTTTCCGGAATTTTAAAAATATCTGAGCGTCTGGTCAAAGCGGCGGCGCGGGACCCGAGAGCTGGTGAGTATTTGGCGGGGCGCACCAGCATTGCCATACAGCGGGGCAATGCAACCAGCGTAACGGGGACGCGACGACTGGTATTGATATCGATAAGTTGAGCTGCCTCTAGATTGTTTGCTACAGGCTGCAGTTAGCTCAATTGTTTCAATTGTAAATACTAGTTCTAATTGTTTCCATTCATTGATTGTAATTTTCTTTGTAATATAGTAATTTGAGTTTATCATCTTGAATCTACTCAGAATATCGTCGAGTGACTGAAAATTCTAAAACTGTGATATTCCGCGTTGTTTGATTCCTAAGTCCTAACTTGAGGGAATTCCACCCTCTCCTCTACTATTTTTATATACCTAAGTACTAAGTAACAAAACCTGGGTATTTTTTTCCCAGTGCATAGCAACATTTTCACGAAAATGGTGGACGAAATTTTTAAATTTATTTTAGAGTTTTGATGACTGTTTTAGGCAAAATTACAAACGGAATATTAGTACTTACCGGTGGAATGAGATATTTGCGGTATTATTTTTCCGGTTACTGGTGTTTAAACATCCTTGCACCACACAACACATCATTTTTATATTTTTATGTGAGAGCTGCTTTCCGTCTCATTTGAAGTATTGTACTAACGGCTCAAAATGAAAATTGCGACGGTCCGTCGCAATTTTTTAGACTTACCTCGTTTGTGTCAACTATCATTCTAAGTCTTCTTCTTCTAAGAAACTAACTATTAAAATCCAACCAACTTTGAAGGGTTACCGCTTTCATCCATTTTCTAAACCGTAGCGTTTATTCACAATGCTGATGCTAATTGTGAAAAAACGCTGACTCATGCAACTGATTGGCACAGCTGGCCGTATGCGGCCAATTTTCGACCAAAGCAAGACAACGGCCGTGGCCGGAACGGTAGGAGCTTTTTATTAAAACGCCCTACTCACGATATTGTCGAGGCCGCGACCGAACATCCATAAACTAGCTCCATCTCGAAATAACCAACTTTGAACAAAATAATTTGACAGAACGTGCATTCAAACGATTGTAAACTATGCAGCACTAGTTTGTATCCTGTGACAGTAACACAAGTTTGATATTACAATGCGACGGCTTCCAGGCTCCCACAACTTCCACCTGAGCGAGAAACTGTACACGAGGTACTCAGCAATCGCACTGCAGATCGGCTGTCCTTACCTCGAGACATTCAACAATATGTAAGTCAATTGTACTGTAACTAAACTTTACTATTGTCTATTGTATCCCTAGAGGCCAAAGCAATTCTACTCACGCCTGCAGATCCGGCTTAAATAATTTATTATCAGGAAGAACGATTTTACGGTTTACTTATAATGAGACTATATTACTTATTTTCAAATATGCAGGTCTCGACAGAGCCTACACATTTGCTCCCCTTGGAGTCGAGACCCTAGGTCCGTGGGGTACCGAGGCTCTTCGGGTTTTCAAAAAACTATCTGAGCGTCTGGTCGAAGCGACGCGTGACCCGAGAGCTGGTGAATATCTGGCACAGCGTATCAGCATTGCCATATAGCGTGGCAATGCAGCCAGCGTCTTGGGGACGCTTCCGACTGGTGTTGATATGGATCAGTTGAGCTATCTGTAGACTGTTTGCAACAGTTAGCTCAATTGTTTCAATTGTAAATACTAGTATAATTTTCTTTGTAAATAAAGATTTGTTCAATCAACTTATTTTCATGCTAATATGATATGGCTAGCGCGATCACTATAACATAAATATCACAATATTAACTCGTCTAACTACTCGTCGAATATAAGAAAAATAAACATTGATAGGTACTTATCCTACTAATATTATAAAGCCGAAAGTTTGCGAAATGTGAATTTTTGTTACCTAAGATCTCCAAAACTACTGAACAGGTCATGATGAAATTTTGTGTAAATTTAGAACGTAGCGGAACTTGTAATGCAAGTGTAAGTAGATAAAAACGCCGCAAGTATGTTTTGAGTACCAATAGATATATTTTAATATCCCGTATTCAAATCGAAGCAAACAGATATTTTCTGTATTTGGGTGATAGGGACCAATCGGCAGGACGCTTGAAACACATTGAATATTTTCTCACTAAATATATACGATAAAAAAAAAATAAACTGAATATAATATATATAACTGAAAATAAGTGCTTATATTTGGCTCTACATTTTACATTATTCCACAGCGTAATGACACTCTTTGAAGCCGGTATCCTAGCAAAGATGACAACAGACGAGTACAAGAACCTTCCAGAAGCTTCTAGAAGATCGGAACCGGTTACAGAGAGTGACAGCAGACAAGCCAATGAGATGATGGGAGAGTCAAACGCCTCCCCTTCACAGGTACTATCTCTGGCCTGCTTCAAGTTATACAGCATTAGCTTCCAGAAAATCGAATGAGAACTAGGCAGAGCAAGAGCAAGAGACCAAATTAACCCTCGCAACATTTTTTTAGCCTTTTAAAGTGTCTCTTCTCTTCTCATATCAAATAATTTTATTACCAAACCCCCGGTGCCCATGCACTCTATGATACTGTGTGGATGAGATTTGTATAGGTTATGAACTTATAATTTATAAGAAATCAAATAATATCGCAAAAATTTTCGACTTCGACGGGACTTGAACCCGCATCCTTCCGCATTGAATAAACTTCAATGTTTCCCCTGTAGGTGGAGCTAACGGCGCTAGAGACCGTAGGAAGTCGCAAAGATTTTCGACTCCCACGTCACTTGACGTTGGTTAGCACATTCCTGTACTGAAGGAAGGATGCGGGTTCAAGTCCCGTCGAAGTCGAAAATTTTTGCGATATTATTTGATTTCTTAGAAATTACCCTTAGTGTGGGGTTACACACTATAATAACAAAAAACCTTATAATTGATAGTCGTGTTGTGTAAAATTTTCCAGACCCAGACAGAGTCGAGCAAAGGATTAGAGCCTGTATCGCTGCGAATGCTACGCGGAGCGTTTTGCTTGCTCGGTATAGGATACACAGTAGCTGGTTAGTATAAAAATAATGTAGTCAGGGAAAAGCGTTTAAAAGACGCTTAATGTAAACTCCGCAAACTTTAATACATTTCAGCAGTTCACACAACGGTTTATCTCTACACTAACTTCTGCCGCTTCGCACGCGTTGTTTATAACGTTTAAAGGTGATTTTTATCCCATGGTAACTGATTTATGGGATCCTATGTATGATTCCAGGATTAGAATTACCTGTATGCAGAATTTCAGCCCGATCCGTTCAGTAGTTTTGGCGTGAAGAGGTAACAAACAACCATCTATCCACCCATCCAAACTTTCGCATTTATAATATTAGTGTGATTTATTATGGAAAATACATTGAAATAGCCAAGTCCGTACTTGCACTACAAAACCGGGAAGAAATGTGCAGAGAACATTCTGTCTCAGTCTCAGACGGACCTTCATCCACGAAGATTCCTAACCACCGCAGAGGTCGTCAAATAACATTTTCAATAGGCCTTCTATTCTTTTCCAGCAATAGTCCTCACCATTGAGATCCACCTACACCGTCGTTCACTGCGCCGCAGACTGCCTCCGCGCTCCACACACACTCCTGGAGTGCGCGTAATAGAGCGCGCACGGAGGGCCGCTGCGCGCGCGCGGGCCGCTGTGAAGCGGGCCGTCTGCAAGTGGATCGATAGAGCTCTAGGCCCTGACCAGTAGTAGTGAATCAGCAGCGTTTAGCAGAAACCATTGAGACTCACCTACGCCTTCGATAGCCTACGCTACCACGCTCCACACACTGTCCTGGAGTGCGCTTGACGGAACGCGCACGGAGGACCGTAGCGCGCGGGGGCCGCCTTTTTGCGGGCTGCATGCAAGTGGGTCGAAAGAGCGCTTAGACCTTACCAGAAGTACTTAGACAATCAGCAATGCTTAGCGCAAGCCATCGAGATCACCACATCATCGACACCGCGCTCCACTCACACTCCTTGGGTGCGTGTGTTGGAACGCGCGCTCGCGCCTCTGTGAAGCGAGCCAAGACCGAACTAGGAATAAGTATTAGCCTAAGACGTGATTTTGTATGCCTTATTCACGAGAGATCAACAAAGGAGAACATGGTCGTACGCTGCTACTTGGGGAAGTTGGACCGGTGAGACAGAGCGATGATGCATGCACGCACAACATGCAAGATGCCACATAGAACTAAGTATAGGATTAGTGTAATTTTCGAGAATATTTAATATTCTCAAACATTTCAATATTCTTGGATATGGCTACAATGTCGGACTTGGATCAGATAAAGTAAAGATTTTCTACTCTTAGATATGCAACAAAACTTTTGTAGAGTAGTTATAACTCTGTTCACACTAGATTTTAGGATAAAACTAAACTAATAAAAATACATAATTAGGTACTTGGATTTACCTTCGAGATAGCTTGCAAAACTGCTTATCAATTATGCAATTTCCTTGCAGCCTAGGCGCCTAGGCAGTGGACAGCTTCAGATTAACTTCATTAGAGACTGCCGTCTTTAATGCAATGAGCCTGTTAGAACACCGTGCGCCTTATTGTGAAGTCTCCCTTAACTATGAGATAATTACGATAATAAAATATGCAAGAAACGGACATAAATATTTCCTTCGAGTCCCCCCTTATGCCTCCAGTCAAGCAGTGGACTAGCATATGCTCTGTAGATGATGATGATCAAAATAATTATAGCTCAATTAATCAGTCCAATGAACACTCATCACATCACAATAAATAAGATAATGAATTCACTCACACATCTGATCTTTACGTAAGCAGATCTTGTGTTCATCATCATCTTCCGTACCACGAGAAAACGTCATCCCTATACCATGCTAGGTGAGGTCGGGACAACATTTATTTTTCTTCCACTCTTCTCCATCAGCCGTCATCTCTGTACCTTTTCTTGCCATGTCCTCTTGTAGATCTTGTGTTATGAATGACTATGAATACCAAATTTCTGAACCTAAACACCTAGTCCCGAAACAAATACCTGAAGATCATCCAGGCCTCTGTCCCTCGGCAGAAATCGAACCTGCGCCTCTGAGGTCATCAATAAACTAGTTCTGATTAATTTCTTTGTTTTTGATTATCTTTGGTACCGTAGAATATACCATCGCCCCTATCAAACCAGGAGTTCTTGGAGGAACCCGTTCCTCGGATCACGGGACACGTCGCAAGGAAGATGTTCCATGATGCATGCCATGCATTCACCCACTGGAGGGCAAAGAATGTATTTGCAATAAAGCTAATTAATTTCTGCGGTATCTTTAAACAGCATTATGTCAACACACTTTAAACGTGTGTTTTTAATAATACTTGTAAGTTATGTTAAACTTTACCTACTTTGTTAACTATATCGCGCCAAATTTTACGAATGAACAATGCACAAGATAGGAAGTAAATAAGGTAAATCTGAAAATATGAAATAGCTACGTAACTCCGCATTCAGTTCTCAAATAGAGAAAGCAAAATATTTCGGCCCCTGAGCTTTGCGAGCAAAGCAGGGTATACACTAGAGATCTTGCTTTCCGTAACAGAGATAAAAGCGCATTTCTGGAAAAGGTGGATGGAATTACTAGGAATTTTGAGTGCTTGCTTTGAAACAATATAATATTTATGCTTTGGACCATCAAATTAAGATTGTGTTGTGGCTTTTCCTAACAAACCTACTTAGGTCTGTGTTCACCAAAAGATAATCGGACAATTAGGCTGCTTCGTCGGTTAACGTTGACGTTTAATGTATGAAATATTGTGTCAGAAACGCCAAAACAACTGTTTAAAATTTAACCAGCTGTTGGTGGACTCAAGTCTTAGCCTTCCAATGAATGCATCAAAATCTTATTTATTTAGAAGAAAACCTTTGCAACACAGACTAGGTCCGTAGTTAACCCGTTTGCAATCTTAATGAAAACCTTTTTGTTGTTAGCAGAGGTAAATATGTATTATTTTCAATAATAAAACTAGAACCAAAGGGGAAGGCAAAAGGTCCCAAATATAACTCAAATACGTCAACCGAAGCCATTGTCCAACATTAACAGCTCAAGTTGAAAGCACCTTCGATTTACGTGGAGTTTCTAATTAAAATTAATAACTGTAGTATTGTTTGGGGCGTGGAAATCCGAACGTATTGAAGTGCAGCTGGTAACCCTAGTTCGGAAGTAGCTGGGCGGGCTAAGTTGTGAGCGCGACGTGTTTGAACTAGTTTTTGAGACGTGATGACCATATTGTTCGAAGGTCGTGTTGCTAGTTTTCTTGGAAGATAAATAGTCATTATAGCTGTGTGGTGCCGTCTGAGCCGGCGGAAGAGTTGGGGAGGTGCAAATTCTCAAAATTTGCCACCTAGTGGGTGTCCACCGAAGGCGGGCAGCAGAACAATTCAACCACCGAACTGCGATCTCCAACCCGCATGCCCGGCGTGGGGATTATGGGCGCTACCTCCATTACATAAAAGCCAATGAGGCACTTATCAGGGGCTTACGTCCAGCTGTGGACTATTAAAGGATGTTGAGGTTAAGGAAATAGTCATTTAATTCATTGGAAACCTATTTTCTTACTAGTATCACAAATGCGAAATTGAGCAGAAGAATAAAACTGATGAACAGGTATCACAAAAACTCAAGTACTTAGTTTCATTTTCTCACTTTTTATTTCTAACACTGGGTACGAGTACTTTTATAAAACTACGTTCCTAATTCCGACACAGCAATAAATTCATTTATCATTTATCATTGTTTACATATAAATAACAAGCTTCCGCCCGCGACTCCGCACGCGTATTTTCGGTATAATAAGTAGCCTATTCTATCTAAGTTAGGCTTTGCTCTAAACATACGCAAAATTTCATCTTGATCTGTCCAGCAGTTTTGGAGATCCTAGAAAACAAATATTCAAATTTCACAAACGTTCGGCTTTATAATATTACTAGCTTCTGCCCGCGGCTTAGCACGAGTATTTTCGATAGCCTAATATCTAAGTTAGGCTTTGCTCAATTTCATCTTGATCTGTTCAGGAGTTTTGGAGATCCTAGGTACAAATAGATTCACAAACTTTCGGCTTTATAATATTTCAGATTTCACAAACTTTCGGCTTTATAATATTAGTAGGATAGTAGTAGGATTGGATAAAGCCCTTACAAAGAAGGATGGAGTACCTAACTTGCACCACAGTCTAACATCTGGACCTCTAAACGTAGGGCCAAATGTTTCCAAATTTAAAGTTTATTAGGGTCCCAAGCGTCGAAAATAGCCGTATATTCTAATATCGGTAATTACTTTACGGTATGATTATTTATGTAAAGGTAAACTAATGAGGAGAATAGGCTACTTTTACAGCTTACCTACCCGTTATTTACTAAGGGACTAATTAATATTTCTGAGCGCAATTTGATCAAGTTATAACAGACCCATAAATAAACAGCTGGGTACGGTTTGAGAGAATTTTAATGCTACTTGGATAAAATAAGAAACGTAACTAAATTACTAGATACTACAAAGGCTGCGCTTCTCGTCTCAGCGTGTCTCGTTCGATGAAGCAATTTCAAGGAGCAATTTTGATAAACGATGTATCTAACAACATACTCGCGTACACTCTTATATGGTTCTTATCTACGTAGGTATATTACCAACATTTTACGAAAATAAGGGAAAATTCGGGGATCAAGTCGGACTTTTTATATATTTTTCAATTAGTTAAGTAGGTACTTGTCATCTACGAAAGATGATTCAAGTGGGATTTGTCTGAGATGGGTCATTATAAGTCAACGCTTGACTACGCTACGAAGACTTCTACGTCGCACCTCACCGTTAAAGGATTAGGGAATACATAGACACAGACACAGAGGAATCTTGCGTCCAGCAGTGGACCAATACAGGCCATGTTGAGGTTGAGGAGACATAGACACATAGCAAACTTCTTTACAACGCCGCCGTTTGTTAGGGTTGCAAAAAAATGAATTTGTTTCATTTGTTATGTCAGCCTTGCCACAAACTGGATGATAATTAACCGCAATTAGGTATGTCTACTTTCCCGTACATCAAACAACAGTGCTTGTAAATAATTAAATAAATCATTCCTAGTTAAAATACAGACTGTGAATAAAACATTGGAAAATGAAAGCCCGCAATCAAATATTTTGTACGAGTGAATTTCGCTGAAAATAATTTCACACTCGCTTTATGATACTGCAAAATAAAATAAACGTAAAGTATTTATTCATTTGTTTGTAGTAATTAATAAATTACATTCTTCGAGTTTCAGTTATTTTCGATAGCCTACGCTTTCTCCGTTTGAGTAAGGATTAATAAAACAATTAGCTAAGTTACATAAAAAAGTTTTACTGATACTTACATAGATTAAATAGATTTGTTTTATTTATAACTAACTTCTGCCCGCGGCTTCGCTTAAGTTTTTCCGTAATAAAAAGTAGACTTTTTTAGCGTGACCAGGTAACAAAAATCTAAACTTTGGATTTTACGCATTTATAATATTGTGGAATTAAAAATGTTTCTTGTCTAATTCCCTCATATAAAATAATGAGTTTTCAGTCTCAGCAATTTTTGTTGCGTAATCCTTATAAGAGCAAACAAAACCGGGACGTTTTATTTGAAATTTGTTGTGTCTGTTTCAATTTCATTCTAATCTATCTACATTAGCACCTCTCGGTATCAGTTCATAAACTTCCTCTGTCCATTTTGTTCTGTAAGTAATAAACAAAAGGTCTGGGTTCCTTGTAACTTATAACTAACTAACTTGTGGGTCGGATCGAAGGTGATACGTAGAACTTTGAGACAAGTACAATTGTATAGGAGGGAAAGAGCGAGTCTCACTCATTAATCCACGTTCTTTAACCATCTGGTCCATTTGAAAACCTAGAAGCGTGTGTTTCCGGTACCAATAATACCTGTACCATAGCGGTAATAACGGTATTTTCTTTTCGATACATTCTAGTTTCGATGGCTTTGTGAAGAAACTGACGACTTTGACGACCTCGGTGGCGCGGCGGGAGAAGGTCCGCCTGCGGCGCGAGAGGTTGCGGGTTCGATTACCGCCTTGGGACAAATGTTTGTACGATCTACAAATATTTGTTCCGGGTGTTCTGGTCGTTTCTATGTATAATAAAAAATATATATCTATGTTATGTATTATATTATGTATATCAGTCATCTAGTACCCATAACACAAGCTCTGCTTAGCTTGGGGCTAGATGATGCTGTGTGGATTGTCCAGCATTATTTATTTATTATTTATTTAAAGTTTTCTCTCTTGCTTGCACAAAATTGAATTGTTGATACTGATATTTTACGTGCATAATATCGGTAATTATACCGGTACTTGTTGACAACACTGGTATTATACCGATATTCTAGTACCGATACCGCACTAAGTCGAATTATATCGGGTTTAAATAATACCGGTATAATTAATTTCCATACCAAAGATGTGCCGGTACCACCTCAAGGTCAGTCGAACCGGTATTTAAAAATACCGCTATTCCAAGCCCTAGTATGGATGTATTGGGCCAGATGGTTTTTAAAACGCGCGTCACTTTCGTGACGTGAAGCGTGAACTATAGAGCACGCTTCAAAACGTCTAATGTGTACTCGCTCAAAAGCTGCACGAGTATTCTGAAGGAATAAAATCTATACGAAATTAAATATATCTTTTTTGATTTTCGACTGACTTTTATATTCACAAGAATACACCATACAAAAATCTTGTTTGTTTGCTTCGCCAATTATCATCAGATTTTGAAAATCTTCTTTTCTATTAAAAATAACGACGTATTATATAGAAAATGATCTCGAGGTGATTCCATAAAAATATTCCTCATGGATTAAGTATTAGTGCAAGAAAACTTTAAAAAACAGAAGAAATCTCCAGTAAAAGTTAAACTATATTTTAGTTCTTGTAAAAATATATAAACAATGGCTGTATTGATACTTCATTTTGAACCTTTTATCCATTCTAATCCTACAAAGATTATACAGCCGAAAGTTTTTAAAATCTGAATTTCTGTTACTCTCCTGATCTCCAAAACTACTGAACAGATCAAGACGAAATATGACATACGCTTAGAGCAAAGCCTAACTTAGATAAAAGGCTACTTATTATACCGAAAATACGCGTGCGAAGCCGCGAGCAGACGCTTGTATACAATATACTAAATAAATAAATAAATAATGCTGGACAATCCACACAGAATCATCTGGCAGAGCTTGTGTTATGGGCACTAGATAACTGATATACATAATATAATACATTACATAGATAACGACATTACATAGAGACGACCTCTGTGGCGCAGCGGGCGAAGGTCCGCCTGCGACGCATGAGGTTGCGGGTTCGATTCCCGCCTCGGGACAAATGTTTGTACGATCTGCAGATATTTGTTCAGGGGTTCTGGATGTTTTTCTATGTATAACAAAAAATATCTATTTATGTAGTGTATACTATTATGTATATCAGTTATCTAGTACCCATAACACAAGCTCTGCTTAGCCTGGGGCTAGATAATGCTGTGTGAATTGTCCAGCATTATATAAAAAAAATTATAGATATTATTTATTATACATAGAAACGACCAGAACCCCCGGAACAAATATTTGTAGATCGTACAAACATTTATCCCAAGGCGGGAATCGAACCCGCAACCTCCTGCGCCGCAGGCGGACCTTCGCTCGCCGCGCCACATCATCGGTCGTCAAAACTATAAATATTATTATAGCTTAAATAACTCTGTCTAATAAGTAACAACAGACAGACGTCTGTCTATCCGTAACCTTTTAAACAGCCGAACGGATCTTAAAATCCCGGGGATGGATATATTTCCTTCATCGACGATGTTTCTTTTATTTTACAACCAACCCGCGCTTTAATAATTTCAGGGCACTTTTATATAGCCTTTAAAATAAAATAAATTGGAAGTCTCATCAAAATTTTAAGTCCCAGTCCATTATCATAAAACTGTTGGAATTTTGTCGAGCAATTAATCAAGCTGTGACGTCACAGGTACTCAGACAAATTAATTATAGCTTATTGTTCCCTTGCATCTACTCGTAAATTATACTTGGGTCTCGTCATGTGTAGTAAGTCTGATATAAATGTTATGAAAGCGCTACTTTGTCGCTTAGATAAGAGATGGAAGTTGTAGGCTGCATCTACAGGGTGTCACGGAAAGGGTGTACTTAACCGATAGGGGGTAATTCTGGACCCTGAAGGGATCAACTTGTGTATAACGATTTTTTTTAATTTTGTACATTTTTTTATTTATTTTGAAAGAAATTAAGATTTTTTTTCTTGCTATTGGTGTTCTTTTACACGCACTCTTGCATTATTTAACAATTCAAAATATTTCAAAAATCTAACGTTTTTGTTATTATAGTGCCTCGCACTCTGGATAATTTCTAATTTCTAAGAAATCAAATAATATCGCAAAAATTTTCGACTTCGACGGGACTTGAACCCGCGTTCTCCCCTCAGTATAAGTATAAATACAGTCCATATTTATTATAAATTATATCAGGGAAAACTGTTGGTTGCTCTGAGGATGATGAGGACATCCTCATAGCCGAATATTGGCTACGGTGGCCACACTCAGTGAAGACTATGCGTCTTCATATTATAGTGCACAAGTGTGTGCGCAAACACAAGTGCACTCTCTATTCCCTCACTTTTATAATCTGATAAGATGGCGGCAGAATCCAAATTTATATCATGACAGATGTGATTTCTGTCACCCAACCAGAAATTCCAGTAAAATTATCACGATTACCTCCGCAATGTGCCCGCTTAAGTTACCGATTTCTAAAAATCTGCGCGTTGTTATATGACGACCGCTATCATGAAGAAGATATTGACCATCCACTTTATTAATGTAGGACGTGCGTATATACTGTACATTTGTTTAAACCTTAAATGGGTGCTAGAGCTAAGATAATATACCTAAACCAAAACAATCTGCGCCGTCTCGCAAGTACGGTTGTGATGCTGCTGCCAAATCTACCATGCCATGCCCTTTTTTGCCATGCCATTTCTTTTTTCAGAATCTTGAATACACCTTCGTTTGACTACAATCCTAACAACCAGGTAAACCAGATGGTCAGCAACAGTCTACAGTTAGCTCAATTGTTTCAGTTGTAAATTGTTGCTATTACATTACCAGATGGTACTAACTTTGAATTAAACCTTGGTTACTTATCGAGCAGCTTAATTTATGGAGATATAGCTACGGGTTGAGTATCAAAACTCTTCCTATTTCTGATACGTATGTATCTATTAGGATTTTATATGACGGACGTCAAAAGATGTCATCAGTTTCAATAAAATTCAGGTCTAAATTAGCAATGCCTGTATACGAATACCTGTGTCTCCATAAATTACTCTGCAATTCCGTGATAATTCTCTGTAATATGTCACCGTGAAGTATTGTTCTGTTCTGTGGCTCATTTTATCTGTCAACTAGCCACCTTTAACGGCTCTACGAGCATAAAACTCGAAAAAACATTAATACAAAATGAAGCTAGCATAAATTCACACCAAAAAACCTATGTTGCCCTTATTGTCGCTGTGGTTGGGTTAGTTAAACAACGAATTAATAAATACTGGTTTATTTTTAACAATGAGAACTCTGAGAAGAACGAAGAACGAATGAGAAGATAAAAACTAACGCATTGATACTGGAGACGACGGGCGCAGCCGGACGGTTTTCTACGCTTCCTAAACATTCACGAATTGACACTGGTTAAGAGACAACTGACGGAGCAGGTGGGTTTTCTACACTTGGCGGGAGGGTCAGCCTCTTTTCTCTGTTGTCCTTCATGTGCTGCCGGTAGAACCATCTGGAAAATATGTCTAGATAACATCACTTGGCTAAACGAGTAATATTGTGATTTACATACGAAAAAAGGCGCGGGATATTGTGCTATTTGATCAAGTAAAAGCAGTCTCAAATTTGTAGTACCCTCATTTTTAGTGCCGACGTCACCAACATCGTTGCATGAGGTGTTAGGGTTATAACTGATGTTGGTGTAACAGAATGATTTCTTTTGTTTCTTCTTCTTTCAAAACCCTACACTACAGTCTAGTCTCTATCTTACCCGAATATCCCGAGGGCCGGTATAGTAGCCAGCACGCTGAGGAGGAATATGGCTCCAGGCAGCACTTGTAGAGACGCAATGTAGACCCGGGAGTATAACGGGACGAATAGTAGCGGCATCAGGGTTTCAGCTACTCCGAACAGTGAGTACACTTTACCTGAAAAGAGATTTAGATAAAATTACAACTTCTTGCTATATTTCTCTTCTAAAACCAGCACAGGCTGGTAACTCCAACACACAAGCTGCACAAGTCGAAGAGATCGGTGTTCATCTCGGGCCCGGCAATCTACAATAGACTACCAGATAGCATCCGTAATGCAGCCTACACCGCTGCGTTTAAGAGTCGTCTGAAGACATGGTTAGTGGAGAGGGTTTTCTACAGCATGAGTGAATTCCTTGAATTACCTGAACTGTAGAGAACCCCCACTGCTAATTATGTACGTAACATATAATAGTCAACATTCGAAATATAATTGGTAATGTTTCACAAGATGAATCACAATATCAATAAATTATTAATTGGAATATTGTATAATTACGAAACAATTGACCTGTAAAATATGATTTTATTAATAAATTCTTGTATTCTGTAGCTAGCTTAGACACCAAAATATATGCACCATAGGACCCTATTTGGGAAAATTCTAGTTCAAATTATGGACCCTACATAATTAATCTATTAATATTTTACTTATACGCAAAAACTTCAATAAACATACTATTAATTTGGCGTGCTTTAAAAAATAATAATAGATTCAGGTGTTACTTTGCAGAAATCTATTGTATAATATAAGGATAAAACAATATTTTAGTAACAATTCCGCTCTAAACCTTTTCTGATAAGATCCAACAAAATGTAATTCGTGTGTACCGCCCTCCCACAAATTGCTCCTACCTGCAATCAGAGAAGGTAAACAACAGACTTACGCAATATAAAATTGCCAAGTAAATTACCTTCAAACTTTAAGCACGAACACAACTTAATTTCTAAAACAAAAGACCATACCAAATACAAAATGAAAAAAGTCGTCGTTTCGTCTCTCCACGAGACATCATCCGCTATAACAATACTCGACTTTGTGACCGCCAAACAACCGTTTCGGCAACGACAGAGTCCTGCCAGTGATGTTGCCTCTCTGCGTAAAGTCTCAAAACTTTACGCAGGGAGCTCAGATACACGCGAATTATATTTTTTTAGTTCTTATCAGAAAAGGTTTAGCATGGAATTGTTACTAAATATTGTTTTATCATAATAATGTGTTTTAAAAAACTATGAAAAGACTTCAAATTCTTCCATGGCAACATCTAGTAAAAATTCGATTCGATAACACATGAATGAAACGACACATGAAATAAGGCCTAATTTGAAACACGAAATACGAAGTAGACGGATCGCACGAAACGAAAAACCTTACTGCTGAATGTCACGTCCGAAGCAACGCATCTTCTTCTTCTTCTTTTATTTTTGGCTCTGCGTCATAGTTTGACACAATTCTGCCAATGTCAGTTTTAGAACGAATAAGATTAAAATTTATGGAGGTTGAGTTTGAAATAATCAAAATAAAAAGAGTAAAATTTAATCTCAATTAAGTTCAGTACGTACAAAAGCAAACATTACAAAAGCAACGCATCTTGCTAACGTGCGTTGCTTCTGACGTGACACTAAATGACAGACCTTTCAAAATCAATAACAGACGAATTGAAAACCTTCTTTTTGAAGTCGTTTAAAAATTTAAAAAAGTCGTGAAGAAACTTTATCAACTAATTAGTTGTAAATTTTCAACTTACCTAGTTCCTGATAAGAGACCAATTTCGATGCAATGGATCGCAGAGCGATTGCTGAAGTACCGTTCAGGATTTCGAGGAGTGGAGCTAGAAAGAAAACATTTAATTACGCACATGATCACACAAAACCTTCAACATATAACCTCAACTTAACTCTATATGTAAATTTAATTAGCTAAATATTATACACCATCACAAGCGTCAAAAGTCTATTATTCTGCGATTTCGCGCGGAATCTTGATACTACCCAAGGTATTTTGCGTTTCGACCTTTAGATATCTAGCGAAAAGCACTGTCGTCTACATAGGATCGCTTTAGTCTTGGCTGTGAATCCTGGCTTTTACACTTGGAATAAGATTAAAACGATCAAACTTCAGCTGAAAATAGGTCAGTTTTAATTTTCCAAAGTTCGCTAAGTACTCCAGTTTAGTTTACGATAACTTTTTTGGAGTTATTCTGCTCACACTTTGCTCGCGACTTTTCGGCGCTGCCTTCAAATGTAGTGAGAGGAACTTTTTGTCACAGGATAGTATATTCAAGCAGAAGGTAAGAGTAGTTGAATTGAATTGTCTTGGGACCATTGCCTATGTATTTAATATAGTACAGTTGAGCTACCTGTAGACTGTTTGCAACAGTCTGCAGTTATCTCAATTGTTTTAATTGTAAATACTTGTATAATTTTCTTTGTGAATAAAGGCTATAAGGCTATTGTCCCCTGTTTAAAAAAAATATAGTATAGTACATATTAAAAAATAGAAGGATTTTTTAGCAATAATTCCGCGTAAGTCCTTCTCTGATGAGATAAAAGGTCATAGGCGGAACTGTATTTTTTATTCTGAATTAGTTTCAGGACTTGTGAGTCAATCATTCATCATCGTCAGATTTGACTATGTCAACAAAATATTTTCTATCCTAATTTTGACACTGGATTTCAGCAACACGTTTAAAAGTTTGTTAAATTATGAAAAAGTTTACTCATTATAAAAATGTTTTAGACTAATTCCAAGACAATTTCTTATGCTACTAAGCCGGTTATAGTATAAGTAAGTAAATCCTAACGACACTCACTTCACCTTCACTCATTAAGTTCCTTAAAAAGTCATTCAAACACAAAGACAGAGGCCAATTAATTGTACTTCGAAACTTAAAAAAAAATTTTCCTTGTTGTACTCTAATCCAACAATCAAATCCTGTGATGGATTTGTTCCCAATTGTTTTTTTACTTTATTCCATCGATTTTGTGTTGAGTTGCACTACTACAGTTTACTCTACTGTGTGTTGGTGACACAGATACTCTAAAAGTTTTTAATTTAGAGGTACTTGGGAATAACTTTGCTAACAGAAACTTACTGATAAAGGTACCTACTCACCTAAACTTCCTGCTTCTTGCATACTTATCGAGAAATGCGACCATTTATTAGCTAAAAGCGTAGGTAACCCCACTAAGTATTACTGAATTTTGGTCGTAGAGTTTGTCGCACAAAGCATATAAATCCACAACAAAAGCAGCAACATGAATGCCCTAGAAACAGTTTTATCTAGTTATATTAGTTTTGAAATAGAACAAAATTACTTAAGACGAATTCATTACATACATAATAAATACATATACACACTAATAATCTAATCTATCTTATATTATAAATGGGAAAGTTTGGATGTATGGATGGATGGATTTTTGTTACCTCTTCACGCCGAAACTACTGCACCGATCAGACTGAAATTTGCATAGATGTAGCTCTAAGCCTGGAATTAAACATAGGCTACTTTTTATCCTATTAAAAAGTTCCTATGAAATAGAAGAACCTTTAAAAATTTACTTACATAGAAACAACGCCTGCGTAGCCGCGGCCAGAAACTAGTAATAAATAAATCATGCTGGCCAAACCACACAACATCATCTAGCCCCAAGCTAAGCAGAGCTTGTGTTATGCGTACTAGATGACTGATACTTAATACAATACATAACCTACCTAGATAAATATACATAGAAAGATCTACATATATCCATTCATTGATTAATAACAAGTCATCTCTGCGACGATCCTAGCTTTTACGTTAGAGCTGATCGTATATCTGAAGTATGCCTTCGTAATAGTTTCTGTTTCATATTATTCTCGATAAATCCGTTGTCCGTAAGCACATCCGGCATCTTTTAAAAAGCCCTTATGCTAAGCAAAACTGTATTGTAAACTTACATAAATAAGCTTCAAAGTCATTCCTCGCGAAAGACATCACCAAAGCGCCGCAGATCTTGCTAGAGGTGGAAATGATCCCAAGCACAGCATCATCCGCTTTCAGCTTTCTGCTAAACACGCTTATTGCGAACAGAGTTCCTGGAAAAAGAAAAGCATACATCAACAATTTCAATTGCTCTAAGCTACCAGTATCTGAATAAAATATGGAAGCTGCCTTTTAGTTTAGGAACTAGGGTACATTTATTAATAATTAGATTTTTATGAAAATACTTTTTTTAGGGCGGAAGCCTTTACTCACAAAGAAAATACACTAGTATTGCCAATTGAACACTAGTATTGCCAATTGAACACTAGTATTGCCAATTGAACACTAGTATTGCCAATTGAAACAATTTAGTTAACTGCAGACTGTTGCAAACAATCTACAGGTAGCTTAACTGATTCATAGAAATTGATCTCTAACGTAACAGCTAAAAATGAAAGCCATGTTACATCTGTGCTAATCGCAAGTTTGCTCATATTACGATGACCAGTGGTTAGTGCTCCCTCGGTGGTTATTAGTTAACGAACTGATGATAAACTAGCCATTAGGTACTACTCATTTGAAACTACAAAGATGTATAGGTTAGATAATACTGTTAGATAAGTCTACTATTATTATATTTCTGTTCTGATATCAGCCTTTTATTTATTTTTAAAATATTTACACTAACTTTATAATTCTTAGCCGGTTAGTTATGCTGTTCTTTTTTGTTTGACGTTAGCTCATTCGTCCATTACTTCCAGAGTCGAGAGATCAAGAGAAACCCGACTGCAAATTTCAATTTTTAAACATAAGTAAATAAAGCCTGTTAAACAAAATTAAAATTGTAGCTCAATTGTTTCAATTGTAAATACTAGTTCTAATTTTTTTCTATTATTCGATTGTAACTTTCTTTTTAAATAATTTCTATGGTTGCAGAACAATTTTGAAACTAGAATTTTTTAGGTTTGAGTAGATAACAAGCCGATTTATATTAAAACTAGTTTTTTAGGTGTGAGCGAGCTCCAATCAGCTCGCGGGGCGCGGCGGCTGTGTTTATTATTTATTTAAAATTGTATTACCCCCTTCGTAACCTACACCCTCTATTTGGTAGAAAACGATAACCAAGAGTGAATTTTGCGATGAAAAAAATGTTAGCCATCTTGAATTTTGAAATGGACATCTTTTTTGTAATCTACACTGTCGAGTTAGTCGAAAACGATATCCATATTAGTGGGTGTGTGGTGTCACACAGCAAGCCGCGCTTCGTTTGCCTTACTGTGTGTCGTGTGTCGTATTGCGGTTTGCTTTGCTCATCGCAATCCTACCCAGGCCTGCGGATTGCGGTCACGAAGCGCGGCTCGCTTCGCTCGCCTTGTTATGTAACAGAAGTCGTATTACGGTTCGCTTCGCTCACCGCAATCCGACAGACGCCCGCCGTCATCAAATTAGCAATCCTCACCCCCATGTTAGTCAAAACGATTCCCATATCAGATTTTTTGATGGGAGAGGGTGTTCAGGGGAGCTGGGGGCGTGGGGGGCCACAGCACGGCTCGCTTCGCTCGTCAAGCGGTTCTTCCGTAGACTCACCTATAGAGTGCGTGATAAGACTGTAGGTGGAGTAAATACTGTATTTTACTTCATCCCAATTGAAGCGATAGCGTGCGAAAATGTACATGATACTCAGCTCTCCTGTAAAGAAACATATTTTAACATTTATCCAAAACAATAAAGCATTTTTTGTAAAGACAAGGTGATAAACTTTCATTTGTTCCTTCCTCGGGTGAAAACGTACTAAGCCGAAAGCGGGTGATTCTGTACATCGAGGGGGTCAACGTCTCCACGATTTTTTGAATTTCGTTTTTCTTCGTATTACTGTTCTTTTACATTATTTATATTGTTTGGAAATTGCAAAGGATATTTTTTTTTTTTTTTGGAATTATTTTTTTGTAATCGTGCATGACAAAACACTGGTTTTGCTAAAAAAAATAGCAAAAACCATTTGTGAAATATTTTGTATTGTTAAATAACGCAAGAATGCATATAAAATAACACGAATAGGAAGAAAAAATCTGTAGATAAAGCAAAAAAATAATGGAAAATCACTATTCACAAGTTGATCCCCTCGGGGACTAGAATAACCCCCTTACGGCTTAGTACACCCTCTCCGTGGCACCCTGTATAAAAACAACAAGTTTAATAATATTAAAATAAAACGGACGTAATTACGAGATTTGGAACCTGCCAGGGGTTCACCTAACTATGAACGCCACTGTACAATCCAATCAGTGTTGCCGTTTTAGCGACTTTGTCGCTAGATCTAGGGGATTTTGGACTCGTTTAGCGACATTTTTTTCAGATTTAGCGACAAAAAAATATCTAGCGACATCTAGCGACTTTTTAAAATAACGAAATAGTTACTTGGTCTTTAATTACTAACACTATAAACACTGTTCCGTCTCTGTTTAGCATTCAAACTAATAGTTATTGTCGTCTTGTTTTACACATGGTACTTGATCTATCTACCTACCAATTATACTTCAGTTCGCGTTGCGTCATTGTTTCACAAGTTACGTACACTGTTTGTTAGTTTTGTCCTTTCCCAGTTAACAAAATTTAGTTGGAAAGTTAAAATGGACGTACCATTAAAGAAGAAGACTTACACCCAAAAGTACAAAACTGAGTGGGAAAACCAAGCAGAGCTCAAAGGCTGGCTTAAGCCTAATAAGATTGATGCATTTAAAGCCTTTTGTTCTGTGTCTTTTCTTCCTTTTCTCTTAAATTTTTTCCAATCGTCACTAAAATATCTTTAAAAATTTCGAGGCTCGCTGCGCTCGCCTATTTTATATGTTTATTCGTTTCTTTTACTAATATAAGTCCCTAAAAAGTTTTTAAGATTTTCGAAGTTCGCTCCGCTCTCCATTGTTTTCATTTAGGCAACGAACTTAATTTTAGGTCTCTGTCAAATATTTCGATATCCAAAGGGTTTAAGAAACGCTATCTCATAGAATGATATTTTCTTGGCACGACGCCGCACTGCCTCTCCTCCTCCCGCGCCGCCCGCGCGTGACTCGATGATTTATTTTGTAAAAAAAATATTATACTTATTATATTTTATAAACATTTTGATATTATAAATTTTTTTGTTTACCTGTAATTTTAACCCTTTCTCCAATCTTTGTCAAAATGCCCAATGAGATCTTGTATCCACCCTTGAGTCTCGAAAAGCTGAAGGTAAACTTGCTTTGTTTATTTCGGAACACAGTGCCATTTCCCAAATAGATAATTTTGACCGATTTGTGCAAAGATGTTTTTGAAGATTCAAAATGTGCAAACGATTTGAAAATGCACAGAACTAAATGCACTCAGGTGATCAACCAGGTACTGGCACCACATTTCAAGGAAAATCTTATGAAAGATATTGGCAGCCAAAAATACAGCGTTATAGTGGACGAATCTACCGACGTTAGTGTGACTTAATTCATGGGAATTATTCTAAGATATTTTAGTGTGGCACAGAATAACATTATTAACGCCTTCCTCTCACTGGAACCAGTAGAGCGAGCTGATGCAAACGGGCTAGTCATTACTTTGGTTAAATGTCTTCAAGCTCATAATTTATCTGTCCAAAATATGGTTGGGATTGGCACTGATAACGCTGCAGTAATGACGGGTCGGCAGAATAGCGTGTATGAAATCCTCCGAACGCAGTACAATCTTCCTAACTTAATTTTCATAAGGTGCATTTGTCACTCCCTCCAATTGGCTGTTAGTCATGCGTCACAAAAAACTATTCCAAGTCATATAGAGTTTCTGATAAGAGAAACATACAAGTGGTTTTCAATGTCATCGAAGCGGCAACAAGAATAATAAAGAAATCTATAGCCTTGTCAACTGTGGAGAAGGACCTCTCAAAATTCTTAAAGTGTCTGATACTCGCTGGCTATCTATAGAACCAGTGATAGTCCTCATTTTATCTCAGTGGGAAGAACTTAAACTGCATTTCTCACTAACTAAAGACAAATGTCACACGGCTGATTTACTGAATGCAATGTACATGGACGAAGCCAACCGCCTACATTTATTATATATCTCAAAAGTGTGCTAAATGATGTTCAAACAGGAATCAAAATTTTCGAAGGGGAGAACGCAGATCCTGTGAAATTGATTACCCCATTGATGACTTTGTTGCGATCTGTTTGCAACCGAATACTGATACCAAATGCTGCAACAACAGATAAGGACTTTTTAACGATAACAATAGAAGACCACCAACAACCCAGTACCCTACTTAGGCTACTTGTTTGAATCACACATCAGTACGTCCAATTTGACACGTCAAGCCGTAGCCCCTATCAGAAAGAGTTGTGTCGATTTCACAATTAAATTTGCAAAAGAAATACAAAACCGCGTTCCCAGCAATTACACCGCTCTTGAAAAAATGGCTCAGCTGTCTAAAGAAAACACATTATAGCAGATAAAGGATGATTCTTGATGGGTTTTGATGAAGACAAAGTCGACAAATTATTACAGCAGTGGCACAGTATTCACTTTGTCAAGTGGGATACAACTGAAAATACTGTGAAATTCTGGGCTCAAGTTTATATGTATAAAAATGCTGCAGGAATCAATACATACATAGAACTAGCAGATTTGGCTATAACAGTTCTGTCACTGCCATTTTCAAACGCTGAAGTCGAGCGAATGTTCAGTGTGATGAATATCGTAAAAAATAAACTAAGAAACAGATTGGCGCCTGTTACTCTGAATTCAATCATTCTTTTAAAAAACCAATTAACTAAACCAGACTTGCCACAGCTACGTATTGCCTGAAGATGTTCTTTCCAAAATCTCAAAAACCATTAAAAAACAAAGAGTACCGAAATGGGACCATCAACTTCCAGAACTGCTCCTGCCAATGTTTGTGATGAGGATGACGTCTTAGATGACGAAATGTTGCAATTTATTCAATTTTGATTACTTATTGTTTGTGTAAACCTACATCTTTTTTTATGTAATATGTAAGGAGAAAGGCAAACGGCCCGCCTGATGGGAAGTAAGTGGTGATTATCTTCAAGTAATAAACACTTAAATATTACCCGTCTTTTATTAATGCAATATCCTTATAAAAAATCTAGCGACATTTAACTAGATTTTTCATATATCTGGCGACTTTTAGGTTGTAGCCTAGCGACTTTTTTTTTGCCTGAGCGGCAACCCTGAATCCAATAATTTTTCTCTACAACCCAGAGTTTACTACCTAGTTGACATACCCACCATCACCACCTTTTTCACAATGTTATAAAGTTTTCTTTTTTCACAATGTTTTTGCCTCGTTGGTCTAGCGGCAGCTTGTTCAACCGCTGATTATGAGGTCCTGGGTTCAAATCCCGGGTCGGGCCAATAGTTGTTTTTGGGGTTTTCGAGCAAGAAAGATTGACAGTAGCAGCCCGGAGTCAGGAAGTTGGCGGTGTTACACCCCCGTGCCTCGGAAAGCACGTTAAGCCGTTGGTTCTGCGCTTGACCTCTCCCCAGTCGTGTCGGTCTGCCATCCCATCGGCCTATGAGAGTGAGGGAACAGAGAGTGCACCAGTGTTTGCGTACACACTTGTGCACTATAATATGTCCTGCGCATCTGGCTACTACTAGGAGGACATCAATTTATCAAAATCAAACAGAAGTAACAACTGATAATATGGTTTATTGTGTACCCACGATAACCCACGTACACCGAAGAATATGATCTGAATGTATGTTTACAATCACAGTAAATTATATGATTGAATGAATGAAATAATATTACTACTTATATATAATATAACATTATTAGTTATCATAATTCGTAATGATTAATAATTTAAGTTAAACCTCAACAACGCCCAGGAGTTAATTACCTACTTAAATTTAGTTTTAGTACACGTTTACTGTTTAAATTTATCTCATTTTAAGTGAACTGTAATGTTTTTATGAGAAAATAAAGCTCTTTAAACCTAATATATGACAGTGCAATGGATAAGATTTTTTACCTAAGTTTTTGAGAAAAAAATATGTGGAAACTTGTAATTAGCCCTCAGTAGCATATCATACACGTATCGTGCATGTTATCTTAAGCAAAGACCTTTTTGTAAAATCTTGTCTGTAAGTTTTCCTAAAATTCGTGAAATAAAGGTGTCAAGGGACACCTGGATGGAACGAAGTTCATAAGAGAGAGAGAGACAGACAGAGAAACATGCGCACACCGCAGGGCTTACAATAGCTTACTATAGCAAAAAGTGTCGTTACAACTTTTCGTATGAATTTTTTCCGTCTAGCCCCCTTTCACAACGCGCGATAAGGAACTTCGATCCAATAAAATGTAACAAGCGTTATCAATAAATAACCTAAATCTGAATCTATTAGCATTGCCTGTCCCTTCCGACTACGCAGTGCGCATCGCTAACTCACAGTCCGCATCCTACAAACGTCAGTTTTCATTCATCAAAATTCATCCAATTATTTAATCCAGCGCGAGCGTCATCGCATTGTAAATCAGTACGTTTGTCTGTTCGTCTGATTTATGTGCAAGTTCCGGCGCTGGGTGACACAAGA
The DNA here is from genome assembly GCA_963564075.1 of Eupithecia subfuscata. Classification (NCBI taxonomy): domain Eukaryota; kingdom Metazoa; phylum Arthropoda; class Insecta; order Lepidoptera; family Geometridae; genus Eupithecia; species Eupithecia subfuscata. The sequence continues at coordinate 4,274,025 of OY751103.1, read as the reverse complement.
GTGTTTGTAACAGTCTGTCATAATCACGGTGCTTATTTATAAACAGCGAACTGGTTCCAAGTTCGGAATCCGGTGTTTAATTCTCTATATTTTGTTTGTTTCTCTTTTGTGACTATCCAATAGCAAGTGTGACTTACGGTTAGTCATAATTACGGTGCGTATATTTTATAAACAGCGAACCGGTTCTATTTGAATTCCGGTGTTTTATTTATAATATTTTTGTTCGACTTGTGTGACGTGTGACTTACTTGGTGGCTTATACCTTTATACCTTCTCATAACTTTTGGTTGTAATGTCCTATGTGCATCGTACAGAGCCTTTGGCTACCCGATAGTATCGAAAGGTTTCATTTATGTATGGGATTTGTGTAGTTCCAAGTCCGCACGCTAGAGGCTCTGTGCCAAATCCCATACAAAAATGGAACGTCGTGGTAACCAAACTCAGGCTTTGAACATGTAGAGTCCATAATAAGGATTAAGCAAAGCAAAGTATTACCCAGACTTTAAACTTTTTTTTTACTTTTTAGGGTTTCGAAGATCGGTTTCGAAACCCTTATGGTCTCGCTTTGTCTGTCCTTTTTTCCCTCCCTAATAACTCAGCAACTACCGCAGCTATTAACTTGAAATTTAAAATAATAATACATTTCGTGCGCCTGTACAGATTTTAAGAAAAAAAATGAAAAATGTAAATGAACATTTTCCATACAAATTGAGATGTCAAAATTTTAAAAGAGACCTACAAAGTCAAGTGGGGTAACAAATGAAAGGTATTAGTTTGCACATTTCAAAATAGTTTTTGAAATTTCTGTAGGTTTCATACTTTTTGAAATATTTTGAAAATAGTTGAAAAAATACCCATTCCCCCCTCTATCTCCGAAGTTTGCTGAGCGATCCATTTGAAATCTATGAAGCGTTTGTAGATATGGATCTATAAGTATTTTACAGGAAAAATATAGAGAAGTCTGTAAAAGGAACACTTTTTGAAAAATGGTCAAAAAGGGGAGGGGGATAAGTTTCAAAAGGGGGGGCTACCCCACTGAGTGGGGCATCATATGAAAAGTATCGGTTTGTACCTACATTTCAAAACTGTTTTTCAAATTTCTGTCGGTCTCTGAAATACTTTGAAAATAGCCGAAATTTTACCCGTCCCCCCCCCCCCCTATCTCCGAAGTTTGCAGTGCGATTCATTCAAAATGTATGGAGCGTTTGTAGGTATGGATCTATATTTTACAGGAAAAATGTAGAAAAGTCTGTAAGCCGAACAGTTTTTAAAAAATGGTCAAAAAGGGGGGGATAATTTTCAAAAGGGGGGGCTACCCCACTGAGTATCATATGAGAGGTATCGGTTTGTACATTTCAAAACAGTTTTTGAATTATCTATAGGTTTCATGCTTTTCGAAATATTTTGAAAAAACTCGAAAAATTTACCGCTACACCCTATCACCGAAGCATGCAGAGAGATCCATCTGAAATGTAGGTACCTACTAGTTTAAGGTATTCATTAAATTGCGAAGTCTCCAACCGGTACCTTTAGTACATACCTACTGGTTGACAAACGTTCGAAATCCTCGGCGCGCGAGTTCACTCGCACTTGACGGGTCTTGTTTTTTTATTAACCCAGACTTTAGATAAATGGTACTGGTAATGGTACAAACCAAATAAAACAATCTGTTTCCAGTTTAAATATCAAGTGATTTCTTACATTAAATAAATAAATAATGCTGGATAATTCACACAGCATTATCTAGCTCCAAGCTAAGCAGAGCTTGTGTTATGGGTACTAGATAACTGATATACCTAATACAATACACTACATAGATAGATATTTTTTTACATAGAAAACATCCAGAACACCCTGAACAAGTATCTGCAGATCGTACAAACATTTGTCCCGAGGCGGGAATCGAACCCGCAACCTTCTGCGTCGCAGACGGACCTTCGCCCGCTGCGCCACTGAGGTCGTCAATTATTTAGTTACATTAGTATAAATAAATAAAAAATATAAATTAAATTATTACTAAGGACACAGCATATGTATACATCACCACTACCACGCAGTAAAAAAATAAGAACACTCGTTATTTTCAGATACATTTTAGAATATGAAAATGGCTTACCGCAAGCTTCAAGCGAGCTGTCTGTTATCTAATGCTATCAATGTAAACATTTAACATTACGAGTTACAATGAATTTTCTCATATTTGAATACTATTATATGATAATCTAATATAAATGATAGTTTTGTGTTATGCAGCAGTGGTATGGCCCAGATCTGCGACAGCGTTTATACTAATTAGTCTTTGTTTTTTTGTTTTTCAGCCTACGTTGAACCGGATTAATTTATTTATAACCCAGCAGTGCGTAACAAATTCACAATCACAATGTGCTCATTCAAACGAAGTTCGAAACGGACATTTTGTCGACAATTATGAATTTGTGTAGTATATCTCTAATCCTCAACATTATCTTCATGGTCTGATTTAGCCCATTGTGCGTTAAATCGGGCCATTAAATTTTTATTTTTTGAATTGACCTCTAAATCCGCGTCATCCACGTTGGTAAATAACTTTCGTGACCAGTTGATTTTTTTCCTTTGTGCTTCCAACTGCTTGTTGCCTTTCACGAGCAGTTGTTATTTTTTTTATAGTACCTTTAAGTCTTTAATGGTTACGGAATTCACAAGTTGAACCTGAGATGATTCAGATGTTGTCCCATTAAAGAAATAAGAACATAGATAGGTACGGATCAAGATTAGTAGGAAACTGTTTTTTTATTTTGTTTTGATTTTAAAATTTATTTAGCACATTATATCAATGACAATTACACACATAATAAAACAATTACAACTAGTTTATCTATTTCTTAAAAATCTAAGCCGTCACCAGAAAGCAGAGTGCCCAGAATGCTGGCAGCATTCCCTCGTTGAATAGCAATGCTAATTCGTTGACCAAAATAGAAGCCAGCATTATGATTCGATCCTGTTTTTATACTTTTATATATATTTTTTTTTAATAAATGTTTTGTTATGTTATTGAATTGTAATAAAACAATTCCATGCTTATAGGCAGAAAACAATGATTCAAATGTAGATTATAGAATGTTATTCAACTTATTGGAAAAAGTAATTTGAGTTCAGAACAATGCAACCTTCATAGAAAACAAATTTTCATCCGTTCATAGTTTAAAAGAGGTTTGTAGCATCCAAGGTTGTTGACCAAAATGAGTTTCTGACATTCGACCTCTTTTATAAATTACAAAATACTTTCTTGGTGGTGAAAAGTTGTATATTTAACTCGAGGGCAAATATTTTTCGTTTCGTGACTTATAAATCCCTTGCTACCTCAGCAATCTAGTTAAGAGCCGCTCGCTACGCTCATGACTCTATTCTAGACTGCTTCGCTAGCTCGGGATTTAATATCGGCAGGTTCAACAAAAAATCCTTTTGCCCACTTGTTAAACAAATAACTACCTACATATTACTTTTATCTCTCTAGTCGCTTCTTATGATCTTGAAATAGGAAAAAACCTTGAAACATCCAAAGTGCAAAAAGTTTATGGACAGACTTTTTTACGAATCGTTCGTCTCAGGTTTTTATGCAAAAATTCAGTAGCTTACCAAAAAACTAATTACATAGGTGTCTTTTTATAGAAATCAGTGGGCTTGCACTCTATGATGCAGTTTAATCGGTACGGTTATTTATTTAATATTAAAAATAATCGTGTATTTAAAATCAAGCAAACTTATTATGTCTAACAAATAATGGCAGAAGCCTTTATTCACCTTTATAGTGTTTTGGATGTTTATTATGTATAATAAAAAATATCTATCTATGTAGTGTATTAATATGTAGTATAGTTGTATTATGTATATCAGTTATCTAGTACCCATAACACAAGCTTGAGACTAGATGATGTTGTGTGAATTTTCCAGCATTATTTATTATTATTTTTATTTATTTATCTATTTATTCGTGGGCGTCAACATGGTTATTATGAAGACAGTCGAACTAAACCTAATTCAAATCTCCTACACTCTACACTTTTTTAAACAAAAACTTTTTGATATACACACTAGGTATATGTATAATATTTATTAAAGCATTACCACACTCATCAATTTTGTACTTAAACTCAGTTCTAGAATCATTCATATTTTTTGTAAACAATGTGGTAACAAACCCAAAAAACTATTGATGGAAAAAAAAAATATTCGTCTTCTCGGTCCGCGTATTCAATTCTGCGCCAAATAGCTGCCTTGGTTTAAACCTTGCAAAAAAGCCTTAGATTCTAGAGTCGAGTATACGTCGGAACCTATTTTAGAATCCATATAACCACCGGATTGTGCTCGAAAAATAACAACTGAAGGTTTTTTCGTCGCTTCTGTACTTCATTCTACATACTGAAGCTACAGAAATCAATAATAACACTTTGTTTCCATGTCAATTTTTAATTTAAATAATTAGACCTTTTCTACGTGTAGGCACAGTGATTACACTTATGTAAAAAAAGAGTTTTTGATTCTTGAGTCATTGCTCAGCTCGGTACCTCATTACCGCTGACCACAAATTGACCATTAAATTGAAGACAGTACTTCACCAGACGTAAAACCCATTGTTTACAAGCATTACTCGTATTTGCTCATGTCGATGTCTATCAATATTGGAACGTTGAGGAATATTTTGCTTAGATTTTTCCTTTAGCACCTTGTAACTAACTACCTAAACTTATTACGGTATTTCCAGTTGGCAAAAATATGAAAAAACTGCGAATGTGTGAATGATTTGTGTAGTTTGCTACTGTTCGCAGAACTACTAGGGTTTGCCGACCATATTATTTAAAGTAAAGATCCACATCCTCAGATAAAGCACGCTATCCCAGACAGAACTTATAACTATGTATAATGTAGAATATTTTTTTTTCCGAACTCAACAATAAAATCCAGGTCATCTTATTTTAAGAGCCTGTACCACCACAGGCCAAAGTCCTTTACATTATTTAAATTTAACTAACATGGCACGAAGTTGTGGTTTTGTCGAACTGGTTGATGTGACTAAAGTAGGTAAGTAGGTCCTTATCATCATCACAACTCTATTCAATATTTACTTCAGCAGTGTGCCCGTGTTTACCTAATTTAGTTGTCCATTGGTAAAGAGTTTGTGAAATGTAAAATGTAATCGACAAAATTCAAGCAGTAATTCGAAATAAATTTTAACGAAGTAAATTGTAAACTTACCAAACATAGGCCCGAAAATCAGGCAAACCACGGTGAGGATTAGGCATATCCTCAGCTGTCGGTTGTTCGGTCCCTTCTTGAAGGCAATTCCCAGAGTTTCTTTCAAGCTATGGAAGTCAAAGAATTCCGCAAAAAATCCAAGAAATCCGGTCTTCTTTTCCTGCAATAGGAAAGAGAAGTTAGAATCCATGGAATAAAGACCTACGAACCAAAGTATGTGAAATGATACTAACTTTTTCTTTGTTTTCCAACCAAGTGTGATCCTCAAGGAAGAACAAAACGTAGCAGAAGTTGATGAACTGTAACCCTCCCGCAATAAAGAAAACCCCATAGAACCCAAGTACTTTGAGTAACACTCCGCTCAGCCCCATCCCAACGGGGAACCCAACCGTCATACACAAGTTCAGTATCCCCATCCTGAAGGTCCGGGTCTCTCGTGACGTAATGTCCCCCAAATAGCTGAAGACTCCGAGGAATATAGTGACCCACCCACCCGTTAGCGCAGGGAACAAAACTTCCATAAACACAGTCCATTCCACTGGGACCTCGTAGAAAAAATACGTGTTAATAATATTGAGTACGCAAGTCATAAATTCCCCGAAGATTGGCATCAGCATGCAAATTTTCCGCTTGCCAGTCTTGTCGCTCCACGCTCCGATGAATAGCATTAGGAACGTTGGTAGCAAAGTGTGGACGATGCTCTTCCATGCGTGAACGGAAGCTATCAGCTTCTGGACCTCATCTTCCTCCAGGGTGTGGTTAGCTCGCTTCCGCAGCCGCAACGCAGTGCACACGTCATCTCCGAATCCTAGGTTCACGCGACACGCTTTATCCAGATTCAAGTTTTGCGTCGCGAGCATCGCCAGCACGCTAGGCATTACAAACAACGCCAATACCGGTTCCACAGTTATATTTGCTTTCACAAACTTTAGTTTCTGGACAAAGGTCATGTTTTGAATGTCTGCGTTCGGTGATTTTAGCCGTAACTCCTCCGCGCTCGCTTGTTTCGCGTCCGTCTTGTCCAATTTGTCCATTTTGTATGAGAGTCTTTCGACTATCACTTCTGTGTTCGGTAAGGTGGTCCTTAGAGAGGCACCGTGCAGTGCAGCAGAGTTACATTGTTAGAGAGGAGCGCAATAGCCGAACGCCGATAGATAAATACGTCCCAGTGTTGAATTACCGCGCGCTGGATGCACCGCCTGGGAGCAAGAGCCTATTGTTCGGGCTTATGTAAGCAAACACTCTTATGTTGCCATATCAGTCTGAAATATCCACAAACACTTGATGGAATCTAAAATAAACTTCAACAATTCAAATATGCGACGACAATCGGGCAAATACGTTCACTGTTAAGATTCTCATGGAATGTTCACTATTAAATTATTCTTGGGAAATAAAATAAACTTTAGATTTACGTTTTATTCCGACATTCACTCTAAGTTGTGGAAAAATACGTTCACTATTAAGATTCTCATAGAATGTTCACTATTAAATTATTCTTGAGAAATAAAATAAACTTTAGATTTACGTTTTATTCCGACATTCACTCTAAGTTGTCCGCTACACACTCATTCACTGATACATAATGCTAAGCGTCCACTACACTTCTTTCCCGACACTGTCCATTTCCTCCACCTGTTTATTGTCCTTTTGTTGTTCGAAGTACATCCATCTGCAAGAGGAACAACCACATATTGATTATAAACAAGCTACGATGGATTTTATAATTATCGTAAGGAGCGTTTTAAGTGGGGGTGGCACTTTTGCACGTAGATACTTGTAGTTGTTCCTATCCTTGACACTTCATCCTATCGTTAACAAATAATCTGCAAATACTCAATGGACTGATACCTTCGCAAAGATAACTATATCACGTTTGTTTTAGTAAAACAATCTTCCTTAGGATTCCGTACATCGATTGAAATACAAAACCCTTGAAGCTCAGCTCTTGTGTCTGTCTGTGTTGCCGTCGGCTGGCAAAGTATTCTCGTATTTTAACAAACTATGCTCTTCGCACGGGAAGAAGAATTCAAAAAGGTTTACCATAGAGTTATTTATTCTTACAGGTTTCACCTTTTTACATATACATAAATAAAATCTTAAAAGCCCAAATAAATCATTGTAAAATTAAATTGTAAAGTGCGTAGGTACAGTACTTCAGATAATTAACAAGTTACCTACATTGAAACTCGAAGATATCGGGTCTGTAAAGAAGCTACAGAAGATACGAGAAACAAAAAGTACGGAACTACTTTAATTATAATAGAGTTGACTTACGCTTGACTAGATTTTACTGAGAATATGATTGGAATATTACTTGGTATTACGAACCAATATTTACTTCAGCTACGTAACGTATAACAGATTATCGAATATCTATCTTTAGATTAATCTAACCCACTTACAAAGAGCTTAATATGGAATACAGACCTACAGATATTTGTTCCGGGTGTTCTGGGTATTTTCTATCTATACTAGTAGTATAAAGAGGCAAGATTTGATTGTTCGTTTGTTTGTTTGTATTGAATAGGCTCCGAAACTACTGGAACGATTAGAAAAATTCTTTCAGCGTTAGGAAGCTTGCTTTTCAGGGAGTGACATAGGCTATATTTTATCCCGGAATTCCCACGGGAACGGGATCTACGCGGGTGAAACCGCGAGGCGATCGTCTAGTGCAGTGGTGGGCAAACTTTCTTAATGGGGGGCCAGAAAGTTTAATAAATTTTAGAGGAGGGCCAGAACTATAGAAAAAAAAATGCATTTTGTATTAAAACTTTTAATCATTTAAAAACGTTACAGCATTATACTTGCACAAATGTTAGAAATTACAATTTAACTTTTATTCGAAGGCCCTGCCATGCTAGGCGTGTGAGACATATGAAATTGCTTTTGATTTGCCATAATATTATAGAATGTAGGTTCAAGCTGTGACGAAGTAACTTTTAGCAGCGCGAAAAGGTGTTCATCAGTAAGTCGGTTTCCGATTGAGTTTTTCCGCAATTTCATGGTCGAGAAAGTCTGTTCGCACACATACGACGACGCAAACATCGCCATAATTTTCTGGGCGTTAGCAATCATCTTTGGAAATTCAGCTTTCGGCAGTGTTCTATAAAAATCTGGTTTTGTGGAGTTTAAGAACCGTTGTTTTAAATGGGTGCTGCACTGCATTTCAATAATTTCCAACTGCAATTCTGCAGATACATTTTCCGGATCTACATTAAACGGCATCGAGAAAACATTTAGCGATGACTGAATGGACTGAGGATAAACTTTGTACTTCTGGACCGTCAAAATATAATAATCGCGGGCCATGTACTATGCATGTCGAAAGACCGTCGTCGGCGCGGCGGCGGGCCGGATTAAATGCTTTCGCGGGCCGGAGCTGGCCCGCGGGCCGTACTTTGCCCACCACTGGTCTAGTGTATAACAAATCTCTACCCATGTAATGTATTGTATTAAGTATATCAATTATCTAGTACCGATAACACAGGTTCTGGCACAAGTCTTAGCTTGGGGCTAGATGATGCTGTGTGAATTGTCAAGCAATATGTTTTTTTCACTGGGAGGTTTTACAATTGACGACTAAAGTCTTCGTGTGAGAACCGGCCAAGTAAAAAGTATCAATGCGAGTGGCAAGATAGGGAGAATATGAAAAAACGACAGACACTCTTACTTAAAAAAAAATGCGCGCTGGAATAGACGACATATTTTGTTTGCGAAAGCCAGATTTTTGACGTACCCTTCTCGCCGCCGCCGCCGCTCTTATAGCAGAGGTGTCTAGCACTGAGCTAAGTTAGGTTCTCGGTATATACCTAAAGGTTTGCTTTTCTGCTGCCATTGGCGATTCTTAAAACGCATAAGTCCAGTCGTAAACTAGAACTCGTAAAATGGAAACCGAACTCATGAAATTCAACTTTTATTACGTAAGTAATGTTTTCAATTATTAGAGGAATGTTATTAGATAATAGTGCGACACACAACGGGATAGCGTTTTGATTGAGATTGTCTGATTCATGAGATAGTATAAAGACATTTATTCATGAGATAGTTCGCTTGAAATTGTCAAAACTGTTAAGTTTCTTCTTACTAGCATGCATGTTGCGCTTAGAACCGTTCACTGGCTAGGAAACTGCGAATATGGATCAAAGGGTCTGTGGAAATTGACCTTCATTAAAGACGAAAAAGATGTGTTTAAGATAAAACTGGAATTTCGTTTGAATTCCAAAACCACTTTTCTACGAGACATAGAAATTATTAAGAATTTTTGAAAAGTAAAACTTTAGTTTAACTTATTGAGATGAAGGTCTGCCTGCGACGCAGGAGGTTACTGGTTCGATTCCCGCCTCGGGACAAATGTTTGTACGATCTGCAGACATTTGTTCAGGGCGTTCTGGATGTTTTCTATGTATAATAAAAAATATCTATCTATGTAGTGTATTGTATTAAGTATATCAGTTATCCAGTACCCATAAAACAAGCTCTGCTTAGCTTGGGTCTAGATAATGCTGTGTGAATTGTCCAGCATTATTTATTTATTTATATGTATCGTAACGAGTCTGTTACCAGGTACCACCTACATACATAAAAGTTTTATGCGAAATTCGAACTAACTGTATTAAAATAAAATAAGATGATTGTAATCTACGAATAAGTGACTTATTACTTATTCGTTGATTGTAATCAACCTGGTGTGATAGTAAATAACTATCGTAACTTGGAAAGCATTCATCTTTATAAATCAAATAAATTCGCAAATTTTTTTAATTTTTACTAACACGTGCTCAAGAGTTACTACCCACTCGTTGTAATTTGCAGAATGGTATATCTTAAAACTTGTAGATCCAGATTCTAACAGTGTTGTTGCTTCCTTATTTTTTGACTTGACAACGTCTTATAATTCGATAGAGCCGGCTGCACGCACGAAAAAACATGACTCATGGCGTTACCTCGCTCTGAGGCGTTACCTCGCTCTGAAGCGTTACCTTGCTCTGAGGCGTTCCATGTAAGGCTTGAAGTGCAAGCGAGAGCGCTCGACATCCGTCTCTCTCCTACTTGAGTGAGCGATGCGTCTGCGTGGACAGCTGCTATACTTTAGTACATTTACATGTTTTGATCGAGTATCAAATGCTACCATTCCATCAGTATTTTTTTAAGACGTTGTCACGTTCAATTATCGTCAGTAAACCGACTTTACAGACAACCAATTTTTTTCCTAGAATTTAATGTCCCCTAGTGAATGTAGTATTTCTGATTGCAGCTTCGGTTGTGTCGGCGGTAGTAAAACTAACGGAACTAGAGAAGTGATAAGTATTGATTTCGTTTTGTTATTTGATAGTCATCATCAAGATGACCATCATCCTTTCAAACGGCTAAGTGGGAGTCAGTCTTGCTTCCCTACTCTAAGTACTTATCATACATAAAGGTTTTACATGCGCTTTCTACTATTTTGACTTTTTTTTTCGTCTTGTTATTAGTTACATTTATACACGTATTCTGCGAAAAATTGTACTCATCGACTGGTTCATTGGTTCTGGCTCGGAATGGTTTCATTAAAAAAAAACTCGACTACATATTACGGTTATCGCAAGAGACTAACTGACGTTTATCAAACAGACGGCGGCTACGGCGGCGAAGGGTTAGTAATAGGTGCCCGTTCCCACTCTTTCAATACGGAACATCTTAAAATGACCAGAGCTTACCCAAATATAGCAACAGCGGGCACTGTCATCGCTGCTCCCAGTAAGAAGACAGCGCCAGGCAGAATGTTCAAGGTTGCCATGTACACCCTGGAGTACAGAGGCCCGTATACCAGTGGCATCATCGCTTCTGCTAGCCCGAAGAGTGAGTTCACTTTACCTGAAGCAAAACAAAACCTGTATACAGTGTATACCACCGATAATAAAATTTATAATCTTTATTCCCAGTCAGGTGGGTGACGATCGCAAATCTCAATTTTTGCAAGCAGGAGACAGGGTGATAACTGATAAGGCGGCCTTTTGGGGACTGTTTGAAATGAAATAGATACAATTAGGTAGGTACTTACATACCGTACCGGTTGAAAGATTAAAGAGACTAAGAGTAAAGAAAGAGACACGAAAAGAAACATATTCTTCGAGTCACAAAATGGTCCCTGTCTCGCAGAAGTTGGTAGCGTTTGCAAGTTTGCAACCAACGTTGATCTTCCTTGCTGTTCATAAAGAGTTAGAAATATCAGGAGAGGCCTATGTCCAGCAGTGGTAGCTACGAACTGAGAACTGGCGGGAAACTGCACAGATTAGACCAAAGTCGCGACTTCTGATTATTATAAGGAGCAAGACACACAGACAAGTTAGTTATGATGGGATTTCTTACATTATTTATAGCCCTAGAACTTGTGCAAGAGCTTCCACCCGTGACTCTACCAACGAACCTCGTGGACTTTACCCGAACGTTTTGGTCACCGCACAAAAAGTTTGTTGCTCACAATAAACGTTTTCTATAATTATGTATATGCCACAGGACCGTGGTGGATGGCACAAACTTCGGGCGGCCTATACCCAGCAGTGGGTAAAATCCAGCTGTGGATGATGATGATAATGATATGTCCATTATAATCTTAATTATATTTAGTATCTACATAAAACGTTAATTTCTTCATCTTAAAACAGTTGTATTATCTTCGGGAATAGCCTATGATATCCTCCAGGCAACTAGATCTTATAAAAGTACATATTGTAAGAAGTTAGCTCAAAATCCCAATTTATCCACCTAAAACTTCCCTGGCTGATAACATAATAAACTAAGTAGATCATTATAAAAATTGGTTGTCTGTAAAGTCGGTTTACTGACGATAGTTGAACGTGACAACTCAGAGCGAGGTAACGCCGCATGACGAGGTAACGCCGCATGACGTCATGTTTTTTCGTGCGTGGAGCCGGCTCTATCGAATTATAAGACGTTGTCACGTCAATAATAATGAAGGAAGTAATTATGTGCAGTTGTTTTTATTTTACGAACTACTGCTCGTTATGGCTTACGTTAGTATACCAACTAAGATTATTAAAATTTTGAATGATAATAATGTGCTAAGTGCTAATTGCTTTGTTTGAATTTACTCATAGCATAGAATTTACTAATCTGGATCAAACTAATGAGATACAGTAATAAATCAATAATAATTAAGACCACAAAGTGATTTTAATCCATTTGCTTTACGAATTAGTTCTCTGCTATCATAAGCCTCTTATCGCAATATTGGATACTAATCAATTAGTATGTTTATGTATTAATTTTCCATACCTAATATAATAAAAAAGTTTAGGTTCATAAAGATGAAGACTTCATCAAAATTATTGTCTTTGAGGTTAAAATGGTTCACAGTGTTTGTGGGTTTTTATATGTGATGAAACAGAAGAAAAAACATTTATTGATACCCACAATAGTTTAACAAGCATTTAAACTATTTTTTTTAAGTTGGGGATGCTGGTGGTCCGCGATAAATATTGTTTTTCCCATTGTCCACCTAGTTGAACTACACAAGTGGACCATGGGCCATTCTTCCTGCCTTACATAAACCGCTCATCGAACCATTCTTCCTGCCTTACATAAACCGCTCTGGGAAAGTGCTTTTGTTATTTTCTGTTGACGGAGAAACCACATACTAAAGTCGGCAAGACAGCCCGGCCGCTTGTTACGACATTTCAGTGAATGAGTATTGAGTATAGCGTCAACGAGCCGGCATCGGACACTTCGCATTAACCGCATCAAACGGCATCCACTGATGCGTCCACTGATCCCCACCACAAGGAGCGAACGCTTCGGACTGTCGGCAATGCCGGCGATCAGTTTAGTGCGGATGACGTCATTGTTCATTTTCAAATGGTCACCCGGCATTACGCTCAAAAAATCGGTCTAAAGCGCTTAGCGCGAACCGTCCGATGCCGGCCTGCAGGGGTATTAGATTCGTCGGAAAGGCCGTCAAATTCGATATCGGAAGCTTTCTACGAAGAAAAACATTTCCAATATCGAATCCGACGGCCTTTCCGACGAATTAAAATACCCCTGCTGAACGCTAGCCTTTGTAGGCAGCCGATAGTGTTTTGTCAACTTGTCGGCGGCTCGTCAACATCGGCGTTTCTTCATTGGCCGAACCGGCCTGGCACCGATACTGACACCGACATCGATGGACGCATAATTCTATGCAATTGTATGGCACACTGTCTAATTGGCCGGTCCTGACGCCGACATGCCGGCGTCGGCGCCGACATGTCGTCCCAGCAAGTCTCCCACTTCTAACGGTCTTCACCGTACGTATGTCTTCTGTATCTTCGCAAGCTTCTACGCGTGCGAGGTCTCTGTGGAATTACAAAGTCGTCGTGTCGGTCAAATGAAGAATAGCTGTCGGTGCAGTGTTGTTGTCGGTGTCGGTATCGGTGCCGTTCCGGGCCGGCCAATGAAGAAACGTCACGTGTAGACTTCATGAAGGTTGACAGATTTTGATAATTCCGCGAGTTATTCTACAGAAATAATACAAATCAATTGGATCAAAAACCCTGCCTCTGCATAAGTGTCCCAATCGTTGGCGGAAAAGAACAGTTCTGTGGACATTGGACTCGTGTAGTGAACGCCTCTGCCTGACACGATTCAATCAGTTGTACTGGTTGTACCGAGCATCCTCTATTGGGGTCATTATTTGATTGTTTGGAAGAAACTAAAAATCGACATAAATTTTCTTAGTATTTACACTGTTTTTTTTAGTTTTCGAGACCAATAGTAATCCGTCAGGAATAATTTTTATGGGACCATCTCAGCAATATTCACCACACAACAACGAAATTTATTCCAAATCGGTCTATGACTGACGGAGAAATCGACGGACATGCGTAAAAAACACACAAACATACAAATAGCCGAACATAGAACTTGCTAGTTTTTTGAAGTCGGTTAAAGGGTACAATTATAGCCTTTCACAGACACGCTGGACGCAACGTGGATTTTCAGCTCATTGGCAAAGGGAAATGTATCTTTTGGCAAAACCAAAACTTTGCGCGCAATTAATTAAAAAAAATCGAAAACTGCTATGAAATAATAAATAAATCAATAATGGTTCACAATCAATTCACACCGTATTATCAATGATTTTACTTTGAACCATAGTAACATTAGAATGGATCATCATCATCATCGGCCTTGTTCCATCTTTAGAGACGATTTAGGTAATGTCTGTGGTTTTTTGTTCATACATTTTTTGTGTATGTACATTTTTTGTGTGGCTGTGAAGCCCGATGCGCGAATGCATCGAGCGATGGCAAATTAGAATGGACATACCGATATGAATAAAACATAAATAAAACTAGATACTCATAGTGAAGTCACCTTTCAAACAAAGAACTAAATAAATAGTGCTAAGATAAACTTAACCTAGGTATAAAGGTACTTATCGAAGTGAGTAGGATGTTATGTTTTGAACAAAATATTATTTAAATATAAATCGGCTCAACCGTTTGGTAGCCGCGATGCTACAGACAGATACAAAGCTGTTGAAATAAATTTATAATACAACCTTGAGTAAACTTTACCTAATCGTACGTAGGTACCTAATTCATGGTACGTAACGTAGTTACTACGTTACATCATTACCATATCGTAGGTACTTCTCGTAACGATTGAATTTCATGTCCTAATCCCAATCAACTCCCATCCACTCCAGCAGAGCTATTCAAACTCTCCGATACCGAGTCGTCGAGACGGAATCCACGCCAGAGATCCGCGCGAAACTCAAATATATTAGCGGTTTTTAATATTTTCTGCATTCTGTAAGGAACTACTGTCGTTTTCCACAAATAGTAAACAATTTTCTATGCACTTATGTTACAATAAAGTATGATAGGGAAAGACCAATTATTTTTACCCTTGGGACTGTAAATACACGCTTACAATATGTTTTAGACTTGAATTCAAAGGCTTATGTTTTTCATTATCACGTATTTTATTTTGTATTTCCTTTTTTTGGTATAAGTTTTGTGTGGCTATTGAATATGAAATTTGTGAATAAATTCTTATATTCTTATATAATGTAGCACTAAATCAAGATTTCTTAAAACATGGGTTCATAGAAATGTTTTATTATTTATGGAAAACTACTTTTCTGTTAATTAAATTCCTTTCAGAACGCAGAAAAAATTAAAAAAAGGCTAAAATATTTGAATTACGCGCGAACCTGTGTCACATTTCGTGTCGATGACTCGGTAGCGGAGAGTCTGAATAGCTCTGCCATGCTTTGAAAAATAAACGAAGTTGACGGATGCCGTTGCGTCGCACGCAACGGAGAATCGATGACTTTACTATGAAAATTATTGTGACATTTATTTGTTAGAGATTCGTAACGAAAGGTATCGCGCCTGAAGTAACTTGGTGGTAACGTTGTTCGTTTCGCCTTTTATTTCAAAGTAAACCTGTGTAACCTGTGGTAATACTACCCTTGTGGATATACTTTCCACTCGTTCTAAGCGGTTTTACTCTAGCTTCATCATTCGGCTAAGGTTTAGAACAAACTGCTCATATCGTTACTCATCTGTAGGCCAAGCACGGGGTTTGTTGTCTATGGTAGAATAGAGAAAAATTACGTCACATCGTCATCCAATGCGTAATATGTCTGTAACTGATTCCTTCAACTTCAATAATTTACGCAATGTATGACAATGCGATGTCATTCTTCTCTATTCTACCCAAGACAACTATTCCCGTGCTAGACCTACTGGTGAGATTGTGGTGAAACGAAGGTCTATTTTTCAAAGAAAACCTAAATCTTGGTTCAATGCTACTTCATAAACAATTTTATATCTAGCACTGTCAAGATCCTAAGTTATTGGATTCTTTGTTAAAGAAATAGATAAAGGCTGAAACCACGTCTGTAAAGCTGAAATTATATTTATTTTTAACTTTATGACTTTGTATGAAATATAGCGTCTGGCTAAGCTCTGAATTAGAAGTTATTGTTTTGTTTCGAATCAAAATAAATTCTTGGTTATGGATAAAATAATGTCTTATTTTTGATCAGATATCGACTAGTACTTGACCTTGTGGTGCAATTGGTAATGCATTCCCGTACTAGGTGGAAGGTTGCGGGTTCTGGCTCCGTCCTTCCTGTGCGATATGCAAAAATCACCCATCCTATTTTGTCATTTGAACGGTCTTTGAACGGCCGTGAATGATATTTCAATGGGTATCGCCACAATTACAAATTACGAGGGCCATTAAAAAGGCTTTCAAATATCAATATAGGATGGGTGGTTTTTGCTTGATCGCACAGCAAGTTTAATTTTTTCATCTATCCAAGAATTTTGTGGTGAATGGTCGAAACTTCGGCTTTGGAAGTGGGTAAAATCCGGCTGTTATTTATGATGATCACGAACCATTTTTACACGTGTTATGCAAATACGTAGCACAACATCATTGTCCATCACAACGTTGATTGTATTCTTTAGTCTCTATACAACATCCCATGCGTTCAATAAAGAGTGATTCAACACGTGGTTTTAAACAGTAAACAAACCCAGGGGGTTCCTCTAGGTTTTTAGGTCCCCGCGGAATGATTCGCAAGTACCTTCAAAAAGGTGCTGAAATGAAAACAGTGTTGGGTTGAAGCTCTGCGCTCATTAATCTAATATCGGTACCGCACAGCACAAAAACGTGCCTTTAAATATCTGCTTACACTCGCTCGCAATTTTTAGATACATTTTACAGTGGCAAAATGGTTTCCCACAAGCTTCAAATAAGTGGTCTGTGAGCTGTCATCAGATGCCGTCAAAATAAAATTCATTTAAATGTTACGAGTACCCATATCTGAGTGCACATTTTTTGATCTGCAGCAGTGCTTTTCAGGACTGCGACAAGCTTTAGGTAGGTACCTATTATATAGGAGCCTATCTCTCATCGTTATTGTTTTGTTTATGGTACATTTTGGAATACAAGCTCGAGACTATGTTCGAATGGATTGAGTTTTGAAATATGGATTGTTTGTAGTCAGTGTTTTGTTTTTAGGCCAGTTGCTGTTACTTAAATCTTCGTGGTCTCATTTAGGTGCGTCCAGATTAAGTACCTACCAACAAAATTTATTAAGCCCGTTTTATCAATGTGGACGATTTATATTACAAAATCAATATGGATGTTATAAAATTTTATTATACAGGATGTTCGGTAAAACGTTTATCATATGGAAGTGGCTGGGAGACTATTTTAAGCCTGAAAACTGCTCGGCTTTTTATATTTTCGATTTTTTTCCAAATCTTGAACTATTAAGTGCTGAACTTTATTTTTACGAATTAGGTATACAATTTTTTTTTGTTGCATTTGTTATGTTAGCCCTTACTAATTAAATTAGTAATTACGCCAGATCTAGGTAAATAATGCAGCTAGGGTATGCAAGGTGTTGAAAAGTAAAAATTTAAAACTGTGTGTTCAACTTTGGATTGTATTAAAAAAAACTAACTGTGCCTCTGGTCTTCTCTTCCAATTCACTGAAAGTTTGCAGTAAGTTTTGCAGGAAAAATACTCGGGATTTTGTTTACATTATTTTCATTCACTTTAAAAGAAGCTTACCTAATTCTTCACTAGTTACGAGCTTAGACGCAATCGACCGCATCGCTATAAACGATGTCCCGTTGAAGATCTCCACAAGAGGTGCTGCAATTAAAATAACGTTTACTTAAAAAAAAATCTATATATATCTATTCTATACATATTTTTGGGATATTATTTGATTACCAAATTATATCCGAAAATATATAAAAATATATTTCTTAGAAACTAAACAAAGACCTTACATAAGGTAAGTTTTGCATGAAAATACGTATCTTAACTCCGAAAATACGAAAAATCGCGGAACATACATGGGGGTGATTCAGATAGCCCTTTAGGTCCTCTACCTCCCAGCTTCAGTATATCACTACTTCTTGGGACACCCTGTATATCATATATATATATTTTTTTGTATCAAAAGTCGAGCAATTAAACAACTCAGGTGGTGGTGGCGTGCTCGATTCGATTGTCGATCTCTCTACATGGGCCAAACATGTGGAGAACCTTACAATTATGGATTTAGTTGGAGCAGCCTATTCTTATGTCGCGATCGCCACGTTTAAATATTTACTTACCCATGTATATTTCAGCAGTGGTAGAAGCGAAGGCAAAAATGAAGGAAGCCAGGATCTTGCTGGTGCAGGAGATGATGCCCACCACCGTGTCATCCAGTTTCATGAAGTCGCTGAATATGCTGATCGAGAAGAGTGTACCTGGCAAAACGACAACGAAAATGATATGGTGTCTTTTCGGTAGGCGACAAGAGCTGTAGTGGGAGCGAAATTTTGGGAGGTTGTAGATTGGCTGTTGCACATTAGACAGCATCAGGCATTAAAGATCAGTTATAGATTTTTAATGCCTGATCTGATGCTGCCTGTAAGCTAAGTTGTCTGAAGTAAATGATTTCTTTATTACTAGTTTATGCCCGCGGCTTCGCACGCGTTGTGTTCTATGAAATAGTTTAAAGGTGATTTCTATCCCATGGGAACTGATTTATGGGATAAAAAGTTATGTTATGTTTTATGTCTTATGTTTGATTCTAGGATTAGAATTACCTGTGTGCAAAATTTCAGCCCGATCCGTTTAGTAGTTTTGGCGTGAAGAGGTAACAAACATCCATCCATCCATGTATCCATCCATCCAAAACTTTCGCATTTATAATATTAATGTGATAGTGTGATGTGATGTGATTAGTGTGATAGTGTGATTTAGTAAAAAAAGTAAATTATAATATTTTTTAATGCTGCCAAAAGTACAATGTCACTCCCGCATTTGTCCATGGCAATACGGAGTAGTGACATTGGACAGCTCATAAATTCTTATAAGACATTTACTGCCCAGCCTCTGCGGTGCAACCCGAAGGGGCGAGCCGCAGCCATAAGCGCGAGAACAGAACCATGGGTGTTATGGGCAATGAAACTGTTAATAAGAACATTGTTTTATCTATAACCACGGACAGTATGGTTTTAGCACAGCCTACCTATATACATAGTCGTGCGACAAAGGCATTTTGACGTGGTTTTGACAGAGCAATCGTGCGGGGGGCAAGGGACGGGTCGGGGAAGGGACGCTCCCGAGTTGCATACATCACCGCCTCAGTCACTTTGGAGCGTCCTCCAGCCTCCCCATCCCTTGGCCCCCGCAGGATTGCCCTGTCAAAACGCCTTCGTCGAACGACTGTACGGTAGGCTGCGGTTGTAGTAAAGGACAACCTAAACAAAATAAAAACTACCTTATTTATTACCTTTTTTACTGTCTTGTCTCAACAACCTGTAATAGATAGTTAATAACTCTACCTACTCAATATATATTTATATTATAGCAGCACGTACATATGTTTTTGTTGCCATCAAGTTTTAATCTAACTTTAAGTAACCTCATGATATGAAAGTGATTGTGATGTGTTTTGTACGTTAAATAAATAAATAACGAATAAAAACTAGAAGATACTATAGGCCGTACCTAAATATATTATATCCATACGTAGGGGAAGGTAATGGGGATATGTATGGTTCATGTAAAAGCAGGTTTCGAGAGAGTGGGCTTTGCCGGGCTACCCTGCCGAGCGGGATGTGGGTAAGCCTCCCTAAGCTATTGCTATTGAAGAGTTGAGGAGGTCGCACATAGAGCGGCTTATATAGAAGTCAAAGTACTTTATTTCCTTTAGAACTTACAGGATTCTTGGACGGATACGTTGGAAAATTAAAATTACATGCGAACCATAAATAAAGTACGTACTACGTTTCTTAAATTAATAGTATGGGAAGAATTACTTATATTCATTTTCTTCTTGGGTGTAGTCATATAATTGAATACAAAATTAAATGCAAATATAAACAGTTGTCAAATTCTGACGGTTGAATAAAACGTATGTGATTTTGCTGAAAATGAAATTATGTAACTTTAGAGAATAAAATTATAACAGTAATTTTAATCAAACCTTGCAATCGCTGTTTGTTTTTGAACAGGTTTTATTCCATTTAGGATTTATTATGATAACGTTAGTAAAATACATTGAAACTGTTAAATTAATAATTTTTTATCTCAATTGAGAGATATATCTGTTTATTATTTTACCTTGATTTTATGGGTTTACTTCATCGATTGGTATTGTTATAAAAAAGATGGCTGGTTTTTGGATTGCTAAAAATGACTAAATGTGTCACGGTCGCATTTTTAATAATATAAATAAATATAATGCTGGAGAATTTACACAGCATTATCTAGCCCCAAGCTAAGCAGAGCTTGTGTACTAGATAACAGATAAATAATATAACTGATGTACAAACACTCTACATAGATAGATATTCTTAATTATACATTGAAAACATCCAGAACACCCGGAAAAAACATTTGCAGATCATACAAACATTTGTCCCAAAGCGGAAATCGAAACCACAACCTCCTGCGTCGCAGACGGGCCTTCGCCCACCGTGCTACAGAGATCGTCAAGTCATTTTAAATGAAATATTTTGTCAACCTTCCGTGAAGTTTCTCGCCATGTGTGCGTCTACCAGAATACTGCGCTTAACTTGTACGGGTAACTAGATATTTGGGTATTCGGTTGATTAGATACTAGGCACTGGCTCAGAAGATGTACCTAGTGGTCTAAGGACGGATTGCAGGCTCCGGTACGTTACGTGTGGCTTTGAGTCTAGCACAAGAGTAAATTATGAAGATGCATAATTTTACGCAACTTCACAATTTACTCTGCATGTTTATTCAGCCTATTAAGATACCCATCTTAATCATCTTTATTCACAAAGAAAATTACAATCAAATAATAGAAATAAATAAGAATTAGTATTTACGATTTAAACAATTATGCTAACTGCAGACTGTTGCAAACAATCTACAGGTAGCTCAACTGATCCATATCAATGCCAGTCGGAAGCGTCCCCAAGACGCTGGCTGCATTGCCCCGCTGTATGGCAATGAATTCTTAATCATATCATATCACGCATTGGAGAACTCTGTAATGTTAGGTCTGGTTTAATAAACTAATTGAATTGAATATCATATCATACTAATATTATAAAGCCGAAAGTTTGTGAAATCTGAATTTTTATTACCTAGGATCTTTAAAACTACTGAACAGATCAACATGAGATTTGGCGTACGGTTAGAGCAAAGTGTAACTTAGACAATATGCTACTTATTATACTTACCGAAAATACGCGTGTGAAGCCGCGGGCAGAAGCTAGTAAAAGTATATAGGTATTACTTATAGGTAAGGGTTTTATGAACGCGCTGCTTCGAGTCTGAACACACAAACTGGCGATCACAATAGGCCTATCATGGCCGCAGTGACACGAAAGCTACTTATAGCAAATAATAAAATATATAATAGGTAACGTTGGGAAGACGTGAAGATGTTTGGGTGAAGAAAACGCATAAACTGCCGATCGGTTCTTGTTGAAATTATGCGTTGATGTAGCTCTAAATTTGGAATGCCACGAAATTATAGGCTACTTTTTATTTCGGAATAGATGAGGAATAACATTATGGGACTTTTAATTTCGGAAAAACCGCTACAAAGGCATTGTTCGTTTGAAACTACACTATGGATAGCTTTAAGCGTTATTATTATTATTATATTGTCTGCTTTAAGCTAGGGGTAATCGAGTTAGTTGTTTACTTATTAGAAAGATGCATGCATGCATCTTTCTAATAAGTAGGTATATTTCTAATAAGTATGGAAACAGAGGTAGTAATCAGGGTTTTCACAACTAAATTAAGCGAAATAATAGCAACACGATTGAAACTACCCCTGAATGGTTTTGATTAGACGACGAATTATAATTCGCACGCAACAGAATTCAACTAATTGACTAATTAATAGCGTTAGCATAATCTGGAAATTAGCCGCGAAACAGGCATAGCATTATCATCAAGTCAAGTGTATTAAAGTTGCAATTATCTAAAGCTCTGTTAATGAGCCATTCAACTGCGTGTCCGGTCACGCGCAGTGTAGAGTTCTGTAGTTGCTTGGTTATAAACCTATATTTTTTTAATTTGCTTTCACCCGCGGGTTCGCACACGTTCTTCCGGGATAAAAAGTAGACTTCATGTTATTCCAGGTCTAGAATTCCATTTATGCATAATAGCGGCTGATCCGTTTAGTTGTTTTGGCGTGAAAGGTAAAAATATCTGAGCATCCACTGAAATGAAACTTTTATAGTTTTCGTAATCTAAGTATGTACAACCTCTCCCGTGGCAGGCGTCCAAAATTTGGGCGATTCAATTTTCTGTTAAATGGTAACCATTCAAACTTTGGACGATTCAAATTTTGCGTTGAATGGTAACCGTTCGAAATTTGGACGATTCAAATTTTCTGTTGAATGGCAACCGTCCAAAATTTGGACGATTTTCGGCTTGTCTTTTGTTTCGTCGAAATTAGGGTACGGAGAGTCAACCTTGGAGCCAAGTCAGTGGTTGCATGGTGCCATTACACATTCAAGCCGACGTCAAGCCCATAAACTAACCAAGTTTAGAAGAAATTTAAATAAGGTCTCTGTTGGCTAGACCAGAGATGAGAAGATGAGAAGAGGAGTACGGAAAAGACTCACCGACGAGGTTAGTGATGATGCTGTATGTGCAGAACATGCTGAACTGGACTTCGTCCCAGTTGAAGCGGTACCGCATGAAGAGGTACAGCACGTTCATTTCACCTGAAACAATAAAGTGATAAGTTCTCAAGGGTCACTTTCAAACACAGTCATTATTCATCACCTAAAGGTTATAAAAAACCAAAAAGGTTATAAAATCCTCGCGCAAAAGCTACGAGTGACCTTGCCTTGCCGTACATGATTTTGAAAATAATTTGACCCTAAAATTTAAAAAATCTATTAAAAAATTTTTCCTACGTTGGTACCTACCTAATCAAATCGGAAAAAAAATTAATACTTAATTCCCTTTTCACTGCATGTATGTGTGGGTCGCTATCTTTTGGTCTAAGTTTGCTCAACAGCCTGTATTGGTCCACCACTGGACGCAGGCAAAAGAACCTTACTAACTGGATGTAGCCAGTAAGTGAAGCTCTAGCTATAAAATGCACACAAGCAAGAAATATTCTATTGAATTATTCTAAGAAAGACTGCATAACAATCTTTGAGAATTTACTTTCTTCTCTGAACCCAATGGAAACCTACTCTCTGTGAAGTAAACATCGATAATTTGCAAAATTACAATACAATACAATTATTTTTAAGTTTTGTCATCGTTGAGGTAAACACTATACTAGTTATTCTATGATAAAACGTCAATTATGCCCAAACACAGGTCCTAAACTGAATACTTAGAATTTTAGTCTGAGATGTTTCATAACCTTCAATACACTAGCCAAATCCTAACAAGGCCCATCTCCCTAAGGCTGAATACATAACCAAGTTTCATAACTTGCAGCTTGAGAAGTTCTGCTGAAATCTCGAAACTTAATTTGTAGAATCCGCAGAAAATAAAGCGCATCTACATATTATTGTTGAAACACTTGCAAAGTTGTACGGTTCACCCCCTTTAATATTACCCTCTTTGTGATAGATCTGGAGGCTGCTGGATAAATTTATTCCTCATCGGGAGGTAGGTATACAAGAAACAAAATATTTATCGTTCTCGTTTTAGCTGAAGAAAAATTACTATGGACTAAACCAATCAATACGAAAACCTTAATTGATTATGAGATCCTGTTCGATTAGATTTGGGTCAGGCCTTTATACCTTCTTTGGAGTTCATCTAACCATACTCGTACTATCTAAAATTACATTCTATCTGTCATTGCATTCACCGCCGCCACAATAGCCTTCAGGTTAGGACCCAAACTAGAATAACTATTGTAATTACTAGTGGTCTTAATTCGGTTAAAACTTCTAATCAAATGCACAGTATAATTATGTTGCTGCGCGATCGCTAGTTGAAACTTGAAAGTTAAATTTTCTGAGGTTTTGTGCGATTTTGTTGAAATCACGGTGATTCAGTGAAACTATTTTCATCTAGATTGAGAGAACCTTGCAATTTATATGCAAATTAGTTATTCGACTTCAAGTTTTACGTTATTAACAATTTGCAAAAATAACAGTTTTTAATCTAGGTAATTTGAATAATAGGGACTCTTATTTCTCCTTGAATCTAGCTCATGAATTTATGGGTATCAGGGCA
Source organism: Eupithecia subfuscata (assembly GCA_963564075.1). Taxonomy (NCBI): domain Eukaryota; kingdom Metazoa; phylum Arthropoda; class Insecta; order Lepidoptera; family Geometridae; genus Eupithecia; species Eupithecia subfuscata. The sequence continues at coordinate 4,249,581 of OY751103.1, read as the reverse complement.
TACAAATAATTTGAAGTTTTAGTACGTCCGAAAGGACAAACTGTTGGACAATTGAAGTAGTTCTTAAGACCAACTGTGTACACAGTTTGAACAATTAATGTTTCTTATTCTTATCATGGGATATACTAATACTTTGAATTGTTTGTGCGACCCCCCGGGTCTTGGGCTGTGCAGGCCAGGCTAGGCAGTGAATGGTCACTGTCAACGGTCTCAGCGTGTCAGCGTCTCGCGAATGTGCCACTCAGCCGCGACAACCCACGGATTATTACCTACTTACCATGTATAGAGGTCGGAATATGACGCAAACGACGGTGATGAGTAGGGACTCAGTGAGTCGTCTCCGACGCGGACCGGTGCGGAAGGCAACTGTCAGCGTCTCGCGAATGTGCCGGGCGTCAAAGAACGAGCCTAGCCAGCCACGATAACCCACGAACTGTTACCTACTTACCATGTATATGTTGGAATATGACGCAAACGACGACGATGAGACTCTGAGTGGTCTCTGACGCGGGCCGCGAGAACCCGCGAGCTGTTACTTACCATGTAGAGGTCCGAATATGACGCAGACGACGACGATCAGTAGGGAGACTCTGAGTCGTCTCCGACGCGGGCCGGTGCGGAAGGCAACTGTCAGCGTCTCGCGAATGTGCCGGGCGTCGAAGAACGAGCCCAGCCAGCCGCGACAGCCCACGGGCTGCTCCTGTGAGACACAGTAGAATTAGAAAATGTAAGGTTTTGTTCGAAGCTGAGCGCATAATAAAATAATAATAGTTGAAAAGTTTGTTTGTAATGTGTGTATTCTTGTTATTTCTTTGCTCTCAAACAGCTGAACGGATTCAGATGAAATTAGTTATCAGGATAACTTATATCCTGGATTAACATAAAGGTTCCTTTTGATTCTTGAATATGCAGTTTTCCCGTGGGATGTGTGTGGGATCAAGTAATTTTAGATTGATTAAGTTACAAATATTATATATTCTCAATATTATATAGGTATAATCTCTTTTTGTCGAAAGTTAATATTAATTGAATGCTAACAGTGATGTTAACTTATTACTTGGCCTGGAAGATGATAGCATATAAGCATATATTTAAATGGCAAGTCAAACGTAAATTCCCAATAATCATAAATCTATAAATATAATGAATGAATTGACGTTTGTAAGCCTCACAAAAACTCGAGAACAGGCGGATCAATTTGGCTAATTTTGGTTTTGAAATAAGTGTAGAAGTCCAACGAAGGTTTAAAAGGTGAGAGCGTTAAGAAGTTTGCAGGGTCAGCTACTTGTACATAAAACTTAATTATTCCCACGCCCTAACGTGGTGAAGGTCCGCCTGCGACGCATGAGGTTGCGGTTTCGATTCCCGCCTCGGGATAAATGTTTGTACGATCTGCAGATATTTGTTCAGGGGTTCTGGATGGTTTTCTATGTATAATAAAAAATATCTATCCATGTAGTGTTATGTATATTAGTTATCTAGTACCCATAACATAAGCTCTGCTTAGCTTGGGGCTAGATAATGCTGTGTGAATTGTCCAGCATTATTTATTTATTTAGAATGCGGTTTCTCTCCGGAGAGAACGTATAAGAACAAGTTTTCCCAACGGCTCAGCTATAACGGCGCGTAGAGAGCATGTTACATACAACTAGTTACTAATAATGCAGAACAAATTATCAGCTGTCAAAGATTATTACCTTAACACGTAAGAAACCAACTCCTCAATAAAACATTTCAACAACTTGAGGAATAATAAGTAGGTAGCAATTTACCCTACACCAAAACTATTTCTCAATAGTCAAAGAGAGCCAATACAGTATTCCAAACTAGCGTGCGTACGTGCTCCGCTTGCGAAACTGAAAATATCGAATAATTGAAAATTTTCCAAAAGCAATAAGTAAAAATGTTTATTCATCGGCTTGGTGTTTATTTTGGCTGAGAAAATAGTATCTAGGGCTTTGCAGAACACTTCACAATGTTGTCAAGTGAGAGGATGGATGGGCTAGGGTTAGATAAAGACTAGTCTGCGAGTTTAAGTTTGTGAACATATTATATAGGGTGCCACGGAAAGGGTGTACTAAACCGAAAGAGAATTCTGGACCCCAAGGAGACAACTTGTGATAACGATTTTTGAAACTCGTTTTTTTTGCTTGAAATATAGTTCTTCCTATTCGTGTTCTTTTACACGCACTCTTGCATTATTTAACATTACAAAAGGGCGATGTGGTCGCTAAGCGACAAAGTCCCTTTATTTTGATATAAATAAAAAAAAACATTACAAAATATTTTACAAATTTTTTTGCTTGTTTTTTCAGAAAAGCCAGTGTTTTGTCATGAAATCATTTCAAAAAAAATATATAAATCCTTTTAAATTTCATAACCTAATAAAAATGTAAGAGTACACGTCAAAAAACACGAATATGAAGAAAGGAGTGTTAATTTTTTTCTAAAAAGGTAAATAGATGTGCGAAATTCAAAAAATTGTAGAACAAACGTTGACCCTCTCGGTGTCCAGAATCACCTCCGTACGGATTAGCCACCCTTTCCGTGGCACCCTGTATTATTTATAGACGATATATATCGACAGGTGGTGTCTGATACTTACGATTGAGGGTTTTGACTATAGTATACTCGCAAGTTGTCCGATGACAGCTCTTAATTTGATCGTCCAATTATGCTATCAAAGAACACCGCCCCTATGTATTGTGCCACCAAAGACGAATAATGACGCAATTTATTGCATGGCTTTTTTTTATTGCATGCCTATTAAAATAATATTTAAAATTAATAAATATAGTATTGATATGGATCAGTTGAGCTACTTGGAGATTGCAGCGCAGTTGTTTCAATTGCAAATACTAGTGTAATTTTCTTTGTGAATAAAGGCTTCTGCCATTAAAATAAATAATAATAATATTTATTATGTAATTTAATATAATTTTTAACACTATTTAGCCACAATTAAACAATAAAAGCGGTACTACAAAACCAACGTAAACAATGGTCTAACAAGCGTTTAGCTAAACAGTCATGTCTAACTGTAAACCGTCGTTAAACGCAGTATTGTGGTAACGCTCTTGTTAAACCCGACCTCAACAGATGTCTTACTTTTTTGTAGTAAGGCTGTAAGATTAATTCATCTTTAAAAATAAGTTTACAAGAAAAAAGTAACTATGTAAGTTTTCTTTCTAACCGTTATCAAACATTTTCTTAAGTGTCAATTTCTAAGAAAAGTTCTTATAAAAGCTTGTGCGAAGCCTTTTCTAGGTGACTAACTTTCTGTTAGTTTTCATCATGTTTTTCAGCATTTAATATTAGACGACCTAGGCAAAGCAGCATCGTCGGATTTCATGACATTTGTGACTCTTTCGTTGCAGAAACTGTTATAACGTACCTACGCTTTATTTTACGCTTTATTTTACTGTTAAGCTTAATAAGTTGTTATTATTTGTACACAGACATTGCACACCGTAAAACCGGTAGGAATACATTGACTCGCATAATCGACATAAAAACACCTGTACCCACATGTATTTCATGCAATAAACGATACTTTACTTTACTTTACGCATAACGCTATTTTTGGATTTATGTAAAAACTGGTTTCCGCCCGCAGCTTTGCACGCGTTGTCTATGGATGGTTGTCTATGGTCTATGGAAACGCTTTAAGGTTATTTATATCCCATGCGGACTGATTTATGGGATAAAAAGTAACCTAGCCTAGAACTACGTGTATGCAATTTCAGCCCGATCCGTTCTGTAGTTTTGGCGTGAAGAGGTAACAAACATCCAAACATGCATCCAAACGTTCGCATTTATAATATTATGTTTGTTTAATAAGTTTGTACAAGTATTTTGCCCGAGAAGATTGTTTGTCTCCATCCCAAGGTTGCCTGGAAGAGATCGCTCGTAGCGATAAGGCTGCCCTTTATACTTCCTTTTTTTTCCAAGCATTTTCTGTGTATTATTTCCTGTATTTGTGTGGTATAATAAAGTGTTTTCTATCTATCTATCTGTCTCCATATTTTCTGACCAATTTATTAAGGGTACAAGTTTTATTAGTTAGTTACAAAAGTCGCAAATCAGCAATTTATGACATGAGTCCATAAATTGCTGAACACACTTAGTCGTTCTGGAAATCAGTGGGTGTCTAGCAACTTTTGTTACTTTGCATTGTACCTACGACTGTACGTATTAGAAATTTTTCACGTGTCCAAAACTCCTGTACCTAAGTCTAAATTCAGTTCTGAATTTTGACCTTCCAACACCGGTTAAAAAGGTTACACCAATCCGATGAACAATACTCGGCAGGATTAATGTGCGATATTTGAGGTAAAACAAATATTTAAAATGAAATAAACCAACGAAGGCCTATGAAAAAGGCAACGATTGAATTTACATGCGTAAATCATGACGTATAGGTATTTACTCTTATCACGTGAATGAATATGAATAAACAGTTTGAATTGTTAAAATTTAGTAGACGATTTAGTAGACAATTTATAAAAAAAACTGAGAGTTTGTTTTGATTGAATGTAGCTTGTAGTAGTTAATTAATAGGCAGGTAATCAATTATTTCGAAACAAACGTGCTTCGGCCATTTTCATTGTATTGGCATTAAAAGTGAGTTGAGCTTTGCCAAAAAACATAGCTACAGCCGATTTCAGAACTCATCCTTTTTTTTAAGTCGGTGCACAAAAAAAACGATTCAACTTACAACTATAGTCATACGTTTACATTACAGCAGTCTTTTAACTTGCGTCGACAAAGCAAAATAGTTAGGTACTGCGGAGCTTGAGCGAGCTTGAGCAGCTGAGTTTGAGAAGAAAATAATGGTTTGTAACTTTGACTTGAAAATAAATTCAGGTGTAGTGATCAATGAGAAAAAGCCATCCCATTCATCCTAGATAGTGTAACTGTCAAAGATAAATCGCGAGCGACATCTACCTAGCGCGAATTCGCGCTGATTGCGTTACGATGTCCCCCTTCAAATTTGCGTGGTGGGCGACGGCAATTTATCACTTAGACATAGGACTAACCGGCCTGTCGCTTTACACTGCAAATGATGTATGGCCCGGTTTATCGAGACACCTCTCTCGATCTTTTAACCTCACAGTTTGATCGCCACGAATTAATGACTCGCCTAACCTTTTCACTTAATCAACACGGCGTCAAATGAAATACTTACGATTTGCCGACTCAGAGATACGACGGGGTCTTTCAGGCGAATGTACCCATAAATCAAACTGGTCAGATAGAGGCAGTTCGAAATCATAAATATTCCGTAGTAGCCGATCTGCTGTAACAGGATGCCGCTCAGAGACATCCCGATCGGGATCCCGAGAGACATGCACAAATTGGCCACTCCTACTCTGAATGTCCTCATTTCTTTGGTGGTGACGTCACCGATGTAGCTGAACACGCCCACGCACACTGTGATCCAGCCGCCTGTGAGCGACGGAAACAGGTCCGACAGTGCCGTCACTTCCAGCGGCAGCTCGTAGAAGAAGTAAGTGTTCAGCATGAAACTCGTGCAGCACAACACTTCCCCGACTATTGGCAGGAGGATGCACGCTTTCCTCCGTCCGGTTTTGTCGCTCCACGAGCCCACGAACAGCACTAGTATACAAGGGAACGTCGTCTGCACAATGTTCTTCCACGCCTGCACTGAAGCCGTCAGCTTCTGAACCTCAGACTCCTCGAACGTGTAGTTGGTCGTCTGCCGACGGTTCAGCGCAGTGCACACAGTATCATTGTACCCTAAATTCACTCGACACGCTTTCTCCAAGTTCAAGTTCTGCACTGCAAGTCCAGAGAACACGTTAGACATGATGTAGCACGCGATGATCGGTTCCACGGTGATGTTGGCCCTGATCTGCATGAGTTTGTCTTTGACGCTGCATCTCTTGGGTTTCGCTTCAACCTTCGCGTGTATCTCGGCTCCATTGCTCGGCTTGTCCGCCGCAGCGCTGATTCCATTCATCGTGTTAGATTAATAGTTCTGGTTGTGTATTCATTCGATCATTTTCGCGCAGCCTCTGAGGCACTTCCCTCGTCGCGGGCGATACTCGCACGGCGCGGTCATCCTCGTGACAATTCACTCGTGTGCCTCGTCAGCAGTTGACCGCGTCGAGTCAAAGAGCAGACTGAAGGATATTGTTGTCTTAGTTGATAGGACGGATGTGCCTTCGAGAGCGCGATTAGAGGCAATTGTCCGGGAGTGTGTTCGCGCGCGGCGGCGGAGTGGCGCGGCTCAGCACTGCCTGGATCGCGGCGTCACAACCTTGCAATGAGCACTCGATTATCCCATTAGACCATTGCCTGCCATTACATCCACGCAGTGGGTACGCGCGGGATTAGTACACGGTCAAGGTACGCCTTTATTCCTTAACTTTGTACCACAATTCCTTGTTATGTCTCCCAGATAGCGATCTTATCTTTGTGATTGATTCACAAAAAGTCTTAAAGAAAAAAAACTGTACAAAGATAATTCGTATTGTGGGGCGTCGAACCTTGGCTACTTTAGCTACAAATGTGTTCCAGCAGAATGGAGGTACGTAATAAAGGGGCAGCGAGGAAACATTACTCAATATGAATGGTTTCCTCTCACGGGCCCATGCCAAAACTATTGCTTAACTACTTTCGCTCCGACGAATGCTGAGACTAAATTAAGAGCACTTCCATACGTTACCGTGTTATCGACCGGCATTTATTAAACGGGGGCCCAGAGTTCGCTCGTTTACGAATAAGGGGCATTGAATGTGTTTTTCAAAGGTATAAGGGAATAAATCTTGTTTCCCTTGTAGAGGACAGTCGATCAGATATTGTTGTTCTTTTTGCGCGGATGATAAAACATACTGTAATGCATTCGGAGCGGTTCTCGCCCCCGCCGCCCCATGTGGGGATCAGATAAAACAGTTTTTATCGCACTGATTTATAAAGCCATTTAAACTCGCGTAAAAATGATAGATCCGTGTTTGTATTCACATGTAAATTGTTTTGTTTCGCCCAGTGCTAACGGGAATAAACTTTTATCGTGGAATGTGTTATATTGTGATCAATTCAACAATAAAGTTCATGTAGACAATAGAAACGGATTTAACGAGAAACGATATCAATTCTATAAAATTTTCCTGGCAGTTATTGTTCATGTCATTAATACTTTTCCGGAAAAGTTATAAAACCAGATCCTGTTTTTTTAAATGAAGGAATTTGAATGACACACATGAATCATTTAATTTCACACAAATTAAAAGAGTTTTGATATTAAATACGCTTGAATGCGTACGGTCTGCCACACCTGTGTAGAACCTGCGGGCATAATTTAAATGATTTCACACCAACTTTAGGGTTCCTGCATTCTATAAAGACGAACTTCGCCCAACGCTAACCGGGACTACCACAAAAAGTGTGGAAAACTCACGTTCCATTCATTACTTGTTCTGGATGTACCATCAAAGTTACATGTTGCAGTATTGCGACATTAGGTTTTGCTATTGTAATATTGTTACTAAAAACCACAGACCGGATGTAGTTTCATTGGTCCATGCCATTGAATCAGATACCTACCAAAAATCTACTAGTCGAAATAAACCAAACCAGATGACTCCTTATTGCAATTCAGGTGCAACAATTGCAATAAAATATTCACACTAGTTTTACCCAAGAAATTCGCATTGCCGAAGTTAAAGGAAAATCCTACAAACAAACTTTAAGCAAGGCTACACAATAGCTTATTTTTATCCAAATTCAATTTTCAGTCAATATCTTTATTCGCAAAGAAAATTATACTAGTATTTACAATTGAAACAATTGAGCTAACTGCTGACTGTTGTAAACAGTCTACAGGTAGCTCAACTGATCCATATCAACACCAGTCGGAAGCGTCCCCAAGACGCTGGCTGCATGGCCACGCTGTATGGCAATGCTGATACGCTGTGCCAGATATTCACCAGCTATCGGGTCACGCGTCGCTTCGACCAGACGCTCAGATAGTTTTTTGAAAACCCGAAGAGCCTCGGTACCTCACGGACCTAGGGTCTCGACTCCAACTCAATTGACTTCAGTCAATTGAGTTTAGTTAGCATACCTACCTACCTACGTAAGTTTAGTCGATAAATATTTTATTCATATTATTCGCCGAGAGGACAGATTTCTTTGTGGCCGGTAAATTTTCTCTTCTTTGACCGTGGACCGTCGTCGGCTAGCATATATTGTATAAGCTGCAGATGATGACGATTTTAATAAACATTAAGAACTCATTTCGTTAATAAATAAATTTACTATCGTCGACCTAAACACTATGCAGAAATCCGCAAGGCAACAGTAGCATGTAGAAATAGGCATCGTATAATTCGCGAGCTGTCAACTAACTGTAGCATACGGGCACATTTCAGGATTACAAAGGATCCACCAAATGGATTGCTTACCTGCCGTGTTTGTGCCGCTAAGTGCATACAGTTTTACCTTTAGCTTTACTAAACATAGTCCTACAAATTTTTTTTATTGTTCTGAACGAACGCCGACGAAAAATGGAGAAGGTTCTCAGTCGACCCGTATATTTTTTTATGTATGACCACGCATCACTTTTTAATTTCGATAATTCTTTTCATTCTTTTTATCAATCCCAATTCTTTTTATTGGAAAGGGTAGTAAGTACCCCGAAGTAGGTCCCATTAAAATTTGGAATAAAAATTCCAACTCTATGGGTAGGAAAACAGGGGATGATTAATTGTTCACTAACTGATTGTTATGTATGACCATGCATAACTTTTTACAGAGTAGTCCGATTTCGATAATTCTTTTCATTCTTTTTATCAATCCCAATACTTTTTATTGGAAACGGTAGTACCCCGAAGGTCCCATTAAAATTTAGAATAAAACTCTATGGGTAGGAAAACAGGGGATGATTGATTGTTCACTCTCTGATTGTAGTGTATGACCATGCTTAACTTTTTACAGAGTAGTCCGATTTTGATAATTCTTTTTTTATATGATAGTGTCTAGCCCGAAGTTGGCTCATAGGTTTTAAAGTTTCCTTCCTTGGTGGTGCGAAGGTGCTAATTATAGTTTGAAATAGTTTATTGGAAATAATCATCGTAACATTACAGCAATTTACAGCTACGGCGTTACATTATGTACATAATAAAAATCATAAAAAAGAAAAACTTGTAAACAACACAAAATTAACATATTTAGATTATACAGATGAAAAATTTGTTTAACAAAGCAATTTATGGAAATAAAATAAAATCACACATAATTAAAACACAAACACAAAATAAAAATCTCAAGACACGGTGATGAAGGATATCAAAATTAAAATTATAACAAGTTTCTTCAAGGTATCTAAATACGATTATACATGTCCAATGCTCTGTTCTCAACCTCAACAGTCTGTATGGGTCCACTGCTGGACGCAGGCCTCCCCCTGATAAGCGCCTTATTGGCCTCTATCACATGGGGGGTAATGCCCAAAATCCCCACGCTGAACATGCGGGTTGGGGATCGCAGTTCGGTGGTAGAACTGTTCTTCAGGGGGCGCTGCTGATCGCCACCGGTGGATATCCCTTAGTCGCCTCTTACGACACCCGCGGGAAGAGTTGGGGTGGTGTAAATTCTAAGCAGGCACCACACATCTGCTCTGTTCTACCGACTTGGAAATAAAGTACAAAATCAAGGTTCAAAGCCCCGGCGGCGAAGGTACTTATCCGCTTTAGAATAGAGGTTTTCATTAAAGGCAAAGCGATTTTGGGCGGGCTTCATTTGCCGCTACTTACGCCACTCAATGCCTATTGGTTGATAAGTTACGTTTTGCCGCAGAAATGGTTTTTGGTAATCCGTGAAAAAGTTTGGTTAAGCTCTTCACATTCAGTATGAGCTTTTGCAAGTTTATGGTAGATAGCGATGGGTAGGATTCGTAAATAGTTTCTATTTGATCTGCTCTAAATAGTTTCTGTCTAAATAATTTCTATTTGATGCAATAAAGTAAATACTTTATTTTTAAATTAATAGTTAGTTATTAATAGTTATAAATAAATAAATAAAATAAATAAATAATGCTGGACAATTTACACAGCATTATCTAGCCCCAAGCTAAGCAGAGCTTGTGTTATGGGTACTAGATAACTGATATACATAATACAATACACTACATAGATAGATATTTTTTATTATACATAGAAAAACATCCAGAACCCCTGAACAAATATCTGCAAATCGTACAAACACTTGTCCCGAGGCGGGAATCGAACCCGCAACCTCCTGCGTCGCAGGCGGACCTTCGCCCGCTGCGCCACAGAGGTCGTCAATAGTTACTAAATAGTTTCTATTTGATGCAATAAAGTATTTACTTTATTGCATCAAATAGACTATACAGGGTGGAATTTTGTAATGCCACCTGGAGGGAAAGTACTCTTAATACTGTAGATAGAAAATTATACTAAAAGAAAACATTCCCTTAATTTTGAAAAGAAAGAAAACTGCTTTCCAAGATTTTCGAAAATTCGCTTGCCTCACCCGGGAATCGAACCGACTGAAATCTGTAAAAATTACACCCTGTACTTTTATTGCATAGATCGTTAGGGTTAATAATAAGGATGAAATCTCTCTAACAAACTTAATAAATTAAATGAAAGGAAAACCATGAAATCTTAAATTATAAATTGAATGGGTCAAGTTAAGCACTTTAACTTAAAGATCCATCTGTTTACTTGTGTCAGTAATTAATAATTATCATTGACGTCATTTATCCATTAAAATGAAGAATTGATATTTAGATAAGACGATTGAAATTTGCACGTGTTTGTACCTAATGCAGACTCTTCTATCTTAAAATACTGGATCTCTTAAGAAATGAGTTAAATGGTTTCCCCGAGGCGGAGCGAAACCAAATAATTCTACAGCAAGATGGTGCTCCAGCCCATAGCAGCAGAATCACTACTGCCTACGATAATAACCATTTTAATACCTGGATTGGTACCAACGGCACAATCAGATGGCCTGCGAGATCACCAGATCTCACCCCTTTAGATTTTTTTTGTGGGGATATGTAAAAAATCTAATTTACATGAAATCTTATGTGAATGTAAACTAGTTGAGAGTTGAAGTTCAGAATACGATTTATAAAATTCACCACAACACGTTATTATAAGTTACTAGAAATGAATACTTAAGAAGAATAAATTTGTGTATCCAAGAAAATGGAAACCATTTTGAGCAACTAATTAGTAGTTAGTTGACTTTTATTGTAAATAATAAAAATAATTTAAGATTTCATGGTTTTCCTTTAATTTAATTTATTAAGTTTGCTAGAGAGATTTTATCGTTATAATTGACCCGACCGATCTATGCAATAAAAATACAGGGTGTAATTTTTACAGTTTTCAGTCGGTTCGATTCCCGGGTGTGGCAAGCGAATTTTCGAAAATCTTTGAATGCAGTTTTCTTTCTTTTCAAAATTAAAGGAATGTTTTCTTTAAGTATAATTTTCTATCTACAGTATTAAGAGTACTTTCCCTCCAGGTGGCATTACAAAATTCCACCCTGTATAACTATTTAGAGCAAAACTAACTTACAATAATTGTAAGTTAGTTACGGTCAATTATTGACCGTCTCATCGCCCAAGAGCGTTCCCTACCAGACAACCTTAAATAGGATAGTACAAAAGGATTTACATGAAAGTTTTAAGATTTTATAAATAAAAAAGTCCTATTATAATATACATACACATAATATATAATATGCTACACACATGTCATTAAATAGGTAGGTACCTACAGAGATTGTGGGTTTAGAAAGTGCTAATATCCACTTTGAATATTTACATTACGGTTAGTATTTACTATTTATAACCACACTTTTTAATACGAACTAGCTTCTGATCGTGACTTCTCTCGCGCGATACCTAGATAAAGCCTAGGCTAACAGTATGTCAATCAGGAATAATGTGGCTGTCTTATAGTAAAATTTTAATTGGACCAGCACTTCCAGCAATTATCTACCCTCTACTCCGTGTCGGTTGGCCATCGCATCGGATTGTAAGAGTGAGGAAATAGAGAGTGCACCTGTGCTTGCGCACACACTTGTGCACTATGACATGGCTAGTGTCCGTTAAGGCTGGCCGCGCCGTGGGTATAAATTCGGCAAGACATCGTCATATCCTTTTCATAAAAAATAGAAATAAACTAATGTACCAAAAGTCTTGTGTTGAAGTACTGGGTGAAGTGTAAATAACACATGACGAGTGGTTTTATTCTCTTTCGTATGACGTTCAATGTACACGTCAGTAAAAAAAAAAAACAAAGTACGTACCTACTGATACCCTAACGAGTTAGTCTTAATTTTTTTATGTGTGTGTTTTCTATAATGTCATCCTTGAATTAGTACGCAAAGTTGGCAAAAGTTTCCTCGAAACTCTAAACAGGAATGAAATTGCTATTAAAAAAACGTATCTTCACCTACTTGCAGGTTGAGCTTGGCATTGTTGGCAGGGAATATAAAATATTCAATATTCATATTATGATCAAGGCACTGAATTTCACAAACTGTACCGAGTGATTTTATTCTCTTTGGAAATTGTTTTCAAAAGAACAATTACCTAGCTAACAAATTCTAAGAAAAATGAAATGAAACGCTAATCCGGATGAAAGTAGAAGTGATAGGTGGGTCCGAGCCGGGTCGGAAGTAGCCCGGCGCCGGAACACTCGGATATCCGACACCAGCGGGATTTACGTACTTATAATTATATCTAAGCTGGGGATAGAAGTTACATAGACGTTATAAGGCGAAATTAAGGTTAAGTGAATCTTTTTAGAGCGAGAGCTGTGTGGGCCGGCTTAGAATTTACACCACCCAAATTCTTCCCGCGGGTGTCAAAAGAGATTATGGGATATCAACTGGGAGCGGCAGCAGAGCCCCTTGCAGAACCATTCTACCACCGAACTGCGATCCCCAAACCGCAAGCCCCAGCGTAGGGATTATGGGTATTAACCCCCATGAGATAAAATCAATAAGGCGCTTATCAGGGGGAGGCCTGCGTTTACCAGTGGATCAGTATAGGCTGTTGAGGTGAGGAACCTTTTTAATACTAAACTATATTAACAAAGACAATTACAATTAAAGAACACAAACAAAATTAGAACTGATTATTTACAAATCAAACAGTTAAGACGACCTCTGTGGCGCGGTGGACGAAGGTCCGCCTGCGACGCAGGAGGTTGCGGGTTCGATTCCCGCCTCGGGACAAATATTTGTACGATCTGCAGATATTTGTTCAGGGTGTTCTGGTCGTTTTCTATGTATAATAAAAAATATCTATCTATGTACTCGCATATTATTATGTATATAAGTTATCTAGTACCCATAACACAAGCTTTGCTTACCTTGGGGCTAGATAATGCTGTGTGAATTGTCCAGCATTATTTATTTATTTATTATTTAGTTAAGCTTACTGCAGACTATTTTACTACTAAAACTATAGAAGTTTGACGAATTAATTAACTGCAGACTGTTGTAAATAATCAAGAGTTAACGTTACCGGGGGGTAATATCCTAGGAGTCCAGCTAGTGAGGGGTCACTAGCTGGACTCCTAAGATATTAACGCATTCACTGCCTGTGTGGTGCGACCCGCAGGAGCCCGCCTGCACTACACGGAGCTGCAGGTTCACAAATGCGTCGTGCGTAGGCCTTGAAAATGTTACTTATGGCGGTTGTATACCTCAATCTAGCACCATCGCCTTTTCTTTCATATAATTACGTTATTCAAAGGAATTTTTAATAGTTCATTTTACAGTTTATGATACCTATCATAAGCTTTTTTTAATGCCCATAAAATAGTTTTTATTTCCTTTATGCAGAATAGCGAAGTTGCACTTGGTGACCACCGAACTCTGTTTTCGCTTCTCTGTCAAAATTATACGAAACTGAACTATTTCAGAGGGATTAAAAAGGCTTAGGATATGTTATGTATCACAAACTGTACATTGGATATTTGAAAATTCTTGTGTTTAACGTAATTATAAGTAAACTAGCTGCATTCTTACTAACCGTTCTTACTACCCGTTTTCCTGTAGGAATGAAGCATTTTCCCGCGATAAAAAGTAGCCTACGTTCATCAGGAATAATATGAGCTTCTAATGGTAAAAGAATTTTTCAAATCGCTATAGTAGTTTCGGAGCCTATTCAATACAAACAAACAAACAATCAAATCTTTATAATATTAGTTTAGAAAATAGGTGGCGGCGCTAGTGTGCGGCAAACAACTGCACTACACGAGTATGTATGGGAGCTATGCATAATTTTGAGCACCGTTAATTATTGTTTGAGCAGGAAGAAATCTAACCTACGTCTTTGAGACCCCAAGCCTGTAGCCCATTGGCATCCTGATAATAATATTGGATCGGTAATAATTGAGAAACTCCTAACGGCCGGATAAAATAGATTTGGGTTGATCTCTCACAACCTTCAACTAAGTTGATTGGGCGCTTAGCACATAATCTGTCGATTAGCTGAAAACACAGCTTTGGGAGAACAATTGGTATATTCATATGTTCATATTCAATGAATATCAAACGAAATAACAATTCGTAAGGATATTCTTATTCTATGGATACTGATACTGAACTTAGAACCTTATAGTAGGTATTCTGCCCGCGGCTTCGCACGTGTTGTTTCTATGGGAACGTTTTCTATCCCATGGGAACTGGTTTATGTGATAAATCACACTAATATATAAATGCGAAAGTTTGGATGGATGTATAGATGGATGGATGTTTGGTACCTCTTCACGCCAAAACTACTGAACGGATCGAGCTGAAATGTTGCATACAGGTAATTCTAATCCTGGAATCAAACATAGGCCTTTTATCCCATAAATCAGTTCCCATGGGATAGAAATCACCTTTTAACGTTTCCATAGAAACGTGCGAAGCCGCGGGGCGCAGCTAGTAGTACTATATGTATGCGAAATTTGACGTGAAGAGTTAACAAACATCCATCCATAAATACATCTAAAAACTTTCGCATTTATATTATTAGTTTGATTTGATTGGGATATTTACACATTTACCTATGTTAGCTCAATTGTTTCAATTGTAAATACAGATCTAATTTATTTCTATTATTTGATTGTAATTTTCTTTGTGAATAAAGTATATAATCCCTGTTTGCCTCGTTGGTCTAGCGGTCAGCTTGTTCAACCGGTTATTATGAGGTCCTGGGTTTGAATCCCGGGTCGGACCAATAGTTGTTATTGGGTTTTTCTAGCAAGGAATATTCACAGTAGTAGCCCGGAGTCAGGAAGTGGGCGGTGTTACACCCCCGTGCCTCGGAAAGCACGTTAAGCTGTTGGTCCTGCGCCTGACCTCTCCCCGGTCATGTAGATCGGTCGTCCCATCGGATTATGAGAGTGAGGGAATAGAGAGTGCATCTGTGTTTGCGCACACACTTGCGCACTATACTATGTCCTGCGTATCTGGCTAGTCTCCGATGAGACTGGCCGCCGTAGTCGAAATTCGGCTAGGAGGACATATCATTCCTAGTAGGCGAAAAAAAGCTGATAACTTATTTGTGAGCACTGAACTTTTAGATCTTGAGCAACAATTTTGTTTTCGACGAATTCTAATCGAGTACTCTTATGACTTCTGTGATTCTGAGTGAGCTTGCTCAATTAGAATTCTTTGACTGGACACAAGGGATTTTTACTTAGTTACCTCTACTTAACACGCGTAGGGTAGGTCAGGGTAGGTACTGGTTGTGTCACGAGGGATTATCGGGCTATTGAGCTATTCTTTTATACTATTATCTCTTACCATTCCTATTATACCTATTCCTATCCGAGGCCTATCATATTTCGTTGCTGGTTCTTATCTGAACCAGCTGTTTCACAGCTAATTCCGAAATCCCCCTTGAATTAACAGCACGAGATTAATAGCATATGAAGCGAGATGTTTCATTATTGCTCGCACGAGGATGGTGAAAATGACGGGTAATTATGAACTGAACCGCCGCGCGCCGGTGTCATTGCATTGCTCTTGACGTTAATACAGTTAGTTTAAATTAGAAGAGCGATTTTACGCTACTTATTAAAGTACGATTAGGCGATAAACACACTGCCAGGCACCTCGCTGCATCTTGCGTAAATGCGTGTTCTAACGTTGCTTAAAAGTACCTCCGTTTGTATAGAACACGCGCACAAGCGCAGAGAAACATGCAACCCCGCGCGTAGGTGCGGGGCGAGACGTAAGGTATCATCATCATCATCATCAGCCTATATAAGTCCACTGCTGGACATAGACCTCCCCTAATGAGCGCCATAGCGAAAGCTGAAGACAGGGCTTCAGCTTGCCGCATCCAGCATCTGCCTGCAGTCTTTCGCAGATCGTCATCCCACCTGGCCGGAGGGCGTCCTACACCACGTTTGCCCAGTCGTGGTCTCCACTCAAGAACACGTTTACCCCAGCGGTTGTCGGTTCTTCGCGAGATATGGCCGGCCCACTGCCACTTCAGCTTCCTAATTCTTTGAGCTATGTCGATAACTTTGGTTCTCTGTCGGATGTATACGTTACGAATTCTATCCCTTAAGAGAGACTCCGAGCATAGCTCTTTCCATAGCTCGCTGAGCGACTTTCAACTCACGCAAGGTATGACAAAACGCAACTAACAAAACGCAACTACGCGCGTGAGTCCGTGAAAAATCCGCACGATGATGCAGATTTGCACTCCAGCAAGTACGCGCGTAGGTGCGTCGAAACGCAACATGCAGCGTGGTACGTGGCAGTGTCTTAACCGCCTTGTTCAATGGTCCGTCGATATGTTGACTGAGTCATGCCGAGCCTAAGCTTCCAAGCCCGGCGGGGAGACCCACGCAGGCTCGTGCTGCCGTCTGGAGGACCACCGTATCTATACATGTGCGTCGTTGGGCCATGACATTGTTAACAGACTGTCAATCTGTTATCCTTATCACCAGGGATCCATTGTTTGCGATAACGCGGGAAACATGTGGACAGACCATTAGACTCCTATAAAAAAATAAGTTGAATTGAGATCTAGAAGACTAAACAATCAAACAACAGATTGCACACACCAAAGCGTAAATTAACAATGACACAGAAACAATCCTACTATATGACGATAAAAATATTTAATAATCTATTAGAGGATCTAAAGAACCTGTCTGGAAACTTATTCAATATACAACAAAAAAAATGGCTTCTTAGTAAATGCTATTATTCTATGAATCAATATTGAATACATTCATTGATTGATTGATTATATATATTTTTATTATTGAATTTGTTTTTCATCTTATTAATAAACTTTTAAATTGTATTGGAATTTAGAAATAGAAATTGTAATATTGTGTAAATGAACAATTAATATTTGCATGCCTATGTTAGGTAGAATATAACTGGACATATAGTTTTAAGACCTACTTTGTATGTTACAAATTAAAAAATTCTGGCAATTAAACATCTTTAATCTTCAAGCGTTGAGCCGTACTATTATAAAAGCGACAGTAATTAAGTCCGTCTGTGTGTTGGCTTTTCAAGACTAAACGGCTGAATAGATCTTAATGAAATTTGGCTGACGGTATCCAGGATGGCCATAGGCTAATTTTTATCCCGGAAAGAGTCCCGCGGGCAGGAGCCAGTGTATTATACTTATAAGTAGGCACTTATCTCATAGGTATGCCTGTTATTTTAACCAGCAGTTAGTCTGAAACAAAGGAATGCTTAATGGTTAAAAAAACTCCCGACACCCATGTTTGTCATGGCTTATAGCTTTTGTCAACCCTGCCGAGCCGACTCACAAAGAGCATTAACAATAAACTACTCGTATTTAACTGTAACACAAGGATAATCCAATTAACTTCTACCGGTTTCTAATGACAAGACAGCACATGAAACTTCAAAGGCATTTTGCAAATTGCTCAATATTGAACGGGCCTCCTTTATGTTCTGTAAACTCGAGCGAGATACCATTGCCCTAACTGTTTACGGACGCACTATAAAATAACTGGGGAAACTACCCTCCTTACCCTATCTTACTTGAGATGTATTTGAGGATGTGCTTGGAGCTTTACGTCGCTAGGCACTAACAAGGTTGAAATGTAAATGTAAAATGTAAAAATGTATCTGAAAGGCAAGCTGAAGACTGCGAGAATAAAATCCGCTTTGTTTGAAGATTGTATTTAGAGAATTTAGACAGAGAAAAGAGATAAGATTAAGATTTTCGTAATAAAACATAAAAATATTATTTCAAAGCAAAAAAGATCATAGTGTTTATGTGTACGCTACGTGTATCAAAAATTTCATAGTGTGTATGTACACTTTGTAACTTTTGAACTACCTAACGTTCGAAAATCGACTATCAAAGCGAGCACTTAACTGATAGGTATACCTCCTGTGAAGCACCTTTACACCAATCTGCAGGCAATTTTAGTGGCCAGCGCTGTACGGTATTATTCTAACGACATTGTCTATCGGTCCGCCCCATAAAGCATGTTTACGGCAGTTACGGCAGTTACGGCCTAGCAAATAGCAGTTCCTCCTTCCTTGCTAAGGGTCTTGAAGGTTGCACCAATTGGTGTCGGCCCGGCCGCCCGACCAAGGATTTAACGTATGAACAAAACACTTATGTTGGCCATGAAAATAACTTTACGCGATGGCCGTTGGAGTATATTTTATGGGCATGAGTAGAGGGTATGGACTTCGGTTTACGAGAATGAGTATTTAGTGAGTGGGTTTAGTGCGAGTGCTATGGTTACGTAATCTTATTGAAAGTGAACTTTGTTCGATCGGTGTTAACACTTTCGTTGCCCAAGATGCACATGCGGTTCTAACACAGCTTGTAGCAGCGGCCCGCCGCGCCGCCGCCCCAGCTCGGGTCGCACCGCAAAGTCTCGGCAATGAAAGCGTTAAACAGAAGTAGCAAAATAGAGGGACATCAAAAAATTTATAACCACATCTCAAACTAAATTTTATCCTTCGTTCGTGGCATATTTTTGTGTAGGTATCTATTGTTCCGTAATGCTATTTATAAACAGAATTTTAAAAAGTTCTTATGAAACAAACAAGAGAGAAAGCACGCCCATGTTATTCCACGGTATTTTTCAAACTGGATCCAATCAATATCCAGAGTTTACGAGCAAATCAGAAATGGTCGCTGACCAATTTAGTCAAATCCGAAATCCAGTTGGCAATACCGATACTGTTGGACCAGACAAGTTTTCAATATCTAAATGGAGAGTGGCTGCATCAAACACTTAGCTAAATGGTTTACAGGTTAGTATGTTTACAGAGCCGAACAGCGGTATATCCTAGCGCGTGGAACTATTGACCTCTGGACATTATGTTGAAAATAAAATGGCAGCGGTTCAACACTGGTCTTGAGCCTATTAGTAAGCAATGTTGTTTTTGTAGTCTTTAGTTTTTGAACAGGATTGGATAAACTTCAATGGTTCCCCTGTAGGTGGAGCTAACGGCACTAGAGTCCGTAGAAAGTCGCAAAGATTTGACTCCTACGTCACTTGACCTCGTGGTGTAGTTGGTTAGCACATTCCCGTACTGAGGGAAGGATGCGAGTTCAAGACGTCGTCCCGTCGAAGTCGAAAATTTTTGCGATATTCTTTGATTTCTTAGAAATTTGAAATTAGCCAGAGTGCGAGGCTTACGCACTATAATAACAAAAACGTTAAATGTTGCTTATCTTGTTAAGGCACTAACCCGACCCAAATCAGCGCCACCACCTATTTTATCATGCTCACCATCGTGGTCAAAAAGAGTTACTTCGCATCGCTGCCTACACTATACAAAATAAAACTTTTATAGAGGCATTAAAAATAAGCACATGATAGGTATCAACAAACTGGAAATCGATTTTTGAAAATTCCTTTGTTTAACATATAAAATCGGTGGTGGCGCTGATTTGTCATTGGTTCATTAGTTGGGTTAGCGCCTTAATTAGCCTTTGCTTCGTCGTGGAATAAATATTTAAACTTCCACTAGATCAATATTTATTTTTATTTACCTAGAGATTAATATGATTTACACTTTCATTCGTCACGACGTAAATCTAAAGGTCTGTGGAGAGCACCGGCGCGGCCGGCGCGCCGCTCCTGCAGGTGTCGCACAGCCGAGGATGGGCACTAAAAGGGTTAATGCTACGGAATTTATTCTGTTCAATGCAGTATTCTACAATGTGTCTCAAAAGAAAGTACATATAAAATATAGATTTTAAAAAAATAAGCCGTTTATCGAAAAAATGTTTATATTATAAAAACGCACTTTTTGGATTTTTTTTTCTTAAAAATAATGTCGTCCAAATGTTTACCCACGCGCAACCAAGGATGGGCAGTAAAAGGGTTAATGATACGGAAATTATTGTGTATACAATATTCTATAGTGTTTGCTTAAACATCTCGAGAAGTAGGTACAATAGAAGAAGGCATGCCTTTAACGAAATCAAAGCCAGAAGTGCTTTTTATCCTCATGTAAAATAAAAAGGCAAAATTAAAATTTAAAAAAACCCGCCGACGTTTATTGGCTGAAAAGATTTTCATGAAACATGGCTAAGAACACTCGGGATAAAATTATCTATGACACAAAAAAAACTAAACGAAAATCGATTCATCCGTTTTGGAGCTACGATACCACAGACAGATACACGGACAGACACGTCAAACTTATGGAATGGTGGTAGGTGAATTGGGCTTTAACTATATCCTGATTTTGGGCGCTGGGAGGTGCAACACAGTTTTTAACTTATGCGCTTTCCAGTGTTCCATTGTATTTTAGCTACATAATGTATTTGTTCATTGTAAATAAATAAATAAATTAAAAAAAACACCCCTCTTTTTGCGTCAGGGGTTAAAAAGAAAGATTGGCCTAATACTTTGTTACTTTAGTTGTCTGGCGTCTAGAACCTACCAGCCTTTACTACTGAAGTATAGCAGAAATAAATTAGGCTGCCTCCATGCAGAGTGAGGGTGTAATTCGGCGTGTGGAGCGCCTTACATCATGTGTTTTGATGCCCGCCCCCCAAGTTATGGCCGGTCCTAACTGGAATCAGGTGCGCAGGCTTTGCTGATTTTGCAACTAAAGTTATGAACACATTTTACGACCTAGTCGAACTGGGACCTAGTATCGTTCTAGGTGGCTAGACATATTTATATGTGGACCAAAATACACGGACTATTTTGATGTGTTTTCTTCAGAAGATAAGTAGGTAGTAGAAGCATAATAATCATAATCATAATCTCTTTATTCATTTATAATTATAAAATCGTATTGAAAGTTTTCATAAATAATTACATTATAACATTAATAACACATTCTACAGACATTTGTCCAGGGCGTTCTGGATGTTTTCTATGTATAATAAAAAAATTCTATCTATGTAGTGTATTGTATTAAGTATATTGTGAATAAATGTCTCATTAAGTATATCAGTTATCTAGTACCCATAACACAAGCTCTGCTTACTTTGGGGCTGGATAATGCTGTGTGTGAATTGTCCAGCATTATTTATTTATTTATAATAGTCAGTACTTATAAGTAAGTAAATTATGTTCTACGTCGAATGCCAATTGAAGGATATTTATAAAAGTTATCCTACTTAGCCGATAACTAGAATAAGTACCTATTTTAAATTGCCTACTTTATTAAGCTAAGTAACAGAAAAATAAAGTTTATAAAAATAAAACTAAATGAAAACTTTACGACACAGGAATTATCCTAGTGTAAAGTTTTTAGCCATAACTGTGACATAAAGTGCATATTTTTATATAAACTACCTACTCTTATCCTTAAGTATGTCTAAGCTGTCTGTGCCATAAATAAATGAATTATTATTACTATTAAAAATAAGTGTGTATAATACAAATGGCGTATGCTTGGTTTGCATTATTCCAGTAGTATTCCAGTCCGGGACATCGACATAGCTCAATGAATTAGCAAGCTGAAGTGGCAGTGGGCCAGCCATATCTCGCGAAGAATCGACAACTGCTGGGGTACATGTGTAGTTGAATGGAGAACGCGACTCGGCAAACGCAGTGTAGAACGCCCTCCGGCCAGGTAGGATGACGATCTGCGAAAGACTGCAGACAGATGCTGGATGCGGCAAGCTGAAGACATGTCGCTATGGTGCTCATTAGGGGAGGCCTCGGTCCAGCTGTGGACTAATATAGGCTGGTGATGATGATTCCAGTCCAGCGACCGAATTCAGTGCTGGAATGCTACTGGAATGTACCTGTTCCACTGAGCAATCCTGCTCAGTGACTTGATTGACGATCTACTTTTTCATTCCAGCTCGCCCATTCCAGCGCCACTGGAATAGTGTAGACAGTTATTCCAGTACTGGATTGAATGTTAAACAGTGAACACGTTTTGTTTTTTTATGGAAAAAGCATTTATATTTCCTAACAATGAAGTTGACTGAAGAATACTTTTCTCATTGTCGATCTTCAGACTCCAGCTGTCGCAAAAACAGTTTAAAATGAGTTTCTTTTATATAAATAAATAATGCTGTACAATTCACACATCATTATCTAGCCCCAAGCTAAGCAGAGCTTGTGTTATGGGTACTAGATAACTGATACACTTAATAAAATACACTACATAGATAGATATTTTTTATTATACATAGAAAACATCCAGAACTCCCTGGGCAAATGTCTGTAGATCGTACAAACATTTTTCCCGAGGCGGGAATCGAACCCGCAACCTCCTGCGTCGCAGGCAGACCTTCACCCGCTGCGCCACAGAGGTCTCATATTTCTATCGCATATCCATTTCGCACCCAAATCCGTTTTTCCTTCTTTAATTCTTCTTCCATTACATCAGTTATTCCTTCGAACAGTAACCGAACAATTGTAAAACCCATTTTCGAACTCCATTTCTGAAACCAATGTCACTGTTGTGTTACCGATTCAACAGTTTTGAAAGACTGGATCAATGTAAACAACACAATCCAGTCCCACACTGGACTGGATTGATTCGCTGGATTACTGGACTGGAATAATGTGAACCGGGCATTAAATCTAGGAACAATCAAGTATGCCTACAGCTTCATAGACGAAGCCGATCGTGTACCTTCCGAAACTCGTAAACCCATAGGCAATAGCTCATAGAACCTTGCCGGCTGATGCTAAGTAACCCCGCACATAGAGCCCCAACTCGAGAC
This sequence comes from Eupithecia subfuscata, assembly GCA_963564075.1. Classification (NCBI taxonomy): domain Eukaryota; kingdom Metazoa; phylum Arthropoda; class Insecta; order Lepidoptera; family Geometridae; genus Eupithecia; species Eupithecia subfuscata. The sequence goes on along the minus strand of OY751103.1, from coordinate 4,226,399 downwards.
ACGGGGTACTCCACTTAGCGACCCTACGGCTTCGGCGGAGTGGCACATTGTGTTACACTGCTACAGGATGTCCAAATCTTGGACAAGTAGAGATTTTCAAAAACGCAGCTCCTGCAAGGGTATTTTGATTCGTCGGAAAGGCCGTCGGATTCGATATCGGAAGCTTTTTACGAAGAAAAACGTTTCCGATATCGGTTTCGACGGCGTGTGTGACGGCGGGCGTGCCTCACACAGCAAGGCGAGCGAATCGAGCCTTGCTGTGTGACATCACACCTACTTATATGGGTTACGTTTTCGACTAACTCGACTGTGTAGATTACGAAAAAGATGTCCATTTCAAAATCCAAGATGGCTGACATTTTTTTTATGGCAAAACCCACTCTTGGTTATCGATTTCGATCAAAACCAGGGTGTAGGTTACGAAAAGGGGTATACCATTTAAAACGAACAGTATACACAGCCGACGCGAGCTGCTTGCAGCTCGCGCACATATAAACAACTAGTCTATATCTAAGTCTTAAGTCTATGTTAGCTTAAACAATGGTATCGGTATAAATGGATAGAACTAAGAATGTATATCAATAAAACCTGTGTTGTGAAGACTGGTGCCTGAAGTAGTCAGCACAATTCTATCTTACTGCTGAAAAAGCTTTCACAAATACATTTTCTTACGATACCAATAGGTTTATCGATTCGACTTTTTATGCACTGGATTCATAATTTAATTCTTAAAAATACGCAATTGCGTGTTTCATTTAGTTTTTTTTCTGCAAATTGATACCCTAATTCGGTGTATTATGGTACCTACCAACATTGGACGAAACGAAACACGCAATTGCGTATTGGAGAACAGAAATAGTCCTCTTGAGACATGATGGCTAACAAATATTCGAGACTAATCACACATCGGTATTAATTGAGTTTTCCAAGCCAACACGATCCTAATCCCTCCCTACAATTATTAAATGACACTTTTGACGCACCCTGTATATAAATGGATGCTAGTAAATAATTCCAAGGTATATTCGGCGCGGTAGTAGGCTGATTATTGATTTAGAGCGCGGCTGGCGCAAATTGAAATTTATATTTATGTAGCTTCATGGCGTTTTGTACCGTTTCGATTCTGTAATGAATGGACAGACGTAATTGAAAAATGTGAGCTCTTAGCGGCTACCTAACTCAAAGCTAAATAGGATTGTTGATGAGGGAATGCTGCGCCATTTTCGGCTAAAAGGTAACAACTAGAAAGGTTATTTTATTTATGAAACCACAAGCTAACACAATCATTGTTCTCTATTCATAGGAGGTCCGAGAAAAAATAGATTTTTTTCTAGACTAAGCCAAGCGGACAACTTATTATATTGCGACACCTTCATAAACTAGCTAGCTAGAATCTGTATAATTTAATGTGGTAATTCGTGTGAATAATGACCAAAATAGATCAAAATACAAATAGATGAACATCAATAGATTATGACGCCACATAAATCGATGGCTACCATCCGATATCTCATGTCATCCGCAATCAATCTCTCAGCATCTCACGCATCTTCATAAAGCCGGTTCACACCGAGACCCTAAACCTCTCCTCTCATTTGTATCTCCAAGGTCTGATAAATTTTATGTAGGTATTCTCCATAAAACGGAATGGTAGCCCTGAACGCAGCGAGCACATTAGGGCTGCGAGATTATTCAGCGGCGACAAAGTTAAATAAATTAGAGGTTGTATGATCGAGCTGGGGAGGGTTAGGATTCTTCAAAAAGCTGTCGTCATTGTTGAGATGTTTTCTTTTTTCTTAGGCACTTTATGAACCTAATTTGACTTCATATTGCGTGAGCCACTTTCCACCAGTTTTACTAATAGGCGTATTTAAAAATCGCCTTGTTTTATGTGCTACAAAGTCATGCAATTATTTTTATTTATCAAGGTTCCTAATAAGGATTTTTGAGGGAATTTTCATGAATTTATTTTTGACATCAAGCAATGGCTCATATTTAGCCAGGCGCACGGCTTTGCGCCTTGCAAAGGCGTGCTTTTTCTCTACTGCAAAGGCGTGCTTCTTCTCTACACGCTGGCTGCTGACAAAGGAAATGTCCTTTGTCAGCACCTTGGTGCATACAATGCGTTTTATGATGCGATGTCCAAGTTGACCAGCAATCTGCGAACATGACAAAAAGTCAGATTTTAGATTTCTGAATACTAAACTTACGATTATACAGTACCTACAACGAAAGTATCAAGTGTATAATTAGGTCGTAACATGCGAGCCATAGTGACATTACGTAACACACGACTGGGTGGACTACCTATTGTTTGGTATCAAGTGGCAACCCTAGCACATAACTTGTTGCGTTGCCGTGCAGGGCTGCCTCACGGGACTTATCGGAACGCGAGATGTTCCCTAACTGTCTTTGTGCCTTGTTTTATACCCAGATACGTTATTCGATTTGGATACGTCTGTCGTGTCGCACAAAGATGTTTCGATTTCGGCTCTAAATGTATGGGGTTTAGCTGGATTTTACGATCGAGTAAATTCCTTTTATGCAGTTGTATACGAGCATCTATTGTGTAATAAGAAATGAAATGTCTGTTTGAGTTTTATAGGTATAACCTTGAATAACACGTTATCTAGTCTATCTAGAAAATATAAAAGTATAAGATATTAATGTATTTTTCACATTCGCCAATTTGGTAGGATCCTATACTTCCCTGAAAATACTGGAACACAATCTAAAAATACGATATAAATAATAAGGTATCAGGGTAGGTATAGGTTAGCTTTACGATCCTAAAAGCAAGTCACTTGATATCCATGTCCATAAATAATACAAAGGTGGGTACTAAAATCTGCAAAACCCTTCAATCGGGCGGGTCTATAAAGGCTCTCGTACTAAGAATACACAAAGCATCAGAATTCAGGACGGCGACGCGAGAGAAATCAGTCACTCTACATTCCCTGGACGTAACCTAACCAGCTAACCCTCAAGGTGTCCGAGAATTATTAACCAAAGCCTACTCAATCCATTTTACACCTACTGTCAACCAGTGCAGGGTTGAAAACGCCTATCTGATCAATCCAAAGTATTAAACCTCAGAGAAAACCCCCACAATATAGCCTTTGTATCTATAGAGATAAGGTTGCAAGTTATGGGGGTAAGAAAGGAATTCCGTGAGTTTGTCTACTTGATAGCAACATTCCTGTGCCGGGAATAGATGATGCTACATAAACAATATTTGCTACGAGGATACGATCTGAAGTTTGCTATAAAATTGAAGTAAAAAGTATAGAAGATCGATTTATAAGCTCTCTTGCTAGACAGTGGTAATGGAAAATACTTTGTACTGACTTTATGGCCAAATCGGATTGGGCGACAAAAGTTATAAAATTGAAATTTGTGCTAGACAAAACGCGAACGTTGGAGTACCTACTACACTGTAGAACAGAAATTTTCTTTCATCTTATTATTTCTTTTAGTTTTATCACACATTGAGTAGGAGACTACAAAGTCTCGTACAAACGAGCTATCGATGTTTCTGGAAAACGTCCGCTTTAATACAAATTAGGCTGGACAGTTCAAACATTCCATCGACAATAGATACAACCCACGCCACCCCGATTCCGATGTTGTCGTTTAACTTTTTCAATTTCAACGCCAAATTGCCCGGTTTACCTCACACCCCTCTGCGTATTAAAACTGGTAAAGTGCGAGTTGAAACGCTCATTCAGAGTTCAGTATCTTCAACTATTACTGAAATTTGTTTTAAAAAATCTCTGCTAAGACATGCTGAAAGCGTCATCCCCATGTTAGCTGATATAACAACAGAAGCAGATAGACGGACGGACAAAAGTCATGCTTGAATTACAATCCTATATATCTGTAGGATAGAACCCTAAAAACGAAACTGCGATAATGGAATGTTTCCACTTGAAATTAAAAACTTTATTGCGCGCTAAATCATTGGAATCGCTGTAGATTCGGACCCGGCGAGATTTAGGGCGGGCATACTTGCACGCGCACCTTAAATTATCAACTGCCGTTCACGGAAACTTCAAAAACAAAAGTGATTTCGCATTCGGGGGTAAATTTCCAAATACAGGGCAAATTAGTTTCACCCCTGGTTCCATTTCACGCTATAAACCAAAGTTAGAAATACGTTGAAACAAAGCGACCTTTATCAAAGCTGGAGGTAATCGGGTCGTTTTTATTCCCGGTGGAACACATCAATTAGTGGCACATGGCTAGCCTTAGATTTTAGGAGGTGGCGAGGGTAATCCCCGCAAGTTACATCGTGCCATGGGGAGCGGGACAAAGATATAAGGATTAACTGGAATAAACTAGAATATAATCCTGGACAAGCCTTTGTGACAATGCTTTGTGATGTCTGTAACTGTGAGAGCCAGTTAAAAAAACAAATGAAATGAACCTTTTATTTCCAGGAGCCAGTTCTACGATGAATATGCTACGGAGATACTCGAACAGAAATCGAGTACATTCCAAATTTTCTCACGCTGGCAACCCCACCGGGAGCGGAAACCAATTCGGAAGCGTTGCTCATAAGGAACAGGAATATCGGAGATACAGCACGGTTGTAAAACTCTTATTTATTTGGTCTCGATGGTCTACAATGAGCCTAAAGTCCGGAGCAAAGGTATCTACGTGCACCATTTCAATTTCAAAGGTTTATTGGGAGGATAAAACGTGCACCTGTAAATAAATCATTGAACGCTTCGTGTTTAGATTTGTAAATGGTTTCATGTGGTTACAGGGCCCCGATCTAAGCAACTTTTGTAGGTATGAACACGATAGAGTTGATCGTCTACCCTATGGTGCAAAAAACTTTACTTACCTACTACCTACCTAGGGTTGATGAGATTGATGAAACTCGGGCCCTGTTTCGTAATTCAATAAGTTCCGTACAGTTTTATTACATCGCTGTATCTTGTGGTAATCAAATCAAAAAGAACTTTTAGCGTGTTCGGTTGACTTTGAAAGTTTGACGTGACTCCTACCTAAAACTTTTGCAAAGAAAATGTATTCAAGGCTGAATGTGTTCATTGTGTTGTCGCCGCCTTCAAAAATCGATTCAATATTATGGCAAGCATCTTTATTTTGAATAAGTAGCTAGAGTAGTAGCTTTTGAATAAGTTAATGTTCTTAAGAAATCAAATAATATCGCAAAAAAATTTCGACTTCGACGGCCCTTGAACCCGCATCCCTCCTTCAGGAGGTCAGACGAGGCTAGAAGGAGGGATGCGGGTTCAAGTCCCGTCGAAGTCAAAAATTTTTGCGATATTATTTGATTTCTTAGAAATTACCCTTAGTGTGGGGTTACGCACTATAATAACAAAAAAAACCTGTTAATGTTCTTGTTTTATTGGAGTTTATGGGACGCCAAAAAAAGATTGCCCGCCATTTTAAATCCTTACCTACATATCTCATATCTTATTCAAAATCTTAATAGTTTCGTAGCCACATCTATACCTCACCACATCCGAAGATGGCAGGTTAAAGGCGACTTATTAAAACGGTCGCTTTAAAATATGTCACGTTGGGGCGCCGCCGGCGGATAAATAATGTCGTGGCTGGGATGAGACCTTTCCACGCTGCGGAATATTGTGGATACTCCCTCGAATACTTCAAAAACATTGCCATATCCTGTCTGTTTCCCAAGAGAGCAGAGTGAGTGAGTGAATTTGCAATTTTAAACTGTTTCCTCGAAATCCTTTTGATTATACTGGTAAGCTCTGGTTTGAGCTCTAACTAAATGTTTCTATGTAGTTATTATATTTCATATATACCGTACACGAAATATATAATCGCTTAGAATACAAACATTTCCCCGCATCGAAAACCATAAGCACAATCCTTAGAATATTTGAAAGACAAATTAAAGGAAAATCGAAACGATAGTAACTACAGAACAAGATACTAACCAGGGAACGATTATGAATAAATTAGGTATTATTTAAAAAATATCTGAGCTTCTGGTCGAAACGACGCGTGACCCGAGAGCTGGTGAGTATCTGGCGCAGTGAGAGCTGGGCAATGCAGCCAGCGTCGTGGGGTTGCTTTACTGGTATTGATATGGATCAGTTTGCAGTTAGCACAAGTGTTTCAAGTGTAAATACTAGTTCTAATTTGTTTTTATTATTTTTCTGTAATTTTCTTTGTTACTAAAGTTGATTTCTTCAAAAAGGATGTGTGCTCCGTTCCTCATCCTCATCCTCAACAGCCTATAATTGTCCACTGCTGGACGCAGGCCTCCCCCTGATAAGCGACTTATCTAATGGCGGTAATGCCCATAATCACCACGCTGGGCATGCGGGTTGGGGATCGCAGTTCGATGGTAGAATTGTTCTGCCGGGGGCGCTGCTGTCCGCCCCCGGTGGATATCCCTTAGTCGCCTCTTACGACACCCGCGGGAAAAGTGGTGTAAATTCTAAGCTGGCACCACACAGAAAAGTGTTCCGTTACCTACCTACAACTGTATCAAAGTATACTGATAAGTAGATAGATAACAATAATTTGAAAAGTACTCGTGTTGTGTTGTGCATAATTCAGTTCCCTAGAATTCGCCAACAGCTACACAGATACCAGACGCAGATAAAAGGGCCCTAATGATCACAATCCAAACACGTTCTCATTCTGTATCCAATGCTGACGTGTGAGAACTCAAGGTGAAACCAATGATGGATGCGGAGCGAAACATATCTCGCATACTCATGGTTCGCCAAATATATGCCAATGCCGTTTGTGAGTTCTGAGTATTACCGTGTTTTGATTTCAGTTTCGGTTACTGAATTCCTGAATAGACGTAACATTCAGTTTTATCACGTTGTGAAATAGTGTGTTTTAAAGGCGACTCGGTTCACGCTTTTTCACGTTTTTTCGAAAACTGTGAAGGCAAGGCCAACAAATTGTAACCACAAGTATCCAGTTTCGAAGGAAAACTGGAATTAAAAAAAAAAAAAATCAGTTTTCCCCCTTGAAGATCCCCCTTGAGGGCAAAACTGGAGTCGAAAAAAAAAACAATCCAGTTTTCCCATTTATCGAAATCGCTTCAGGCGTTCAGATGCTTTGAGGTATAACACATAACATAGAAACAATCGAAGAAAAAAACCCGCCTCGCCGGGTAAAAACTAACCTTTATCACAGAATAACTAATAGTCTTTATGTTGCCGTTTTGCTGGCATTGTGTCCACATTATAGTTACTATACTAATGAGACTCACACGCAAGTAAGTGTAAACTACTGTAGTTTACACTTACTTGCATGTGAGTCTCATTCGAACTCATCTAGTTTTCACAAATACGGATGCAACCACATAAATGTGATCAGACTCTGAGTCCTTGAAAACAGAGCTAACACTAGCCAATGAGAGGCGCTGAATTAACCCAGTTAACTAGATGCTACAGTGTCTGCGACGCGCGAATCAGGTGACTCTGGAGAAGCAGGATGCGGGTATAATCACCACTCAGGCTCATTGGGGAATCAGTGTTACATTACATGGTACCGTCATGGAATATATCCTGTACCCTGTAGTTGGTCATAAGCGGCGATAAGCGGCGAGCTTCACGCTGGATGAATGAACCTGTAGCAACATTCCGGTCTTACTTTGGTTTTGGTTTGGTTTTTGGTTGTCTTATTTTGGTTTTCTCGGACACTTTATTGAGGAAGGACCATCGCATTACGTTCGTTTCGACAAAGCCCGTGTCTTGTCTAGGGAAAAATTCTTTGTTCCCCGGAAGATACGCGAGGCGATAGAGATTGAACGACGACCCAACTTCAATAGAGATAGAGGTTGGAACTTACCACCCGCTTGGAAGCCGTGTCTCCTTGGGAAGTCGGATAGCAGTATAGAGCCGGATGTAGATACTGTTAGTTCCGTATGTACACAAAGTATAACTACAGTGATATCTCCGCGAGAAGCTGGCTCTCCTACTCAACAGCATCGACAAGCAGCGTGCCCCCCACCACCCCCGGCGCCTACGACCCGTGCTCTGCGTGCCCTAGCCCGTAGTGCGCGGAAGGACGCGGTACAGGCGCGACGCGAACCGCACTCACCCTGATGAAGTCCCTCGTTAAGGGATGAAACGTTGGTGTTCTTCCAACACAAAATAGGTTCGTAGTTAACCCGCTTACATTCATAATGAACATTCCGGTCGTTGATAAGTGAATGCATGCATGCTAAAGACTGCTATCATTGTAGATGGTTTATATAAGAGCTAGGATATTTTATACTTAGGTAAGTTAAATTACAATATTAACCAACAGTAGTAATAAGAATTTCTAAGTAAAATAGATGAGAACTCTTTGCCTAGACAAACCTGACATATGCTTTAAGGCATTACTAACCAACCTATGTAATGTTTTTTTCTTTATGAATAAATGATATATCTATCTATCTGCTTAACATCGTCATCATTAAAACAAATAATATCGCAAAAATTTTCGACTTGGACGGGACTTGAACCCGCGTCCTCCCCTCAGTACGGGAATGTGATAACCAACTACACCACGAAGTCAAGTGACGTGGGAGTCGAAAATCTTTGCGACTTTCTACGGACTCAAGCGCCGTTAGCCAGAGTGCGAGGCTTACGCACTATAATAACAAAAACCATCGTTATCATTATTAATATTCTCTAAATGTCGTAAAAAAATTGGAACACGACACATGCGACTACCCGGAGATATCTGCAGAGCTATAAGAATGTCAGTACCTAGATAATGGTTTCCGTAAGGAAGTAGTTGACAGAAACTTTGAACTTTCACTGCAGATCCGCCCTACCACCAGGTCTACCCCTGGGCTGGGACGAAACTATACCACCGAAGTGCTATCCTGGTACCATTTTCCATCACAAATTTTACTTATCTACTAGGTAACATAAACGTGAAGGAAGTACCTAGTAGTTTTTCGGGTTCCACTTTCTTAAGAAGTAGGTTCTTCTACGACCCTCACGGTCCGATTTGGTGATGTCCTATTCTCGCCGAGAATTCCACTTACCCCATTCTCGGGATATACCTAGGCTTCTTATTTACATTCTGCTCCTATAGGACTTAGCTCTTAGGCGCTTAGAGGTACCTATCTATAATTTTCTTTCCCCCTAGCTAATCTGGACGTGTCCACACTAACCCTGTAAGCAACGCGTGCCTTCAATAGCCGAGACCGAGGGGTATCTACCCGCTCAACTATCACATAAAATTCGATCCCGTCCCGAATTATGAACATCTTATTATCTGCGACCTTAATAACGTAACGATAGAGTAGATTTTCGATAAAGTGCTCGAGTTGAGTGGGTAATAGTTTTTAAGTAACTTTACCCTACTTGTATTGATTTGTAGCCTGTTTTAGTTAGGTAGTTATCAAATCTCGTCGATAAGGCGGAATCAAATTGCCTGTTGCCTTGTGAACGAAATAATGCATTCACTGTCCAGCCTCATGCCATACGGCCCGGAGAGGTGCATGTGCGTCGAGGGCAGTGAAAGTGTTACCATTTGTTACGCTTTTGAAACCAATGGAGTAAGATCGTTGAAGCTTTTACGACTTTTAGTCAAATAGTGCTAGATGAATTAAATCCATCAAAAACTTTAGTTCATTTCAGCAAATTTAAGGACTGCCTAAAAGCGTTTCTCTGTACCAAAGAATTATTCTTCTCAACGAACTTTCAGAGAAATGCAAACTTATATGAGTCGAGTGGAGCCCGGCGCTCCATCAAAGAAACTATATTCGTTCATTAAAAATCCCTGAACTTTTACCGGGAAATTTTGCGTTTCAGTTTCAGACAAACGAAGTTGTCGTTACTTTTTTGCATTGGTTCAATTTTCCGTGTTGTATAGAAATCTAAATCTGTTTCGCAACGAGCAACGACCACTTTTAAAAGCTTTCATCTAACCACACTTTAAACTTTGGTTGCGTGATTTCCTGTGAGCATTTTCCTGCTTATATATTGCCAATTATTTCGCACGGTTTAAATCATAAGTCTATACTCTGTGACCACTCTACTCATTCCATCTCCGTGAATAAAAGTGTTAGTTTTAAGGTATATTTTACTTGGTCCGTATAATAAGTTAAATAAGATCTGTAACTTTTAAATAGTCTGAAATAAATGAATAATTATTATAATTATAATAAAATTCTTTCCTTTGGTGAGTCCTTTGGTCCATGGTTTCAATTGCGTACCTACATGTAACAATACAGTGACACTGATTGAACTGCAGGTTCTGCAAATCATCACGAAAACGTTTCTGAAGACAACAGGTCTTAATTATTATTCTATCGATTTTTCTTAAATCAACTCTGATACAAAATGGAAAAACACGTTGGTTCGGAAAGCAATAAATTACTAAAGACCAATCACCCACTCCTATGCCCACTGTTAATTCAGGGCAGAGCTGTTTTTAAGATTATTTTCGGAGACAGCTATGTTTGTCAAATGTAATCCAGATTTTTTTCATACTTATTCAGATATCGTTGTCCGCAACAGGCGTGACAACTATAAAATCTGTCTTCCAGACAGAAAAACCACAAAGATGAGCAAGAGCATATTTGGTATGGCTCCATCTATATAATAATAAACTACCACAGTGCATAAGCCTACTGCCAAATTTGGAGTTCCAAATAAAGATAAAAAGGATACCTACAGTCAAATGTTGTTATGACATAAATGAATTCATCAATGACAAAGATTTTGCTTGACATTCGTTAGGTAATAAATTTTAAAATAAGTTCAATTTTATTCTTCAATAAGTACCTATCACTCCTATTTACAAAATGTTTAATGATCATTTAATCTACATCCTTATTTATTTTATTCCAATGTTATCTTACTTTCTTTAATTAAATCATCCATCATGAATGACACTGTAAATCAGACATTGCACACGTAACAGTAGGAATACATTGAACCATGCTTATACCTAAACCACCTTTGTACATAGTTAATGATTATATCGGGTATTTATCGCGTACCTTTTGTTTTATTTCCCCTACGTTTCTACCGCGTTACAGCGATCGTGGTCACGGGGCGACAAAAAGTAGGGGAAATAAAACAAAAGGTACGCGATAAATACCCGATATAATCATTAACTATGTTAACAAATCGCGAAAGTTTAAAAAGTTTTACACCTTTGTACACGTCATGTATTTCACTCAATAAATAATACTTTAATTTACTTTTACTTTCAGATAAAGCCTCTCTAAAGAACGATTTATTAAATGGACCACCTACCACTAATACAGAATTAACAGCGGGAGACTTGAGGAACGTGTTCGTGATGATGGGCAGAAACTGCAGTTCGCATCGCACAGTGTCAGTGAATTACCAATAACCCTGTATAGACAAGTTAGACACCCTCTGTGGCGCAGCGGGTGAAGGTATACTGCAACGCAGAAAGTTGCAGGTTCGATTCCCGCCGCAGGATAAATTATTGTATGTTCTGCAGGTATTTGTCAGATCTCAAGAGGCGCAAATATGCAGGTCTCGACAGAGCCTACACATTTGCTCCCCTTGGAGTCGAGACCCTAGGTCCGTGGGGTACTGAGGCTCTGCAGGTTTTTAAAAAATTATCTTAACGTCTGGTCGAAGCGACGCGTGACCCGATAGCTGGTGAGTATCTGGCACAGCGCATCAGCATTGCCATACCGCGTGGCAATGCAGCCGGCGTCTTGGGGACGCTTCCGACTGGTATTGATATGGATCAGTTGAGCTACCTGTAGACTGTTTGTAACAGTCTGCAGTTAGCTCAATTGTTTCAATTGTAAATACTAGTATAATTTTCTTTGTGAATAAAGGCTTTTTGGTATTTGTTTAGTTAAGTAAATCAGTATTTTATGTAAACCGGAAAGGAAAACATCATTCGCCCATAACACAAGCTCTGTTTTCTATGATACCTTGTGAATATGCCCAACAGGGGTCTTAAATTTACCTATATCTCGTCGTTCAACTTTCCTTCTTTGCACGTTCAACTTTCGTTACACGTCTTTTGATGATACTTACCAAACATTTCTGAATATCTGCAAAACTTTCGCCTCAACTTTTACCTTGTAAGATATACTCCCAGTACCTACCAAGATGCAGTATAAGTTTACCTACAAGTATTTTAAAAAATTGCTCTACTAGATAAAAAGTTTAATGTTGTTTGTAGGATAGCCGTGAGACTGTAATGTGCATCGGACTGAAAAACGAGTCGACTCACTCGAATCGCCCTCGCTTCCTACAACTAGGGCTGCCAATCGCATCAATCTAATATTATAAATGTGAAAGTTTTAATGGATAGATGGATGTTTTTTTATGCCACTAAGGTGGCAAACATGCATGCCGCCCGCCTGGTCGAAAGCGCTTACCGCAGTCTATAGTATTATAATATCTGTGCCGCAGTTTATGGACTGCTGCAAAATCCAGGAACTTTACGCGCGCGTAGATGCTATGTACGTACGTTTATTATTGTTGGAGTACGTTTATTATTATTTTTATTGGTTACATTATTTTAATTTATTATTGTTTATTTTATTATTATTGTTTATTATCATTGGTTATAGTACGTTTGTTACTTCTGCACGCCATGGAACGGGCAGAAATTTGCACAGATCTCGGTCTAGACTTGGAATAACAGCTAACGAAATAACCCTTGAACGTTTCCCTGTAAACGCGTGCGAAGCCGCGGGCAGAAACTATTAGGAAAATATACGGCTGCTTAACATTTGGACAACATAATCCATCTACGAATAAAATGGTTATACAATGTGTATTTTCGACGCTTGATCAAATGAGAAGTGCGGATATGTGACAATATTCATCAATACAAATCAGAAAATAAAATTATAATTATGTTAGCTATCTAAAAACCAAAGCGATAAAAAAAATTAAAACTACCTACTTTTAATTTTCGTCGTGTCTTTGTATTTTATTCAAAATAGGCTCATTTGGAAGCTAGATAGTCAACCATGCTAAAAAAATTAAAATAAGACAATATCGAACATAAGCCTATTTAAAAATATTTTTTTAAAGAAACTTGCAAACTTATTTTTAATCTGTAACTTGAAAACTGGGTTTGAGGTGTACTTTTTTTAATGTCGTATTCAATTTCATGATTTAGTCTACAAATCCTCCAAAAACTACGGGTCTATCTCTTTTCAACGTTATGGTCTCGTCACGTTATATCTCTTTTCAACAACGGTGGGATGACGATCTGCGAAAGGCAAGCTGAAGACAGGGCGCTATGGCGCTCATTAGGGGAGGCCTATGTCCAGCAGTGGACTAATATAGGCTGATGATGATGATGATTAAATCCACCATGTGTACTTTGGATAACAAAGTGTTTTGAAAGTCTGACAAACTTCTAGCTTAACCGAAAATAAAACAGACTATATTTTGCGGACTACCAACACTGATATAGAGCATTCAGTAATCGTATTTTTATTAAACGATGCACAATTCGCTAGCCTACATTTAGATTGCATTTTGTTAAAGACTTCAACTGAACGATCCGTACATTTTTATTATTTCAGACAGGATAAACTGATACCTAACTTTTTCGAATTGAAATAGGTATTTAATACAGTTTATAATGTTCGGCACCTGCAGATGAACTTTACCCTGACAAGATGGCAACCCTAGGTGGCTATCTTAAGTGCACAACAGCGGGTCGTATCTTACCGGCGATACACAGGACTTCTTCTGGAAAGAATATGCAGCCCTGGACCACTTCAAATACCACCTTTATAGTCCAACATAAGGCACAGAATGCGATAAACATGCGCATAAAGGTAAGGGTTGCGGGAATGCAAGCAAAAATGCGAAAAAGAGGCATGGTAGAAGAGTTTAAATTAACTAACTCTGACTAGAGTACCGTTAAGATAATTTATGGTGAAAACTTTCATTCAAAATCTAATTGTCTTTTTACTCGGACTATCGATTTACCCCAAGATTGATCATGATCGAGCAAATTATCGACAGCTAATAGCGTAGCGTAGGTATAAAGTATAGGAATTATAAATAAATAAATAATGCTGGACAAGTCACACAGCATTATCTAGCCCCAAGCTAAGCAGAGCTTGTGTTATGGGTACTAGATAACTGATATACTTAATACAATACACTACATAGATAGATATTTTTTATTATACATAGAAAACATCCAGAACGCCCTGGACAAATGTCTGCAGATCGTACAAACATTTGTCCCGAGGCGGGAATCGAACCCGCAACCTCCTGCGTCGCAGGCAGACCTTCGCCCGCTGCGCCACAGAGGTCGTAGGAATTATAGGTAGGTACTTGCATAACTATGTGGAAATATCAACAGCTGTAAGATTTACAGTAAACAGTTATTACTACGCCTGTTGACTTTATTTTACAAATGAAATAAGCAATTACCCTTCAAACAAAAAACACTCCATACCTTGCTTGGTAGGATAAATGCAGAGTAGATACTGGTAGATATACTCCCCAGGACAAATCAGTCTACAAAGAGGGTCTGAGGTTTATTTCTTAAAGTAACATTTAGTAAAAAGTTAACTGTAGTTATTAACAAGTGCGTGCAGATTATGTCGTTTTTTGTAGAGCCCTAATAAAATGCACTGGGCCTAGACATCTGTCTTGAGTTGGCGTCGGAGTGATGCAAAAACGCCAACAAAGAACTGTTGCTCTGTGTATAGCAACATAGTAACGTTGACATCAAAAATAGTTCTGAATTTAAATGCAATGTGATTCAACGTTGTCTGGGATGCATTCAAAAGACACGAAACAGCATATTTCTATGTACAAAACAGCGCTCTAAAGCCAGGGACTCAACTTTGGGGCAGAATTTCCGTAAAATCCACGGCGATCGAATAAAAATTATAAGTTGATTCTCGTTCTTTTTCTCTTGCTTTACTTACATCATTTCTTATACTTGGTGCATCTTCATCTATCTCTCCTGTACTCCTCATGTATACTCTACCTATTCAATTAACTTGTAGTTACCTTTGCATATCTTAATTATATGTCTTGCTATTCTTGTGAAGCTAAATAAATGTATCTTTATCTTTATTCAAGGATAATTTATACTGGCAATTTCATCACTGTATTTATAACTAGATACTACTTTTTTAAGCTTGAACTTTGATTTGCTGTTTTTTATTATTTAACTTGCATAAGAATTAATTGCTAGTGTCGTTTGTCTACTCTATGGTGAAGCCCTTGTCAGCTGGAGTCAAAGGCCAGTGTTTTGTGGTAAGTCGTTAATTTTCTCTATAGTAATTTAAATTTCAAAATGAGATTCCTGTTTTTTCTTCATGATGCTGGTTTAAAGTGCTGGAGTTGGGAACATCTTAAGGTTGGACCTGTGTCATGGCCGAGATTGTATTTTAGTCTCTCCTAGATTCTTTTTGACTCTTAAACTAGTCAAACACTCAAATATAAGAAAATAGAGTATATATTTCTTATTATCGCTCTTAATTCGAATCACATTCTTCAACATGCGTGGAATGATTTTCTCTCACTTAAATATTTCTCATGTTTTTTTGAGCACTGTCACGGTATTTTTTACAACAACCGTGCAAAAAATACAGTTAAAGCCCTTTCCCACGACCGTAAAGTTCTGCGAGAACGGTATTTTACTGGAAAATCATTGGTGTGTTCACACACAATTGTTTGCATCCTGTTTTTTGTGGTAGAGCAACGAGCGGTTATAGGCGGGCGGGCACCTCCAGGCTCCCCGCACCCCATCCAGCAAAAAACGGTATGCAGGAAGTGGGAACACTTCCATTAAACTATACACTTCCATCAAATTGGATCCTGTTTTTTACTGGACGACTGGGTCCTGCTGTGGGGCGCCGACTTAGAATTTGCACCACCCCAACTCTTCCCGCGGGTGTCGTAAGAGGCGACTAAGGGATATCTACCGGGGGCGGGCAGCAGCGCCCCCTGCAGAATAATTCTACCAACGAACTGCGATCCCCAACCCGCATGCCCAGCGTGGGGATTATGGACACTACCCCCCATGAGATAAAAGCCAATAAGGCGCTTATCAGGGGGAGGCCTGCGTCCAGCAGTGGACCAACACAGGCTGTTGAGGACTGGGTCCAGTTTATAGTGGCAAAACCGAATGTCAAATTCGAACGGATCGCTATTTTTCGGGATACCTACTGTAAACAGGATACTCGTGTGACTGCTAGTAGGTATTGATACACGTGCTCTACTAAACGGGATCCTGCGAAAAACCGTACCAACTAAAATCGGTATGTTGCCGTAGGAAAGGGCCTAACGAGTTACTCTTTGAAATACTGTTTCCTGTTAATAAATGTAGTCCCATCTTTAGTAACTTTATTCTCCTTTCGCGGTTCATGTTGCTGAAAGTAGGTACTTTGCGTGCCCCGAGTGGTAATTTAGCATAAACTGATTTTCAGTTACTTTAGTGAAAGGAAGTAATGGGCTATCTTCAACTTCTTAAAGACTTTAGTCACTTGTGTTTTAGTGCTTCCGTGCAACTCTGCTTATTTATGTCATCTTCTTGTTAATCTGTTTTGAAGACTGTAGATGTTTTTGTTGTTTTCTTTTTTTTAAAAGACGTCACTCTCCCAATTATGGTTTATTTATTTATTGCATTCATGTCCAATACAATTTGTTAATATTTTTTGTATATAATCTACATGGACGTTGCACCAATTAGGTATAAAAATAAAAGATTTAAAATGTGATTATTCAATTAGTCCTCTTGTAAATTTGCTCTTTAAGATACAGAAAAAAACACACAATTCGTCACCTAGGTAAGTTTTTTCTTTTTTTTCAATTAAAATTATTCTTTATTCACAAAGAAAATTGCAATAATAGATAAATGATAAAAATAAATTAGAACTAGTATTTACAATTGAGTTAACTGCAGACTGTTGCTAACAATTTACAGGTAGCTCAACTGATCCTTATCAAGTTTATAAATTACATTAAGTTTCATTAAAAACTAGCTTCTGCCCGCGGCTTCGCACGCGTTGTTTCTATGGAAACATTTTGAGGTTATTTCTATCCCATGGGAACTGATTTATGGGATAAAAAGTCGACTATGTTTGATTCAAGGGTTAGAATTATCTGTATAAAAAATTTCAGCCCGATACGTTAAGTAGTTTTGGCGTGAAGAGGTAACAAACATCCATCCATCCATACTTACAAACTTTCGCGTTTATAATATTAGTAGGACCAGGATTGAAACCTATGAATGTTTCTACATATTATTATGTCACGTGATGCTCAAGTATGAGAATCTACTAGCGCACGGCTTCGCACACGTTTTTTCCGAATATCAATAAATGGTTTCAATAAAAAGAAGCCGATTTCTTGCCAAATTGAGAAGTTTTACATATCAGCCCGATCCGAAGCAGTTTGAGCGAGACACCGTGTTACCTACAAACTTTCATTTTCATGTGATTATATTTTTAAATAGCTGTACAGTGACGTTAATAAGTAGACTTACAGATGATACACAGAATTCATATGAGTCTGTGGAACTCAGTCTATGGATGTCGTAAGAGGAGTCGACTATAGCAACTTACCAGAATAAGGGCAGCAGCATCTTTCTCAGTATTTTTTCACCTACACTGCTATCACTCCCGTGGGATAGAAATCACCTTTAAACGTTACTTTTTATCCCATAAATGAGTTTCCGTGGGCTAGAAATCACCTTGAAACGTTTCCGTAGAAACAACGCGTGCGAAGTCGCGGGGCGCAGCTAGTAATAGATAAACTTAAAATAGCCTTTATTTGCAATTATATCTAAGTAGTATCATATTTATAAGTCAGGTTGTCTTTGTCACAGGCCTGCTCCATTTACCAGGTACCTTTAAATAAATAAACATAATCCTACTTGCAAACCTACGCAACTTAGGTGTACCTACGCACCTGTTTTTCATCATTAGAGTATGTTTCCAGTGGGTGGCGGAAACGAGAGCTTAATATTTTCTTACAGCTTTCTTAGGTATTTTTGCGTAACGCCAAACGCTATTTCATTTCCGAACTTAAGGCCAGGTATTCCTGCTTTAGGAGGCGCATGGGAAAACGCGCGCCTGCCAAGCCGCCGCGCTCGTGTTTTTTTAGTTATTTAAACATGGTGATTAAGAAGATCATTTTATCAAGTCAAAATATGCGAATTTGTTTAGAAATACTAAGTGTCTTTAGTTGAGTACAAAAAGTAACATATCTGTAGTTAGCTAGTCATAATATTGAAAAAACATTAGAAAAAGGGGTAACTGTGGGAGTTTTTTCTATCGAGTGAAGTTCATAAGATCTTGTAACTGAATGCGACTTTGACTAGATTAGATCCTTATGATCTACTAGCTGCGCCCCGCGGCTTCGCCCCCGTAGAAATTTATGTTTCCAACTTTCTTAATTTTTTCTTTCATAAGAACCTTCTCCTGACAATAACAAACACAACAAAGAAAGAATTAGCGAAATCGGTCCAGCCGTTCACGCGTGATGCCGTGACCAAAGAAAACGGATTTCATTTTTATATATATAGATATAGAATTTTTTCAGAATTTTAAACCCTATTTTCTAAGTCTCAGATGATTTTAAAAATCACAAAAGTGCGGCCTCTGCTGGCCAACCAAGCCTTAAAACATGAAATTTCGTTTCGAAATTTCATGTTTTAAGGCTTGGTTGGCCAGCAGGTAAAAATACCTGCCCGCTATTACTGCCCACCGAAAATTCAACCTAACGTATTGTTTTCAATGAGCACATTCAGTTTCACACGCGCGGTACTTTGACCGTGCCACATCGTGCGACCACGATAAAGGGACGCGGCGGTAGACGCCAATTAGTATCAAATCATGTCGGGGGGCTATGACACAATTTGGGCAGAGTCAACCGTGCTACGATACTCTACGCTGTGTTGCTACGCCGTAGCGGGTCTACGAAAGCGTAGAGCTAACCACGTTAATTAGGTGACAGATTGACTATTGTTCCGGTATTTTCATCAGTCCTATCGATTCCAGTTTGCCTCTCAATTTTCCCTGAATTTTCAAGGGGGGAAATAGGAATTATTATTTTTTCGATTCGTTTTCGCCCATGGGGATAATCTTCATGGGGGAAAACTGGAATTCAAATTTTTAAAATCCAGTTTTCCCCCTTAGGGAGGATTTCTGGGGGGAAAACTAGAATGACCCGATACTAAAAGTGAGAGTTAGGGCATAGAGAGCAAATGTGTTTGCGCACACGATTTTGCGCTTTAGCATGTCCGACGCACATAATTATGGCTGGTGTCGCCGTGGCCGAAATTCTACTAAGAAGACATCATAAACGCCGCCTTTTGTACTATGTTCATTTCTTATTTAGTATTAGATTTTTATTTAAATTATTATTATTACTAGTATAATAAAGTGTTCGTTTATTCATTCATTTTAATTTAACATCTTGTTTCTCATTTTAATGATCTCAGGCATCTTATAGTAACCGAGTCCTGTAGACTGTTTTCCGAGAAATAGCGTCCACTCTGTGTGCTTGACTATGCAATCGCTGGAAATTTCTAGTAATATCTAGAAGTGTCCGCAAGTGATATATCTAGGTAGCGAGCAACAGGAAAGATCTAATAATTCGTCCTAATCTCTGCCACCCGTGGCCATTGGGACTTACACTATCACATTTATTCTTTTTAACCCCCGACGCAAAAAGAGAGGGGTGTTATACGTTTAACGTGTCTGTCTGTGTATCTGTCTTTGGTATCGTAGCTCCCAAACGGATAAACCGATTTTCGTTTAACTTTTTTTGTGTCATAGATAATTTTATCCCGAGTGTTCTTAGCCCTGCTTCATGAAAATGAGTCGGAGGGTTTTTAAAATTTTTTAATTTTGTTTCTTCGTTTATGGCGTCTTTAAATACTCACGGGATCCCCGTGGTAAAAAACCAGAACTACACATAATTCAATTTTTTTTCTTTGATTCCATAATTGTGAAAATACAATTGCGAAAAAAAACGATTGAAAAATCCTGAAAGTGCACTGTTTTGCACCTAATTTGGTCGAGATCTCAGGAACCCTGCGGTCTGTAGAAAAGATTTTTGTTTTGATTCGTAGGTTATTTATAATTTTTTGGTTCCATAAAACAGTTCCTTCTTAAGTTGTGTAGTTTTCTTGTAAATAAGCAAAACATCATTTTGCGCTTACGCCGCTCCTAAAACGTATGCTCTGTCCCGCTCCTATGAACGCGAAATCCTATGCCTATCCTTTTCACAAAATGGCGCGCAATGCACCCTCTTAATATGGATATGCAAGGTTATGTATGGAACTTTCACGTATGGAATAACTACAGCGAGGTCTTTTAGAACTCATCGATCTATAGTAATTTAACTAGGTCCCTTGAATACCTATCTGAATACCCATGTGTCGAGCTCTATGGCAAATTTCCGATACTCAATTGAACGTGGAAGGGAAATTGAGAACTCTATAATGATCTTGAATACGTACAAGTTCCTATTAAGCCTGCGATATGCTCGTGTGATAAAAATATTCTTTAAATATCCTTATTCCTTACCTTAAAAGGTGCAATATGTTCAAATATTGACTTGATTATTGACAATGTCCATTTACAGCAGATACCAGATAGGTATTAGTTTCTTGGTTTTGTGTTAAAATATAGAAGGTACCTTGTGCTAGTACCCTGTAGAAATATAACTTTTTGTGTAAAAGGAACGTGTGAAAAAAGTCCATAATATGTCGCTGAAAACCGGTGCCGATATGGCGCAAAATTGTACGTATGGTGACTGTGACACACCTCATGATTACCTATAGTACGCGGCGCAGGCGCATTTTGTTGATAGGTATAGAGTTTTCAGTAGCTCCGACGACAGTCACTACCTGATCCTTACAGCCGGCAGCTTAGAATCTAAACTAGGGACTAAAATATAATACTAAATACGGGAGAAGCTGCTTCACAGTCTTCATAGTCAATTCCCGCGGTATGAGTGAGAGCGGCGAGAGAGAGAGTAAATTTTACAGCTTTGTGCTAATCTTCTAATGAGAGCGTGTGAAACACGCTCTCATTAGGCTGTAAGGATCAGGTAGTGACTGTCGGAGCTACTGAAAACTCTATACCTATCAACAAAATGCGCCTGCGCCGCGTACTATAGGTAATCATGAGGTGTGTCACCATACGTACAATTTTGCGCCATATCGGCACCGGTTTTCAGCGACATATTATGGACTGCTTCTGATCAGATATTGTCCAGTGTGGTACGAGTCTGATCAGACCAGAGCACTAGGCTCCTTCTTCTCGGCAGAGAATATGTAATAATACTAAGCTCTCGGTATCTTTTCTTCTACTATTGATGTATCAACTTTTCTTGTGACGATTAGTGTCTGTAGGTTGTCTACGGGCATAGTCTTCGCACGGGTAAACATTTATTTTTTGAATAATAAATGTAGCCAATGTTACTCAGGGATAATGTATGCGTTCTTATAGTGAAAGAGTTTTTTAAATCGGTCCAGTAGTTTTTGAGTTTATTCGTTACAAACATTCAAAATCAATTCAATTTAATTGAAATTGAAACAATTTATTAATAAAAAAATGCTATTATAATATTAACGATTTTATGACCGATACGTTTTGACATCACCTTATTTTACTTTTGCGCCTGTTACTAATATTAATTGTGAATTTTTTGACATTATATAAAATTACAATGTATCGAGTATTAACTGAACTTACTGTAACATTAAACATTTGCATGCTAATCTTAGTAGAACATAATTGAAACTAAAAAATTATTAACATCTGTTTTACCCACATTGTGGTCAAGCAAATAAACTATCTTTATCTTTATTTAATTTATTTATTTTATAAGTAGACTTAAAATAGATAACAACAGATAAACAAAGTGCACACACTTGTGCACTATAATATGTCCTACGCATCTGGCTAGTCTCCGATGAGACTGGCCGCCGTGGTCGAAATTCGGCTAGGGACATCACATAACAGAGAAACTAAAACGTCCAAGAGACAGGTACTTGCACAAGAATAACTAATAGAAACATTCGTAGTTTTATTTATTGTGTATCTTTGAATATTGTTAGTAACTTTAAAGTGGGTCAAGTCCAAAGCCCTAGGCTAAAGCTAGTTATCCACAACACAAATGATGACATGTTCGATCTCCCCCGGGGCAATATCGTCTAGGCTGTTTGTTTGTACTTTGACATGCTCCTAATTAAACCGAAGGTAATTAACTTTACTACCTAACTAACTATCTATCTATAACTATGTATGGCATGACAACCAGTTGATGTTTACCTGACAGGAAATTATATAAAACAAGCTTCTGCCCGCGGCTTCGCACGCTTATTTTCGGTATAATAAGTAGCCTAATATCTAACTTAAGCTTTGCTCTAAACGTACGCTAAATATCATCCTGATCTGTTCAGTAGTTTGCGAGATCCTAGGTAACAGTAATTCAGATTTCACAAACATTCGGCTTTATAATATTAGTAGGATGTTGTTTGACTGATCATTTAGGGATGTTAAAATGATAACTTTGACACTACACCATATTATTTATTATCGTGTATACAATGCTCCCAGCATTGAGCTGCTGCCCCACCGCGGCGTACGCTGTGCACGGCCAGGCGGCGCATTTTAGCTGTGTGGGTTCATTTGTTTGACAACGTTGAACGTGGGTCTACATTTCCACTGCAGCACATACAAAAAATTAACCTATGACTATGTACAACTGTTGCACAGCACAGTTTTGACGTCACTCTCTCCATTTGAGCGCAGACTTAAATCGTGGCTCATCCAGAAGGCGCTCTACAGTGTTGACAAAAATGTGCGAAAAATAGTATAATATTTAAATGGTTTAATTTATTTATTTTATTAAAACCATAATTATAATCCTAATATTAAACTTAGTTATAGTAATAATTATTTTCTGGCGTGTAATATTACCAATAATGTGCAGGCATAATGCGCGAAACCGAGCGAAAATTTTCGCTGCTCCTCTGAGTAGCGAATATCGCGTCGGTCTTAACAAGCCTTTTCTTTTGTAAATTATAGCTTCCCGCGGCTTCGCAAGAGGGCAGACGGAAAACGGGATTGAAGACTCTCATAGATGCATCAAACCCGTCCACGTTTACAGATAAGCTGAAACGAAGCTGTCAATCGCCAAAAGTCCGGCTCCGGTACTTCGAAGAGCTGTTTAGGCAGGGGGACAATACACAATACACTCCCATGCGAGATGACAGTGCATCAGGGGTATTTTGATTCATCGGAAAGGCCGTCGGATTCGATATCGGAAACTTTTTACGAAGAGAATCGTTTCCGATATCGAATCCGACGGGACTACGACGAATCAAAATACCCTGCAGATCCCAGTTCTTAGAATTAGAATTAGTGTGATAATAAAGACGATGATGATATGGAGAGACAGCGAAGGTCACTGTGCATTATTGGAAACATGATCGCTAGGAAGTTTTTTAAACCCTCGCCTGATGTGAAAATAACATTATTTAAGTCGTTTTGTCAGTCGTTTTACACGTGTCAACTCTGGACCAACTATGCCAAAAGATCGCATGATGTTATAAGAGTGACTTATAATAACATCTTTAGGCATCCTAAGGGCCTGAAGCGCTACTGTAGCGCTTCAGAAATGTTCACAGAAGCCCGTGTAGACTCTTTCAATGCCATCCAAAGAAAGATAATTGCGTCATTAATGTCAAGAGTTGACATGTGTAAAAACGACATAATTGTAAGCCTGCCTGACCGTCTGTTGTTATCGGACACTAACAGACGGTGGGTGGAATATTGCCACCTGACGTACTGCGTACTGAACCTAGTACCTTAAATTTTATATTTTTAATTTATTATTATTATTTTTATTATAATTTGCTTTTCTATGACCTTATAAATGGATTTTGTGTCTGCAATAAAGAATTATTATTATTATTATTATTATAAACTAGCTTCTGCCCGCAGCTTCGCACGCGTTGTTTCTATGGAAACGTTCAAAGGTGATTTCTATCCCATGAGAACTCATTTATGGGATGTAGCCTATGTTTTATTCCAGGCCTAGAATTGTCTACATGCAAAATTTCAGCCCGATCGGTTCAGTAGTTTTGGCGTGAGGAGGTAACAAACATCCATCCATCTATACATCCAAACTTTCGTATTTATAATATTAGTGTGATACCTACTTCACTAATGACATTCTTAGCTATTCTTCTTTCGTTCTATTTAACCTTTTATAGAAATCAGAAGAATATTATATTGTAGGTAAATGGTTACAAAGGTACGAATTGGTACGAATACGTATTCCCAACCCAACAACTTTTAACAAGGTCAAAAAATATTCGATTCCCTTTCCTTGTTTCAGCGAAGCATCCAGCAAAGTTACAAGCAAGTTAGGAACAAAGTAAATTTAATATTTCACCCAATTGTCCTAAAGGATAAGATAACGGGAGAATCTCAGTGAATATCCGGGAGCTAATTCCGTCTTCGAGGGGGACAACTGATCATAATCTTTTTAAATTAAGTACGTAAGGGAAACAAACGAATTTCTCCAAGGACTTATTCCTTTTTAGGGTTCCGTACGTTAAAATGAAAAGAGCAACCATTATAGGATCGTTTCGTTATCCGTTTTTCTGTCTGTAAATACTCTCTTTCTGAGAACCGCGTGGATGTCAACGCAGTCAAAAGATACGGCCGTTTACGGCGCATATTTTACTCATACTTATTTATTATCCGTAGGAGCTCTAGGCACACTTGGTTACGTCCCATAACATATCACATAATTAAAACATCTAAAATAGGCACACAAAATTATAGGTTTACAGGTAGGAATAATATTACAAGCCATAAAACTCGGAACTAGAATCATAATTTCTTTGTTTCAAGCCTTGTCTGTCCCTACAGAAACCAAGAACTTATGTAACTAAAACAAATAAATTAAACGATCTTCTGTTAAGGGGGCTTTTACATCTCGGCGCAACTTTTTTTTTATTGAACGCACCGAGCAGGCGGCGAGCTACTCAAGCGTAACTTTCTATTGTCTCGCGATTGAACTGACATATGTCTGGCCTCGTTAAGCGTTCGCGCGGTACTGAGGGTAAATCGCCGGCATTCGCCGGCGCATTGAAATATATACTACCTTTAAATAATTCATAAAAAAAAGTAGTGATTTAAAAAATTAAATTAATATTGTAGTTTAAGCAAATGTTGAAGATTATTTTGGTTTAATTATTGTGTCAAAATGATGTAGAACTTCGGAGATATTGGGGTTTGTTTCGAAGCCTTTTCGGTTGATAATTGAATTCACTTCAGTTTTATCTTTCTTTACATAAAAGCCTATAACGAAAATGTATTCTATTACTATGGAAGTATAGGATATTTTTTATCTAAAAAAAATTTTTTTGATTGTCTATATTCAATAGAATCTACAAATTGGAGCTCCAAAAACAGGTTTCCGAGAGTTTTTGCCTGAACATGCATCGGTAGAATGATTATTATAAAATAAACAAATAAGTTATCTACAATTTATTCTATTATTACTGTAGAAGAGAAAAGGAACTATTATTAACAAGTAATTGTTATTTCAAGCAACGAACGAAAACCATATAATTTGAACCAGGTAACTGTGGGATTTCGCGTTTTTTTGTAATAGCCACTTTAATGGGCATTATCAAAAATCAAGTCAAAAATAATAATAACTATAAAATTTACCTGTGTGGAGCTGTAAAGTTTTACAACTTTACATAGGTAATGGGACCACTCGTTTAGCTAGAAGCAATGTCTTAATATGTATATCATAAGTATAGGGAAAAATACGAAAAATATATATTTGTATTATGGTTTATGAGATGAGAAATAATGTCTTTTTTTTTCATTTCGAAAACGTAATTTGTCATTACAAAAAAAACCAACAAGTTTGAACCCTCCTCGCTGCGCGAATGACTCGCACTTGGCCGGTTTTTTGAGGTTAAGTATAAGGTTCAATGCAACCGTAAATGGGTTTACCGTCTGTGGTAATAAGAGGGATATTTGTATGCAAGTGCTTTGAAGGTAAGTGAACTGGATACTACCTACTTCGGAATGCGCTAAACGGGTTCACTAATGCAATCGAGGACATCTTTCCATGAAAGTCTGTTATGTAATGAGTGTTGATATTACGTAGGTACCTACTTAAGAATCAAAAAATTATAGGTACCTACCTAATTATTGTACCTACGCTCTTCTTTATTTACAAAGAAAATTACAATCAAATAATAGAAACAAATTTTAATTAGAACTATGCTATGCATATAACGGAGTAGGTACTTTATCTGTCTCACTTGTGGGCATAATTGGGTAATGTCAGTTGAAAATAGGGTTTGAAAGACTGACACAAGGCCAGGGCCTCTGACTACACGAATCGCGAGACCGTTTTTACATGGTTTCTATGACTTTCTAGTACTTTCAGCTACGATGATTGAACCAGAATTCCACGTAGCTGAATCTTCCAGTTCCTTCTCTGTCCTCTCGTAGAATCATTTATTTTGAAAAATCCCATTGACATTGAGTTTAAAGCAAATCCTGTCATACGTTACAAACTTGTCGTACGCAAGCCACACTTATGGATCTGAAAGACTAACACCCTACTTTGGCCCATTTTTAAAGAAGTTTTAAAAATTTCTGAAATACGTTATATCATTATTTTGTATTATTTTAGTAAATTGAACATTTATACAAAGTGTCAAACCAATCGGAGTCACATGAAACATTTTAAAGTTTGACCCCTCTTTTATTCTTATTTAGAGATTTTATTTAAAATCCAAAAACATGAGCTTTAAATTATTGTGTATTCATATCAACCATATACCATACAGGTCAAACATAAAATTTCAGAACAAGAGCACAGCATGTTAATAAGTTATAACCATTTCAATACGGTACCAAAATACAAATCAAAACTTACCTACTACCTAACACAATTTACCCAATTGTAAGGAATATTTTTAAAAATCCCGAAATACATGTTTAATTGTTTTGTATTTTTAGTATCCTCAAAAGAAGTCAAGTAAATTGGGTCACTGGTAAAAAGGTTACAAAAAACCTGAAACAACAAAGGTTGTTTCAGTACATAATCAATTTCAATTTCAGGTCATTAGCATCCTACATCCACATTCTACGATCAAAAGTTACAGACATTTCAATACGGAGCCAAACTATAATAACCCGTTTTACCCCATTTCCAGGAGTATTTTGAAAAATCCTGAAATACGTCTACAATAATTTTATATTTTTAATATTATCTTTAAGTTTCAAGGAAATCGGGACTCTGGTAAATCCATTCTCAGCGGAAGGTTGTGTAATAAAAGGTACCTCCCAAACAGCTTTCTAGCTACAGCGGTTTGGGCTGGGCGCTGTTACCCGAAAATCGCTTGTTCTGTACATGTATTAAGAATAGAAGATAGTTCTGCTTGTCGCATCTGTTGTACCTTGTGCCAAAACTACCTACAACAGAACGAATTGGGCTGAAATTTTATAAACATAGATGTAGGTCTAAATCTGGAATAACACCGGCTATTTTTTCCCATAAATCCTTTTGCGTTTCCATAGAAACGAAGCGTGAGAAGTCACGAGCAGAAACTAGTTAAAAATAAAACATATCTTGAACACATATCTATTTAGAAAATAACTTTAAAAAACAATTGTCTCTTAAGTTAATTTTGTGTATTTTTACTTAATTTTGTCATTGTTGTTTATTTTCCAAATTAACGTCTGTAACGTTGTTGTGCTCATTTGTAAATAATGTTTCTATTAGTGGTAGGTATCTTGATTGGTTTATACGTAGCTATAAATACTGTTCACTTTAAGAAAATTGTATACAAGAAAATTGTGCCTTAATAAACAAAAAATTAATAAATAAATAAACACAACTCTTACGAGTGGGTTAGGTATCTACTTATCTAAGATCCTCACGTGGTTGGAAAAATATCAAATCGTCGTTATGATTTTTTTATTTGAATGGATTTAGTAACAACATAGACCTAGAATATGGTTTACGATTGCCGGCAAATTTATTTATCCGTTAATTTTAATCCTTGCAGAATGCCGCAAAAAATAAAAATCACAAATTAAATCTCGCGCTAACACGAAACAATCCAGCTTAAGGCGTATATACATACCCCGATACTAGGGCCACTACATATTTTATTTTATAATTACGTTATACAAAGGAATTATCAAAAAATCAGACCGCGCGTAGATGATAATCTATCATAAGCTTTTTTAAATGTATGTGTAATAGTTTTGTACTGTATTATTTACGCAGATACTGGTTTCAAGAGTTTAGTTCCTATTGGTGGCCACCAAGCTCTCCAAATAAGGTTTTTGATTGAATAACACAAAACAAAACTACACTCGAGAGCAATGAATCCGGGTCACTCAAAGAATCCAAAAAATCTCGGAAAGTAAGAATGCTAGGTTAATGCAATAAATTGTATTTAATAGACAATTTAATACTCCTTAAATGAAAGTATTAAAACATCTTAGTTATTGTAAAGTTATATCATAAAAAAATCAAATTTGAAAAGGGAACACTGTCGAAGATGGAACTACGAAATTACAGGATTTGTTTTTGCTTTTGTTTGTAATCTGTCATTTATGTTGGTACATAAACCAGGTTGATAGTGCTCAATATTCATTATTCAAGCTGAAATCATGTCGCTTACACTTGAAGAATGCACCAGAATACTTACATTGGTGGAAACCGGCCGGAGTCAGCGCGATACAGCCAGGACTGTCGGTGTGTCGCTGTCAACAGTACAAAGAGTTCTCCGACGTTACGAAGAAACTGGTTCTAACCTACGCAGACCAGGAACGGGCAGAACTAGGTGTACCACAGCACGAGAAGACCGATACTTGGTGAACACCATGCTTCGAAATCGCTTTCTCACAGGAACTGAACTCACAAATCAGTTTCGACGCCTCGGAGGAAGTAACCCAAGTGCATGGACAGTAAGACGTCGGCTTGCTGAATCTAACTTAAAACCCCTTAGACCTGCAAACGGCCCTAAACTGGAGCGTGGCCATCGTATTTCAAGACTAAGATATGCCCAGAACCACGTAAATTGGAGTATTGAAGATTGGTCGAAAGTTATGTTCTCCGACGAATCAAAATTTATGCTCTACAAGCACGATGGAAGACACAGAGTGTATAGAAGACCAGGGGAAAGATTCAAGCAAGCATGCATCGAAGAAAAAGTAGCACAGAGCTGGTGATCATAGAAAACGGCTCTTTAACTAGCGTAAGATATGTGGAAGAAATCCTCAACGAACACGTTGGTCCATTTATGGTCAATTTGGGAGAGGATGCTATATTTATGCATGACAATGCCCGACCTCATACAGGTAGGATTGTGAATGACTACCTTCAAGAGATGAACATTACTTGTATGGAGTGGCCAGCGCGCAGCCCGGATATCAACCCGATCGAGCATGCTTGGGACGAGCTAGGGAGATGCGTAAAACAACGAAACCCTCCCCCAATCACGCTTCCTGAGCTCAAAATTGCTCTCACAGAGGAATGGGAGAATATTGCCCAAAATCGTATAAGGAACTTGGTGTACAGCATGCCAAACCGCGTAAACGCAGTAATGGAAGCACGAGGAGGTAATACGAAGTATTGAAATTCAAGAAAATCGTCATAAAGTTCAAAAATTTCATGTTTCCTATTTTTGTTTTAAGGAGAGATCAGCAGTTTTTTTTCTTTATGTAATTTTGTGTAAATAAAATGTATGGTGACTCATATTTTTTTAACTTTCATTTAAGGAGTATTAAATTGTCTATTAAATACAATTTATTGCATTAACCTAGCATTCTTACTTTCCGAGATTTTTTGGATTCTTTGAGTGACCCGGATTCATTGCTCTCGAGTGTATTACAGATAGGTACTATGAAAAAAGCTTATGATAGATATCGTCTACGCGCGGTCCGATTTTTTGATAATTCCTTTGTATAACGTAATGACAAAATAAAATATGTAGTGGCGCTACTATCGGGGTATATATTCGCCTTAAACCGAAAGATATAAAACGAACGAGTCTCATAAAACTACCTACACATTCTAACGAGGTCTTCTTGTTCGTGAAATCCTACACAAGCTTACCCAACCACATCATATCATCCCATTAGCGTCGGTTATTATGAAAACTGCGCATATTCCTGAATATCCCGCGGAAACAGGAAATCACGTAAATGCTAAATTGCCCTCAAGTAACGCCAATTATACTTTTAGGTCTTGTGATGCTTGTAACTCAGTTATTTCATTGCCGTAAGTGGTGTTTACCTTCAATTTGGAGGAATTTTGCGTAATTTTAAATTACTGCTTAAAATCTACCTACGGCTCAAAAAATCGGCGGAAAAAGTAGTCTACATCGCAGGTCTAGTCTTTTTTACTAAGTAATAATTCTCTTCTTACGAGCCAAATCAGCGCCATCACCTATTTATAACCCCCGACGCAAAAAGAGAGTGTTATAAGTTTAACGTGTCTGTCTGTGTATCTGTTGTGGTATCGTAGCTCCCAAACGGATGAACCGATTTGCGTTTAGTTCTTTTTGTGTCATAGATAATTTTATCCCGAGTGTTCTTAGCCATGTTTCATGAAAATCTGTTCAACCAATAAGCGTTGCGAGGTTAAAAAAATTTTGATTTTGTTTTGTATGCATAATCTGTCGAGTTTATATCTTTCTAGCTTCTGCCCGCGGCTTCGCACGCATATTTTCGGTATAATAAGTAGCCTATTATCTAAGTTAGGCTTTGCTCTAAACGCCTCATCTTGAGCTGTTCACTGTGGTACTATTTGAAATTCTATGTAACAAATATTTAGATTTCACAAAGTTTCGGCTTTATAATATTAGTAGGATAGGATTTTTATGTCAAACGAAGGAATTTTCAAAAATCGATTTAGCAGTTTGTGATACCTATCATAAGCTTATTTTTAATGCCTCTGTAAAAGTTTTATTTTGTATAGTGTAGGCAGAGATGCGAAGTTGCTCTTTTTGCTCAACATAGGTGCTGATATGGGTCGGGTTAGCGCTTTAATAAAAAAAATTGCAGGTTTAGAACTAGACTATGCTGGAAAAAAAATTCAAGATGTTTATGTCAACAAAGACATTTATTAATGAAAACTTCATAAAACTGATAACAATAACAGAAATAATAATTATGGTGATTACTAAAAACCAAAACACAAACTTTTACAACGTATATTGAAAAGGTGCAAATTCGATCAGACAGATGAATGAAAGTTTCAAAATCCTAAATTGTTTCGAACTTCTGCGATTTGCCCCGATGATACCAATGTCAGGAAATATTAACTACCAATTTTTCTTTCTGAGCTATAATTTTTAAGATATAATTTTTCTTTGGTTTTGCGATCTCGTTGTTAACAAATAAATCTAGGAATTGAGAAATTCCCGCCACGGGATAAATGTTTGTACGATCTGCAGACATTTGTCCAGGGCGTTCTGTATGTTTTCTAAGTATAATAAAAAATATCTATCTATATGTAGTGTACTGTATTAATTATATCAGTTATCTAGTACCCATAACACAAGCTCTGCTTAGCTCGGGGCTAGATAATGCTGTGTGAATTGTCCAGCATTATTTATTTATTTATAAATAGGAATGCAGTAAATTTTACACGGATTCCTTTAGATTTGTCGCGAAGAAGGAAACAGCCATCCAAACTTTGGCATTGATTTTTTAATGCGAAAGCCGTCATTGTTGTAAATACTAATCGTTGTTTGAAACTTGAAAAAGCCTGATGTGGTCTGAAATAGAAGGTTAGCTTGAAGTAAGTACTTATTTGTTAAATAGAAAAAAACTTTTCGACTTAGTTAAACTTTTCTTTCAATGAAATCTCTATAGCTTAGAAAATTTCCCTTCATAAGTAAATGGTTCAGACCTATTCAAAATGCAATTTCTAGGTATAAGATATTTAAATGCAAAGCTCGATGTCGTTCGCATAATTCGTACCTAAGTAGGTACGCGTCATTACGCACCAGGGGTCAGAGGTCCTAGCACGAGAAACCAGAACTATACGTTCTACTTACCAGACGAGGTCAAGATATACAGACTGATCTACTGAAGTTTCCGTCGAGATAACTTACAAAAACTTGGAGAAAGAACAGGCAGTACCGAATTGGCCCACAGCTGTTGGAAGGTAGGTATGCTCTAAGCATTGCTTCAGCTTGACGCAATGCATCATTTTCGTTCTTGTTATCAAGGATAAGTAGAACGGACACTAAAAATGTATAGAAAAAACAGCTTGAAAGCGTATAATTTTAAAGATTACTAGTTAGTTTAACGACTTGTCGACAATCGACTCTACCTAAGTAGAGTCACATACCGGATAATAATAAATAAATAAATAAATAATGCCGGGCAATTCACACAGCATTATCTAGCCCCAAGCTAAGCAGAGCTTGTATAATGGGTAC
The DNA here is from genome assembly GCA_963564075.1 of Eupithecia subfuscata. Classification (NCBI taxonomy): domain Eukaryota; kingdom Metazoa; phylum Arthropoda; class Insecta; order Lepidoptera; family Geometridae; genus Eupithecia; species Eupithecia subfuscata. The sequence goes on along the minus strand of OY751103.1, from coordinate 4,193,972 downwards.
TAGATAACTGATATACTTAATACAATACACTACATAGATACATATTATTTATTATACATAGAAACCATCCAGAACGCCCTGGACAAATGTCTGCAGATCGTACAAACATTTGTCCCGAGGCGGGAATCGAACCCGCAACCTCCTGCGTCGCAGGCAGACCTTCGCCGGCTGCACCACAGAGGTCGTCGTAGTAGGGAGGATAGTGTAGCCACTGACCACAACTATTTAGCATAACTCTGATACCCTATACTGCTTAACTAATCGCTTCACTACTACGACAATATTATTATCACAGATTGATACATTATGGTATTCTACCGGAGATGAAAGAAACTACAGAGACTCACGGAAGGACGCGCGTAAAAAGTGTCAAGGTTGAAACCATTCTACAAATCTCCGTGCAAATAACATCGCACGTTCAATCTCATCTAAGGAGTCTATGTAACGATTCCGCAGACTGTAAAGCAAATGATAGTTCACACCTATTCATGCTAAGGTCTCAGGTTGCAAGGAAGCTGAGGTACTTCGGACATAATCCGCTTCCTTATTACAATGAGACGGAGACCTCTATTTTGAGCAATGTCGCGATTAACTGGTGTGCGTACTGCTGGCGACTGCTTTATGCGAATGTGTTTTTGACGTGACAACGTCTTATAATTCGATAGAGCCGGCTGCACGCACGAAAAAACATGACGTCATGCGGCGTTACCTCGCTCTGAGGCGTTCCATGTAAGGCTTGAAGTGCAAGCGAGAGCGCTCGACATCCGTCTCTCTCCTACTTGAGTGAGCGATTCGTCTGCGTGGACAGCTGCTATACTATAGTACATTTACATGTTTTGATCGAGTATCAAATGCTACCATTCCATCAGTATTTTCTTAAGATGTTGTCACGTTCAACTATCGTCAGTAAACCGACTTTACAGACAACCAATTTTTTACGACCTTAAATATACCTAAGTGTTTTCTTTATCTTATGATAGGTACTCTACTAGAGAGGCTAGCTCAGAATTTTTTTTAAAAGCGAAAAAGGTTGAAAATTACTGGCCATATTCGATGTGATCTTTCGCAATCAGGCGAGCAGTCTCGACATAGATAGCGATCGCATGGCGACCGACATCGATCGCAAAGTCTTACCGGTCACATTTGAAAGATTTTTGATTGTCTCCACAAGAATTAAGTTTCAAACCAATCATTAACGTAATTCCGTAAATACAGGACTTATTTCGTCTGCCAACTCGTCGATTATCTTTTGTTTTGCTTGCTAGGTTGGAGGAGCTATATTAGAAAGAAAACGTGTCAATAAACTAAATCGAACAAAGGTGAATCACGATTCCCGACAGATAAACTACAGTCAGAGTTTCTTCAAGATAGAGTTTTCCGCATTTTCGTGATCCCGCCTTTGTGGGGATGCATCTCCGGCCACATCGTCTTTGGTGAGATTGTGGTCAAACGAAGGTCAATTCACGGTGATTGTAACGAAAATACTCGAACGATAAGCGTTTTCAGTTTCTTCATAGTTTCTGACGACCTCAATGGCGCAGTGGGTGAACGTCCGCCTGCGACGCAGGAGGTTGCGGTTACGATTCCCGCCTCGGGACAAATGTTTGTATGATCTGCAGATACTTGTTCATAGGTTGATTGATAGGTGTTCTGGATGTTCTCTATGTATAGTAAAAAAATATCTATCTATGTAGTGTATTTTATTAAGTATATTAGTTGCCTAGTACCCATAACGCAAGCTCTGCTTAGCTTGGGGGCTAGATAATGCCGTGTGAATTGTCCAGCATTATTTATTTATTTATTTTATTTATTCTGAAAGTTGTTTGACGCTAATTTCAGCAGGTGTGTCAACTAAGAAATTCTACACTTAAGCATGCTATCACTAATGCATAAGTGTAGAATTTCTTAGAATTTCTCTTCTTTTTTATTTATATTATAAAGCCGAAAGTTTGTGAAATGTCAAATTTTTTGTTACCTAGTATCTCCAAAACTACTGAACAGATCAAGATGAAATTTGGCGTACCTTTAGAACATAGCCTAACATAGATAATATAAAATTATTATACACGAATACGCGTGCGAAGCCGCGAGCGAAGCTAGTAATAGATTAAAACAATTACAATTGGTATTAGCACTTATATTTATTTCATAAAAATCTAAGCATCTAGAAGGTGACCAATACTGCCAGCATTGGGTAGGTTTAGGTAGGTAGGTAGGTATTAGGTAGGTACCTAAACTAAGTAGGTACTTGAAATCATTACCTACCGGAAAAAATAATTTCAAAGGCAGTCCACTGGCTGATCACACCAAATTTGAATTAAAATTTAGGATTCGCAAACAGAACTTTAAAATTAATTTCCAGTTTCATTATAACTTGGACACGTTTTAATATACGCCGCCCAACCACTTTTGTTTGAGTTGTGTGATATTCTGTCTCATTGTAGACCTCTTAACTACAAGGAGGTACCAGCTATTCTCGAACCGAATGGTTGCGTGACTATGGTAAGAAGCCCGACGGTATGAAACTAGTCACATGGTACTTGGGGAGACCCATTGTTAGGGACGCTACGAGTACATGTGTAGACACACTTGCGCCTTCCCATCTTCCGAGGACATCCGTAAGGGCTGGTGCGGCGTCAGCTTTGGCCGAAGATCACCAGAGGGACAAATATGCAGGTCTTGACAGAGCCTACACATTTGCTCCCATTGGAGTCGAGACCCTAGGTCCATCGGGTACCGAGGCTTTTCAGGTTTTAAAAAAAATATCTGAGTGTCTAGTCGAAGCGACGCGTGACCCGACAGCTGGTAAAGTATCTGGCGCAGTGCATCAGCATTGCTATACAACCAGCATCTTGTGGCCATACTACTTCGCAAACATATGCACAAATTCAAACGAATTACCATCTAAGAAAACCACGACGAGCGACAAATTAAAATTTACTTTGCAAAGCCACGAAGTTTGGTTTGCATGAAGAATTCAAAAGCGATTGCAAAGCAACGACCGAGCACGTACGAGGTACATAAAACACACTTTCTCCGCCAAATATCATGCACCTAAGTATGGAAATGGCATCGGATCGCACATGTTGAAAATAAAACGGCACCGAGTTGAACCCGTGTCCTGTTTAATATTTATGAGTGAAGGCCCAGGCCCGCCGCGGGAATGGAATAGCCAACTAAAAGTTTCAAACGCTGAACGGTTCTGAAGCGGTGGGGCTCCAGAGGCCGAATTTACTACTCACTTTATTGCAGCTTCTCACGCATTTGCTACGTAAATCTCTAATAAGCTTAGCATAACCAGCTTTTAGCCGAAATCAGGCTAGGATTGGCTAGGCATGCCGCGTTTATTAATAACTTGATTTCAACTTTTTAGGTTAAAGTCTGCATAATTAAATTAGATTTGATTTTAAATTTGTTTTAAAAAATGTGGATTTTCTCGTTTAGTCTCTCTGTACAAGCGATTTCATTTTTATATACCTTCGCATATAACCATACTTTGTTTGGGTGGAATATTTAGCTACGAGTACATTAATGCGTTAATCTATTCGTTCTTAAACCCTTATTGCTGTCATTTACTACGGTACAAACGTAAAATAGAAAACTTTTGAAAGTTTTAAAACCTCTTATGCGATCTCGGCCGGTACTGTTTTAATAACACAATTGAACAAATAAGAAATAACCCATTTGAAAAAGTTTATAAAGATGGCTGAGGCATTGCCTCCGAAAGCGTGGAACTAAACCGAGGCTGGAACTTTGCGAGGAATGTCAGTCAGTTATTTCACTGTGTTTCACTTTGCAGCAAAGCAGGCGAGATCTTTTGTTTTTATTCGCCACTGGAACGCGATTGGATTTTTCTTTTTAGGTCGAAACAACCAGCATAATTAGGGCACGTCCGTTTTTGGAATGGGAATTGAAATTTTCGGATTTGCCGAATTCAAATTCACGTCGACCTATCGTGGACTAAACTACCATTCTAAGGTATCCACAGTGATTGCGCGGAAACACGATATTAGGTTTATGTAGGCGCCTTAAGAAAATCTTAAGAATTAACTTTGACAGCGCAATAAATTGCATAAAACGCTTTCATTGTCAGAAATAACGATGATCCCTCACCCTGTCAACTGTCCTACTAAACAAGAACTCCAAATAAAGTTTAAAAATTCAAAGACGAGGTCAAATGGCACATCATTTGGGCAGAGTGGCACAATTAGGGGCGAATGCCCGCGTAAACTGAATGTGCTTAAATGAACATTATTATTCTTTTCTTTCTTGCGACGATATTTTGAGCCTCTTTATCTGCAAGCGTAAAAAATAAAACTAATCTCCGGCGTTTTTGGACGGAAGTTTCAGATCTGTTTGGCGCAAATTGGTATCTTTTTAATATACAGAATCCAGAAAGTTAAGAAAACTGTGTCTTGCCGTGCCAGCGATGGAGCTTTTTAGTATTTTTTTTACCTATTAACTAAGCACATATTAGCTAATCGCCTAATCATGACCACTAATCGACATCTTGTAATCACTGAAACCTCGATTTTCGTAAGTTTGTAAATAAAAATAAGAAAAGTTCCATTAAAAAAAAATATTGACCTTACTTTTCATTTTAAGTAGCATCTACAATTACTCTTCTCACGTAACCAGACGATATAAGGTGAAGAAAAATATCAAATACCTACGTCTGCGAGTAAATGCAATTACGAATTTTCAAAGTCGTGCAATAAAAATCCACAAAACACTTTTTCACAAAGGGTTGGGTTATTTGATTTGGGACTGGAAAAGTTGAGCTGAAGCGATTTAGATCGAGAGCTAAGAGACTTTTAAGCATTGTCTATGCTAAAGGAAATTCTGTATTTATAAAGTAATAGTAAATTTAACCTGAGGATCTTCGGGTTTTTTTAAATTATCTGAGCGTCTGGTCGTAGCGACGCGTGAGCTGGTGAGTATCTGGCGCAGCGCATCAGCATTGCCATACGGCGGGGCAATGCAGTCAGCGTCTTGGGGACGCTTCCGACTGATATTGATATGGATCAGATGAGCTACCTGTAGATTGTTTGCAACAGTCTGCAGTTAGCTCAATTGTTTCAACTGTAAATACTACATAGTTGTAATTTATTTCTATAATTTTCTTTATGAATAAAGAACTAAATTTTTACAATGCCCCGTAACACCGCGGTCAGAACCGGCTCAAAACTAAACAAGACCCGTCAAGTGCGAGTGTAACTCGCGCGCCGAGGGTTTCGAACGTTTGTGAAAAAATAGGTATGCACTAAAGGTACCGGTTAGAGACTTCGAAATTTAATGAATACCTAAAACTAGTAGGTACCTACATTTCAGATAGGGGGTAGCGGTAATTTTTTTGACTATTTTCAAAATATTTCAAAAGTATAAGACCTACAGAAAATTTAAAAACTGTTTTGCAATGTACAAACCAATACCTTTCATATGATACCCCACTCAGTGGGGTAGACCCCTTTTGAAAATGATCACCCCCTTTTTGACCATTTTTCAAAAAGTGTTCGTTTTATGAGACGGAAACGGGTAAAATTTTCTAAATATTTCGAAAAGTATGAAACCTACAGAAATTTAAAAAACGGTTTTGAAATGTACAAACCGATACCTTTCATATGATACCCTACTTAGTGGGGTAGTCTCCCCTTTTGAAAATTATCCCCCCCTTTTTTGACCATTTTTCAAAAAGTGTTCGTTTTACAGACTTCTCTTTATTTTTCCTGTAAAATATAGATCTGTATCTACAAACGCTTCATACATTTTGAATAGATCGCTCTGCAAACTTCGGAGATAGGGGGGGGGAATGGGTATTTTTTCGACTATTCCTACAGAAATTTGAAAAACGGTTTTAATATGTACAAACCGATACCTTTCATATGATACTTCACTCAGTGGGGTAGCCCCCCCCCCCCCCTTTTGAAAATTATCCCCCCCTTATTTGACCATTTTTCAAAAAGTGTTCGTTTTTCAGACTTCTCTATATTTTCCTGTAAAATATAGATTTATATCTACAAACGAATGGATCGCTCTGCAAACTTCGGAGATAAGGGGGGTATTTTTTCGACTATTTTCAAAATATTTCAAAAGGTATGACACCTACAGAAATTTCAAAAACTTTTTTGAAATTTCCAAGCCATTACCTTTCATTTGATACCTCACTTGACTTTGTAGGTCTCTTATAAAATTATGACGTCATCTCAATTTGTATGGAAAATGTTCAATTTCATTTTTCATTTATTTTTTCATTTTTTTTCTTAAAATCTGTACAGGCGCACAAAATGTCTTATTATTTTAAATTTCAAGTTGATCGTTGCGGTAGTTGCTGAGTTATTAAGGAGGGAAAAAAGGACAGACAAAGCGAGACCCTAAGGGTTTCGAAACCGATCTTCGAAACCCTAAAAATTAACAAATTAATTATAAAATCTCTTGCAACGTCAATTTGGCAAGAGAATTTAATCTTTCAGCGATCAAATCTCTGATCCCTAAGCCGCATCACCAGCGTGGGGATTGTGGCTCTACCCCAACAAGAGCCAATAAGGAGCTTATTAAGGGAGGTCTATAGGTCCAGCAGTGGACTGCTATAGGCTGGTGGTTGTAGTTAATCAACGTACGAAGAACCGGCTGTTACTAGTCTAAAATATGGCCAGTTGAATGACATAAAAGACTGAATTGTGGCTCCTAAACTAGTAGTCGCAGGGCGATATGCCGCAGATTCAATACAAAAACACTCGATCACTATGTTGCATTTTGCGAATTGTATGTGAGAAAGCCCAATACAATACCGACACCTGATACGTTTTCTACTGTTTTTTGTAGAACTGTATAACAGTTGTAGAATAGTATAGTGTAATTAATATAATTTTGGCACATTTTAAATGGAATAAATGTTAAAATTCTACGAAAGCCGTAAAATAAAACCGTATTGAACATGCAAAATAGAATACAATTTATTTTAAGATATTAAATTTACCAATGATTTGAGAGCATTTATATAAGCTCAAAAAAACAACATAAAAATTAGTGCATCGAGGGTAATAATGTAAGTACCTACTTACAAATCTTCCTATACATTTCAAAAGCCTAATTAATCATAGATATTTAGGTTATATAACTTCTTAAAAGTAAGAGAGTCCTACAGGGGTATTTTGATTCGTCGGAAAGGCAGTCGGTTTGGATATCGGAAGCCTTTTACATAGAAAAACGTTTCCGACATCGAATACGACGGCCTTTCCGACGAATTAAATACCCCTGGTAGGGCTAAACTCAACATTTATTTTACTTTGTACATTCATTTTCGTGATTATACGTTTATTTTAAAACTGTGTATACTTTTAGATAGATCATCATCATCATCATCAGCCTATATTAGTCCACTGCTGGACATAGGCCTCCCCTAATGAGCGCCATAGCGCCCTGTCTTCAGCTTGCCGCATCCAGCATCTGCCTGCAGTCTTTCGCAGATCGTCATCCCACCTGGCCGGAGGGCGTCCTACACTACGTTTGCCGACTTTTAGACTAACTTTTAGATAGAAATACTTTATTGCACACTTAAATCAAAGAAACAGAACTTAAATCTCAGACAACCTGGTATGGATAGGATCGTCGGATATGTAGATGGGATAAGATTTGTGTGCATCTGTTATGGTACTCTGTTATGCTCTAAGATGGTACTACTTTAAAAATTTTACTTTTATAAGGAAATACAAAAGTGCAAAAAGAAAGTGACGATGTGGCCCGGAAAGTTTGACTTCCCGGGCACATCGTCACTTTCTGTTTTCTAAATACCACAAAATAGGCAATGCTAAACAATGTAGGCCAAATATCTAATCTATATTAATAATTTCGAACCGGTCTACGGTAGACTCGAACGAAATGCACATCAAATTCAAGAGCGTAAAAAATTAGTCGATCCGAGTCGACAACTTATAGGCGGAAAATTCGGATTATCGAGTAGTTTCAATATGAAAATGAATAAATTGCTAAAACAATTGTAACGGCGTTGCAAATTAAACATGTCAATTAAGTATAAACATGTCTATGGTTCGGTCTTGGTACCGTGGACGGAAGAAATCGCTCCCCAGGGTAGGTTTATAAATACTCCTTGATCGTAGCTTGGTACATATTATAGTGATCTGTGGTTCGGTCTAATTTCTTTGAATGAAAACTCTTTGCTCTTTGATTGAGAAATCATAATATGTATAATAATAGTAATAGTAGTATTTTATTGCACCCGTGCGAAGCCGGGGCGGGTCGCTAGTATTATAGATACCCCGCGTCAGAAGAGTCTCGGTCTCATGCCAACAGTAGAAGATTACAGGCTGTTGGTGTTATTCAGTCAACCCCTGAGGCCACCACGTTCATCTGCTTACACAGACCCAGATACAGTCCGCCCCCTTATTTTCTTAGGCTCAACAAACAACGCTTATTGGCGACAGTGAAGGGATCTCTCTCTTTGAAACTGCTTCCGGGTAGTAAAGGTCCTCATCTACTTTAATTAGTAATAGTGCTAGTATTTTTGTTATTAGGAGATCTCTGGTTTGAAGTGGCTAATAGGTAGGCACTATTTAAACTTTCGCGATTTGTTAACATAGTTAATGATTATATCGGGTATTTAACTCGCCCCGTGACCACGATCGCTGTAACGCGGTAGAAACGTAGGGGAAATAAAACAAAAGGTACGCGATAAATACCCAATATAATCATTAACTAGGTAGGCACTACTAAATCGGAGGAAGAACTGAAAGTTACTAATATTATAAATGCGAAAATTTGAGAAATTTTAATGTTACCTAGGATCTCCAAAACTACTGATCGAGATGAAATTTGGGCGTACGCTTATAGTACGAGAGCCCACGACCAAAACCATGTCTCATAGCAATACGGCAAAAACCCTATAAAATCGTTAGATTGTAAGATTCTGAACCCGACTAGGTGTGTAGTAACGGTCGAAAGTGTAGCAACTGCGTGGGAGGCCATTTCTGCTGTGTCAAAAAAAAAAGGTTTTGGCTGTATTGCTATGAGACAAAAATTTTGGTCGTGGGCTCTCGTACTATAGAGTAAAGGCTAACTTAGATAGGCTACTAAACTTATTACACCGAAATTACGCGTGCGAAGCCGCGGGCAGAAGCTAGTCGTATATAAGGTTGACGCAGATCAAAGACGCACAGTTACCACACAGACCAAAAATGTGCATGCAAACATGCGCTTTCACTCGTAACATTTACACGCATTTCATATGTATGGTACAAGATGACAGACAGCTCGCGGGCCACTCGTTTTAAGCTTGTGGGAAGCCATTTTGTAACTGTATAATTTGGCGTGGCGATATCTTGTTAAAATTCGAGTCTAATTTAGTTTGATGACACATCGAGGTATACCCAATCCAATAAAAAAAGAATTATAAAATCGGACTATTCTGTAAAAAGTTATGCATGGTCAAACATTACAATCAGTGAGTGAACAATCAATCATCCCCTGATTTCCTAACCTTAGGGTTGGAATTTTTTTTCTAGTTTAAATGGGACCACTTTTGGGATATGTTACCCTTTCCAATAAAAAAAGAATTATCGAAATCGGACTACTCTGTAAAAAGTTATGCGTGATCAATTAAAAATAAACATATACGCGTCGACTTGAGAACCTCCTCTTCCTCTGTTTTCGTCGGTTGAAATGTATATAAAGATAAAAAGCCCATATTTAATAGCACATTTTGTGCAGCGTGGTAGCGGCGATGGATTAATTATAGTATTTACATTTACATAAATTTCCTGAAAATGTAAGCCGTCACCAGAAGGCAGAGTGCCTAGAATGCTGGCAATATTGCCACGTTGAATCGCGATCCGAATTCCTTGACCGAAATAGAAGCCAGCTTTCCGATCACCTGTGAACTCTTTAAGAAGTTTGCTAAAATCTTTATAAATTGCGTGTGCCCCAGGACCCCAAGGACCAAGGGTTTCCACCCAAACAGATCAAATAGATAACCTCGGTCAAGAATAGCGTATTTTCGCCGCTGATTTTGCTGCGTCTGTGTTTTCACATAAGAGAAATTCGTAGCAAACCCATCGCATAGAGCGCGTAAGTAGAGCAAAATATACCTATTGTCAGTTAGGCCTAAGCACCGTTTAAGCATCTCGTACTTAAACGTGGTCTAGAAGGTACAAGGTACAGGGAAATATAAACTCTAGCTAGAGTCTACACTGTTACAGGAAATTCTAAATGAATTTGGTAACCAAAAGACCTGTAAATCGGCAGCCAGTCCCCAGGGTCCGTTGGCTTCGACTACAGAAAGTGGTTTTTGCGCGAGATACGTAAATTCTAAATGAATCCCGTTACGCTTAATATCCTTGGGTAGGTTTTTTAGTAATCACTATTTTGATTATGAATGACCTTCGTTTGACCACAATCTTACCTGATGGAAAGTGAAGACATGGCTGACGATGTATTCTACCTCATACGATGTATATCCTATGAGGTAGAATAGATAATTTGACCAAATTTTCTTAAGAATTTTGTAATTCATACTTCTTACCATAAACGAAGTTGGCTAGTTTCTATAAAATGACTGAAAATGCACCCAATACTTTTCATAACACATTGGTTTTAAGCGAAGAGGCTAGTTGCACGAATCAAGAAGCAGTAGGTAACTACAAAAAGTAGGTACCATACATGTTCAGAATTGTAATCCAACGTTCGGAATGAAAACCAAGCTATAAGACCATTACGTTGCCCAGGAATCCCAGCTATAACTAACTAGCTTTAATGCTCTAAATTTTGATCGCCCATAAGTAATATAAATATAATATATGTATGTATGTAATATATATATGTCATATTTTTATAAATGAATAAATAATGATCAACAATTCACAGAGCATTATCTAGCCTCAAGCTGAGCATAGCTTGTGCTATGATGCGTACAAGATAACTGATATACACTACATAGATAGATATTTTTATTATACATAGAAAACATCCAGAAAACCGGGAACAAATAATTATTGATAAAATGATGATAATGATGAGAACTGATGATGATAATGATTGAGTTTCAGTCAAACGTATCATATACTACACCAAGCACTTCAAGCAGTCATTCACCAGCTCCGTCTGCCCGGTCTCATAAAAACCAGGGGCATCGAAGCTAAAAGTATCAAACCTTTCCGATTTTCAATTTCAATGTCTCGTTCGTTTTTTCTTCACGCTCTCGTTCGGAAGCAAAGCACTAATACCCGCAATTCGAGATGAAAGTTATCTGCCCGCAGGACATGATTCCAAACAGTCGGTTTGAGAGTTCAATCAGAAGGCCGTGCAGGTTTTTAGGCAGTAGGGTTGGTAGTATCAAAACAAGATTAAATCTATATATATTTATTCACAAAGAAAATTACAATCAAATAATAGAAATAAATTAGAACTAGTATTTACAATTGAAACAATAGATCTGACTGGTCTGCAGTTAGCTCAAGTTAGCTGTTGCAAACAATCCACAGGTAGCTCAACTGATCCATATTATCAATACCAGTCGGAAGCGTCCCCACGACGCTGGCTGCATTACCACGCGCTGTATGTCAATGCTGATGCGCTGCGCCAGATACTCAGCAGTTCTCGGGTAGATTTAATTGTACTTATTATTAAATCTGGTGATTATTAGGAGAGGATTACGTCCAGCAGTGGACTGGTAAAGGCTGCTGATGATGGCGATTAATAAATTAATAATGTTGGATAATCTACACAGCATCATTAGCCCCAAAGTAAGCAGAACTTGTGTTTTAGGTACATTCGAAACACCCAGCCCTGGGACTAATATCCTGCAGATCGTACAAACATTTGTCCATCGGCGGGAATCGAGCCCGTTACTTGCATCACAGGCAGGCCATCGCCCGCCGCTCAACTGAGGTCACCAGACGTCAACTAAAGTGCACATTAATTACTTCTAAAGAATGAACTCTAGCATGATTACAATCTAGCCACAACGTGGGCTAATGAGTAATTTAAATGTAACTTAAATTGCTTGCATATAGCTTATGAACGCCGAACGTATGTTTCTTATTGTGTCTATACGATTTATGGGAAGACACTTTGTTCTTGTATTGTTTAGTTTGTATACACTACATTTTACTAAAATTAATTTATTTTCCTATTCAGCAGTTTCGGCGTAATGCGCGGTGAAGGAATTTTAATTTCATCCTTTCTTAATAAGGTTTTTTCTTTCGAGCCTTCTTATTAGGTCTGTATTGTCATGGAGCTGTATAGTCTCGACGCTAACATGATGATGAAGCATTAATCCATGAGATTCTGCGTATTTTTGAATAGCTTAAGCGACAAACTCGATGACATCAACTAAATATTATTTATTACTAGCCGTCACTCTCCCACTGTCTGTTGGACTAAGGTCTCTCTTTTTTCCATCCTCTCCTCGCAAGTAGTAGCAAAGTAGCATGCGTCAAGTTTGTCTCGTATTAAAATCAACTTTTTTCTAAGTACTCTTAGTACTTTGAAAGTGTCATGAAATACTAACCATGGAAGTAGGGAGTACTTACCACACAAGGTACTAGTTTATGCCGAGATCTTAATACGAGTCGTGCACGAGGTAGTTAGTTTGTTAAATTACGGGAGTCCCGTAACGGGACTGATACATAGTCAGCAATGACTCAAAAGTCCCTTAAATAAAAATGAATTAAAAAAGTTGGACCTACTGTAACTGTCCGTCTAGCTTTTTGCGTACCAACCCAATGTAGCTTAAATAAACAATATTTAAATAAATAAATAAAACTGGACAATTCGCACGGCATCATTTAGCCCCAAGATAAGAAGAGCTTATGTTAAGGGTATTGACTGATATACTAAGAACATCTATCTTCATCGATCGATTTTTTATACTGTGCATTGATAACACCCAGAGCGAACTTAACAAGACATCTGCAGATCGCACAAACATTTGTCCCGAGGCGGGAATCGCACCCAAAATCATAGATTTCACTAACAGTACGTTGGTATTAATACATATTTTTTGCTAACAGCCAGCCGATTGTTCGTTCGTTTATTAACTAATCGAGTAATCAATGATCAAAATCTCTGGCTAACCTCAATGGCCGCAAAATAGATAACAATTTCAAGCAAGAGATTAAATCTTTTTGATCATTGAATACAAGCAATCGGCGTACAAACAATCGGCTATTCCAATAGCATAACGTGTCAGAGCATAGAGTAAAAACTCGCTGCTGTGTCAGAGTCATAGCTCTAACGCCCTATTATGAATACTTACTCAGTCAGATGGGTATAGTATATGCTTAAGTAACGTTTATGGCATTGAAAAGAGTTAGCTTTCATGAGGGTCTAACAAGATTTAACACTTTCATGGACCAAGACGCAGACGAGCCTCTCGACCCTCGTGTGGCGGCGGCGCGCCGCCCCTGCGGTCGCACCGCCGCCGAGGCTGGGCAGTGAATGCGATACACTAAGCACGTCTCAAATGATTAATTTTTGACAGATTTTCGTAGAAAACTGTCAAAAAATTGCCGCTGACTTGAGATGTACTCAAGTTTGAGTATTTGGGCATACATTAGACTTCTAACATTTATTTTTTATCGGTAGCATCCCTACTGTGAAACAAAGTTATTTTCTTTTCGTGGAGTGCAAAAAGCGTCATGTGGCTGGCAATATCGCGCTCGGCAAACATTTGCCGAAGCCAGTTGGTGTACAAATGGTACGATGAGTTTCCACCGCCCTGCATGCGGTATGGCGGGAAAAATGTTGAAATGACTCTTAATTTTTGCCTGCTGTTTACCTACATACAACCAACTACTCCGTATTCCGGTAATAGTGGCGTATAAATTACCTTTTGGGTAATTCTCGCGGTATTCAAACGATACCCCGGTTATGTGGAAATCTATCGATGGATTATAGCCGAACAAAAAGTTGAAACTGATCCATCTATGGATTTTTTTGTGCCTTTATTCACAAAGAAAATTATACCTACTAGTATTTACAATTGAAACAATTGAGGTAACTGCAGACAGCTGCAAACAGTCTACAGATAGCTCAACTGATCCATATCAATACCAGTCGGAAGCGTCCCCAAGACTGGCTGCATTTTAGTGGATTATAGTGGAGCAGAAAAAGTAAAACTCAATTTAAAAGCGAGTCTTTGATGACCCGTCACGATTCTTTTTTTGATATTTATTCATTACAAAAACAATCATAGTATACCTACATTTATTTGTACCTTATAAACCTTGCTAGGTTTTGGTACTCACATTCGTTTTCACTTTATTTTTAGTGTAAGTGTAAGTGAAAAAATAACAAACTAGGCCTACCGTACCATGCCTGTAGTAAGCATGGTTTACGTATGGCCTACCGTACGTGCACGGCTTTCATGTTCATTCGCTCTCGTTCGCACGAGGTCACGTCACGTCACACGAATTAAACAATAAAACCTCCTTACATTCATAAAAAATAAAAACCTAAAACAATAAATCCCATAGTAAACTTCGATGCGTAAAACACCCAGTCACGAGCACATCAAGAAAGCATAAGCCAAATCACATAGATAAACAATAAAACACATCATTTCCACCGTGTGGAACTGCCTTTATGATAAAGACGTCACCCATCAAAGCAGAATGTTCAATTCCATCAGTTATCCTGTAGGATCGAGCTTATTTGACACAGCAACACTGGCGGGTGGATTCAGTAGGGACAAAGATAATCATTGCGCGTTATTTTGTGAAAAGGATAGGCATAGGACTTCGTGTTCTTAAGAGCGGGACAGAGCTTACGTTTTTGGAACGGCATATGGGCACAAATCTAGTTTTTGCTTATTTGCAAGAAAACTACAACTTATGAAGAAACTGGTTCAAGGAATCAAAAATTAGTAATAAGTTACGAACCGAAATAAACATTTTTTCAATAGACCGCAGGGCTCCTGAGATCTCGACCAAATGATGTGCGAAACAGTGCACTTTCATGATGTTTTTTATCGCATTTTTTTCGTTGTGTTGTCTTTCACATTCAAGGATCCAAAGATTTTTTATTTTATTTTATGTGATTGGAGTTTTTTACCACGGGGATCCCGTGAGTACCTAACCTACTGAGATCTAGACCTAGTTTAACAACCAAACCCAGTTCGTAGCAACCGCTACGCTGCTACACATTGTAACAACGCTTTAATAAAGTTTTGTAGCAATGCGTAGAGTTTCTACGTCGCGTAGGCCACGCGCTACGGCGTAGCAAATAAATCTTCGTATACTTTTGTAAAGAACATTATTCCAATTCGTAGCTCCGAAACGGATGGACCGATATTCATTTAGTTTTTGAAAGGTGACTTCATCGAGCGTGTTATGAGCTATGTTTCATGGAAATCGGTGAAGCCATTCTAATTTTGGTGGCCTGGAAGAAATCGCTTTAAGCGAAGAGGCCACCAGTTCCATTGCTTTTCTATATAATTATGTTTGAATAAGTAAAATATGTATTATAAGGTGATGAATAAAAGTATCTAACTATCTAATTTTATGACTAAAATCGTCTTAATTAGTTGTTGATGTTTATCAACATGGCAACACCTTACAATTTCGTGTCGACGTTGCGTTGGTCAAGCCATCGCAAGTTACGTTTGTTTTATTTAATTTAAAAGTCTGACAAGCCTAAGCTAGTCCAGGCAAAGCTCTCATTACTTGTCAACAGTCATAACATTTGCAACGATGACAACAAGACTTGTTGTCAAAATAGAGACTAGCGCAAGACTAGTCTTGCGCATATGGCTAGCCTCTATTTAAATTGTGCGCCGCCGCCGGTGCATTTGTCTGTGAAATATAGGTGGCAGTAGAGTATCATCACCATTTGTGCTGATGAAGTAGTAAGTTTATGTAGTATGTAGTAGTTTTGCTACTGTTGGTCCTGTTACCGCTCTTCAGCGCCACCGCACCAACCGCGCCGTTAACGCGTGTGTAATGGTGTTTTTATGATTTCTCTCGACTGCCGCCCCCGTTGTTTCTGTGAGATTTATTTACACGGATGTGAGGTGTTTAAACGGAATTGGGAAAAGGGAAATCGCAGGGATTTTTATGATTTAATTCTGTTTTACTGAGTTTAATATATGGCTGTTTAGATGGGTAATAGGTAGGACCATAGAGTAAAAACTCGCTGCTGTCTGGTAGGACAATATTCAGCATTTTTTTTACGTTATAATTACATCAAATACTTAATAGAAATAAAAAAGAACGAGTAGTGACAATTGAAACAATTGAGCTAACTGCAGACTGTTGCAAACAATCTACAGGTAGCTCAACCTGATCCATATCAATACGCGTGACCCGATTACAAACATTTGTCAATACTGATGAGTGTCTGGTGCAGCGCATCAGCATTGCCATACAAAGCATTTCTTGGGTACCTATAGAAAAAAGAACCAAGAAGATTTGACCAGAATAGCTACGTGCTACGTAGGCAATTAATACTTTGACTGAGTAATAGGCAACTGACAATGTAGAAATTTAGTTAAGTAGGTATCTGGCACAGCGTATCAGCATTGCCATACAGCGTGGCAATGCAGCCAGCGTCTTGGGGACGCTTCCGACTGGTGTTGATATGGATCAGTTGAGCTATCTGTAGACTGTTTGCAACAGTCGGCAGTTAGCTCAATTGTTTCAATTGTAAATACTAGTATAATTTTCTTTGTGAATAAATGCCTACCTATTTGTTAAGTAGGTATTATGTAAAGGTAGGGACATAAGTACTTATATATCTATACTGTAAGGAAGTATTATAGAAGCCATCCTGATTGTATTCATAAAACATTGAGAATAATTTCGCAAAATTTCTGTATTACAATGCAATCCCGGGCAATTTACCAACCATCTTCTCATATTGATAGATACTGAGACGAAGAAAACTACTTATAATACCACCCGCTCCCTCCACAAAACGTCCTACACTCGTCGAGCATTTTTACAATGGTTTATCTCTACCTTTAATTTAGATTATCGTAATTTTGTAAATTTTGTACTTCCGAATTTAGCTCTGGGAACCGGCTAACAGCCTGTTATATTAGATCTCCAGAGATCTACTTTAGTCTACTATACAAAAGAAGCTGAAGCAGGCGCCTAGATACTATAAGTACTATAATCGTACCTACATAACCAACCTACTTATTTCAGGTTCTACCAGGCTTTGTTCCCGTAAGCACCCATTTCAGGGACTTTAATTTCGCTCGCGACTATTTTATTCATATTTTATTGGCGTGAGAGCTCCTTATCATATTCCGAGGTAATTCTCGGGATAGGATAGGAAGGAAGTTCGTACTTAGATACGTGTTTAGGTAGATCTCAGGTTTGCGTACCTTATCTATTTATTTATTACTAGCTGTACCCGCGACTTCGTTCGCGATTGCCATACCTACTTGCCGACTAATTAAGTTTACATTTAACCACAGTTTCTCTCATATTATTATAATGAAACGCTGTGTAAAAAAACTTCGATGCGCATGAATTGGACCTGTTACACTTTTAATATGTATGCTGTGCAAAAAGGCTTACTATAAAATATCAGATTATCTAGAGGACAAAAAAGCTTGGGACGGGTTTTGCTCCAACTCGAAAAATAACAACTAACAGGCTAAAGGTTTCTTCGTCGCTTCTTTACTTTAGTCTACATACCGAAGCGACAGAAATCAAAAAATATCACTTTATTTCCATGTCAGTGATTAGTTTTATATTTTGACCTTTTCTAAGTGTACATTTATTGTATTTATGGAAATAAAGAGTTTTTGATTTTGATTGGTAAGTATCGATATTTAGGTACTTACCTAGTTAAATTGTGTATAAATCTACGGGGGAAAGCATGTTGTCAGCTTCAATCACATTCCTGATCTACACGACTTTTAGCTACAACTCGGCCAGCGTCAGTGTAAGAAGTGTCACACTCGTTTCACTTCTTACTCATAGTTCCGGTCAGCTGGGGCCATATTCTGCTAAACTAATCGCTTCACTATGACAATAAATCTTACGTTTTATTTATTACTTTTTATCGATTAAGAAATCCGATATAAAATGTATCCTATGTTATTCCTCGTAGTATGAGCTCAAATCATGCCAAGTTTCATTTGAATTCATTCAGTAGCATATTATTACTTTTTTCCACTCTCCCAAGGGAACCGAACTGATTCCGGGATAAATAGTATTGTTCATTTGAATTCATTTTGTACTTTCGGCGAGATGCGCGGCCAAGGAATTTGACTTTCATCCCCTCTCCACGGGGAACCTTACTGAATTCCGGTATAAAATGTATCTTTCCCGTAGTATGAACTCAAATCGTGAAGGAGTGCCATTCGAATTCATTCAGTAGTTCCGTCGTGATGCGCGGTTAAAGAATTTTACTTTCATCCTCTCTCCCAGGGAAACCTCATTGAATTCCGGGATAAAATGTATCCCATGTCCTTCCTTGTAGTATGAACTCCAATCCAGGCGCGGTCGCAGCCCAAGACTTTGGGGGGGGTCACACTTGGTGAGGGCCGTAGCACCAAAATGTACTTGTAGGCGGTTGCAGAACCCACTGAAAACCACTAAACTTTATCGGCGAGCGGAGCGAGCCGTGGAAAATTTATACTCAACTCCCAACAATAGTAGGCATAAGTTATAGCGAGCGAAGCGAGCCTCGAAATTTTTGAAGTTTGGATTTTTTTTTAAATTTCTGAAGTTTGGGCAAAAGTAAGCAAGAGTTACCATAATTCAACGTCTCCAATCCAAGCTTAATGTTTGGTATTTGGATGTTGGAACATTAGGTGGAGAAGTGAACGCAGTTTTTGATGATCTAAAAATCATCACAGACGAATTTCGACAAATAGATTTGGAATTAAATTTTTCAAAGTGTGAGCTTTTTATTTCGGACTCTTGTGTAGACAAAAACAATATCATTGAGAAATTCAATACATTAGCCCCCAACATTACAGTTGTTGATAAATGTTCACTTCGACTCCTTGGTTCACCAATTCTTGATGAGTCTTTTCAGTCATTTGTAGATGAGAAAATTCAAAATTTCCACAAAAATTCGGACAGACTGCTCAAAATTAATAGTCATATGGCTTTTACAATTATTCGGTTCTGTCTATTTGTACCTAAATTTACGTATTCTTTGAGATGTAGTCAACTGTGGAAACACAGCGAGCTCTTGGAAGGCTTAGACAACATAATAAAGAATACCTTATCATCGGTTTTGAATATCGATTTAGATGACAAGGCATGGTCGCAGGCCTCCCTGCCTGTCAAATTGGGAGGCTTAGGTATACGCAAAATTTCAAGTGTAGCCCTACCAGCGTTCTTGTCTTCTGTCTACAGCACTAGTTCTTTAGTTGAAAAAATTTTAAATCCTTCTCTTTTGGTCCCACCTGGAATGTCATTGAAAATTTCATTTTTAGACGAAGCTCGAACGGCTTGGCATAGTGCTTGCCCCGATGCTGCTCCCCCAACATCACTTTTGTCCCAACGGCAATGGGACGGGCCTCTGTGTGAGTTGACACGGAACTGTTTGTTACAAACGTGCTCCAGCTCTGCAGATCGTGCCCGCCTCCTGGCCGTTTCTAAATGGGAGTCAGGACATTGGTTGCAAGCATTTCCTTCATATAACACTGGTACTTTATTGGATCCCGTAACTTTCCGTATCGCAACATGTCTCCGGTTGGATGCAAGGTGTTGCGCGCCTCATCAATGCCAGTGCGGTACTGCTGTCGAACAGCTTGGTCATCACGGATTATCGTGCACTAGGGCCGCTGGTCGGATATCTCGCCACGCTAGCCTTAACGACATCATCCGGCGGGCCTTTGTCACCGTTAACGTACCAGCTATTCTCGAACCGAATGGTCTGTTGCGTGACGATGGTAAGAGGCCCGACGGTATGACACTAGTCCCATGGGAGTTGGGGAGGCCCATTGTGTGGGACGCTACATGCGTCGACACACTTGCGCCTTCCCATCTTCCGAGGACATCCGTGAGGGCGGGTGCGGCGGCAGATTTGGCCGAAGATCTCAAGAGGCGCAAATATGCAGGTCTCGACAGAGCCTACACATTTGCTCCCCTTGGAGTCGAGACCCTAGGTCCGTGGGGTACCGAGGCTCTTCGGGTTTTCAAAAAACTATCTGAGCGACTGGTCGAAGCGACGCGTGACCCGAGAGCTGGTGAATATCTGGCACAGCGTATCAGCATTGCCATACAGCGTGGCAATGCAGCCAGCGTCTTGGGGACGCTTCCGACTGGTGTTGATATGGATCAGTTGAGCTATCTGTAGACTGTTTGCAACAGTCGGCAGTTAGCTCAATTGTTTCAATTGTAAATACTAGTATAATTTTCTTTGTGAATAAATGTCTAACTGACACTAATAAGCAAGAGTAGGTCCACTTGCTTACTCTCGCCCGCATCATTTATTTTGTTGTTGATAGGTATCTATAAAAAATAAATGATAGCGAGCGTAGCAAGCCCCGAAAATCTTAGAGACCTGCGGTAGTTGATATAAAGCTATGAATATAAATAGGGGCGAGCGGAGCAAGGGCATTAACAAAAAATTGGAAATACAAAAATGACACGGAAAAAAATGTAACGGCGAGCGGAGCGAGCCGCCGAAATTTTTGTTACTTTTTCGGGTAACTACCCGAGCAAAATGATGTTAAACAAGTGTCAAGCACTGGACCAAATACAGAGAAGGACAAAATACTATCGGCGGCAAAATGCAGTGTTTTGCATATTGGCCGCAAACATGACATCCCTTCCCCCAACTCCCAACCCAACAATAGGAAGTATAAGTAATGGCGAGCGAAACGAGCCTCAAAAATGTTGGAGATTTTTTCTGATGTTTGGGGAAAAGTAAGCCAGAGCCTATGACAAAATAAAGTGGGCGAAACCTGCCCCGAAAATTTAATAAAAGTTTGCGGTGGTAGATACAAAGCTATGAATATAAATCGGGGCGAGCGGAGCAAAGGAGATTAACAAAAAATTAGAAATACTAAAAAGACATTGAAAAAGATGTAGCGGCGAGCGGAGCGAGCCGCCGAAATTTTTGTTCCCTTTTTCGGGTTGTCACCAACTGGTTCAGAAAATAAATAACAGCGAGTGGAGCGAGCTCTGAATGAGCCGCAGCGTTTTTTGAAATTGGTGAGGTAGCGTCCATGCAAGACAAGGAAGCTAAATTATGAGTTTCTGCCCGCGGCTTCGCACGCGTTTTTTCTATGGAAACGTTCAAAGGTAATTTCTATCCCATGGGAACTGATTTATGGGATAAATAGTAGCCTATGTTTGATTCCAGGCTTAGAGCTACACCGATGCAAAATTTTAGCTCAATCTGTTCAGAAGTTTTGGTGTGAAGACGTAACAAATATCGATCCATCTATCCATACAAACTTTCGCATTTATAATACATATTAGTGTGAAGAACAATTTTAAAGTTTCACGAATAACAACCAAATATGCGGACAACAGACTAGACACCATATATAATCAACGGCGAGCGAAGCGAGCCGCGAAAATTTTTATGATCTGGCTGTACGTGTGAGTTGTTTGGTATTAGATATTTTGCAGTTGCAAACTCGCCTGAAACGGAGAAGGAGTCCTGAACTTAGATTTTTGGAGTGTTTGGAAAACTGACCTCAAACGAGGGATGAGCCCATGACAAAAGGCAGACAGTGTAAAGTTGCCGGCAAGTTGAGCGAGCTGCGACAATTTTTGGTTTTTGTTAGATTTTGGGCCACTTTTTAAAAAATTTGGCAAAGTGACCTAAAGCGGGCCGGGTGGAATGTTATCAGCGACCAGACCAAAACGCGAAAATTTTGTTGTCTACTAATTTCTTGTACTGGTTGACAAAGTGACCTCGCAGATTATTTGTTATATTTTGTGCTTTTTATTGTGGTGGTTGGATTGATACAAACTGACAATAGCGGACCAGCCAGACCAATAAAATTGGGAACGTTGCTTCTGTGCTAATCAAAACACAGAGCACAAAGAACAGTAATATCGGCGAGCGGAGCGAGCCGCTATTTTTTTTATTGCTGCAGTTGGTAACAATAATCAATGTAACGGAAGTAAATAGGATAATATAATCATCAAGCTGTGGGTTGCAATTTTTTAAGTACCTAAACTAAGATTTTGGGGGGGGTCATGACCCCCGTGACCCCCCCCCTGGGACCGCGCCTGCTCCAATCGTGCCAAGTCTCATTCCAATCATTCAGCAGTTTCGGTGTGATGCGTGGTGAAGGAATGTAACTTTCATCCCAAAGTTTCATCCCCTCTCTGAATTGGACCTGTTACAGTTTTATTATAAGTACAGATAGATAAGTAGCAGTTTAGGTACCTACAGTGTAAGAACCAACTAAGTAAAATAGATGAGAACTCATTGCCTAGACAAACCTAACATAGGCTTCAAGGCATTACTAACCAACCTATGTAATGTTTTTTGACGTGACAATGTCTTATAATTCGATAGAGCCGGCTGCACGCACGAAAAAACATGACGTCATGCGGCGTTACCTCGTCATGCGGCGTTACCTCGTCATGCGGCGTTACCTCGCTCTGAGTTGTCACGTTCAACTATCGTCAGTAAACCGACTTTACAGACAACCAATTTTTTTTAATGAATAATTGATCTACATATCTATCAAATCACTCACTATATTATGCTATCCTACTATCCTTCCTACTAATAATTATAAGTGCTAAAGTTTGTGTGAATGTTTGTTACCACTAGAGATTGCAATCCGGATTATTCGTTATGCAAATTATCCGGATAATTTGTCAATTTTATTTATCTGGATTTATACATTGAATTCCGAATAATTCGGATAATTGTAATAACACTCAATATTATTTTTAGCTACCCGTAGACTGTTTGCAACAGTCTGCAGTTAGCTCAATTGTTTCAATTGTAAATACTTACTAGTATAATTTTCTTTGTGAATAAAGGCTTTTTAAGGCACAATTAATATAAGTAGGTAGGTACTTATAAAAATAATAAGTAGGTATATGACGTTTAATTAGAAAAATATAATTTCAGCTTTTTTTGGAAAATGAAACTTTCCAAACAAAGAATATAGGTACAGGATACCAAGAATATATATTTTTTAAAAAGCACTGCCACTGCGGGCATATATTTAATTTTGACGTAAATAAGAATTTCGAATTATTTACCAACGAACTACTACACTCACAATCTATACAAATTTATTTCTAAAACACATGATGCTACCCGTGATAAGATAACCCATTGTTTTCAATTGACAAGATGCTGCAGTATTTTTCTCGGTGAACAGAAGGTCTATGCTACGTCCACGCTCACGCTCACGCCTAGGGCCACGTCCACACCCCCGCCCACGCCCAAGGCCACGGTCACGTCCACAGCCACGCCCAAGCCCACGCCCACGTCCACGTCTTTGGACCACTCTGCGCTGACCAAAACATACAGCACAAAACTCGTAATATCGGCGAGCGGAGCGAGCGGCAATTTTTTTGTTGCAGTTGATAATAAAAGTGACAGCAGTAAACAGGAAAAAATAATGATCAAGCTGTGGATTACAAATATTTAAGTACTTACCAAAGAACTAGACTCATATTTTTAGGGGGTCACGACCCAAAAATATTAGTTTAGTTCTTTAGCCCCCCCCCCCCCCCCCTTGAAAGGCGCCTGACAGGAATTACAATTACAAAAAATATGGTGGGTTAAATATCCCGTTTTAAATAACTTGAGGTCTACTGTTCATAGAACTACTAGTATAGGTAGGTACTAGGTGCCTGCCTACCTAGGTAGTACTGTCTCAAGTAGGTTAGTAGGTATTTATAAATGAACCTTACCTTTTCAAGCAAAAAGCTTAGACAAATAAACCTTGCGTTCAATCTACATTCCTAATGTAGGTAGGTGAGGTGGCCAAAGCAGCATTGTCTACGAGATTCAAATTTAAATTAAAAAACTTTGCCAACAGCGTAACAAGAAAACGACGATTCCCGAGCGAAGCCGTGGTCGGCAGCGTGTCTTTGTATAAACAACTTTGTTGCTTAATTGAAACCGTCTGTGCACCCTAGGTAGCTTTTGTAACGATTCTACGAAACTGTACCGATATTTTTCAAATTGTCGTAGCAAGCTACGATTTGCCAAAGGGGGGTGGCCAGATCTTCACGTAAACACCTGCAAGCGCGGATCCAAGGGGGAGGGTCATGGGGGTCATGACACCCCCCTTTGGCAGGGTCTAACTACTTACTTTGAATAGTGGCATAGGGCAAACTATACTTAGAACAAGGTGCAGGACTCGTACTACGTAATCACTGTAACTGCCTAGCTAGGTAGGCCCAAAAACACGAGTAAGTATTTAATTCTCTCTACCAGTACCAACACAAGGCCACTCCGGTAGATGCGACATTTAAATCCAATAATTGGATTTAAATGTCGTATCAACCGGAGTGTTGCACTACGAAATTGCATGAAGTATGACCACAGAAGCAGTATTTCTCGCTCTATTTATACATATTATAGCATTTATAATAAGAAAAGCTCGTTTTCTATAGGATGTATTTCGTTTTTTAATGGGTACGCTGCCTTGACGTTGGCCGGAATGTTATTGAGAAGTCTTGTTCAATATCTCCGTTCCTTTAAGAGCAATCATTATGAAATTTTGCATAGCTCGTGCGGTGCTTATGCTCTATTATTGTGTGTAAATTTTGTTGCTATAGTATAAGCCGATTTCGAGTACGGTCATGTTTACCTACGCCAGCTTTACGTCAAGCTAGCGTACCCACTAAGAATGGTCATTATTTCTTAAACCAAAGAGGCGCTATTTATTTTACTTTTGCACTAATTCTACTCTGTTTATGCTCTATTCATTGGCATAACAACAAACGTGAAATCGATTATGGGTACGCTACCTTGACGAACACCCGTACTCCTACCGTACCTACTACCCAAAACGGTCTTGAAAAACTATACAAATCAGAGTAATTTTTTGTCGAAATTGTTATGACCATAGAGTAAAAACTCGCTGCTGAGGTTATGATTATGACTGTATAAAATAGCAGTACCTAGAGCAAGTTTTATTGGAGTTCCAATTGCATGCATCAAGTTTTAGACAAACACAGGTTATGATTTTGATTTTGATACTTTTCAAAAACAGAACTCCTGAAGTTTTCATGATTTTTCAAAAATGGCGAATAATTTTCAAAATGGCCCGAGCAAAAAGGCTACCTCACCATTGGCGGATACAGGGGGGGGGGCCATGGGGGCCATGGCCCCCCCCAAAAGACCCAGGAATTCCATGCTTTCGACTCATTATTTCGATTCAATTCAGGTGCAGTTTTACACGGCATACCTATTCATCGGTAGGTCAGTTAGGTATCAGGAAACATTCATATTTTCTTTAGGTACAACCTAAGTTTACAACAGGTGAATTTCTACTCTCAGTACAAACACGTCGACTTGGGACTTTGAAATGAACATAAATCCTTAAAAATGCAAATTTTTAATTCTTGGGTTGAAAATTGAAATTGAAAATTGTTTATTTGTATATAAATATTTTACTCTACATGCTAAACAGTTGGTAGGACATCCTTTTAAGTATGTAAATATACTTGTGCCAGGATGTCCTGCTCCTCCATTCAAATACAACAAATAAACTAAATTAATTAATATTAATGATTACGTAAGCAAATAACAAATTTTCCAAATTAATTATAAATGATTTTTCAATAACAAAATAATCTAAGTGAAATAACTCTATAATTATGAACTTTATAAAGTGATAGCACTGATACCTATTTGATTTCATGTTGAATGTGTGCGGAGGTATGTGCATGTGTGGGTGTGCGTGCATGTGTGGGTGTGCGTGCATGTGTGTATCAGTGTATTGTGTCTGTCTGACGGCTGCTCCTGAGGACACCGGTCTCTTAAGAGTCCGGGCAACAGGAGCTGCCAGGTAGTATTTGCGGGAGTGTGCGTGTGGTGCCCCCGAGGACACCGATCTCTTAAGAGTCCGGGCAACGGAGGCTGCCAGAGTAAGTTGGTGAATGTGTATGTGTTTGTCTAAGTGCGTGGTGCTCCTGAGGACACCGGTCTCTTAAGAGTCCAGGCAACAGGAGCTACCAAGAGTTTATGTAGGTAAATATGTGTATACGTTTATATAATTATAATAATAAGGGTACTATTTATATGGTATTATTATAAATATTATATATTAAAGTGGTTTAAAGTTATATTTATGATTAAAAAATTTAACTGAGTACCTGTAAGAATGTTTCAATCTCATCATAGCTCATCGTAGATAGCCATTCGGTAACACTAGCTTTTAGCGCAAATACGGGTGCATTATAAATGTTAAGAATGTTATGGACCTTTTTGTAAAGGAAGATAGATCGCTTAGTAAATTGTTGCTCAGCAAAACGAGTCTTGACAGATGAATCGTCATTAAATTTTATTCTTCTCTTCAGGTAGCTATTAGGATCACAACTAACATTCTTGTGTTTTTCAATAATTAAGTGTAGTATGTAAAGTTTCCTTACACTCAACAGATTGCTAGTAGAGTAGAGCTCTGACGTCGGAAAGTCGTACGGCCAATTGTGCATAATTTTAATCAAAGATCTCTGGGCTCGCTCCATCTCTAGTAATTTGGTTTTAGCGGCTCCTCCCCATACCGGTATACAATACGTTAAAATAGATTGTCCTAACGCGAAATATACCTGATGTAATACTTTTTGAGGCGCGACATACCTTAAGTTCTTAAAAATCCAGTTGAGCTTTCTAATTCTTTTTGATGTTTCCTCAATCTGTGGGTACCATGTAAGTCTTTGATCAATAACTAGACCAAGATATTTAGTATTAGGGACTCTTTTTATAGTAGCGCAGGAACAGTTTGTGTTCCCGTCACACGAATGAATTTTTAAGTTAAAGGGAGCCGGTTGTGTACGTTTGTCAATAGAAAAACAGATATAATTAGTTTTAATGGTATTTAGTGTAAGTAGATTTAGTTTTAACCATTCTGATATATGACTCAGACCAGTTTCCGCGGTAACGTGTAGTTCTTCCCACGTCTTTCCAAAGAATACAATTGCAGTATCATCTGCGTAAGAATAGATTTGACCGTTATGAATTTTGTAGTTGCATAAATCATTAATATATATTAAAAATAGGGTTGGACCTAGAACGCTCCCCTGTGGGACGCCATACATTATAGGGAGATCTTCGCTCATGAAGTTCCCTATTTTTACTCGTTGAGTTCTATCTGACAGATAGTCTCTAAGCAACTCTAGTTGTTTACCCCTAATACCTACATTTTCTAACTTTTTGACAAGAGTAGGAACAGAAACTGTGTCGAATGCCTTTTTTAAGTCTAAAAAGACGGTTAGGCATTTATTTTTAGAGTCTATGTGTTCAATAATGTTTGAAGTTAAGTTTAGAATTGCGTCTTGAGTGCTTTTCCCCTGTCTAAATCCATATTGTGAATCCGAAAGAATGTTAAATTTATTTAGGTATTTAATAAGTCTATTGTTTATTACTTTTTCTAATATTTTTGAAATAGCTGGCAGGATAGATATAGGCCTATAATTGTTCACGTCTTCTTTGTTCCCACTTTTGTGTACAGGAATTATTATTGATTTTTTTAGCATATGCGGGAACACACCCATTGAGAAGCATAGATCGGCCAAGTGAGTAATGATTGGAACAACCATATCTTTTGCTAGTTTTAAGAATCTGGTAGGTATATTGTCCCAACCACAGGCACTGTTCGATTTAAGATTTAAAAGAATAGAACATACTTCTTGTGGGTCAGTATCTAGTAGGGTTAGTGAGTTAAGTGGGGCATTCGATACTTCAGCACTGTTTATGTTTGGGTCAGTTTTTGTTATTTGGTCTTCAATTTCCTTAGCCAAATTCTTACCTACATTCGCAAAAAATATATTGACTGAGTTTACTGCTTTAGTGGGAGTTGATTCCGTCTCTAGTAATTCGTGATTTGTAGTTTTCGATTGTTTAGTATTAGTGATGGTTTTGATGTTATTCCATAATGTTTTGGGGTTTTTATCTAACAAGAGATTTCTTTCATATGATCTTTTTAGTTTTTTTAATAGATTAGTACAGTAATTACGGTATCTTTTATAAGTTACTTGTAGGATTTTATCAAAGGGATTACATTTTAATTGTTTTTGCATTTGATTTCTATTTTTAATACATCGGAGGATACCTGGAGTAATCCAAGGTTTTATCGTACGCTCACTTTTCGGAAGTCTAACGATTCTAGTGTTATCCTGTATGGCATCTGATATTTTAGTTATTAAGTTTTCAGTTAGTATATTTGGGCATTTACAGTTCAGTAGAGCTGGTAAGTTTTTACTAGCTAAACAAATAAGTGCTTGATCAAAGTCAACATAGGTTTTAGTTTTACGACACAATTTTAATTCTTTTGTTTCTGCCAGACAAAGAAGTACCATGTTATGGTCAGTTACCGTTGTTTTGAGAACTGCAATTTTAGCATTTATCCGATTTAGTGATAGTTTTAGAAATACATGGTCCAGACAGGTTTTATCTCTAGTAGGCAAGGAATGCCCAGGTAGTAAGGCAAATGTAGACAGCATACCTAAATAGTCTAGTCTATTTTTTTGTTCCGAGTTTGTTTCATTATTTTTAGGAATAAGATTTATGTTTATGTCTCCTGTTATTATTATATTTTTATGGTTTTTAACAGTGTCAAGGTGCGTTCGAAGTGATTCGGTAAATTTTTCAGAATTCGTGTTTGATGGGGATCTATAAATTCCCAAAATGAGAAAATTAAGAATTTTTATCTGAAGACACGACGCATGTTCTAGTTTTACTTCACTTATTTTTGGTTTTAAGTAACTTTTGATAAAAACTGTAATGCCGTCGTTTTGATTAAGGTGTTTTGTGGTATAAAAAGATGTGTAATTATTTATCTGCGGTATTGGTTTGTTAGGATAAAGTCTACATTCAGTAAGTATTAAAATATCCGAATCAAATTTTAGGTTCGATAAAGTTATCAATAAGTCGTCTATATTTTCTTGTTTATGAACACTTCTTATGTTTTGCGTTATTATGGTTAGATCTTTCTTTCTTACTTGTATAAATTTATGTAATTCTTCAATGTCACAGTTAAAAGAAGTTGCTATTTCCGTATCGTCTAATTCTTGTATTGTCGTCAGTGTATTATCCATAAGGAACCGTTACCGAGGTTAGCTTGTCAGTTTCCAACAGGTTACACTTGTGTATTAGTTTTAACAAACAACAAAAACAAAACAACGGTGCAATGTCAACGTAGTTTTGAAAAAACAGGATTTGCATATCAAGTTAAATATTACGATAAAACCACAGTTATGTGGGTATTCGGGAAAAACTTCCTCTCCAAAATAGTTTGCTGAGTAACACCCAACTAATTCGTGAATACGTATTATATTTGTGTTTCTTTGAGATTTGCATGAAAAACAAATATTTCTGCTTCTTCTGTTAGTACTCATGTACGATGGGTTGAGTTTCTAAAAACGCTGAACACATAATTTTCCATCAAGCAATCGGCTAAAACCAATTTTCATGGCTTTAACTACAAATATAAGTAACGGAATTCCTAAACCTCAAGGGATAAATTTACAAAAATACTGAAGCACGTCTTATATCTTATTTACTGACCGAAAAGCTAAATACATAGGTAGCAAATTTTATGGATTTAACTGGAAGTTAAATCGAAAAGTTAGGCCAAAAATTGCCGAATCATAATATATAAAGTCTCTTTATAAACTTAACGAAAAACCATTTTCTATCCCCTTACAGCAGCCATTCTCTAAGTGTGCTCCGCGGAGCCCCGGGGCACTACCCCGGCCACTACCGCGACAATACTGATCATAATTTAAAAAAATAAGGTTTAATACTAAAACAAGGTTGATTTTGCTTTGGCTTTTTTTTCTTTCTCAAATTTTTCCACCGCCGCTAGAGTCTCATAATTGTCGCGGCTCGCACCGCTCGTCAGCGTCGTTATATCGTATTTTCTTCTTTTTCTATCACAAATTTCCCAATCGTCTCTAAAGAGTCTTCAAAATTTGCAAGGCTCGCTCCGCTCGCCGTTTTTATGTCATCTTTGCTTTCTCTTCTCACAAATTTCGCAATCGTCGCTAAAACAAATGTGAAAACTTCGAGGCTCGCTTCGCTCGCCTATTTTATATGTGTGCACTGTTCATTCACAAATGTCCCTATCGGCGCTAAGTCTTTTCAGTTTTTGAGGCTCGCTCCGCTCGCCGCGGCGTTTTTGTATCGTCTTTTCTTCCTCTTCACTTACAAATTTCCAAAAAGTCTTAAAAACTTTCGAGGCTCCTTCTGCTCGCCCCGTTTTAAGTCGTTTTTTCTTTCGCAAATTTCCCAATCGTCGTCGCTAGGACTTTAAAATTTTCGAGGCTCGCTCCGTTCGCCGTTTTTTTATAGTTTTTTCGCTCGCTCCGCTCGCCTATTTTCTATGTGTAGATTTTACTTTCACAAATATCCCAATCGGCGCTAAAAGTCTTTTAAATTTTCGAGGGTCGCTCCGCTCGCCGCGCCGTTTCTATATCGTCTTTTCTTCCTTTTCACTCACAAATTTCCAAAAATTCGCAAAAAAATCTTAGAAATTGTCGAGACTTCTTCTGCTCACCGTTTTTACATCGTCTTTTCTTTCGCAAATTTCCCCATTGTAAAATTTTCGAGGCTCGATCTATTCGCCGATTTTGTATCGTCGTTTGTTCCTTTTCCCTCACAAATTGCCCAATCGTCGTAAAAAAATGTTTAAAAATTTCGAGGCTCGCTCCGCTCGCCTATTTTATATCTTTTGTCTTTTATTTACTAATTTCTCAATGTTCGCTAAAAAGTCTAAAGTTTTCGAGGCTCGCTCTGCTCTCCTTTTTTTCCCTTTTTAACGACTAAGTTCGTTGTCTAAATGAAAAAGGGCTCCGTCAAATATGTCCAAAAGGGTTGCGTCGATAAGAGTTTGAGAACCGCTACCTTAGAGAATGATTTTTTTAAACGCCGCCGCTCCGACTCCCGCGCCGCCCGCGCGTGACTTTTTAATTTATTTTTTAAAATTGCTAATAAAAACCTTATTTTTTTTTGAACTTGTGATTTGAACCCTTTCTCCGAACTTTGTCAAAATGCCCCCCCCCCCCCCCCCCCCAAAATGAAATCCTGGATCCGCCCCTGAACCTCACCTAGTAGGGTATCAAATGAAAAGAATCGGTTTGTACATTTCAAAACAGTTTTTGAAATTCCTATAGGTTTCATACTTTTTTAAATATTTTGAAAAAAGTTGAAAAAATACCTACCCATGTCCAGCTGTGGAAATCAACCGCACGGATTTTGGTACGGTTTTCACCAATGGACAGAGTGATTCTTGAAGGTTTATACAAGGTGTACCCGAAAACGGGTATGCTCATACCTACATTCATCATTATCTAACTAATGAGTAGGTAGATACCATTAGTTCTAATGATATCCCCAAAAATCCCCTCGCGTTGGAGATCGCAGAGGAAATTGTTTCAGACAGCTTTCAAAAACCATAAACCTATTGCTTTCTTTTAAGAATAAACTAATGTTTTTATCCAAACATAAAATTATGGTCCGCATGAAGTTTTAGTAAGGTAAAAAGAAGGATATGAATAGGTACTCAGAAAATGATTCTGCGCCAATTCTATCGCGTTAGATTTCTTTGACATTGACAGTGAATACACCCTGTCAGTGTGTTTTCTGTCACTGTCAAATACTGTCAATGTCTTTCTGACTGACAGTTGTCTTTAATCTGAGCAGCGATGCCAGATCTACTGATTTAGCAGTAGATCTACCTGCTTTTTAAACTGTCTACTGATCTACTGATTTATTTTTAAAATTTCGTGAAATCTACCTGATTTTTGTCTTATAGGTCGTCGGATGTCACTTGTCAGTGTCACTTCTCAAGCCAATGGTCACCAACGATTCGTCACAATTACTGGCAATTTTGAATGAAATTGAAGTGTTTGTTTTGTTCGTTCGTTCCTTCCACTTCTGTAAACATCTGTGTCCTTATCGTTTACGATTGATTGGTCGCTCCGTTCGTTCGTTCTTTCGATAAAGTTTTGCGGCAAAAGTATTGCCAGATCTACTGATTTATCAATAGATCTCATAGATGGATTATTACACTTTCTACGAGTAGATCTACTTCATTTTACAACAGTCTACTGTATTATTTTGTAAAATTCGAGAAATCTACCAGCTTTCCCTCAGAGAGACCCATAAGGCCTTGTAACAATAAAACAAATTAATAATTCAATTTCACTTGGTTTATTCGATTCTCGAGTCAAATTCGTGTCCATTTTTTCTAAATTTTAAGTGTGAACTTAGATATTTTTTGTAGATAGGAATAACGGAACATCATTGTAGGTACAGTACCTAGGTACCTCAAAAAACCTGATCAGTGCCTCTGAAAATGAACAAATCTCGACGAAATCCAGGCTGATGAGTTGTTTTGATCAATGTTTTCATATCATTGCAAGAAGTTTCTTAAAAACCTACTTAAATCACCTAGTGTTGCAAAATTCAAAAGCCACGAATATTTTACTTTGCAACTTGGGTAATTTCGATGAATGCCATCATTGAAAAGTGAAACACACACGCTGTATAAACATTAAAAAACTGAATCAAAATCGGTTCATACAATAGGGAACTATAATAATATATACAAAAAAACGTACAGATTGATATCTGCCTCTCATTATTCGCGTCGGAAGCTAGAAATTTGTATGTTTTTCAAATCTACTGATTTTTTCTTCAATCTACTGATTTTTTACTTGATTTTCTACTGGTTTTGTCAAATTCCATCTGGCAACACTGAATCTGAGTCGCGTGTGGATCGGATTGGATTTTGCTTGCGTATTTTCTGTTCTATTTTTTACAGTTTCTTTTCTTGTAATTTTTCTTGATAAATTGAATTCAACACCATTAAAAGTTCATGTGATATGATAAAAACTAAGCAGTAGATTTCTCGGATCAAAGCAGATTTTGGCCTAGGTTAGCAGGTACCTTCACGAAAAGTTTTTTATTATTCCTTGAAAATTATGAAATTTAGAAGTTTTCTTGCATTTTTTAGTCAAATGTCTTCACCAAAGGCCTCCGTGCTGGGCCCTGTTGGAGTGCGCGGCATGACAGTGTTCGAACGCGAAAAATTCTCGCGAACGGTTATAGTTCCCGTGCTAAAGGTCAAAGTAGATCACTTGCCTGAAATTTCAAAATTGTGCAAACCCTACCTCCTCAAATTGGTAAACTTCAAGCCAGTTCAGGATGCCGTTGGTGACGAGAACTTCCAGAAGCATATCCACCTCGACCCTGACAAGACAAAAAGCTGGTTGGATATTGACATGGAAACACGCTCCTCCTTGATCAAACTAGGTCTCGCAGCTCAAAACTATTTCAACAAGGATGTAAAACTTGGCTATGACAACTGGTCATCCAACATGATATTTAAAGCTATACTCCCTGAGAGTGAAGACATTGTGAGCAGTTTCACTCAAATAGGCCACATCATACATCTCAACCTACGAGAGCATTTACTAGACTACCGTTTTCTCATTGGTCAAGTGCTATTGGACAAGATGAAGACTTGTCGGACTGTTGTGAACAAGAGTGATATCATAGACAACACATACCGTAACTTTCGTATGGAGGTCATAGCGGGAGAGGAGGATTACATGGTAACTGTGAAAGAAAACCACTGTATTTTTGAGTTTGACTTCTCCAAGGTGTATTGGAACTCTCGCCTGGGTATGGAACATGAGAGAATACTGAGTTTTTTGAAACCTAATGATGTACTCTTTGATGTGTTCTGTGGTGTTGGACCATTCTCATTACCTGCAGCTAAAATGGGATGCACAGTTTATGCAAATGACTTGAACCCGGAGTCGTTCAAATGGTTGAATCATAATGCTACAAAAAACAAATTGAAAGGAAAACTTCAGGCATACAATTTAGATGGAAAGGACTTTATCAGCAATAATTTCAAAGATTTCCTTACTGGATATTTAAATGAAAAGGAAATATTAAAAGAAGGTGCTGTAATCCATGTTACAATGAACCTCCCAGCAATGGCTGTTGAGTTTCTAAAGTACTTCAAAAGCTTGATAGAAAATAAAGAGCTAATAGAAAAGTTAAAATGTGAAATACTTGTGTATGTTTATTGTTTTGTTGGTAGCGATCCGATCAACACTGCTAAGAATCTAGTGTCTGAGAAGTTTGAGTGTGATATGACTAAACATATTGTTAATGTTTTCAATGTAAGGAAAGTTTCTCCTAAGAAAGACATGATGCGAGTTACCTTTAAACTCACGAAAGACATTTTGTTTGGCACACAAAGTGATCAAAATTATGAACCTCCTGCTAAAAAAGTTTGTTCCTAGTTTATGTGTGGGAATCGTGTTTAGTACCACTCAGGATAAATAGGATTGTAAATCTGTTATATACAACTTTAAGTTCACTTTTTTGTACACACATTTTGTATTACATTAAATGACTACTTCATTAAAACATTTTACATTTAACAAATAATGTAAATACAAAGTATTTACAAAGTTGTTTTAATGTTAATAAGTTTTGAATCAATAAATGAATGTTATATTACATTGTTTATTTTAATTTAGTTAGATAGTATTATGGATGCTTCTAGTAGGTACTGGCACAAAATGAAGGCTGAGTCACACTGAGTTTTAAAATACCTAGTTCATGAAATGTTTGGTGATAGCATGAATTAACTGTTGAGACTAGTGAATGTGGCAAGTTTCACTGCCTACCTTTTTACCTGGGTATTGCAAAAGTGTTACACAGTTCTTGATTATCAAAAAAATTAAGACAATGTCAAACACCCTGTACATCACTAACATCATAATTGTATATCACTAATTCTCATGCTCGGAACTTAACGGTGTTAACAAACAAATGTATTATGTCAAGACAAAGTTTTGTGGAACAACATTGCAAAACAAGTTCACATTTCAAAATACATGGTATAGATAATTCACACATAAGGCATTGTTATCCAACATTCACTCTTTGTTATTCTGACAGAGTAGATCTTACTTTTGGCTTCTAGAGTACTGTGCAAAGAAGAACTGCATAATTACCTAGTTATATGGATATTTTACCTATTGTGTTGACCTATTTCTGAATGAAGCCTTAGGTACCGAAGGAATAAACGTTCATAAAGCCACTACAGCTAATAAACACTGAATTGTCTAAGGTTATTAACAGCGAAAGTAGTACTATTGTTATCAGTGTGAATTATACACACTCTAATTTCAGTGAATAATTGTACTATTGAGATATTGCAATTTATTTAGTTTTCTTTGTGTATTTTAGTTACCTACCATTTATTCTGTGGTTTCAGACGGAGAGCTTAACTAGCTATGCAACCTAAACGCGCGGTGGTCGATATGGAGCTGTCGGACATAACGGACGTGTTAGAGGAAACTGAACAGGTACCTAAGTTTTATTTATTTATGTATTTACTAGCTGCGCCCCGCGTCGACAGTCTACGCCCGCGTGGTAATCATAAAATTTTCAGAAATTTATAGCACAGGGGTAGTTTTGTAAAAATAAAAATTATGTGATTCATAATTTACTTTGTGAGTGCGAAGGATGTCCTTTTTAAGGGATGAAACGTTGGTGTTCTTCCAACACAAATAAGGTTCGTAGTTAACCCGCTTATATCCGTAATGAATTTGTCAAACTACTAGTTTTTATAATTTGACAGCACTAAAAATTAGTCCATCATTTTTATTAAGATCGATAACGGTACGGCATCACTTTTGTGCTGTACCTAAAATAGGTTTAGTTTGTGCGATAAGCGAATAGACGTCAGTCTCTTCTTGGAATTAGAGAAATCAGTCAGTAGAATGGCGCAACCTATCCACTGGCTGGTTTCTTAGGCGTATTTTGCGTTTTTTTTTAACGCCCTGTTTTTAACGTTAGGTACTATAGTTAAGTCATTTTTATTTTTGGAACAACGTTGTAGCTGTTCCTACCTATGTGTATTCAACATGATTGCATCATAGTCAATTTTAAAATGATTAGATGACTTACAGAAGCATGTCATCGCGGTCAAGCTCGCGGCGTCATTTACGTGGTACCAGGGGCCCAATCCTGTTAGCCAATCGCTTTACTACGACAATGGTATCGTTGCTGAATCGTCACGTAGAATCCTTAGATAAAAGAAACTCGTGTACCTATCATTATGTGATGATACGATTATCATACTGAAGCGATTAGCAAAATAGGGTATAAAACCAAGTTACCTTAGGTAGGTAGGTTCCTAGATGATGATGTCCTCCAATCCAAATTTTGAGCCATTTGAGCTAGTCTCAACCTCAACTAAGACTAGTCATGTGTAGGACATAATTATAGAGAAGTGTGTGCGCAAACACAGGTTTACCCTCTATTTACCAATTTAAAACCAAATCACTCATTACAAACATACAAACATTACCGCGGTATGTGTTCTGAGATAGATTGATTGCCTACTGTAGGCTACCCTTTATGACCTATAGATGATTATCGTCTGACCGTCGAATTTGCAGTATCATCAAAATATGAAACGCACATACTTAATTGATATCCGTATCGTATCTAATACCGAACAATACAACCGATTTCACCGACGTAAATTATTGCAAACGATTTTAAACCTCATATCTACCTACACTTAACAATATCTATTAGGTGTGATTTGGTAAATGTGCGAACATCGCGAGTCCCAAACCCAGCAGTCGGTGCTGGAAGACCACCTGACGGTGGTCATTCGTCAGTGAATGATAATGACAAAGTAGTTTATGGCTGTGTTATACAGGGTTTTTCGTAATTCACTGACACTGCGTAAACTGCAGGTTCTACCCATCATCACGAACACTAGTGAAGACGCCAGGTCTTAATTCATAATTTTTTTGTAAATCACCTCACATGCAACATAATGTCCGAAACCTAATTAATTACTAAATACAGATCTCCCACTCCTATTTTAATCCATCATCATTGGCTTATTTTACATCTACGCAAGATGAGTTAAGTGGCATTAGCCTGGCTGGGAGACAGCCGAACACATACACACGCACTGATAATTCAGGGCAGAGCCGTTTTTAGGTTTAGTTTCAAAGCTATGCTAAGCCCTATAATGAGCGATTTTTGAATAGAGGGGAGTACATACTAATATCATTCCCTTTCCGCCAATTTAAAGAGACTGACGTCTTCACGGACGTATTCATGATGGTGGGTAGAACCTGCAGTTAACATAGTGTCAGTGAATTACCAATAACCCTGTATAATAAATTACCCACGTCTACGACGGAGCAAACGTAGTGTAGGACGCCCTCTGGCCAGGTAGGATGACGACCTGCGAAAGACTGCTGACAGATGCGAGAGCTGGGTGCGGCAAACTGAAGACAGGGTGCTATGGCGCTCATTAGGGGAATTAGGGGCATTCCAGCAGTGGACTAACATAGGCTGATGATGAATATTATAAAATATTGGGTATCTTTTTATCATAAACTGTCAGCGAAACTAGGGTTGTAGTTAACCCGAAAACATTCATTATGAACCTTGCTTGTGTTGGAAGAATACCAATGTTCCATATCTTATCAGGGGATATTTTCAAGGTAAGTAAGTTTCTAGGCACGGTTAAACAAACATTTTTGTAAGTATTTTTAAGTTAAGTGACAAATCATATTCCGTTTAATTTTTGTTTATGGTTATAGCTAGATAGATACAATTGAACAATATTGTGAAAAGTGTGCATAGTCCTATCTATATACAATAAAAATGAAACCCGTTTTCCTTGGTCACGGCATCACGCGTGAACCGATTTCGCTAATTCTTTCTTTGTTGTGTTTGTTATTGGAGTCAGGAAAAGGTTCTTATGAAAGAAAAAATTAAGAAAGTTGGAAACATAAATTTCCACGGGGGCGAAGCCGCGGGGCGCAGCTAGTTTTCTTATAAAAACTAACGAATAAAATAAAGACAACCAATTGCAGTGGGATCATGCAGGCTATTAATAATAATATTAATAATTAAGCACTTAAAGCAACACCTTTAAATGCCTAGTAATTATTATTTGACACATGACATGAGCTATTTTTAAGTTTCATTTTCAGGGGATGAACCTCCCAAAAATAGTAATAATTTATTTTAAATCTTATATATAAAAAATGTACTAACAAAATGAAATTTAGAGAAAAACGGCAATTTCATATTTAAACCCTATCTATCTGCAGGTGATAAGGAACTGCTTCACCCAGTACGCGATCGACGAGGTATTCCTATCGTTCAATGGAGGGAAGGACTGCACGGTGCTGCTGGACGTGACCCTGAATGTGCTGCGGCAGATGTACCGCGCTGATGATGTGGCGCAGCAGCTGAAGATTGTTTATATACGGACTACGGGTAAGGGTTTGACTACTCCGGGCAAACTCAAGATGCAATGTTTGTAAACCTCAACAGCCTGTATTGGTCCACTACTGGACGCAGGCCTCCCCCTGATAAGCGCCTTATTGGCTTTTATCTCATGGGGGTAATGCCCATAATCCTCACGCTGTGCATGCGGGTTGGGGAATTCGGTGGTAGAATTGTTCTGCAGGGGGCTCTGCTGTCCGCCCCCGGGTGTTACAATAATAAAAAAAAAAAAAAAAAATTTTCTTTAACTTCATGTAAGTACTAATAGTGTAACAGTGTTTGAGATTCCCTTTTATGTAAAGAAAATACCTGTGATAGGGAATCTCGCCAAAACAAATTACATACCTTACCTATATAAGTAGAGTAGATAAAGTGGGTCATTCCCGCTCGGTAACACCCTGTCGTCAACACTGTTGACGAATGGGAAAAAAAAGTGGCATTCATTCACAGTGTTGACGAACGCAACGTTTTATTTTCCGATCGTACCTACCATCTAGTCCAAGAGTCAGATTATAAAAAGCGGATTTCAATGAAAGATACAGATTTTTAAAATGGTTTATAATTATGGCTTGTTATTATCAATCAAACAATACATATACAACAATTAAAAAAGAGTTAAAATAAAACATTTTGCATCACAGAATAATCAAACAATTTACAACAATTAAAATAGAGTTAAAATAAAACATTTTGTAAAACAGAATAATCAAATAAGCCGCCGCACTTTAATTTACGTTGACTGCAACTCCAAACAACTAACCCACTTTTATGTTTCCTTCTTGTGTAGTATTGGTGACCACCATGAAGTAAAATAGTCCCATGTTTTCTTTTTATGTACACAAGTACTGATTTACCACTTGAACTGTATCGCTGTATCTTGTTCCGACATAACTGAATACTAAGACTAATCCTGAGCAACTGCACATTTTTTAAAAATAGATTTTCAGAATCATGTAACAATGCATCCCGTGGTGCTCTCTTATTGGCTAATTCAAGGTCATAATAGATAACGGACCTGCCTATCCTAGGGCTTGGGTGGTGTGCGTAACTATTGTTTTACCGGTGCGGTACCGCCATACTTACCTGCCATAAAAGTGAGTCATGTTCAAGCCACCAACTCATATTCTACAAATTGAAAAACATTCACAACAATTTTTATTACATAAAGGATTTTCTTAGTTTGAATTTTGCTCAAGTCGTAAGAATACAATACCGTTTCTCTTTTATTAAAATTTGAAAAATATCTACACACTGACTCTTGTACTAGATGGATACGATCGGGAAATAAAAAGTTGCGTTCGTCAACACTGTGAACGAGTGGAACTTTTTATTTCCCATTCGTCAACAGTGTTGACGACAGGGTGTTACCGAGCGGGAATGACTCGATAAAGTTACAATAAATAAATGACAAAAATCTAATTTATCTTTACAACAATACAAAGCAAATAAAGTACAATAGACGGCGTGAAACACTCGTTATTTCTGTGTGGATTGTCCAGCATTACTTATTTATTGCTAAGGATCGATATCAGGCAACTTTTCTCTATTGGTATCTGCCAGCGCCTATGCTCGTTCATGTGGTACCAGAATAATACGTTAATAAATAATAAATAACGATAATATATGTAATAAACTTTGTCTCGAAAATAATGTAGGTAGCCTATCACTGAATTTTTCTCAGATTCATCATAAAAATAGCCTTTGTCCTTGATAACATCTATATAATGTACTTGCAAAATTTCATTCAAAAGATCCTTTCTTTTTTATAAAATTAGTATGATGATAACTGTGTATATTGTTGCACAGGACCTTTTGCGGAAATCGAGGAGTTTGTAAAAGACGTGGAAAAGCACTACGGCGTGAAACTCGTGGTGACGGAGGGGGAACTGAAGTCTACATTAGAACGGCTGCTTGATGAAGATGAGAGGCTGAAGGCCTGTCTCATGGGCACTAGGAGAACGGATCCTTATAGCGCTGACTTGGAGATGATGCAGGTGAGGTTTGAAACTACCTACTGCGCAGCAAATTACAATGGACGCTTCTATAATTCAGGTACGGTGCACGTTTTTAAGTCACGGCAAAATCTTTGGTATAGTAACGGTATTGGCAGAACGTGAACGCTTATTGTCTGCAAGCTTTTATAATAACAAGAACAAAATTAAAAATTTTAACGAAAAATGGCTTAGAACACTCGGGATAAAATTATCTATGACACAAAAAACTAAACGAAAATCGGTTCATCCGTTTGGGAGCTACGATACCACAGACAGATACACAGACAGACACGTTAAACTTATAACGCCCATCATTGCACTTTTTGAGTCGGGGGTTAAAAATAAAAAAGCCAAAAAAGTTAGGAGCTGGAGCCTAATCTGCTAATCGCTTCACTATTACAATGGTATCGTCACAGAATAACACGTTTTGGTATTCTATCTTAGATGGAGAGACGCTCGTCAAAAATTTCAAGTTTGTAACCACACGCTCTATCTTGAGTTTCTTTAATCTAAGGTTTATCGTGCGAGACGATACCATTTTCATAGTGAAGTGACTGGTTAGCAGAATTGGTCCTGTGTTTCTTATGCTGAGTACAGACCAAGCGAGAGCAAGCGAAGGCTAACGAACGAACGCGAAAGAACCAGTGTGGTGTGGACGTCAATGCAAGCGAGCCCAAACGAGGGCCTTCGTTCGCCTTCGGCCGTGCTCCGGCGGCTGTCGCTACGCTACATCATAGAAAAATGGAACGAACGTACCGATCGGCGAATCCCACTCGTTTGCATTCGCTCGCTCTCGCTCACTTGATCCCACCATTACTTTTCTTTACTATTTTACCGTGAAGTTTTTTTTACACCATGCTAGTTGGTTATTTTTACTGGTTATGGTACATGGTTATTTTTACTGAACTCAACGAAAGGAAAGTTTTTTACAACAGTTTGTTGTAAAAAACTTTCCTTTCTCAAAACTCCTAAATAAGATCTTATACTTTATTAAAAATTTCTTTGGATCTAATAAATATATTATAATAAATTTTATTTTTTCTCGTCTTTGTATCTCGTAAATCTATGGACTACATTGTCTGAAATAAAATCTTTCTATTTTTTTTCTATTCTAATACAAATCCCCATGCATCACGAATTATCTGTTCAAATCTTGTATGACATTTTCAGAAAACTGACCCCAACTGGCCACAGATAGTCCGCGTGTCACCACTACTGAACTGGTCTTACCACCAGATCTGGAGCTATGTGCTGCAGAAGCGAGTTCCATATTGCAGGCTGTATGAGGAAGGGTAAGATATTTTTTTTTGCACCCTCTTTTGTCCTACATCTGGGTAAAATCCCCCCACAATTTTTACCAGAATCAGGATTAGTTCTCCGTATCTGTTTCCATATAGGGGGGAGGGGGAAGGAAAAGTCATTTGGTGGTCAAAACCATTCGTTTTTAAATAATATTGAAAAACTAATCAAACTTAAAATAGGTACTTAGTTATTTACATATCAATATTGTCAATACATAATAAAAAATTAATTTGATGACCTCAGTGGCGAAGCGGGCGAAGGTCCGCCTGCGACGCAGGAGGTTGTGGGTTCGATTCCCGCCTCGGGACAAATGTTGGTACGATCTGCAGATATTTGTTCAGGGTGTTCTGGATGTTTCTATGTTTAATAAAAAATATCTATCTATGTAGTGTATTGTATTAAGTATATCAGTCATCTAGTACTTACCCATATCACAAGCTCTGCTTAGCTTGGGGCTAGATAATGCTGTGTGAATTGTCCAGCATTATTTAAAAAAAAATTAAAAAATTATTATAGATACTTACTAGGAAATAAAAAGTACTAAGTATTTGATTATCTTCACTACAATAAATAAACTTCTACGTCACAATTTTCCACTTATCTCCAAGGAAGGCGTTGAGGTCATCCCGTCGTGCATTATGGCACTTTGTCAGCAGGTACCAAGGAAGTCACTTATAGTACTTATTATTAATCTTTTAAAGATAAGATTGGTGTGCATACATCAGTCACGTAGTAATTGTAGAAGCTAATTATCTAATCTAATTTCATTAACATTAATCAAGTGTATACGCTAGACGGCTCGAGCATCGATCTCTGAGCTAAACCAACAAGCTCTATTGCTAGGCAATCAACACACTGCCACGCACCACGCTTAATCTTGCGTTCTAACGTT
The DNA here is from genome assembly GCA_963564075.1 of Eupithecia subfuscata. NCBI lineage: Eukaryota > Metazoa > Arthropoda > Insecta > Lepidoptera > Geometridae > Eupithecia > Eupithecia subfuscata. The sequence goes on along the minus strand of OY751103.1, from coordinate 4,151,348 downwards.
GCCTGTAAGTGATGTCGATTCTGTTGTTTTAGGATTCCTAACTTAAATTTTCTAAGTTAGGTTGACCTAAAATTATGGTATTCTCTGTACAGATCCTAAAAATACCACAAATCCATATTTCATTTTTTCAATAGAATTTGCCCGTTTTTCACTAGAATAAATTTTAATCACGACCAAATTAGATGCCTTCTAAAATTAGGTAGACGTTTCTAATCATAGCTCAATGCAAAAAATAGGATTTTAACTATTTTAAATAAGTTGAGTTGTTTTCGATCTGTCAACCTAATTTTAAACCTGACAGTCTAATTTTTGAAACATAGAATAGCTTTCGTCTATATGTCATTCCTAAATCCTAATTTTAGCTAATTCTAAAACAACAGAATCGACACCAGCATCTCCGTTTGTATAGAAAACACGCACAGTCCAACACACTTTGTAATATTTTTTACCTTATCGTAATGCAATAGTAATATGGCATCACGTTCTACTGTACTGTTTTGCGCATGTCTAGTCTATAACATGACTAGACCTTCCTTGAGATGTGGAAAAATAATAGGGATGCATTTGTTTGCCCTGAAGTGAAATTAGCTTAGAATGTCGTTTATTTCGACCCCTATGTTAAAGTTACGAAACATAACCACGAAAAACTATATTATTTACACATGACAAAAACAAGGGCCAATGTAAGTAACTCCTTGTGCAAAGAATACTCGACATACAAACTCCTTGTGCATTATAGTATGCAACTCTTGAATTCAACGGATTTATAACGAGGGCCATGAATCACTCGCGTCGCTCAGGATTCTACTCACTGAATTGAAGTGTCACTTTAATCACTCGCTACGGCCGTGATTCAATCGTTAGAATCCTTCACTTGCTCGTGATTCATCTATGGCCCTCGCTTTGAATCCGTCCTTTATTCACTAACTGCATAATATATTAATATTATTTATATTCTGCCTTGTTGGTGGGCACAGCGAGTTAATGTTTATTTCTGGTATTTAAAATTATGTTTATCGCTATTTTTATTAATATTTATATTCTGTTTCATTTGCGTGAAACTGTATGCGTCCAGCGCAACCGTGGCAATATTTGAGGGAGGCTTTTCTCCAGCTGTGGACATCTTTTGACTGAGATAATGATCAGTTCTCTTTCTATATTCTAGGTACACATCGATAGGCAGTACGCTGAACACATGGCCGAACCCAGCACTAGCATACAAGGACCATTGCGGCAGTCTCTCCTACCATCCAGCTTGGAAGCTAACTGATGAATCGCTCGAGAGGGCAGGCAGAAAAAGACCTGATGCGCCTAATAGTAGATATGCCTATGTAAAGGGAGATGCGTAGACTATATATTGTATATTGCATATATATTATTATACCATGGTATATACGTGTATGGGTGTAACAAAAAGTAAGGACCAAAACTTTAGGAGAGGGTACAGCTTCGATCACAGAACACGGGTAAAATACTCGTACCACACAATAATAAGACGGTATTTTTTAAAAATACCGACTTTTACTTGAAATTATCTAGACTAGGCACTGGCTGATGCATGTTCTTATTGGCATAGGACAAAAATGAATTTGTGGTACCTACCTACCGCTTCTAAGGCGCTTCACCCGCTGCGATGAGGCGCTTTTTACCGCCGCGCGAAATTGTTGTGCGTTAAAAAGAGATGTGAGCAGGCCTACCTGCTCTTGTAGATTATTCTTAACTAGACGATCGCCTCGCGGTTTCACCCGCGTAGTTCTCGTTCCCGTGGGAATTCCGGGATAAAATATAGCCTATGTCACTCTCTGAAAAGTAAGCTTCCTAACGGTGAAAGAATTTTTCAAATCGGTCCAGTAGTTTCGGAGCCTATTCAATACAAACAAACAATCTTTTCCTCTTTATAATATTAGTATAGATGATAATAAGCACATGCATCAGTAATTGCCTTGCGTGGTGGTATTTTTGATTTTATTAATATTTTCGAAAACTATTACCTAGTCGGGAAGTTTTAAAAATAGTTTTCTTCGGTTTCATGACCGAGTCTGAACCACCACTGAATGTTTGGTCTTAACTTTTCTCGTTCCACCCAAAAAATATCCTTTTTAAATGTCCAATTAATGATCCAAAAAAAACAAGATCTGGTATTCCAGAAATGGCACTAGCTTACGTCACTGTCCAGTTGCCACTATAATGTAACAAAACATGGAAGTTGGTAAACAAATGTGATAATAGTCAATTTAAAAACTGCGTGAAAAAAATTACAATCATCAATTTTGTTTGTTACATCAGTCAACAGAGTTAATGTGATAAATAATTGGTTGATACAAAACCACATAGTTTTATCAGATTCGTACAGGTAATACAAGGAGGTCGGGGAGTTACGGTTTACGCTACTGGTAACACCAGAAAACAGATTCGTCTTCTCGTTCGCCTATGGTGTGACGTAGGCTTGTGTCACCCACGTGACTGCTATGTCTCGGAATGTCATATCTGGCGAAGAATATTATTATACCATGGTATATGAAATTGTCTAGGTGCTACAAAGTAGGTAAACGACGCCGAAAGGAGTGGTCGGTAATGCGTTAAGTAACACAAAAATTGTTGATCAAAAAGTTCCTTGGGTGTTCAGAATCACTCCTTCCGGCTAATAAATTTACATATTTTGTTGTAACTTGTTTAGAAAACCGCCTTATCGACGCGTCACCAGTTTTACTTAAATTATTTATTCCCTCCAGTGATAGGTTTTTTTTATTTTGTAAACTAATTATCTATGAGAAATTTATGTTGAGTAACAAAAACCTACAGTACAAAATATATTATATAAATGATTGTTTATAATATAACAAATTATTAACTTTATTAACAAAAAAATATTACAATCAAAGTAACAAATTAAAACTAGTATTTACAATTGAGCTAACTGCAGACTGTTGCAAACAATCTACAGGTAGCTTATCCATACGAAATCAGTCGGAAGCGTCCCCAAGACGCTGGCTGCATTACCCGCTGTATGGCAACGCTGATGCGCCACCAGCTCTCGAGTGACGCGTAGCTTCCACCAGACGCTCAGATATTTTTTTAAAAACCCGGAGAGCCTCAATACCTCGGTTTGTTTTATATGTCTTGCTTGTTTGCATTGTTAGTACATATTCAAAATCATGGTAGTTCAAACGTTATCTGCAACAGCGTGGGTGGTGAAGTAAGAATCAAAAACTCTTTATTTCCACTGTACACTTAGAAAAATTTAAATTCGTAAAATTAACACTGAGGAAATAAAGTGATAGTTTTGAGTTCCGTCTGTGTGGTGTTAACACTTTATTTGCCAACGTCGCACGTGATTCTAGCAGACCTACATCTGCGGACCAGAAGCAGTGAATGCGTAAATATGCATCATCTGCAAATAATGTTTAGGTCATGCCATATAATAACTTGGAGATAATACAGTGCACCCTACTTTCCTGTTCTAAGCGACTCGTGCTACTTTGAACCGGCTTCGAAAAAAATGAGGTTCAAGTTCGACTGTATGTATGTAGGTTTTTTTGTGTAGGTAAGTCGAATTCTTTGTCAATTATAGACAGATTTGGAAAATTCTTTCGACTATTGCATAGAGAATGGAGGTGATCTCATAAAAAATTTGGTAGAGTATTTTTCCCGCAATAAAAACAGTGTAAAATCAAGAGATTCGTAGTCATTCACTGCCCAGTCTTGGTGGTGACACCCGCAAGGGCGCGCCGCCCCGCCGCCGCTATACGGGGCTGGGAGAGATCATCTGCGTCTCGGGCCATGAAAGTGTTTAACAATCAAATTATTTTCTTGAAGAATTCGCTAATTTATTCGTTTTTTTATTTTATTTATGTTCGCTAAAGATTTTTTATTAATTTTTATTTATTTCTATAATCTTTTTCATGCTACTCGACTGTTGATTAATTGTTGTACAATTCAATTTGTCCCATGTATATTCTATAATCTTGCCGAAACGACATCATGCGCTCAGTGATACAATAGGTAGGTATGTACTTACCATACCCCCAAATACTCAAAGGCAAATCATATTTGAGCACGTCTCAAGTGACCAATTTTTGACAGATTTTCATTGAAAACTGTCAAAAAATCGCGACTTGAGACTTGCTCAAAAGTAAGTTGCGTTTGAGTAGGTATTTGGCGCATAGGCTCGAAATCTTGTTAGTGTAAAATGAATAATAAACGGTGTGGTACTATTTCGGTGATAGGCTATCTATAAATTTTGTGTATAAATTATACAGCTTCAAATTTAAATTGTACTTATTGCACGGCACTATTCGCACTTATTATTTAGTTTAGTTACGCTTAATCACACTGCGATTTTATTATATTATTTATTTTATTTTCTATTGTGTTGTGAAAATTATCAAAATTATACTAGGTCCATAAAATAATTTTCTGTTTGGTATATGCACAACTATGAAGTTCCTTAATTGTTGACAGGTGAGGCAATGAAGACTGAATAACAGAATGAAGTATTTCATAGACATTTGACAGATAGAGATACGAATCTGTCGACTTGAAAATTATGGAGACCATTCGATTTTTAAGGAGCCGACATAGTATATAACGAAGATTATTCTTGATGATTTTCCTGTACAAAATTACCTATTGAAAATGGTATAAAAATATAGGTAGGTACCTAGTTTACCACAGTAACTCAATCGGTCAGAGATTTTTAGTTACTTTTTATCACGGAAAAACGCAATAAATGTATAATGCCGTAATGCCGCGCAAGTAGCATAAAAAAATTGTGCGTGGAGTCCCTCCGCGCGGAAGAAGTGAAACTTCGTAATGTGGAAATGAAAATAGAAAGAGATGAACGTTTAACGCAACAGTGCTTTCATACCCCCTCCATGGTAGCTTTAAACGTTTAACGCAACCTTGTTGGAAGTCGCATAAGAAGTTTCACTTCAAAAATAATACTATTTTATTCTATTGAATATTCTGATTCCAAAAATAAAGTCGTTTTGACGCCTGAGTAAAGTCTGTAAAATAATACAAAATTTTGATCAAATAACAAAATCGATGACAACTCCTTCATAAACAAAATCGAATCGGTAAAGAGGGTATGGTAAAGCATAGGACGATGATTATTTGATTGTCAGTCGAACTACCAAAAAGAAAATTATTTCATGGAATAGGTAGGTAGTTGTTTAGTTAATAATTTTTGCTCTTAGTTTAATTAACATGACATATTTATTTAGAATTAATTTGTCTTTTATGTATGTTTATTAAACATAGTTACTCTACCGACATACTGCAAGATTTAGTACTTATTATTTAAAATTAGCTACATACTCTTCGATCTGTTTTTCCAAGCGTAATTTATTGAATGAAGTACTTATTTACATTTTACGAGAATGCAATTTATGAATTTGTTTACCTACATGTATTTTTACATAATATTTATTGAGAAATCGTTAAATAAAATCACCAACTACAGAATATTTTGTTTTATTGGTATAAAATACCTAAGGTAATATTTACAAATCCTTATATAAAATACGTAATAGGTATGTAAATTTACGTTCTTATCTAAGTTTTGTTCTCGCTGTTAGGCTTTATGTGCTTTCGAAGGAATTCCTGGAAAGCTGCTACATCTTCCGGCGGATCATCTGAAATATTATTAAAAATATGTTATTTCATTTGTATGCTTAGGTTTTTTTGGAATATTTTTACAAGTTATTTTAAGAGACCTAGATGGTAAACTCGAGGCATGGTCGGTCTTTGAGATGGCTGGCCGATATAGTTGGGGTACCTACCCGAAAGACTGGATGAGGCCTCACTCTCCTCATCACATCCTACCTTGTTTTTTCTCTTTTACTTAATGATTAAGCTGTCTGAGTCAGGTATCAACCACCATAACACAAGAGCAGTGAGTCGCTTGTAAAATAAATAATATTGGACAATCCACACAAAATCATCTAGCCCCAAGTTAATCAGAGCTTGTGTCATGGGTACTAGATGACTGATATAATTAATACAATACATTAGATAGTTTTTTTTTATTATACATAGAAATACCCAGTACACCCGGAACAAACATTTGACCCAAGGCAGAAATCGAACCCGCTCCCGCTCCGCCCGCCGCGCCACATCGGTCGTCAAAAATCAGTGAAGAAGCTAAAGCTCTGTTTCCACCGCGAAATGTAATGAGCGAGAAATGAGAGATGAGTGGGCGCAGGAGTTAATTTCAACGCTTTCTTCTCGCTCACTTCTTTCTGCTCGCTCAGTCCTTTTCACTCGACAATTTGTTGGTTAAATACAAGTACAGTACCCGGCGATAAATAATGAACATCGACGTTTGGAAATAGACAATCGGCTAATTTCGACTTCGTAGAGCGTAATTCGCGATCAACAATCTACCTGCCAGGCGTGGTGATCATGGAGAAACCATTCAGCAGTGGATGTGCAAGTGCTAATAGGTAGAATACAATAAAAATAAATAGCGCCTAGATTGCACCATCCACAACGTAATCAATTTGCTTTTTAAATTTGAACGGCGCTTCAAACTACAAAACATATCGCAGCAACTGCAGGCGCTTTCAACTGGCGCGACGTTATCACAGTCGACTTCAAATAGCCCACCGTTCCAATCCTCACTTGGGTGAGCACGCGGTTTGGTATACCTCGAATCAAAATCGCTCACTAAACTCTCGCGCGGATTAAACTAGCGCGCTGTTTTCACACTCGAGGTTTTGAAGAGCGAGGTACTGAGCACCTAGAATGGTGCTACTAGTGTCTTTGGCGCGTTGTTTCTTTGGAAACGTTTAAATTTTATTTATATCCCATGGGATAGTAGTAGAAGTAGCCTATGTTTTATTCGAAGCCTAGAACTACCTATATGCAAATTTCAGCCTGATACGTTCTCGCGTGAAGAAGTAACAAACATAGCACAGCCTACCTATACGCATACAGTCGTTCGACGAAGGCGTTTTGACAGGGCAATCGTGCGGGGCCGCCTCCCGTAGCTTGCCCCCCGCACGTTTGCCCTGTTAAAATGCCTTCGTCGAACGACTGTATGCTTATACATATATAGGTAGGCTGTGATATGAGCGTGACGTACCAGTTTCCTTTTCTTGTTCCATGCCTTCGTCGTCGCTGGAGCTCTCGTTGGCTGGATGCTTCAGGTACATATCGCTGATCTCTCGAGCCATCGGCACTTCGTCTATTAGACTTTTCTTTGGTTTTTCTACGGCTGGAATGTGAAAATATTACGTTACATATATATTTCTAGCTATTACCTGTGTGTATCACATGCCAATGAGAAATCTCTAGCACTATTTATGAGTTACCTTTTTATCAAGTAGGTGCGTTATCCTGTCCTCGTTTTTACTGTATTGTGTGGTATACATACAGAATACAGTAGAAATAGGTACAATAATGCCCTCCTAGCCGAATTTCGGCCACGGCGGCCAGTCTCAACGAACACTAGCCGGACATATTATAGTGCACAAGTGTGCGTGGAAACACAGGTGCACACTCTATTCCCTCTCAATATTTTTTTTCCCTCCAATCGGACACTAATTCAAACCACAAATCATTTAAAACCTACTTTAAAATGAAACAACAAGCCTATTGACGGAGAAATCGGCGAACATAGAACCTGCACCATACAAAGTCGATTAAAAGTTATGTATCTATTTATCCAAGTAAAGTCTGTCATTATCTTATTTTAGCTATATTATTTTATCAAAACTGACCTGTTTTCCCGGACTTTACTTCTTCTGCCTTCTTTCTCTCTTCTTCTAGTTTTTCCTCTCGCATTTTCAGCCAGTCTGCTTTGTATTCCCTGAACAGGAAATCCAATAAGAAATCAATCAAGTTGAAAAGCACTTCTATATCCTAGGTAGGACCAGAGGCAGGAGGGAGGCTATGGCCAGCAGTGGGACAATGTAATTGTAAGATTGGAGTAGGTAATTTCCGAAATAAACAAATTATTAACTTACTTTTCGTATTCCTCGGCAGCTTGATCCACTAATTTGAAGAACTCGTCTATACCCTGTGAAACATTTCAATTATCATTGTGTTATTTCATGGCTGGTAAAATTTAAGAACATATTAAATTATTTGTTTCATTCATTTAGCTGTCATCTACACTTTCTGGTAGTTATGTAGATACAAGGACTAAAGGACGGTAGTTAACAATTTGTAATCAAACATACATACAACAATTTTCAAAAAAATACTCCTGCTTCATAAAAATCATAACCCTTTTTCAGTTTTCACAGTTGGGCTAGACTTTCGATGTAGCGGTAGCATTTAATCCTTAATTTCGACACCCCTCCCATCTGCCTCTTTAGCTCAGTGGCAGAGCACTGGTCTTGTAAACCAGGGGTCGTGAGTTCAATCCTCACAGGAGGCATCGCAAAATATAGCTTTTTGCATTTTATTTTTGCACTAGAATATTTTTTATTTTTTAAAATAGGTAGTGACCAAAGTTAGTGCCACTTATTAATAAAAATAGCGAACGCTTTACTAAGGGACCATCGCAAGGAAGCTAACTACTTGATAGTGGCACCAAACACTCTTTTCGCATTTCTGACCCTTCAAACCATAAAGCATAGAATAGATATCACATTTAACTTATATTCCTTTTTGATAAATTCTCTGTGAAGCATTCGCAATTATCATTAAATGAGTTTCACTCACAAACTACGGCCCTTTGGCATCTACTTACATCGCCAGTATGAGCACTGACGCCGCAGCATTTCAAATCACAGTAAAAGTTGTCAAGCGCGAGTGCCATAGACCGGGTAAGGTTGCCCATATAACTCGCTCCTCCTTCCGCCTCGCCCGTGCCTTCTGCGTCCAAGGCCTCTTGAAACGCTTCAAAATCACGCATCCATTCGACTGCGTAGGCGTTGTCTACTACATCAGTCTGAAAGTTGAAGATATTAATTATTTATTTTAAGATAACATCAGAGAAACCTGTTTGAAAGGAGTCAGGAGTGGTAGTTTGATAGCTCAAAATCAATACATGTTACTCAACTTGTATCTGGAATGGTTTTTGCAACAAGGCCCTGTTTCGCAGAATGGGTAATGGGTAACTTGTTGTCCTCCAGGAAAGCTAGTAACTCGCTAACGCTGGAGCAGGCGTCACTAGGTGTCTGGGTATGGGTGCTACTAGCATATTTAATTTTGTAAAGTAGCAGCATAGTAGCCGATAGAAATTTCAATTCAGCAAGTTATGTTAATACCTCGATTTTGTTGCAAACTCACCTGAAATGGAGGTCGAGTCCCGGACTAGAGCAAGCCAGAAGCCTAATGAAACAGCAGAATGTTATCATCGGCGTGCCGCGAAAATTTGTTAGATTTTTCGAGTATTTTGCAAACTGACCTCAAGCGAGGGTTTGTTACTTTTTTATGCTTTTTACTATGGTGGTTCGATTGATACCAGCTGACTGTAGCAGACCAGCCAGAACACTCAAGTTCAGTTTAGTTCAAATCATAGGTAACGTTGCCTCTGAGCTGACCAAAACATAAAGCACCGCATCCCTCCATGATTTAATATGATAGGAAAATTAATTGGCTCAAACAACAATCTACCTTATATAGAAAGCTTACCTTATTCATAACAACAATGAAAGGCAGTCTCGTCTTGTACAGTATAGAGCAAGCATACAGCATGTTTGACATGAAAGTAATCGGAGATACAGAGCGGACTGTGTCCATCACATAGACAACCACTGTTGGGCATGTGGAGGCCAGCGCTTCTGTCACTATGGTGCCGGAGGCTGACCATGTAAACACTTCTATTTGACCTGGAAATAAAATGGACCATTTCTTTATATATGACTTAACTGGAGTTCTTTGTTACCGGAACTGCTGTCTGGCTTGCCACTTTGTGTCCATGGTCAATTCATCGCTATTTCATAGTAGAACTTAGTTTAAGAATTGAAATCAGAAAATAAATTTTAATAACCCTACTATTTGAGACTTATATGTCGCATCCAACACGAACAGAGGCGTTGCGAAAGCCAGATTCACTGCGCGCGCGCCTGACAGAGTCGTGTCGTCAAGCGCCCGGTCGACGAGCGGCTGCTAGCGCTCACAGGCAATCTAGTCCCGGCGCTTGGCGGAGACAGACGCGAAACTGTCACCCCGTCCGTGTTACACTAGTGCCCTCCCTGTTCAAATAATTACTGTAAAATACACTGTGATTCTGCACAACACCTTTTATTTGCCTCAACTACCCTGGACACAGCAGCTAGGTTGGAAGAAAAATGGACCAAAATCCTGACGCCCCGTCATATATAACATCCCAAAGTATCATTATTGTGTCTGTCTATCACACATAAGTTGTGAAAGTTGGATTCAGCAAAGAATTGTAACTAAGAAAGAAACCAAGCTGACTTAAATGAATCAAATAGAAAATTACCAGGTGTATCAATAATACAATATTTGTGTTTCTTTCCTGCATTCTCGATAAGGTCTACAACTTGTCCAAACTTTGTTGAGAAGAGATTCAAAGCTGTCACAATCCCACCATTGGGACCAAGGCCATACTGTTTCATCACCTCTTTGTAATTCACCGTGTCTCTGACATCTGAAACAGAAGTATAAGCATCTTATCCACTGAAGCACCCCAGTCACATTTATTGCGAAAAAAAGGTCAATAATTTTGACAACCTACTTTGTCAAGTTTAGGCATTTATTTCTAAGACCTAAGCTATGGTTTTAATTGATTCCGTAAAGTTTTTGCTTTTTTGGTATATTTTCTTTGAGCATAGCTGTAGTAGTTAGCGAGAGATAACTGTTTTAGTTAAAATGGGACGCACTTCCGGAGCTATTATTTTTGTACGCGAGGCTCGGGCGTTTGAAGCGCAGGCGGTCCGGCTAGACAAACTTTCATAATAAACTCATCAAAGTTTTAGATAGGACCCAAGCGTTTGTTTCATTCGAAACAAACACAAGTATGAGGACTTATAATGTTAACCTTATGATGAACTATTCACAAGCCTACTTACCAATATTAGCAGGGTATGGAACTTCCCTACATGCCGGATCTAGGTTGATGAGATAGGGTCGAGAGCCATCTACAACTTTGCTAGATAATCTTCGTGTGAAGGACGTCTTACCGGCTCCCGCCATACCTGTAACGACCACGAAATGAAGCTTTGAGGCTCTATTTAGGTTCATTTGGATCAAAACTCACAGAACGGCAATGAAAACAAGTTACTAACCTAAAATTATCAAACAAATTGGTTTTCGAGCCTCCTGCTCTGTAACTTCTTTTTTTTCTTCATTTGATGCCATAGTTTGCAATTATTAAACAGAAACAATTCTTGATTATTGCTGAAAATACAATGGAAATCCACAATTTCAAGTAGGATTTCCTAAGATTTTTTATTTATTTTGGTTTGAATTCAACTTCAACTTCTTTGTTAAAATTTGATTTTTTTATTATTTCGCGTGAATTGCCAACTCCTCAAAATTTATGTCGGTCTCTGTCAGTGTCAGATCAATCCAGCCATTTTTGTCCACAACAAAACCCCTTAGTACTTCTTATTGTAATGATGTATTTATTTATTTATGGACTCCCAACAGAAAAATCACATCACAAACAGAATAATATAAATAAAGTAGTTTTAAGTCTAGTGTTTGTACTCCCCCATGATATCCGTCTTCCTACTTCCGTCAAATGTTTACTATCCCTTATATTTTCCCCTTCTATAAATTTTTAATAGTAAATTCCAATACTCATACTCATACTCGTTTGTTAGTGTTTGTGCCAGCATCCCACTAAAGTGTTGGTTTTTAGGTACAAATCAATGGTATATTATACTATTCAAAAAGAGTTTGTATTTGATTTTTGAAAAGAACATCCATTATATGACCATTCTAATATCCATTACAAATTTTAATCTAGCTCTACAAAGTTTATGACTCTTTTCTTTTGACATGAACAGGACACTGGCAGAGTTGTGACAGCACAAATACAACGAGCCATGAAATAAGAAGTTGAAGTTGAACATAATCGATGGCGAAGATGGATATTGGGATTTGATACAGGGGGGGCATTCAGGGTGCAGTTTTACACGGCATACCTATTCATCGTCAGTTAGGTATATCAAGAAACATTAATAAAATTTATGTATTTATTTGACCATGGAGATTATAACATAACAGGAACTTAGCTTAATATATTCTTTAGGTACCTACAACCACAGATATTATAATACTATGGGTTGAATTTCTAAAAACGCGGAACATGACCTGTACCTACTTAATATTTCTTGTTCCTCTAACTTAATCAGCGACTTTTACAATCTTATTATAGTTATTATAATATAAACGTATTTCAATTTATCTTACCTATGTCTATTGTTTATATCTACTTTATTATTTTTTAACTACTTTACATATGTATGCTATACTATATATGTTAATATAAACCTATATAAAACATATTTTATCTATCTATTTCTTAAAATTACCTTCTTCGCGATCAATATTTACAATAGTTACAATAGCGATACAATAGTTTAGAAACTTGGGGCGCAGAAACTTGTCATTTATTATTGCATGTAAGTAAATTGGTGCATGTAATTTGTACGTCCAGTTCAAATAGGAATTATTTCGTTTTTTAATGGGTACGCTGCCTTGATGTCAAGCTAGCGTACCGTACCCACTAAGAATGGTCATTATTTCTTAAACCAAAGAGGCACTATTTATTTTACTTTTGCACTAATTCTACACTGTTTATGCAGAGTTTATTGGCATATCAACAAACGTGATATCGATTATGTGTACGCTACCTTGATGTACACGCTTGGGCTTACTTCAAAAACGAACGATATGGCTCATCGAGAGGGTGTAATACAAGGTCGAGGATTTTCTCGACAAAAAGTTGTGATGTCATATTTATTTTGACATAAAGTTCATTAACAATCATTTATTAAATGATTGTTAATGAACTTATTACTTAATGTATTGATTATTATTTTACTGTTTATTGAATTGAATTTACTTTTCCATACTGGGTACATAACAACTTATAATTATTTTAGTATTTAAAATTGTATTTAATTTGTTAGTGTGTAGTTCATTGGGGATGTGTTTTTACATAAATGTTTTAGTTCGGATACATTATTGTCAATCCAGTTGTAATTAGTGCTAATATATACATAGTAATAATGTAGATAAAATACCATGTCTTCCAACTTGCTGTGTGGGTACTCTGCCATTTCAAGGGGATATTTCTCCATAACATAATCGATAACCACCTGTTCATTTTCGGAGATTATTTTAAAATTTCTTCTCTAGGGATTGCTGAAAAGAAAACAAAACAAAAATACCCACTGTATTATGATAAAAAAGTGATAAAATAAATAACTTTAAAATAAAATAAAAATGTCTAACAAAAAAATTTTAAGCCTAAATCATCTTTGTTATCTGTAATGATAAAATAAAACTGTTAATTGATATAACTGACTCGGGAGAGTAAAATCTTTATTACTTTATTTGCATAACTACTATGCTACTACATAATTAAACAAAATTATATATAAATATATCGATTTCTTCTATAATAAAAAATATCTATCTATGTAGTGTATTGTATTATGTATGTATATCTGTTATCTACTACCCATAACATAAGCTCTGCTTAGCTTGGGGCTAGATAATGCTGTGTGAATTGTCCAGCATTATTTATTTATTTCATCTATATTCTTTGCATGAACTTGGTGCATACAGTTTACATTAAAATAGTAAGATCAATCAACATCTTACATAAGCTGACATACCAATCATCATATCAATGCATTTGACTCGTTCATCAGGTATCAGGAGGGTCTGGTTTTTAATCGTGATGTCAAGTAGCACTCGAATAGACTCCGCACTCTGTAGCGCTGAACCTGTCGAGTTTCCACAGAGTTATATTAAACCGACCAGTGTTTTAAAAATACACATTCATACTTATATATGATAATAACATGCAAAACGCAACTCTATCTATTCATTTTTCACTATGAAACAGTTGAATGCATGGCTAGGAGTTAGACAGTATCCTAGAAGTAGTAGTAGAAGTTTATAGATAGGACAACTGCATGCACCTGCTGACAAAAGTTAATTTAAAATAATGATAACTTACTTGGTACATTTTGCTTTTTGTAGCAATATAAGTTTATCACCGAAAATTTTATTGTTTTTCATAAGATCCTGCAAGGATCTAAAATATGTATTAACCATATAAGGTTGACGCACCAGGGAGCTATGGTTGGGGCCCATGTCAGGCCTAGACTACACAGCTCTGGGCCAATCAAGTTCACACTCTCCAAGCTATTGTTTCCATTGAAATCATTCTGCAAGGATAAGTAAATTAATTAAATATGGTATTTAAACATTTCACTGCCATTTGTTTTTCAGGTTGAGAAAGAATAGGTATATTAATTTTAAAAATCTTCAGAAAAACAAGAAGCCGCTTGAAAGTGGCAGTCATTGGTGATTCTGATTACATTACAACCCCTTGCCTTGGAAACCATGATAAGCCGTTAATCTTGTGTCTAACCTCTCCCCGGTCATCTTGATTATTCCGTCCCATCGGGATATATGAATGTGGGAAGAGACCTGTGTGAGCACACTCTTGTGCACTATATTATGTCCTGCGCACATGGCTAGTCTCCGTTCAGACTGGCCACCGTGGCGTAAATTCACTTGGACTTTACTTTTATTACTGAACTAGACGATTGCCTCGCGGTTTCACCCGCGTAGTTCCCGTTCCCGTGGGAATTCCGGGATAAAATATAGCCTGTCACTCCCTGAAAAGTAAGCTTCCTGACGGTGAAGTAATTTTTCAAATCGGTCCAGTAGTTTCCGAGCCTATTCAATACAAACAAACAATCAAATCTTTCCTCTATAAAATATTAGTAGGTATAGATGCTGGCCAGCATAAGTCAGCATAACCCACAGTAAAAACTGCTTTGATCTACAACCTCTTGAGTATACAAACTAACCTCATACTCATTCTGGTTGCTAGACACATCCACAGCATCAGTGAAAATCAGAGCAGAGAAGTCCAAAACGGCATCTCGGGCTGCTGGGTATACTTAGAGCAAGTTCAACCCGATTTTGGTAAAGTCTGGCTGGAGCATTTTGAGAGTTCCTTCTTGATTGATACGCCGATGTTAAAATTATTCAAGTCTGTAGTGTAGATCGTCTCGCTCGTCTGTAGGTAGATAGTTAAATTATAAGGAGCTTTATATGCTACTTAAAATACATTTGGAATATTTGGATTGCGGATTCAACTTCTTGTTTGATGGCTTGGATTGCGGATAGAGGTGGTCGTTTTTATTAACATCGTTGTTGGCCAACGATGTCAGTGTACGTTGTTCCCATCGGATGGCGAGTAGGTGAACAACGGATGCCTGCGACAACGAGATGCCGAACCGAGTAATGCCGATCGCCACCGACAACAAACGAACGTCACACCGACATCGGAAGAGCGGGGTGGTTAGTGGCGCGGCATCGGATGGCGAACAACGATGTCAGCCGAGTAATGCCGATTGCCAAACTTAAGCAACGAACATCCATCCATACCTCACCGCCCGCATGCCTGCGTGTGTGTGAGCGAGAGGAGAGGATGCTAGAACATAGAACTGAACGTTTTATTATATCTAACTAGATATGGCATGAACCATGTACCAATGTTATTTATTATTTAAAAAAATACGATATCTAATTTTTTTATCAAATGTCTCGATATAATATAAGTATTATGGTATTTTAGATTTACCCTACTACTAGGAACCAAGTTAGATATTGAATTATTTTTATTTGTTCAAATTCCGTAATTTAGGACCTACCCGTCTAAAACGCTCATGTCACTTCCAGTAAGTTTCATATGCTCGTTATTCTTGTCGTTTGTTTGGATTTTTTCATTACGCAAATTACGATGATGTGCGCACCGCGGATTTTAAAAAGTCTTGTAAAAACGGCCAATCCTAATACAAAACTAATTTAATTGTTTGGTTTGCTAGATAGGTTAAATAGGTCTAATAGGTAGGTAGGTAGGTACCTACTAATTTATTTGTTTGGTTTGCTTTAGATAGATTTAATAGGTAGGTAGGTAGGTACCTACTAATTTAATTGTTTGGTTTGCTTTAGATAGGTTAAATAGGTCTAATAGGTAGGTAGGTAGGTACCTACTAATTTAATTGTTTGGTTTGCTTTAGATAGGTTTAATAGGTCTAATAGGTAGGTAGGTAGGTACCTACTAATTTAATTGTTTGGTTTGCTTTAGATAGGTTTAATTAGGTCTAATAGGTAGGTAGGTAGGTACCTACTAATTTAATTGTTTGGTTTGCTTTAGATAGGTTAAATAGGTCTAATAGGTAGGTAGGTAGGTACCTACTAATTTAATTGTTTGGTTTGCTTTAGATAGGTTTAATAGGTCTAATAGGTAGGTAGGTAGGTACGTACCTACTAATTTAATTGTTTGGTTTGCTTTAGATAGGTTTAATAGGTCTAATAGGCAGTTTTGTGTTAGCAACCCGGCCGACATCGTTGGCGGCAACATCGACACCCTAGTGTCAGTGTTGTGTTAGCAACCTGGCCGACATCGTTGGCGGCAACATCGTTGTTCACAACGGATGCCATTCTGACAAAAACGATGCGCATCGTTGTGGAAATTCAACGACAACGCCCATCTCTAATTGCGGATTCATGAGGTGAATTCAACTTCAACTTCTTTTTTAATGGCGCCGCTTGCTTTTCAGTGTCTGTGTAGGAGTGTCATAAACTTCGAGAACAGATTAAGATCGGTATAGCGAACTTAGATCTTAAAATTTTGCATCAAAATAGAAATTAACTCAATAATCCATTTCTGAGGATAACTTTAACATCGTTGCATCAATCAATCAATTTTATTGATACAATCATGGTATAATACACAGTGTTGCCAACAGCTAAACCATATACAATGTGTCTGGTTACCGGTGTCGGAGACTTTGGGGGGGTGAAGTACGGTAAATTTTATCGACAAATCACTATCCCTATTTTTTTTTCTCGCTCCCTGATAAAATGGCAGCCATTTAGTTTTCTTTTGCCTCGAAGCACGGGTGCTTGTATTGTTTAAGCTATAGCTACCCATGCAGAGGTTCTAGGAGGACGATAGAGGACTCATTTGATTGCCAATAATGTAGGCAATAAAGCAATGATAACATTGTTGCATTTTCTATTTTATAATAGAAGAAAAGAGAATTTATAAAACAAAAAAAAAGTTTTTTTTTAACATGTTTTTTAAATTTTTAGTTTTTTCATAAAATTGAAACTGTCAAGCTATATGTTTTTTGTTTTTGAACGATAGTACAGAATGTGTGCTTCAAAATAAGTCATGCATCTTAGCCCTGAGTACGATAGTTTAGAAGTTATATGACGATTTGAATCTGACCCTTGAAAGTTTAAATATCCCGCTAATAAGCAACTGGACTCACGGTTTCGAGGAATTGCGTGTCCATAGACAATTCTGTGCTTTTTTGTAGATAAGGACGTGATGAAACTTAAAAAAAACTTAAAAAATTAAAAAAAGTTTTTTTTAATTTTATAAATTCTCTTTTCTTCTATTATAAAATAGAAATTGCAACAATGTTAACAGTGTTTTATTATGATGAAAACAGTATGTTTTTTAGTAAGTAACCTTTATTATTACTAACAATTAATAAATGAACATGAACATAATTCAAATTAATTACCAAACGACTTACTATTGACGTGACAACGTCTTATAAATTGGTTTGCCGGGTGACACTTCAAGAAACTGCGTTACGCTCCGCTCACTTCAAGAAACTGCGTTACGGTCGTTGTCACGTAAAACCTTTGCCCGTATACCGACTGTACAGGCAACCAATTTTTTTTGACGTGACAACGTCTTATAAATTGGTTTGCCGGGTGACACTTCAAGAAACTGCGTTACGGAGCGTAACGCAGTTTCTTGAAGTGTCACCCGGCTCACGTTATGCGCTCACAATGAGAGCGAGTGAGAGGCACGCGTCCCTTCCACTCGGGCATGGTTAGCCCGCCTAAGAGCGAGAGAGACAGACATAAAAAGTGACTTCCTACTATACGAATGAATATTCACATTAAAATTATTTTACCACTCAAAGTCGTTCTCACGTAAAACTTTCGCCCGTATACCGACTTTACAGGCAACCAATTTTTTTATATTAATTAGTCTTCAGGTGAATCATTTTGATCTGCACCATCGTGGACGGTTTCTTACTTCCGACGGGCTCTGGTTTAAGGAATCTTAGGCTGCTTAGTTATATCCGGTAACAATACAATAACTACCTAGGTAAGTATTGGAACAGAAATGTTAAACTAACCAATCAATGAACAATAATAACATTAAAAAAAACTTTTTTTTAACATTGAAGAAGATCTAGTTCATTCATGTCAATAACAAGAAACTTTTGTTCATTCATTCATTTACTAACCTTGTCTTTCATCTTCACTAATCCATACAAAAAAAAAGATAGCAATCGTTATCAGAATAAACCGTCAACACAACAGCAGGGCTATTCAGAAACTCCGTTTCTGATTCTTCGACACGGAATCTGATACACATTCGCGCGAAATTCAAATATTTTAATATTTTTTGCGTTCTACAAAGAGGTACAATACGTGGCACTCAACAAAGTTTTACTAACTGCCGCCGGCCGGCGGATGGCACTTGAGGGGACAAAATTTACATTTTGCTATTTGACGAGTGATACTTTCAATGAAGCCAGTCTTTTAAACGTGGGTCCTGAAGCCAAGATTCTTAAAACATTTACTTAGCATAACTACGCATCGAATAAATTCGCCATAATATTCTAAGACGTACTGAGCAGTCCAAGACGAGACACGAGACAGAGTTCATTCGGTCAGTTTTGTTTGTTGTAAACTAACTACTACCGAAAATATTCTACCTACATACAAGGAATCCCTGTGCACAGTGTATTCTGGACGCAGTCACTGTGGAGATTTTAACAGATGTAAAAACTCCCAAAAATAAAATTAAGTAGGTAGAAATAATAACATTTCAACGCGTATCACTCAGCTATTAGTGGATGAGTTATAGTATTTTCAGTAAGTAATTGAAATTGAATTTCACTTAACCACTAGAAAAATCCACTAGCCACTAAAAGCAATATTTCACCACTAAAGCGGGGGTCGAAACCACCAGTTTTAGTGGAAAATCCACTAAGGTGGCAACACTGACAATACATGGTTCAAATAAACAAGGTAATATGCTCAGATTAAATATAGGTAGATTTTTAGCGAGCGCGAGCGTGCCAAAGAGCAAGACAAAGTATACGAGGTGGTGGGGGGAAAGTGTTGCCATGCAATTTTCTTACCCCGATTTTAGGTTCCTTATTTCATGTCTTGGTTGATTGGATTTGCGATTTTCCAGTTCATAAATTTAAAAAATTAAATTATCTTAGCGTCTGGTCGAAGCGAAGCGTGACCCGAGAGCTGGTGAGTATCAGGCACAGCGCATCAGCATTGCCATACAGCGTGGCAATGCAGCCAGCGCGTCTTGGGGACGCTTCCGACTGGTATTGATATTGATCAGTTGAGCTACCTGCAATAGTCTGAAGATAGCTCAATTGTTTCAATTGTAAATACTAGTATAATTTTCTATTTTGTGAATAAAGGCTATTGCTAGGTCATTATAATTATACAAGTAAGTATCACAATGTGAACCCTGTTTGGCGTTACAAGTGGCAGGCAGACCGAGGTTGTGTTTGGTAGGTAAATATAATTATGAAGGTACTAAGGTGAGTGGTACAGATAGAGAAACAAGTGTTTTTGTTTTAAAATAATCAATATTTATTACAATAATTAACGTTTATAAATTTTACAGTTTTAATCAGTCTTCAAAATTTCGATTTATTATTACTTAATTATAAAATCACAGTTTAATTATAAATGTCTTAGTTATATTACCTATACAATAACATTTACATAAATTAAAAACACTTAAAAAAAATGGTTACTTACGAACGTAACATCGTATATTTGCTAAAAAATATTAATGTTGCTATCTAAAAAGTACTTAACTTTCATTGTACTTGCATATAGGTACTTATGCCTAGTTAGTCACAGCATTTTTTTAAATTAAAAATACACACGCATTTACACAGAAGCATTTAAAATATCGCAGAATCATTATAAAAATCACAGAATCATCTTAAAATTAGCATACCAATTTCTACAAGAACCTACTTAAGATATTTTTTCTTATTTATATGGGACAGTTAGATTAGATTTGGATAGTTGAATTAGATTAAGTACAAAAATCACAGAATCATTCAAAATATCACAGAATCATTACAAATTTTTTTATTACGAAGATTTTTTAGGTTCCCAATCTTTGCGACCCGTTGTTTTGATCCAATGCAAACGTAATTCTTTATCTTCGGGAAATCTGTAACAAATAAAAACACTAATATTATAAATGCGAAAGTGTGGATGAACGGATGGATGTTTGTTATAGTTGTTCTATCTCACGAAGTCCGATGGGCTATGTGTGTCATAGTGAATGAATGTACACATTGTTTTAGTGTGCGTAAGCTCAGAAGAGAAGCATAAAGTGTCGCCTGAGACGCAGACCGCATCTCAGGCGACACTTTATGCTTTTCTTCTAGGTCACTAGTGCTCATTGTATTCACGTCAGATTTTGGTAGCGAGTACCGTCAGCATGACAACTAAGCGCAAAGTTGTTCGTAGTGAGGTAAGTTAACGGACTTCGTGAGATAGAACAACTTTCATATACCTCTTCAGGCCAAATAATAGGAATATAATAACATCTTCACGCCAAAACTACTGAACGGATCGGGCTGAAATTTTGTATGCAGGTAATTCTAATCCTGGAATCTAACATAGGCTTTTTATCCCACAAATCAGTTGCTATGGGATAGAAATGGCCTATAAACGTTTCTATAGAAAGAACGCGTGCGAAGCCGCGGGCATAAACTAGTTTATAGATAATGTAGCTCACTATGTAGGTACCTATTAAAAAATATTTCAATGCGCCATTTAGGGAATTTTATTATCGGATGCAGGCAACCCTAAAATTTCACAATTATAAGTTACATGAACTAAAAATAGCCTAAAACATAATGTTTGAGCCTTGTGTGTATGTAAATCTATGAAACTGAAAATTTGAACCTTTTTATAGTCAAAACAACTTGTACTTACGAGTGGAATGATAAATTCGGCACTTTTCCTTCACAATCACTTCTACATATTGGAATAAAAGGTTTATTATCTGTATGAATGATGAATGGATGAATGAGTATTTGGTATCGTAAAGTTCACTCATTCAATCGTTCTTCGTCAGTTGGTTGTAATGGTGTCTAGGTTTGAATAATGTATTAATTTAGCAAAAATGTAAACCCCTAACTTTCCTTCCTCACTCACAATAAACTTGTTGTGTCTAACTTGATAATGGTGTTCTCTTTTCAATAGGTTATGGGCCCAGAGACCACAATCAGTCAGATCGACAAAGATTAGCGTAGGAAGTTGTAGGGAGCCGCCATTAGCAAGGCAGGGAATTTTCTTTTTGGAAATATACTAGATTATTATCAAAATCATTAAAAATATAAGTGATGGCAGAAAATATGCTTAGAGTTCCACAGTTGGAGACGGGAAATTTCACAAACTGGTTGTTCCGCATCGAGATGGCGATGGATGAAAAAGGGTGTAGAGAGGTAATACAAAGAAAAATAGATTTAAAAGAAGCTGAAATAAAAATAAAAGACGCGAAGGCACGTAACTTGATCATACAAGCGTTGCCTGACAAACATCTAGAATATGTAAGAACCGCGAAGACGGCATTTGAAATGATAGAAAATTTAAGAAGAATTTTCGAGAGAAAAAGTACACTTTCGTACATGTATTTACAAAGGCAGCTTATTAGCTTAAAGTGCAAAAGGTCAGATAGCTTGGAGACACACTTCAATAATTTTGACAAAATAATTAGAGACATAGACAGCAACGGTTCTAAGATGGAAGAAAAAGATAAGGTCTGTCAGCTGCTAATGAGCGTCGAAGAAGCATATAAAACAACAGTGACAGCACTAGAAACTACGAACACAGAACTCACAACAGAATTTGTGAAGTGTAAATTACTGGATGCAGAATTAAAAGAAAAGAATGACAAACAGAGGCCCACGACCAATAAAGAGTATGTATTTCAAAGTAGTACCCTAAAGTGCTACACCTGCGGTGAGTCCAATCACTTTGCCCGAAATTGTCCTCGTAACATGCAAACAAGTTACAGCTACAACCAAAGAGGTAGAGGAAATTTCAGAGGAAATCAGAGAGGTAGAAGTAGTCACAGAGGTCATTACAGAGGTAATAACAGAGGAACAAGACCAAGTGCTAATGTTGTAGATGACTCGGCAACAGTTGCACATTATGAAAATGAAATTGAATTCATGATTGATTCTGGAGCATCACACCACATGGTCAGCATTCAATATGAAAAGTTTATGACAAACATATGCGAAATACCTGAAATTAAAGTTCAAATAGCAAGTGGAAATTTTATCTCAGCCTACAAGAAAGGCAATATGATTGGAAGGACAAGGAAAGGGATAAAAATTGAGATAAATGAATGTCTTATATTAGAAAAGTTGTCATACAATCTAATATCAGTAATGAAGCTAAATGAAAAAGGTATAACAGTTAAATTTGAAAATAAAGTGCCAAAAATTGGTAACCAAAAGTTGCAAATTGAAGGGGAAAACAATGTAAAACTATTCACATTAAAACTGAATTTAGACCAAGAAGATGCTTTATTCACAAACAAAAATGACACAAATTTATGGCACAGAAGGATGGGTCATCTAAATTATGGAGGTATGAAGATACTTGGTTTACCATTATCTAACGAGCGTTGTTCAATATGTATGGAAGCTAAAGGAACCCGCTGTCCATTTACACCCACACCAAAACCAAGAACAAGGAAAATAGGTGAATTGATATACTGCGATATTGGTGGACCCATTTCAC
This sequence comes from Eupithecia subfuscata, assembly GCA_963564075.1. Classification (NCBI taxonomy): domain Eukaryota; kingdom Metazoa; phylum Arthropoda; class Insecta; order Lepidoptera; family Geometridae; genus Eupithecia; species Eupithecia subfuscata. The sequence continues at coordinate 4,128,323 of OY751103.1, read as the reverse complement.
CAATAACTAAAGATGATGAAAGATATTATCTAACAATAATAGATGACTATTCACATTTCACAGAAGTCCACTTACTTAAAACAAAAGGCGAAGCAAAGACTTATATTATGAGATATATAAATAAAATGAGAAACTATGGTACAAATGTGACAAGAATAAGAACAGATAGGGGTGGAGAATTTGTAAACGAAGAGTTAAAAGAGTTCTATCAAGAGAATGGAATAAAACAAGAAACAACTTGTGGATACACACCACAACAAAACTCAGTATGCGAAAGAATGAACCGTACACTAGGTGATAGAGTAAGAGCGATGTTGTTGGAAACTAACTTGCCCAAATATTTATGGGGAGAGGCAATAAGAGTTGCAGCCTATACCATAAATAGATCACCCACAAGAGCACTTCAAGGAGACACACCAGCTAATATATGGTATGGAAAGAATCAACTAGAGAAACTGAGAGTTTTTGGTTCAAAAGCATGGTGTATGATCTTTCCGAAGCAAAACAAATTAGAACCAAGAGCAAAACCTATGATAATGATTGGTTATTGTGGATCAGGGTACAGATTATGGGACTCAAAGACAAATGAGATAAACGAGTCAAGGGATGTGCGTTTTGATGAGTCAAACTTCAGATATGAAGAAGAAAGAAATGTTTTTATACAATTAGATGGAGAAGAAAACTTGGTACAAAAAGAGAAACCAGAAGTTGAAAGCTCAGAGCAACAGGAAAAACAAGAATTGACAAGTGATGAATATGAAAGTCCAGAAGAGAGAGAAGAAGAAAAACTAAATAAGAGACAAATAAAGCTACCGAAAAGGTTTAATGATTATGATATGACAAATAATATAGCTTATGCGTTACATGCAGAAGATCCTACTAGCTATGAACAAGCAGTAGAGCAAGAAGAATGGTCAGAAGCTATAGAGAAGGAGCTAGAAGCACATAGAAAATTAAAAACATGGGAAGAATGTGTACTACCAAAAGGTCATAAGGCTATTGACACTAAATGGGTATTTCGAACAAAACCTGATGATACGAAGAAAGCCAGACTAGTTGCCAAAGGGTTTCAAGAAGAAACAGTTCAAAATGTTTATGCACCCGTAGCCAGAATGACTACTGTAAGATTATTTATAAATAAAGCAGTTCAAGAAAATTTAAGTATCAAACAAATGGACATACCAACTGCATTTTTAAATGGAGAGTTGAAGACAGATATATACATCAAATATCCAAAAGGACTAGATAAGAAAGAAGGAAAGGTACTAAAGTTGAGAAAAGCTTTATATGGCTTGAAAGAATCTCCACGTTGTTGGAACGAGAGATTAAACGATTTTCTTACAAAAAATGGATTTACACAATCACATAGTGATTTTTGTCTATACTTATCAAGCGATGTATACATACTAGTATATGTAGATGATATTTTAATAATTGGAAATGGACAAACTATCATGAAGAAGCTACAAGAAGAATTTCTAGCAAAAGATCTTGGAAATATTGCAAAGTTTCTAGGTTTAGAAATAACAAGATCGGATCAAGGATTAGAAATAAAACAAACACAAATAATAGAGAAAGTTTTATTAAAATTTAATATGCATGAATGTACTGGCATAAGTACACCGATGGAAGTTGGAATGAACATAGATGAAAAAGAAGAAATATTGACCAATATTCCATACAGAGAACTTGTTGGATCGCTCATGTATTTGGCCACAATAAGTAGGCCAGATATTGCATTCGCAACAGGATTCCTCAGCAGATACATGCAATGTCCAACATCAACTCTATGGAAAGCTGCCAAGAGAATCCTAAGATACCTGAAACAAACAAAAGAGAAGGGATTAGTATACAAGCAACAAGAAAATAAACACTTACTCAGTTTTTCAGATGCTGATTGGGGAGGAACAAGAGATGATCGCAAAAGTATCAGTGGAGTTGCCATATTTCACTGTGGCAATCTAGTAAGCTGGAGTTCCAAGAAGCAATCGACTGTTGCACTCTCAACAGCTGAATCGGAGTATGTGGCGGCAGCACTAACTGTAAGCGAGACAGTATTTATAAGTGGAGTGTTAAAAGACTTACAATTTGATAAAGACTTGTGCAGTGTTATGCTAATAGATAATCAAAGTACTATAAAGATGATAGAAAGCTATGAAAATAGTAAGAGAACCAAACACATTGATATAAAAGTACATTTTATAAAAGATATTGTAAACAAAGGTTTGCTAACAGTAAAATATGTAACTTCAAATGAAAACAGAGCTGATATACTTACAAAGCCATTGCCAAAGGTCAGGCACAACTATTTATGTAAACTCTTAGGTTTGTATTGAAAAGCTTTTTTGTGTATAACAATGTTGTTCTGTTCTATGTTATTACTAGATAATATGCGGTTGATTTATCTCATGTTGTGTATTAGTTAGTTATTTTATTAGGTACTACCTAATCATGTTGTGTTAATTCTCAGGCAAAATTTTGTTATATTATGATAGAATTCAAGGTTATGTTTACGTGATGGATGTCAAATATCAAATGGAACTGTCATGATGGAACGACGTATTATTTATGGTTGCCATCAGTACAAGTTAAAGAAGGTGTTATTAATGTAAGGTACAAGTCCAAGTTTGTTTTGCAAAGTTGTTTTTTAAATGTAACTTGAACTTGAGCCGGGGTATTGGAATAAAAGGTTTATTATCTGTATGAATGATGAATGGATGAATGAGTATTTGGTATCGTAAAGTTCACTCATTCAATCGTTCTTCGTCAGTTGGTTGTAATGGTGTCTAGGTTTGAATAATGTATTAATTTAGCAAAAATGTAAACCCCTAACTTTCCTTCCTCACAATAAACTTGTTTTGTCTAACTTGATAATGGTGTTCTCTTTTCAATACTACATTCAAAAACACTGCACCGCACCATTTTTGTGTTTCTTTTTTATTGTTTTTAGGTGCGGGAATGTCCACACGAACACTTTGTTCACATTTAAACATAAAAAACAAAAGTTTCTGACTTTTACAACTTTCTTCAGCAATCTCGTGTCGAGCTCCGTCGATGACATCGCACCTTTATTTTCAAACCGTCACTATACAAAAAACGGATATTTTTTGTTATGAGCGCCATCTGACGCATTACATCGAACTATATACAATGCAAAGACACCCATGGTCAATTTCCAATCACGTTCGCTAGAGGGTGTTAGTGTCACTTTGTCTTTTGGAGGGGCGCACTCTTGTTGTACACGGCAAACCGTCAATATTGGTCCCGACGGAGAGAATTTTACAACTTTCGATGTGAATCTGTGCTGCATAGTGACATTTTTTGCATAAAAACGTTTTTCCGCAAGTTTAATTGTAAGTATTCTGATATTTTTACTGGAATAATGTAGTATTTTCTTTAATGACGATTTGAAGAAAAATTTTATGGCTATTAATTATGTTTGATAAAAGTTATTAGTGTCATTTTTTATTCATTATTTATTTTGATATTTTTATGTGCGAATCGTTTTGTAATTCATAAATAATGGTAATGATAATTAAGAATAAGTGATGAAGAAGATAAAAGTATGTTCCTAACCAATGAAAATAAAAGTCTGATTACATTAAAAATGTTTTATTCATAACTTGGTTATTTTTGTGTCATTAATGAATAGTTATCTGTACTTTATCGTATAAAACAAGATAATCAATAGTGGCATTAAGTAAATAATGACATTGTTGCCGAAAAAGTGCTATGTAGAAATGCAATTAACGTTACTGGAAAAGCGACACTAAAACAAACTTTTTTTTAAATCTCATAAATAAATATCTTTGAAGCATAATTATAAATAAATTTGAATACCAATAGTTAGTCTAATAACCAAATAAAATAAACACTTTAAACAAATACCAATCTCAGGTGTCTGGGTACATTAGATAAGAATTTGAAATTTTCAAAACTTAAAACGTTAATATCCAAAAAACCGGTTTTTTGTTTAGGGACGGTTTGAAAATAAAGGTGCGACATAGGAAATTTGTTTAGCACATGGAGGTGCTAAACAATTAGTACGAGAGCCCACGACCAAAATTTTTGTCTCATAGCAATACAGCCAAAACCGCATCAAATCGATAGATACGATTATCCTGAACTCGAAAATACCAATATCAGACATTTTCCGAGTAGCGTTTGATCTGACCGAATTTTCAAAATTGTCAAAGAACTTTACCGAACTGCATCATAGCAATATGTCTGATTTGCAGACTATAGTTGAATGATAGTTCTGAGATACCGGAAACATATTTTTCAGACGTTAGTGGTGTAGCGCAAAGCCGTAAAATCACTTAAAAAAATTAAAAATGAGACAAAAAAAATGTCTCATAGCAATACGTCTGAAAATCTTTTTTATTAGTAAATTTTGGTTATTTGATGAGAACAAAACAATTTTCAGACGGAAATGCGAACGCATTAAATTTTGAGACCGTTTTAAAAATGTTAACAAATTTTTCCGATCGGTATCATAGCAATATGTCTGAAAATTGTTGGACATGATAAAATAAGTTGTCCACATGTGCAAAAAATTTATATCAGACAAATTAAGTGTAGCACCTTCTCTATCAGACAACTTTTCGATACTCAGATATCAATATTATACAAAACCCATGCATTTATTTGTAACCCGTTATTTATTTTGTTCCTATGTACCATTTTTCATAGTTTTAAATTTGTAGGTGTTTTGTAAGGTTCTTGAGGAGAGACAAGTGGGGTTTAGAATTGTTTTTACCAATGAGACTGAATTTGTTAAAGTTATTATAATGAGTATGAAGAGATTATTTATTAAATTAAATTTTGTTGCGTGATGCAAACTGTTTCAAAATTCAATTTGATCAAATGATATCAGATATAGATCAGAGGCTGTTGAAATTAAATACTGATTGATTTGATAGTTTTGGTTTTCAACTTTAACTTCTTATATAATGGCACCGCTTGCTTTTCGCTACGACTCTGCCAGTGTCAGTAAGGAGTGTCGTAAACTTCAAAAATAAATTTAAAGCACACTTGTGTAACTTTTACAAAAGAAATAAGTAATGACATCTGTCATCTGTCATAGTACATATAATAGACAAGGGAGATTCTTGAATATCTATGAAGGCTGTAAATTTAAAAAAACATTTAACAGAGGCGTCGGCCAGGCGACTCCGAAACGTTATTTTAGTTTTTGGGAGTATATGCTACACTTAAAGTGTCTGAAAACAGGTTTTTGGTAATCATGGCAGCAATACGAAAAGTAAAAAAAATAATTATCCGTATTGCTATGATACAGGTCGGCTTAATTTGTTGACATTTTCAAAAATGCGCTCAGGCTATGTGCTACGCGCAAAATGTCTGAAAACAAACTTTTTCGTAATACAATTATAAAATCTATGTACATTTTCACTATCAGACGTATTGCTATAATACCGACTGCCTTTTTTTTTTGACACAGCAGAAATGGCCTCCCACGCAGTTGCTACACTTTCGACCGTTACTACACACCTAGTCGGGTTCAGAATCATACAATCTAACGATTTTATAGGGTTTTTGCCGTATTGCTATGAGACATGGTTTTGGTCGTGGGCTCTCGTACTAAATGCAAAAACCGGCACGCTGGATGAGATAGAGAGCTAATCGTTCTATTTCATTTCTTCTTAGGCTTTAGGCATTAGTCGTTCTCTCTTTAGTGTGAATGCGATGGCAACTGCGCGAGTTCTATAGGTTTCTCTTTCTACGGTAATATGCCTCAGATTAAATTTCTACGTAATATGCTCAGATAAAATATAGGGTAATATGCTACTCCGAGATCTTCCCAAGTCTACGTCACTGTCCCCACGTGCCACAAAAATTCATTTGCCGATGACCTACCAAACTTTTATTGACGCCGCCGGTGAATCACTCGCGTATTTGAACGAATAAATCTTTAAAATACAATGGGCGGTTACTCTATCCGTAACTGTAAGTGTGAATGGCGGTAAAATAAGGTTATTTAAATTCCCGAAAAGAGAATCTGTGGCTGAAAAATGTTCTTGCGATTAGATAAATTTCATTTCAAGGGAAAAAATTATTTATGTGCAGAGCTCATTTTAGCGTTAAGTACTCAAATTAAGGAAACTAAGTTTGATAAATTTCATGGAAAACCTCGCGGATAGGACGTACGCTTGGGGAAAACCCACGTGACCGCTGTTTCTCGAAGTAGCATAGCTTGTTTATTTGTACCATGGAATCGACCAAACAAAATTGTTGGTATCTATCTACACTCAAGTTTAGATTGTATTCAATTGCAACAGTGTTTTTAGTCAGCTACAACTAGATTAAAGTATATGTTAGCAACACCACAGCGCTAGTGTTCAACGCAATGAAGCCTGCATGCAGGCTAATGAGCTAAAAATTTTTGTAGGTCACTCAGGTATATAATATTAAGTTATCTTAAACTAGTAATAAATAGGCGTCTACGCATTTAATTTAAAGAGTATTCTACAACTTTCTCAAAATATTGAAGGAATATTAACTTTATTAACTTATTTGTTTGTTAATTATACCTAGTAATAGCTTGCCTAAAAAGTAGGTTTAGAGTTGGAAATAATTTTATTGTTAGATTGTAAAATATTTGTGATAAGGGTGCAACACTATGTCATGGACGCCGTTGTAGAAAAGTTATGTTGATATTCATAAAATGTTCTATTAAGTTGTAGAAAGGATTATAGCCCATGTTAATGTGATGCCCTGTTTTATTTCAGTAACACGTCTATTAGTTATCAGTCCGAAGAGGGATAGACACGCCTACACGGTAATGTGACATCTACCAACCGAGGTCAGTCAAACTTATTCTGAAAAAACTCAAGTTTCGATGACCTATCCAATGATTTCCTACATAAATCGGCTTATGACAAAAACAAACGCTTAATTGAATCGGAGTGGTTTTATTCTCTTTGATTTGAATCATTGATTTTACATATCTACAAGCCTACAAGTTGCAATTATTATCCTGGCCAAACTTTGGCAAGCGAAATATTAGATTGTATTGATTGAAAACGATTTGAATTCAATGGTAAATAGCGATGACTTTCATTATGAGTTCAAAGAGTGATATTCATCCATAACATTACTAAAATGAAACAAAACCTGTAACCTCCAATATGATAAAGTTACTTTTTCCATTCTTTTCTTGAGAAAGATAGCCAAAACTCATATTGTAAATTTATCTGAACCAGTAAAATACAAGCTTTCAATGAAACCCATTATAAATCAGTAATCAAAGTGACCAACAAAATGTATTACAAGTTTACTCCCATGTTCATCGAGCAATTTTGCTACAAGTGATAATATTTGATTAGGTTTTACAAAGGCCTTTACTATGCCCCATTAAATTAATAGATGGTACTTATTCATCTGGTAAAAATCCTCAAATCTACAAAATCTCCTAAAAATCTACAATGTGTAAAAACAAAAATGATGAATATTGAAAATTCCTCCCGTTGTGAGAATTTGTTACTTGTTATGCATTACATTCTGGATAAACATTTGGTTGAAGTGAATTGAAGAATGGATTCTGTATGCAAGTCTGACTTATTATTTATTTCAATGATAATCACACGGTATTGGCAGAAAGTAGGGAAGTACCTAAGGATACCAATTGTTATGATGAGGGAGCGTACTCATACTCATTTACTCGCCGTAGGAGCACAAGGCACACTTGGAAATGTCAATTTGAATATACAGCGTTACAATATGTGGTGCCTATGTTATAATTCAAGGCCATAAAACAGACAAGACAGAAAATAACCAAGGAACTTAGGAATATTGGTACATACAAAAATAGATAAATTGATAAATGGATCAGCTGTAAATGGGCATCGCTAGAGTCATGTAAACAAAATAATAATACTTAATTATAAATTCATGGTGCTGCTGTAAAATGGCATTGTCTGATATAGTTAATTCTAAATAAATATTAAATGGGTATCACAGTGTAGTGTGCAGTTACTTTACCTAGGTAGAGTATAGCTGCTAAGAGTGCATTGTCATTTGTGGACTAGGCTATGATAAAATAAATTGCTATAACATAATCAATAAGTACTTATTCAATGTCTTGAGCGTTACCTACAATAAAATGAAATAAAGCAGCTTGATGTGCATTGTCCGGTTTACATAAAACAACATGATTAGCCTAGCCTGTCGACTGATTTAGGTTCCAAATGCATGATGCTAAGGCATACATTATTGAATATTTGCTCTAATGATTATAAATAGAATTTACAACCCTCATTCAGGCACAAATAATAAGAAAATAATATTAAGCATTATGTAAGTGTAGTACAAATGATCATAATAATCTTACATAGAATGTCAGGTGACCAAGATATCTCTTCTCTTGCTCGCAAAAATAACTTCCAAGTGGTATTTGAAAATAGCAACATCAGTTATAAAAGTAAGTTAGTTACTACTAGCTTTACTTTGACTTGAAAATATACCTACAATTAGAGAATGAAATAACTCCATTATAATGACTTGGTTGAACGATGATGATAATCTAAATATAATAATTTCATTAATTCCAAATGATGCATTATTTTCATACCTATCAGAAATACAATTAGTCAACTATCAGTTTAAGATATTGTATTAGATGTTCATTACTTGACGGGTTGGGAGACAAGAATAAATAATTAACTTAATTAAATTGTAATTAAAATAGAAAATAGTGACACTGCTATTGGTAGGTATGGGATATAGATAGATAGACACTTGAATGGCATTTCATCGGCTTCATGAAAAATAATGACTGGATAATGGTTTATTTTGCGGTTAACCCTTAAATGCATACCCACCGTCTTACAGACACCACTGATATTTAACCCTTAACTACTTACCCATAGTTTCACAGACACTTGTGATAATTTTGTGAATAAGATAAGTAGGTAGCTCCTGAGAGTTAATGAGTACCTATACTCAGTTGCAACATTGCATATTATAGTTGAATAAATATATAATAAAGTACATTTGCTACCGGGTTGCTCAGTTCATTGAAATTTAGTTATTGGGTGAACTAATGTGACATAAGTAGGTCATTGTTTTTGGATAATTATAATAAATAATAATAATAATAGTGCTGGACAAGAGCACATCAGGCATCTCCAGACGTGAACACCAATTACAGGTTTTAGTAGCTAAGACAGCTAGAAAAAAAAAAAAAAAAAACACATTTCATATACGGTGTTTTTTCGTTATTGTGTGTTAGTGCTTGTTATTGTTCACATGACGAATGATAATATAGGAGTCATCATCATCATCAGCCTATATTAGTCCACTGCTGGACATAGGCCTCCCCTAATGAGCGCCATAGCGCCCTGTCTTCAGCTTAATAGAGGAGTATTTGAGAAATATGATAACGTAATTCAGAGTGTAATATAAAAATAAAATGTGAATTAAAATAAATAAATGATAATGTTGATAATTTATGAAAGAAAATTAAATCACTTACTAGTTAATTTATTTGACTTAAGAGTGACACAACTCATGCGAAATAATAATTTGAAATTAAATAACAAAGTTTTACTGTTACTTACGTATACCACTTGTTGTTGTGTATAGGTGCACGAAATTACTAGGAAAATGGATTCAATTAACAATAGTTTATCTAGAACAAGATTCCGAAAAGATGTAATAAAAAAAGAGCCTTAGTAAAATAACTCAGACTATTGGTGTGAAGCAAACAAACTTTACTTGGACCTAAATAAGCATAATATAACAAATCGAATTCTTTAAAGTAATAAAATGGTATCGATAAATTTTGAGTTATCTATCCACAATAAACAAAGGCACAATTGAAACTAAAAAAAAAAAAGGTAGGTATTATTTACACAAAAATAAGAGAATTAAAAAAACGCAATGAATAGAGCAAATAGTAGGTATACATACATTTTGATACAACATTATGTTGCATACAAAAATATTGATTTTGTCTATTTTATTTTGATAATATTTAGGTACATATAGATGAATAAAAACGGACACTTCTTTAAAATATTACGTTTAGATCAACTTCATATGTATGAGACTGATACAAAGCTTAAAGATGAAAATGTATTGGCGATATCAACTATAAAAGATAACAAATAAAGGAAGAGATAGTAATGTTGACATGACTGTGTAATTTATTTCAGTTTAAATACAGCAAAAAGAGTACAATAAATGACAATAGAGATGTTTTTTTTGAGATCGATGAGTCATCCATGATTAAAGTACCATCAATTCATCAGTAAACCTATTAAACGAGAAAATAAAACTCTTACGTTCAAAAGTGGTTCAAGGGTATTACTGAGAAGAATGTGTTTGTTTTTAGCAGAATAAAGCCTTGAAATTTAAAATTGACTAATTTATTATTATGGTACAAAAGACGTGGTGATGAATAATTTATATAACAACAATAATTATTGTTGTAGAAACATACTTTGTGTCACTATCACTACCCAAAAATTACATACCTACATTACAATAAAAGTGTTATCAATTAAGAGATTAATGAACAATAATAACATTGAATAAGGTTGCGTAAAAAAAAAAAAAAAAGTTAAAAAAAGAAATGTAGTAGAATGAAATGAAAACTTATTTTAAATGAAGCACGTATATTTAATCATTTTTATTTAAAGTGAGTTACTAAAGTGAGAAATTATATTTGAGTTATGAGAGCCATAAATTGATATCAAGTAAATTTGGTAGGTACACATGATGTACAATGGCAGAAGAAAAAAAAAACAATTATGTAAACTAATTCCTCGAGATTGTTTTGTGTATAGGTACCGTTTAAAATGAAATTATTAGAAAAACATCTTTATTCACAAAGAAAGTTATACAAGTATTATATATAGTAATTTACAATTGAAACAATTGAGCTGACTGTTGACAAACAGTCTACAGGTAGCTCAACTGATCCATATCAACACCAGTCGGAAGCGTCCCCAAGACGCTGGCTGCATTGTCACGCTGTATGACAATGCTGATGCGCTGTATCAGATATTCGCCAGCTCTCGTTAAAAATGAATAATAAATAACAAAAATGTAATTTAAAGAAAAAGAGAATATTAATTGTGAATTGATAGTATTAGAAAATGTTACTCTTATCGATTATTACATAAATAACTTGATAATTTGTTGATTTAAGTTTTCCAATATTTCGGTACAGTTGTTTCATTATGTGAATATTGAACGTGAATGTTATTAGAATAGAACATCATAATATGATTCTTATTTTAATTAATGTGAATATTGAAAGTGAAAAAAATATATACACAGTAAAATTCTATTGTGTGCATCTGATACGAAAAATGAATGTTTAGAGAATAAGCATAATAATTTTAAGAGATAATAATATTAATTTTAAGTATTATAAGGGTGATCAAGAAAAGCCAAAAATTATAGTGATTAACGCATTCACTGCCCAGCCTTGGTGGTGCGACCCGCAGGGGCGTGCCGTCGCACCACTGAGCCACAGGAGGACTAATGTGGAGGAGGTAATGTGAATAAAACTTCTAAAGACAGTGATCAACGAAAGCGATAATTGTGATATAATTTCCCTAAAAGTGAGAATTCAAAGTGAAGAGGACATTAAATCCCAAATACATTTCATAAAAAATAAGTGAAAAAGTGAACAATGTGAAAAATTAAAAAGCAAATATAGTGATATAAATAAAACAAATACACAGTGAACAATTAAAGCGATTAAAAAGAATAATAATAATAATAATTAAGCGAATAGAGATAATTTAATTATTTCCTAACGTGAGTACGAATGAGTACACAGATAAATGAGAGATTTTGTTGTAATTAATTTTATAACAACATAATAGCGACCGAAATTATCTGTTGGACGCAACATTACAGCGATCTATAGTTTCTGTTGGACGCAACAGAGAAAGAAAGAGAGAGCGAGATATATATATATATATATTATCTCCTAAAGTGAGTACCGACCGATGAGTACATAGATAAATGAGATATTGTATTATAATTTTTTTTTTTGTACAACATAATAGTGACCGAAAGGATCTGTTGGACGCGACAGTGATCAATAGTTTCTGTTGGACGCAACAGAGAGAGAGTGATCCGTTGGATTGCAACGGTGTAATTTGTTACTTATACTTTAAATGTAAGGTGTTAGTTATATTTAAATGATCTGTTGGACGCAACAGTGGTATATAGGTTCTGTTGGACGCAACAGATAGAGTGATCCGTTGGATTGCAACGGTGTAATTTGTTACTTATACTTTAAATGTAAGGTGTTAGTTATATTTAAAAGATCTGTTGGACGCGACAGTGATAAATAGTTTCTGTTGGACGCGACAGATAAAGTGATCCGTTGGATTGCAACGGTGTAAGTTGTATAGTTAATAAGACTATTAATTAATAAATTGCAAATTAAATATTAGTCATCTGCATATTGTGCTTATGAAAAAATGTGTCTGAATCTTATAATTTTAAAACTTGTTACGTAATATCAAGCAGTTTACTTGCGATATTTACTGACATGCAAATATTTTGATATCGAACGCGAGGTCGCTTATATTATTGAGCAGTATGGCCGAGACAAAACAGTCTTTGTTATAACTTGTATGCTTATTACAAATTATTGTATACTTGAAAAATAATGTAGTTATCAACTATGTTTAATAATGTTATGTTATGATGTACCTTAAATTTTCATTTTCCCCTAGAATCACTATTTGAAATATCTTTGTGAATCATGATAATTAATACTTAAATAATAACATGATACTAAAATGAAATGAAAGCGATATGACAATGTTAAGTAACAGTTAATATAATGAGGTGATAGTGAAACGCTTATTGATACCAGCAACATTATAATTAAATTTTGTTTGTTTTGTGGTAGACAAGTAGGTATTAATGATATTCATACATAACATTAAGTGCACTGTGATCTGTCAATAATTGTGTAATTCTGACAAGCCAGGCAGTTCAAACTATCTGGATTGCCACTAAATGTAGTCAACTGATACTACACATTTAAGCTTTGTATGTATGGAACTAACGTTGTGAGAATAACCAGTGTATGACTTATTCGTTTAGTTTGACCTATTAATTTTAATTGTTCGAAAATGAAGAACAATTCTGTTTATTTTAATAATTCTAACAATAATTATTTTACGTCCGAAAAGACAAACTGTTGAGTAATTTAAATGTACCTACTTCATAAAACGAACTGCAACTAGGTAATACAGTTGAAACAGTAAATAAATCTTATTCTTATGATGAAAATAGAAAGTATAAATGTATTATTATTACCTACTTAAATTTGTAACTGCCAACTTAATTCCGATGTAATTTTGACTAAAATATTGTTTAAATTTAACCTAATCTTAGAGCCACGCGAGGCGCGTGTTACGTCGAATGGCCGAATAATAGCTTGCCTAAAAAGTAGGTTTAGAGTTGGAAATAATTTTATTGTTAGATTGTAAAATATTTGTGATAAGGGTGCAACACTATGTCATGGACGCCGTTGTAGAAAAGTTATGTTGATATTCATAAAATGTTCTATTAAGTTGTAGAAAGGATTATAGCCCATGTTAATGTGATGCCCTGTTTTATTTCAGTAACACGTCTATTAGTTATCACTAGGTACCTACTCGTAGTAAGTAATTTAATTTTGTAAAATATTTTTTTTTTGTTTACAATGTAACATGTACTAATCTTACGTTTTTTTACTCGAAACACGTAAGATTACAGATTAAAGTGTAAATTTTAATAAATAGCTCAAAATATATACAGACATTTATTCACAAAGAAAATTATACTAGTATTTACAATTGAAACAATTGAGCTAACTGCCGACTGTTGCAAACAGTCTACAGATAGCTCAACTGATCCATATCAACACCAGTCGGAAGCGTCCCCAAGACGCTGGCTGCATTGCCACGCTGTATGGCAATGCTGATACGCTGTGCCAGATATTCACCAGCTCTCGGGTCACGCGTCGCTTCGACCAGACGCTCAGATAGTTTTTTGAAAACCAAAATCAAAATTGTACATAAATAATAATAATAAAAAAATAATCCAGTTTCTTGGATTTCTTGAATTTCTTTCGAAGATTTACTATGGTAATATAATTTTTTTTACACCATCGGAAAGTAGAGATTTCAACGAAAGACACCAACAGAAAGCACACCAACTTTTTGAAAAAAGCTAATATTTTGACGGGTGAATTTTCGATTCAAAATGAGGGTGCTTTTTTCGATATTGAGTCAAAATAAGGTGAAAAAATAAATATTTCAAATCAAATAAATTACAGAGTATTTGGGACATAAAAAGGTAAGTTTTCACCAAAATTCGTGAAAAAAATGAATTGTTTTGTAAAAGATAAAAATAAAAAACCAAAAATTTTTTTTTTTGAATTTTTTACATAAATTTTGAGGTTATGTGAAAAAGTGTCAACACAAAAGTTGTAGATCCTTTTATTAGGTACCCACAACTTTGCTATTTGATTTTTTTCCATAGGACCTGTAGTTTTGCTGGAAATCGAGAAAAACCGTTTTTTACCCTTAAAACTCACCCATACCCCTTATACCGACCTCAGATCGCCCGTAAATTATTTTTCGTAACATTTTTATAACATTCTCCTCCTTTTCCAATGGGTTTCATCCACGGAATTAATGTTCTATTTCCGTGGTTTCATCCAATTATGAATTTTTTTTGTTTCAAAAATTATCGACCCTGGTCTATGACCTTGGCACCTTCTATTGTACATAAGTACCTAATTTCATTATTTTTATTTTTTTGATTTCACGATGGCGAATACCTACCAACCGCGATTATTTGAAATTTTTGGCGTTAAGATATTTGTGTGAAACTGTGTAAAATGGGTGTAACTAAATGTTGTGTTGTCAAGTTTGTGCCAAACATTTTGAGAGTAAATTTTACGAAAATAATCGCCTAAACTGCCCCATTGCGCGGCCAATAGGACTATACTAATAAATCTGTGGGTGGCGGCCAACTTGTTTACGGGGCGGTACAAAGTTCCGTTTTCGTCATTAATTGAAACACGATTTCAATAGCTCCTTCTCTTTCTGCTGTTGTAAGAAAGAAAGAAAACAAGCTATGTCTATGATGTACATTGAAACAAAACTGTCATTTTTCAATTTGACTTGATAATAACTAGAGTTGTGCTTGAACTAAAAAACCGGTAAACTACTTTGAAAAAGACCGAAAAGCCGGAGTTTATTGATTTCATTATTTTATGATTTTTCCGTCCCGTTTAATATTGTCCGCTCGGGCCATACGCGAATGAAGGTAAACATAGAGCTGGTCGGCAATAATTTAAATATGTATCAACTACCGTACGTGTGGAAACAAATTTTTCTACACAGACCGTAAATTCAGAAATCAGTATTTTTAACCTTCAACAACAAAAATAGTTGGTAGGTAGCATGTTCTATTCTATTCTACCTTTAATAATTCTGAAAGCTAAGTGAAAATTTGTGGCTATTACTTTGCCTACCTAAATGTATTACATTCACTACTATCAGCGTGTACGACTTATAAACAGCGCTTCAAGCATCTGGCGATTCAATACATTTTTTTGAAAAATAAACTATATTAAAAAATATTCTAAACAAGTTTATGCCCGCGGCTTCGCACGCGTTGTTTCTATAAACGTTTAAAGGTGATTTCTTTCCCATGGGAACTGATTTATGGGATAAAAGTAACCTATTTTTGATTCCGGGATTAAAATTACCTGTACTATGCAAAATTTTTGTCTGATTCGTTAATTCGTTTTGGCGTGAAGAGGTAACAAACATCCATCCATCCAGCCATCTATACATCCATCCAAACTTTCGCATTTATAATATCAGTGTGATTAGGTACCTACTTTACAAACATATATAGGGATGGGATCGTATACCTGTAATCCAGCCAAATCGGATGTACAATGTTTGTAACCAAACCACCTATCCTTAACCTAAAATTCACTATGTTGCCATGCCGCGTCTAGATATACGTATTTAACATTACATGACGATTTGAGATCCTTCTTTCAATAAATTTTACTTACAAATCTGAAATTCGACGCCAAGCAAGCAAGTTCTAGATTTTTATGTACCTAGTCGTCGTTTGTTTACAAAAAATTCTCATAGATAGTTAAAGGCTAGTGTAAAGGTAGGTAACATTTCACACGTCAACTTATTTTAATTAGTGTACTTATATAGATACACTAATCATAAAAATATTATAAAATATATTATAAAAATTCTAATTAAAATAAGTTGACGTATACCAATGTGCGAAAATACGAACTGTTGACCATTATTATAGATTTTACGTGTGCATCAGAATGGCGGGTGTAGTGTTGCGATTCAGCATAGAAAAAATATGGGTCGAATCTACCTTAATTCTACCTAAATCTACCAATAATGAAAATCAAAGTACCTCTTTGAATGCAGAGATATTGCAAAAACAAAGTGAGCCGCCAACCTGACATCAGGTTGGCGGGTGTATTTCTGTTTCTGAATGAAAAACCAATTGTTTATGTATGGATTCATTGTCATATAAATCTACCTGTTTAGTACCTTACAGTACCATTACCAGAACCTTAATCTAAGGTTTGGCTAAAGAGTAAATTGAAAATAAAGATTACCAACCAATTACTATTACTATTTTGCCAGGCGCTTTAAAGCGCCTGGCCTATTTGTAATAGTCATCGGGCTCGGCAATGAAACTTCTAAATTAATTTGAATACAGGGTGACTGGAACTCAACCCTGGCGAATTCGAAAATAGAGGAGGTCATTTGCTAATTATTGGACCTTACTTTCCCTTACTTAACTTTTATAGTTTCGGTGATAATAATGTAAATTTTTAGAAATTAAGATTTTTCCAAAATTTGACCTTCAAGCATTCGTAAGTATTTTTTTCTTTTTTATGCAGTATTTTTTAAATATTTGTTGGTAGTCATAAACATTTGTGATATACATATATATTTGTGATTAAAATACGTCAGAACTTCCCTCAAACTAGGATCGAAAAATAAGATATTACGCTTTAAAAAAAAACTTACTCAAAAAAATAAATACGAAAATAATTATCCTAAAATAATAAAAAAACTACGGTAAAAATTATCCTAAAATAATAAAAAACTACGGTGTTTGAATAATTTATTCTATCCTAAGTTAATTTTTTGGTTCGTCACCTTTCCAACGGTACTATATTTGTATACAAAAAGTGTGATTCGCTAGTCATCTGTAGGGTTTTCAGGTCAACCAGTCATTTTTAGTAAAAGTGCTAACGAAATGATTAAGCGAATTTCGCAGAGTATTTTTGCAAATTTATGAGTAGGTAATAAATAAAAGAAATTAGTTGCTTAGTGCACTTAAATTATTTATTTAAAAAATACTTTTCGATGGAAAATCGGAAATTATGAAAAGGTTTCGGGCAAAAAAGCAAAAATTAAAATTGAGTTGAAATTAAAGATTCTGTTCGAATTGCTGCCCGCGATTTCTTAACATGCCCGATATCTTTTCCTAATTTCCGTGGTGGGAAGACTAAGCCTAATTTCTTCTTTAAAACCTGAAAAAGCATTATTAATTTTTGAATTAACTCTTCTTATGTAATTATTTCTTCATTGTCGGTCAACTCTTTGACCCTGCCCCAAACGTAGAAATGGAGAGGTGTCAAGTCTGACGACCGGCCCGGCCATTCGGTTCTCTGCGAAATTCGCTTCATCCTCTCGTTGGCACTTTTACTAAAATGGCCGTACTTATATGAAGTATATGACATGACATATTTAGGAATAACAATTATTGTTATTATTAAATATGTAAAGTCATTTGATAAATATGAGGACTTTCGGGGTAAAGGAGGATTTTCCCCCAAATAGGAACAGTAGGAGATCTCCTCTGAACCGGGCCTGACCCATCTGGTACACTGAGCCCGGTGGTCTTTCGACCGACAGTTGATGTTGGCTACTCGTATATGGTCAGTTGTAACTGAATCAAGCGTTTGCGTGATCTGGGAATGGTTCACTTTTTGCTTTCTCCGATAAGTTGGAATTTTTGTCAACATCTAGCGGTCACTCTTTGAGGCGCTTAGGTAGGTTTTACTAGCTTTCGTTTTTTCGGTGATAGCGCCTCTATTGACACGTTAGCCTTGTAGTTCGGCTAGTCGTCGCCTAGAGGCCGCCCACATCACTCCCTTTCCAGACCGATGGTCGATATAGTTCTTGATACCAGCATGTTTAGTGTCCAGCTTAGCTCATCGTAGTCTTCAGTGAGTCGAGACTGGTGCGATGAGCTGGTTTAGGGACGGGAGAGCGCTTGTCATCTGCGGTGAGTCGAGATGTGCCCCAGTGAGTCGGGACGAAGCGCGGCGCTTGTAGTCTGCGGTGAGTCGAGACGGTCCACGGTGAGTCGGGACGAAGCGCGGTGCGGTGCTCCAGGTGAGTCTACGGTAGGTCGAGACTGTATGCCCAGATTATTCCGCTAGGGAACTCCATTCAAATTAGTTAAGAAGTTTCATTGCCGAGCCCGATGACTATTACAAATAGGCCAGGCGCTTTAAAGCGCCTGGCAAATTAGTAATAGCAATTGGTTAGTAATCTTTATTTTCAATTTACTCTTTAGCCAAACCTTAGATTAAAGTTCTGATAATGGTACTGTAAGGTACTAAACAGGTAGATTTATATGACAATGAATCCATACATAAACAACTGGTTTTTCATTCAGAAACAGAAATACACCCGCCAACCTGATGTCAGGTTGGCGGCTCACTTTGTTTTTGCAATATCTCTGCATTCAAAGAGGTACTTTTATTTTCATTATTGGTAGATTTAGGTAGAATTAAGGTAGATTCGACCCATATTTTTTTTATGCTGATTCGCAACACTACACCCGCCATTCTGATGCACACGATTTTACGACCATCTGTCACGACCAATTGTATCCTAGTCCCATTATTATCTAGCCCTGCCTGATATAAATGTAGTGTCGACAAAGAAGGTAGATATCATATAAAACGCCAAATTATAATCACGGAACAAATATATCCTAACCACTAGCTTCTGCCCGCGGCTTCGCACGCGTTGTTTCTATGGAAACATCTTGAGGCTATTTCTATCCCATGCGAACTGATTTATGGGATAAAAAGCCTATGTTTGATTCCAGGGTTAGATTTACCTGTATGCAAAATTTCAGCCTGATCCGTTCGGTAGTTTTGGCGTAAAGAGGTATTAAACATCCATCCATACATCCATCCAAACTTTCGCATTTATAATAGTAGTGTGATGACTTCTAGCGTAGTTACCGACTATCGTGTACATATTTTACCAACATATTGGTAGATGAATTACCTACGTAAACGTTACACAAAAGCCCTTGGACGCGAAAAGCATGAAGATAGGGCGCGCAGTGGCGGCGGCGAGGCGGTGGCGGCGTGGGAGCGGGGGCAAGTGGGCACATCGCGTGCGCAGATATTATCGATTCGCGTCGGCAACGGCCGGGCCGGCCGCAGCCCCACAGTTCCATCCACCCCCTCTGAATAGTTACCTAGCTACTACTACATCAATAGCCATCGATAGGTATGCTTATTTGTGCAGCCGCAGACTGGCAGAGTTATGTCGTTTTAGTTAAAACTGCATTATGGTACCCGTTAAAGGTAAAACTATTTACGATATACAGTGCGAGTCTTTATAAAGTGCACATACTAAAATGGGTGAAAATATACTCAATTTTATTGACAAATTAGTTTAAAAATTCTAAAAGATATATTTTTTATTTATGGCCTTTATAATATTTTTGATAACCACTGTCTGCTAAATATAAACAAACTGTTATTATTACTTTTGAACTAAGAGTCGTATCTCTATGAATCAAAATTAATTATGATATCTAATGATAGGCCGTGCTTATAAACTAAAAATGCTTAAAAAAATACACACCATAAATTAATAAATAAATGATATTGGAAGAAAAACTTACTATTTTTGATCATTTTTACAATAATTAATAAATTTCCAAATAAAACGTCCCATAAACCTACTACTAAAATACCTACTAGAAAATACTAAAATCTCAAGAAAATAACACGAATTAGGTAGGTACCTATTCTATGTCTACAACCAAGTATTTAATTATTTGGTGTGTATGTCATCAGTACCAGAACCTTGGTCCTCCGTACTTGTAAAAAATGTTTCACGACAGGACCACACAGGACGCTATGCTCTTCCTTAGGTACATTTTGACGACCTCTGTGGCGCAGTGGGCGAAGGTCCGCCTGCGACGCAGGAGGTTGCGGGTTCGATTCCCGCCTCGGTACAAATATTTGTACGATCTGCAGATATTTGTTCAGGGTGTTCTGGTCGTTTTCTATGTATAATAAAAAATATCTATCTATGTACTCGTATATTATTATGTATATCAGTTATCTAGTACCCATAACACAAGCTTTGCTTACCTTGGGCTAGATAATGCTGTGTGAATTGTCCAGCATTATTTATTTATTTATTTATTATTTATTTTATCATACTAAACTGTAGGTAATAGATGGAAAATATTGGGATTGCACTTCTTTGAACGCCGCTTCCAGTTGCGCTCGCTCTGTGTCGTCCGTCGTCAGTCGAGCGGCTTAGAGCGCGTTCCCATTATATGTCGGAACGATAATTAAAATTTATCGTTGTACGACTACCGTCACTAGCTCACTAGCTGTTCCCACTGTTGACAATCTACCGACACGACAAAAAAAGTGTCGTTAATCGTGTCATCTTGTATCTGAACACTTCAATTTATATATACAAGCCACGATTCTTTGGAAGTGGAAACGCACCCTTCCTTTGGTTTGTATGCAGTCATATTTATTTCACAATTGGATAAACCCATATAAACGACAATCTCTAAGTATACGATTATTTTGCAAATACTTTCTCTAACCTAATCGAATATTATACCAATTATTATAAATGTGAATACCTAGTAAAGATATAAATAGGTACCTACCTAATTAATAAATTCTCATGGTAGGTATCTACTGAAACGTCTTGAAAATATTTTTATAATTCATTCACTCACTATCACACTACCTATTATAAATGCGAAAGTTTGAATGGATGGATGTTTGTTACCTCTTCACGCCAAAACTACTGAACGGATCGGGCTGAAATTTTGCATATAGGTAAGTCTAACCCTGGAATTAAACATAGGCTACTTTTTATGGCATAAATCAGTTCCCATGGGATAGAAATCACTTCAAAACGTTTCTAAAGAAACAACGCGTGCGAAGCCTCGGGCAGAAGCTAGTAAATCATAACTTATTTATTGTTTGTGAATCAGGTAATATTACAGTCAGTTTAGATCGCTGGATTCTGCCACTAGGGCGTATAAACATTTCAATATAGTACAAATTTAATAAGATTGGAATTGGAACTAACAATCTTAAGTTTCTTGGTTATTTTATTTAGAAGCTTGCATTAATTTTATAATTATTTAACGATATCTATTTTTATCAAACCTAAATACCTACTGGTGACCAATGTCATTATTTATAAAGCACTAGTTTATGCCCGCGGCTTCGCCCGCGTTGTTTCTATAAACGTTTATAGGTGATTTCTATCCCATGGGAATTGATTTATGGCATAAAACGTAGCCTATGTTTGATTCCAGGATTATAATTACTTAAACTCTGCTGTAAGTAAAAATATAAAACGAGTTGCATTGAAAACGTAGAATAAAGCAAATTTGCGCATGAACAGGGTGGCTACGGCTACACAGAGGTGCAGGGCGGGCGCGACCGCCGACGGCGTCCGAGCACACCCCTCGGAATATGACGCAGGCGCGTCGAGCGCCGGCGGCCGCCGCGCTCCGCTCAGTGACGCTCGCCCACTTGGATCGATGTGATACGCAACCCCGCTTTGCGAGTTAAATCAATAGCGTTTCATCGATTTTAGGAGCCGCAGCCGCCGCACACTGGATTCGAGGGTCGCAGGCGGTGGCTGCGCGCACTGTGCTATTTTAATTCCAAGCATTTTTAGTTTTTTTTGTGATAATTTTCATTCAAATCTTTGAAAGAGTCATTGGAAACATAAACTCTATGTGGTTCTAAGTGAGACAGATATGAAAATGTTAGATCTGGCGTTACATCGACGTCATCGATTTATCGATTACGTTTCATAAGGTAAGTCTACTTATTTTTTACACTAAGTAACTGTATTTTATTAGGTCTTACCTATATAATTTCCATTTTACTGTACTTATGTAGTAACTGTTTCGTATTTTTTTAAGATGATAGCTTTTTATATACCTAGGACTTTCATCACGTCACGCAATGATTTGAAATTGAAAATGATAGCGATCACCTTATTTTGTATTATGAATTCATGTTTTATATTTGACTTAAATAGCTCCCATGCGCAACTCTCCGGTCAGCACTAAGCATAGTTGCGTATTGCAGTGATTATTTTGTTTATTGGATGAGAATACCTTTATATTATTTTATCCATCTTACCAACCTTATTGTGTCCTTATCTTGATAACTGTATCTACGTATGGCATTTTAGCACAAAGTCGATCATACACACGGTAAAATACGTATCTGTACCTACCTATATGGATAATAATTTTTGTACATACTTACCTAGGTAAGTACAAGTACATACCACCTAATTATTTTATTGACAAAGAATGATTATCCTCTTCTCGTTCGTAGAACACAGTGGCCGATACAATGCGAGAGGGGTAACTTAGGGGTGGTTGACTGATGGACATGCGCAGACAAAACCTTTGAGTCTATTCCTTGGTAATAAGGTTCAGTTTTCGTTTTATTTTCGCGTAACGCGATGTGATTGTGAGTTATTACCTTTTGGATATTATTTTGGAATAGCTGCATAAAGCTATACTCGTTTCTAGAACCCAAGATATATTTTCATGCCAACGATGACATTTAAGAATTAAAATGGAAATGTATCTAATACTGATAAGTACCTAACAATAACATTTTTTAAGAAAATTAGTAAAAACAAAAACAAAAATTTCAACAACGCATAGTGGGTTGGTCGAAAAAAGGACAATTTATTTTCGTTCGACGATTTTAAATTAGAAAACGACGACTAATGATTGAAATGATGATGATTTGCTCCGATGATACAAAATGTCGTTATATTATTTGCACTAATAATACTATGGTTTTATATCCCTCATGTTTTAAACACACAAAAACTGTAGGATTCTAGAACCAAGTATGGTAGGTAGGTCCCACCCCACGCAATTAAATAAGAAGCATGAAGTATAAAGAACAATGGCAACTTTCCCTTATGTCCCAAAAATTTGAAAATCGATCTGAAAATCGAAATCCGAGATGAATCGCAACATCTCAAAATTTAGAGGAAACCTGCGTTTTTAGTTGTACCGTTTTTAAACTCAATCCTTTTTTTTTTGAAGTGAAAACTTCTTTAGTGGCGCTGAGCACTTTTTTTGTATGGGTAAAAACTTTCAAACTCGCGTCAGGGTCACGTGATGCTGATGTAAGATCGAGGGGAAGGGAGAGGAACTAGTATCTCCCACTCTTTCTACCGTGCCTGAGTGTGCTGCTCTGTTTAGGCGGCACAGGGCGCTTGCGCGAATTGAAGTGAAAACTTCTTTAGCGGCGCTGAGCACTTTTTTTTGTATGGGTAAAAACTTTCAAACTCGCGTCAGGGTCACGTGATGCTGATCGAAAAAGCGTAAAATCGTGGGGAAGGGAGAGGAACTAGTATCTCCTACTCTTTCTACCGTGCCTGAGTGTGCTGCTCTGTTTAGGCGGCACAGGGCGCTTGCGCGAATGACCGTGTGTGTTTATGTACAGCGTCCCACGCGTATCCAAGGATGGTGACAGCTGATTGCTTGACTGTTGTGTAGTAAATACACTGTTGTGTATTCGTAAATGTGAATTGTTTAAATTATGGAAATCGAACAAAGTGAATCTATTAATGAAAAAAGTGATGATGAAGTAGTGAAAGAAAATGAGTAAGTACTTTATAAATTACTAGATGAAAAACTCTTACTTGGCTTTAGCCCGTAACTGCCGTCAAGAAAACCAGCTATAAGCTGAGAACTATAAAACGTAAAAAAACGAATAATAATAATAGTAATAAATATAATTTTAATAATAAGATTAGGTTTCGATCTAGTCTGTATTGACACATAATAGATGTAATATTTGTAATATGTTTATACTTTATAGCATTAACCTACATTTTCATGACACCACAATAAGCCCATTTGCGGTGTAGGTTTACCAAAAAAATAATTTCGAATAAAAATAAATGAAATTTAATAAGATAATAATAAATAATCTCCATTTTTCAGAGAAAGAAAAAAAGAACGAAATCGAGAATACCAAAGGGCATTTCGTCAGCGTAAAAAAAATTTGGAGCAAAAAGATTCGAAGGAAATAAAAGAAGCACGAAAAAGAAAAAGACATCGTGAGAATCAAAGGGTATATTATCAACGTACAAAAGGTTTAAAGAAAAATGTAGAAGAATTGTTCCAAAAGAAATTGGATGATTTGCAAATGTAATTAAATTTCATATTTTAAATATTATAATATAAATATATGATTCATATTTTATTATTATTTTATTTTATATTACGATTTCTTTGTTTTTTCGCAGAAAAAAAAAGAAATTAGACAGTAATCAAGACCAAGAGAATGTTGTGCAGTGCAGGGTTTCTCAAAATTTAGAAAATGAACAGCTCGAACAAAATCACTTTCTCACCCAACAACTTCGTATATATGAAGAGAGTCACGAATGCATTACCCCTGAAGTCATTCTACACAGAACTACAGATATTCCAGGTGATGGTAATTGTCTTTTCCACTCACTCATTCGTGTTCTGCAACTTCAAATTTCGACTTGTGATTTAAGAAGACAATTACGTGATTCACCTTATTTAAACTCTTGCCACAATCCACAGGAAGTATATAACATACTCTCAAGTAACAATGAGTATGGAGATTTGGATTGTTTATACTTGTTCGCAAAAATTTACAATCAAAATATTTGTGTGCATTATCACTATTTCAACGTAGTTTCAAAAAATGAAGATACTATTTTCTGTCATTTTGTAGCAAATAATACAGATAATTGGATTCATCTTGATCTTCGTGAGCTGCACTTTACGCCTTACTTCTCTGTTGATGAAAAGAACAAAGAAGATGAAAGAAATCAAAAGCTGAAAAACAAAGAATATTCTAAGCGATATCGAGATAAAAAAAAGAAATTAGACAGTAATCAAGACCAAGAGAATGTTGTGCAGTGCAGGGTTTCTCAAAATTTAGAAAATGAACAGCTCGAACAAAATCACTTTCTCACCCAACAACTTCGTATATCGTCGTATCCTACGAATAAGGTTACAGTCGCCAATGTGACCTTTTATTTTTATTGTATTTTTGGAATTTCCATTATCATTTGCATCATACCAGTTCGAAAAAAGTAAATAAATAATGAATACAAAAAAGTTATTAAGGTTTAAAAATTTGGTTACAATTGCACTGATGCATTTCGCCCGACGAATAAGGTAACGAACAGCTTTGGCACTTTTTTTCACGTGTAAAACGCAACCGACATGGGCATTTCCCGGCGAATATGGTTACACACTCCACAATAACCGTGTACCACGGGCGAAAAGGCGCGCGGGCGCGGGTGACCGCTGTGTGTCGACTCCGAGCGAGCAGAAAACAGTGCAGTAGAGTATGAGGCGGGCACATAAATTAGTGATTGATTATTGACTAATTGCAAAATAAAAAAATTATAAAAAATATTTTATTGGTATAGTAGTTTTCGTCAACTAAGAAAAACTCCCCTAGGGTTTTTGAATGCTTGATTCAAATAAATAATTGAAACTTATACGTTATAATTCCTTTTATTTAACAAGGTATTTCAGCATAAACTTGAAACTGTTTATTATACAGGCTATCATCACAAATTATTAAGTCAATTGTTCCGTGATCATGGCGCATGAAACTGTGTCGAAATATTGGAAAATCATGGTAAATATCCCGTTTTAAATGACTTTAAGATAATTCAGTGCAGTTACTAATAGATTTAATGTTTTCTTTGCCCTTAAACATTTGCATTACATTCGTTGCGTGCATTCTTGCGAATGAGAATGCGAGTATTAAATCTTGCGAATGTTACATCTCTCTTATGGATAAATGGGTATATCTATTAGATTATTGTCATAATATAGATTGATATTAGAGCCTCTGCTTAAAACTTGATTTTATTCAGTACTCTTTATTTTTGCAGCAATGAAGAAAACTATTTCTCTGACATGGGCTTCATACGGCCAGCTTCACAAGGGGAACTAATCTTGTAGCCTGTAGAACTTGTAAGAATCTATACAGGGCGACCCAAGGCCATGCCACGTGGAGGGAAAGTATCTTAAATTTTGTAGATAGAACATTTTACTGAAAAAAGACTTGATTTTGATTTTTAAAACAATTTAAACTACATTGAAAGACTTTTAAATAATCGCCTGTGTGAACCAGGAGTCGAACCCTCCAAATTGTAAAATATCCACCCGTAATTTTACGATACAGATCAAAAGGCTCAATCATAAGGATTATTTTTTTCCAAATAACATAGTATCTTAAATAACAGGAAAACCATGAACTTTTACATACTAAATAAATACGTTTAAAGTTATATTAATTCATTGTATTTCCTAGTCCCCCTACTTAAATCATGTAGAGAATATACCATTATGAATTAGACTGTAAAACACCAAAATATATGTTTTCTCTAATAATATAACGTGAGTAAACCCACAGCAGTAGGCTCAAGGCTCATTGACGAGTTCTCTCATCTGGATACGGTTGACTAAATTGAGAAGATTGATTAATAATAATATTATATGATAATGCTCGACAATCCACACAGCACCATTTAGGCCCAAGCTAAGCAGAGCTTGTGTTATGGGTACTAGATGACTGATATACTTAATACAATAAGATTACATACATCTATTTTTTTATTATACCTACATAGAAAACAATCAGAGCACCCTCCCCTGGACAAACATCTTTTTATTTGATGATTGTAATTTAAATACTTACTTTATTTATTTTTAAGGAAGGCCTGCAGCTTATAATTTACATACATCTTTTATTTATTACATTATTTTTTATCACCCATTTCAATACAATTACGCCCAAGGCTTATCGAATGCTTGGATTTATTATGAGAATTGGTAGGGACTTTAATAGCCCTTAAACTCTCATCCTAGTATATAACAACTTCGTCAGGTCAATTCTTGAATATGGATCAACAGTCTGGAATCCAAAATTTAAAGTACATATTGAAGAAATACAACGAAATCAAAACAAATTTTTAAAACAAAATTTATCCCGCTTTCCGACAGCTCCTACGGACTCTATAGTAGATCTAGACATTCTTTTTTTATATAAATTACTGAACAATAAAATTGACTCCGAGTTGTTACTTGATAATATTTATTTGCATTTCCCACGGGCTTCATCTAGGAAAAAGAAAACTTTTTGGACTCCAACCTCTAGAACAAATTATAGGCAGAACATGTTTCTGAATAGAGCTTGCAATAATTACAATAAAATCAACGAAATTGATATTTTCGACTCAACCGCCGCCGCCTCGTTGCGTAGAAGCATTGTAGGCATTGCTGCCGCCAAGTTAATAGCTTAGTTTAAATTATTTTATTTTGCCTTTAGTCTTTTCCTCTTGTTTGTTAGAAATAGTGTTCTATCTTTGTTAATTTTAATACTTAATTTGTTAATATGGTTACTTATTTCAATTTATTATTGTGCACTTTCCTCTATATAAGCAAGTTAATTTTCACACGATATGTTTGTTTGTTAAGTCTGTTCACCAGTTTTTATGTGTAATTTTGTCTATAGTGGAGACTTTACTGGTTTAAAAAAATTCTTATTGTTTCTCGTTATATATCTATGTACTGCCTGTCTTCCAAAGAAATAAAAAGAAATACAAATACAAAATAGGTTAGAATAAACTAGCAGAAGAAATTCAATAAATAGCCTTCATGGCTCAATGACCAATTGGAAATAAATACGTTAAGCAGAGGCATATCAATCTATTATGACAATTATCTAATAGATAGACCCATTTATCCACACTAGATGTAACGAATACTCACATTCGCATTCGCAAGAATGCACGCGAATGTAATGCGAATGTTTAAGGGGAAATAAAACATTATATTTATTAGTCACTGCACTGAATTATTTGTAAGTCATTTAAAACGGATTATTTAAAATGATTTGAGTTGATAGTTTTCCACTATTTCGACACAGTTTCATGCGCCATGATCACGGAACAATTACCTTAATAATTTTATATGACTTAAGTTTTAATAACCTGTTAAATAGTTTTAAAAGTTTTATGCTGAATTACATTGTTTTATATGAAGTTTTATATAACGAATAAGTTTCAATTATTAATTTGAATCAAGCACTCAGAAACCCTTGGATGAGTTTTGCATAGTTTACGAAAACACTATTTTTCGTAGTATGTCAGCAATCCAACACTTTCATACGAACTAGGTTTTACTTTTAGCTTTAGAATGATTTTGAGCGATTAGTTGCATTTTAGCAGTAAAACTTTGACAAGTCAGAGGTAGTAGTTGTACGAACAATTGTCCCGAGACGGCAATTGAACCTGCAACCTCGTGCGTCGCAGGCGGACCTTCGCCCGCTGCGCCACTAAGGTCGTAGATTGGGTGCTGTACAAGTTAAATCCATCTAATATTTTCCAGGTAGTAAAGCGTCCTGTGCAGCATGCATGAGTAAACAGTTTCTGACGCTAATTAACAAGATACCAAATGAAATTCTTGAAGGAAAGTAAATATTACCTTAGTATTCTTGTAATTGTCCCACAAATTTCATCGAATAAGCTTACAAAGGCGATTGTTACCATCTCAGTTGACGTCGTGAAGCGAAATCGTCGTGGAAAAAGGTCACAGAGGCGCATAAAACAGCGTCGTTTTGAAACTTGCACGCGGAACAAGGTGTTAAGCGACAAAAACTAGAGAAAACGGGTTTTTTTATTTATGAAAGCTACATGATTATTTAGCTAAAATCATGATAAAACGTTTTAGAAAAAAAAACTTACTCGTATAATGGAAACTTTTCGAAATAATAAGAAAAAACCGTCTCCTGTAAAGTTGGTGTTTTGCAACTGTAACCTTATTCGTAGGATACGACGATATATGAAGAGAGTCACGAATGCATTACCCCTGAAGTCATTCTACACAGAACTACAGATATTCCAGGTGATGGTAATTGTCTTTTCCACTCACTCATTCGTGTTCTGCAACTTCAAATTTCGACTTGTAATGGCAGAATAACTTCCTTTCCCTATTATTTATTTATTCGTAGCCCTATGTTCATCGCTTCGTTGCAAATGGTGGCGGGGTGACAAAATTGTTTTCTACCAACCAACCTCTTTCCGTTACATTAGGCCCGAGAGGTTGTAAAATAGGTTTGAGCGCGGAAAGGAAATAATAAATTATTAAGTTTTTAGTCGATCAAACACGGAAGAACTAAAAATGCACCCTGCATTTATAGTTTTTGTCCTCAAAATTTTTGGATGCATCTAAATTCTATTCGATTTTAAAGTTTTTGGGACAGGGACAGCCCAATAGGGAATTACTTTATTAGCATAAGTACCTACGGTATGGAAGAAACAAGTTTTAGTCGAGGTTTATGTAGGAGTTAAGTACTTTGAGATAGAAAATAAAAATAATATCTAAATTCAAGAAACCCTACATAGTTCATTTTTTATTCATAAAAAGGTAGCTACAGTAGGTAGTATTCAAAAGTGACCGGCTAAATAACCCAATAAGACCAAAACAATGGGTGGTGTGCATCACTATCCGATGAATGACAAGTGACAGATTGATGCATGCACTGAAAAATAAAAAAAAAAACAAACGAAAACAAACACGACGCGTTCGACGCTGCGCAAGCGCTCGCTCGCTATTTTTGAAAATAATATTTTGAAACTCGATGAAGTCCCCTAACACGCCTGGAATAATGAAATGAACTTCCTCCATTCAGGTAGCTACAATGCGAAACGCAAGATGACTTCGACGGACACGTACCAGTTGAAATGGCACTCGCACAGTGCCCATCTGAACGGCTCCGTAGCGGCTTTGCTGCGCTCGGAGCGGTTCACGGATGTGGTGCTCTGCACGATGGATGGGTCGCAGATCCCCGCTCACAAGTTCATACTGAGCTCGTGCAGCGTTTATCTGAGCACGCTGTTCGACGGGCAGCGCTCTGTGATGAGAATGGGAGGGATGTTGTATGTGGTGCTGCCTTCGGAGATATCTACGAAGGCGCTGAAGATACTCGTCGAGTATATGTATAAAGGTGAGTCTTATCTTAAAATACTCACTCACTGTATATCAATAAAATGCAATAAAAAGCCCAGCACTGGATATGTGAATGAAAAGACTTGAGAATGAGTGTATGCTAGTTATGAAGCGCAAAATTAAAATCAAAGAATTGGTAATGCTTAATGGAAGAAGTAGGTACCTATGTAATACCTCACTCAATAAGGCTCATTGAGTCAAAATCCAATTTGATCTCTTTAAATTCTATTTCACAGTCTTTGTCTCTTTTTTAGGTGAAACAACAGTATCCAATGAAGTTCTCGACACAGTACTAAAAGCTGGAGAAGTCCTCAAGATCCGAGGACTCTGGCA
Organism: Eupithecia subfuscata; assembly: GCA_963564075.1. Taxonomy (NCBI): domain Eukaryota; kingdom Metazoa; phylum Arthropoda; class Insecta; order Lepidoptera; family Geometridae; genus Eupithecia; species Eupithecia subfuscata. Next base: position 4,097,579 of record OY751103.1, on the reverse strand, counting down.
GCAGTCATCCAACAATGAAACTTCTGAGGCTGAAAAGGCTGACTCTTCGTCAACCCCAGCTAGTGTCAACAAGCAGCCTCTTGTCAAGAAACCTGAGGATATGATGCCAAAGCTGGCGATGAAGAAGGATGACCAGAATAAGATCATCAAGCTTAACCAGGTGGCTTCTGGCCCTGGTGGTGTTAATAGGTAGATATTGGAGCTGATTTAACAATAGAATATTTAGTTTTTGTGTGAAACCAGATGCCAGATGCAGACATACCTACCAAATAAGAACATTTCATGATGTTGTTGGTTTCCATTATTTATGACTAGCTTGTGCTTCACGTTTCATTTATGACTAGCTTGTGCGTGTACTTCGCACACATTTTTCTGGGACAAAAATTTGCCTTTATGTTGTTCCAGGTCTAGAATTATGCAAAATTTTAGTCCATTGCATTCATTATAGGTAGACCTGGCGAATTGCTGTAGAACCATGTCACATTAACAAGTGCCAAATGTGGCGTTTGTTACTGTGTTTGGTGTTTGTTTTCTTATTGCGACAAGGTTCTACAGAGATCCGCCAGTTGTGTGGACTAGCTATAGTTTTGGTATGAACCAAACTTTTTTAATTATAATATAAGTGTGAAGCATAATGTCAAGACATACAATATACATCATAATTCTTATTTACAGGCCCATGTTCATTGGACCGCCTAAGCTGGTATTCATCAAGACTGCTGATGGCACCCAAGCGGCTCTTCGACCAGGCACCCCCATGTCCTCTAAAGGACAGACCATACTGGTTGCCCCCAATTCAACCAACACAGAAGCCTCAATGTCAACAGTGGCGACAACCTCTAGCCATACCACCATGCCCACAACTATGGTGGTTGACGATTCTCCTGATGAATCACCTTCACCAAGGTAGCTTTTCCTACCAGTTGATAAATCACATGGAAAACTTGGTAATCATGCCAAAGCTAGAAATAGCAAGTACTGCAGCCAGAATCTTGGAGACGCTTCTGACTGGTATTGATATGGTTCAGAGCTGCTTCAGATTGCTTGCAACAGCAGATAACTCAATTGTTTCAATTATAATTATTGGTTCTAATTTGTTTCTATTATTTAATTGTAATTTAAAGGGAAATAGTAGTCAACGAATCTCTGTAAAATGGTAGATTAAAATAAGATTCCAATATAAAGAAAAAACATCTATTAGGTACTTATTACATCGAGTTTAACTCGTGTGTAGAGCACCTACTTATATTTGCTAGTAGATAAACACCTAGCTCTAATGGACCATGTTTTATGTAATATTATTTTTTCATCAGGTTGCTGAGAAGACATGCGGTAGAGAAGAAATATGGAAAGAAACAAAAGACTGAAGCTAGTGTAGAGGAGAAAGAGAAGGCTGTGGTGGTAGTCAAGGAAGAGGCAGGGAAAAGTAAGTGCTTGAGCAGAAATGCTTCAACCATACTGCTAGCAGCGTTTGATAATTTCGCGGGCTCATTCGCTCAAGCCCGTCGCGCTAGGTGCCCGCCTTAGTCACTTCAGTATGAACGCAAACGGCGGTTTCATATGTTTGATACTTCGCGCCGCGTTGGACAGTATGGTTGAAGCCAAAGCCGCGACTTTTTTTACAGAAATGCGTGTCTTACGTTGTGGAGATACTGGTCATCAAAATCTTCAACAAATCCCTTGGATCGCTTTCAGTGTGCCTTGACTTGACCCAAATCCTCAACATTCTACTTCACGGGCCGGTTAGTTAAGGTCTGTTTAGGAAGGTGGATAATTCGCAATATGATTCCACGCAAGATGACAGATTATGTGCAGGTCGCAGTTTCTCCCACTTAAAGCATTCACCGCCCAGCCTCGCGGCGCAGCCAGTAGAACTGCTAGATAGATCGACATATGCGTCGGTAAGGAAAGTGTTAAAGTTAGCTATTCCGCCCATGTATCGCCACTTGAAATTGAGGCGGCGTCACTTATGCTGAAAGGCCCTAACAATCTGCAAATGATAGTGATAATGAAGATGGAACTAAGAGGTTCAATAAATATTTTCCGCAGCGAAATTCGAAAATCGTGACGCCCGAATTCTGACTTTAATTTCTATTATTATTCTTTAGCTACCTCTAGATTTTGCAACAGTCTGCAGTTAGCTCAATTATTTTAATCATAAATACTAGTTCTAATTTGTTTCTTTTCTTTATTTGTTATTTTCTTTGACAATAATGTAATATATTATTTTTAAGATAAAGATAAGTCAAAATCAAATCAAAAGCTCTTGATTCCCATGAATACAATAAATGTACACTTAGGAAAGGTCAAATTATACAATTATACTATGACACGGAAATAAAGTGATATTTTTTATTTCTGTCGCTTCGGTATGTAGACTAAAGTAAAGAAGCGACGAAGAAACCTGTTAGTTGTTATTTTTCGAAGTTTTTGACGATCGCTCGGCTCCGTTTTTATGTCGTCTTTCTTCTTTTTCTCTCAGAAATTTCGCAATCGTGACTAAAATTTTAGAAAATTTCGAAGCTCGCTCCTCTCGCCTATTTTATAGTCTTTTCTTTCGCAAATTTTCTAATCGTCGTCGCCAAGTCTTAAAAAATTTCGAGGCTCGCTCCGCTCACCATTTTTGTATCGTATTTTCTTCCTTCTCTCTAAATTTATAAGTATATGTATGTATATATCGTAAAGTTATATATTTGACTAAACAAGAACATGCAGGATATAGGTCATGGGAGGTTTACTTGAAGTCTACTTACATCAACACGTTCAGTGCCGACGGACGATGCACTTCTGCATAATGAAAGGCCCCGTAGTGCACAGAACTCCCCGCACCGCTATAAAAACTCGCCACTAATTTCTACATTTTACACCCTTGCAGAAAAAGGCAAGGAATCAAACTCAAAACCAGCCAAGGAGAAAGAAACAATGGAGATCCAGATCAAAGATGAACCGGAATGGGATAACAGCAGCATCGAAGAGGAAGAGCGGTCCATTGCAGAGATGGTGCAAGCTGAGATGAACGTGAAAACGGAGCCTGGCGATGAGTTGGACATTGAAGAGGAGTTGGTAAGTGTTAGTGGTAGTGAAGTGTTGTAACTTAAAGGGTTGTTTTACAAATATTGTAGTCACTCAAAGGTTGTATGCACGGCTCAAAAGACTTTAAGTGTACTACATTATTCGAGACATTTAATATTTTGACAGGTATTCTGTCGTTCTTCACCTTTGCTATCGTACTTGCTAAAAATACATCTTTCGCTAACTCTCTTCCACATACAATCATCTCATCTTTCATACAGGTATTATTAAAGTAAATATAATGTATAGATTCTGATCTTGCTGGAATCGTTAAGTTATTATTTATTATTTCATTACTTTCAATGAATTCTAGTTCATAGTCATATCCGTTGTTGTTTAATGTTAAAATATTCTTAGTTAAATTAATATTTGCACAGTATTTGTTCAGAAAATCTAAACCTAAAATACCGTCGGCTTTCATTGGTAAGGTATCAAAAACCACAAAGTTGTGTGTAAACGCTACTTCTTTTTTAAATTTTAGATTTAAATTAACAGAACCTAAGGAACGTTTCTGTCCTCCTATACCATTTATCATGGTGTTGTCTTGATATACTTGTACGTTATTTGGTAGTACTCCTCTTTTAACCACTGACAATGTAGCGCCCGTATCTATAAGCCAATAGTTTTTAATGTTATTAACATAAAATACTATAAATTTTGCATTGCTGTTACATGATAGTATGAAATGTTTAAGATCGAAAAAACTCACAAGCAGAAGCTTCACCTTCAACCTTCTGTTTGTCACTGGGTCTACCAGCTTGTTCTTCCGCTACGTATACATTACGAATACCTCCGCGATTATTATTGTTTCCATAGCCAAATCTACCTCTTCCTCGCTGCATACCATTGCCATAATAATTTGATGATGGCCTACGATAATGGTTGCCTCTATAGTTGTTGTTTTGGCCAAAGCGAGTCCAACCTGATCCACGTGATGATGGACCACGATAATAGTTACTGCCGTACTGACCATACCAATTATTGGTGCTATTTTGACCATACCTATTGTTGTTACCCCTTTGGTATTGGTAACCACGTCCTTGTCTTTTATTAAAGAAACTTCGTCCTTGCCTTGATGCATACATGACATTATTACCTGGCGATGACTGTGCACCTGTCGATGACGCCGTCTCTTCGTCCTTGGCTGCCTGAATAGCATCCGCCAGACTGCTGTAGTTGCGGGCCGCTATGATCGTAGACAGCTTGGAATTGCGCAGACCGTCTGAAAAACGTTTTATTGCAGTTGTTTCATTAATCGGCTTCAGTACTGTGTACGCATTTAGGTCATTACCAGCCTGTGAAATAGTCATTTCGGTGAATAGCTTTTCTATCTCTGTCCCATAATCATCAATAGACATAGATCCTTGTTTGATGACCTGTAATTTTGTTTGTGCAGCCATAAAAGATTTTTTCGGCAAAAGGTTTGATTTTAAGTCCTTTATTAATGTGTCAATAGACAAATAGCTGCCAGATAAGCGCAATTTTGCGTTATCACTGAGCCTACTTTTTGTAACAAATGTAATCAACAAAGTCTTACCTGGGTCATCAATCATGTTCGCGTACATCTCGATAGAATCTATCATTCGTTTGGTAGTCGACTCTGCGCCATCCATTACTGGAATCAAACTACATGCAATTTTTAAATCAAACTCCATTTTGTCCGATTTCTGCCTAACACACAAACTACAAATCTCCTCGTATGTCTGTTTGACTTTTTCAAAAGTTTCTGTCGCTGACGAAACTAACTCTTCATTCTTGCTCGTCTGTAAATTCAAAATTATTTCCTCACACTTATTAAAAATCGCGCTAGCTTCGGATAACTTTGTCGCAGTACTTTTACATGTATACCTACTCTGGCCTTTTTTTATCAAATATTTTCTTATACTTACTAAATCAAAACAAAATTCTATTAATTTTTCAATCATAACTTTTTCCAATAATCATTTTCTTCTATGTATGGCTGATTACGTGTATAGCCGCCTTTAGTAAAAGTACTTATCTAAAACGTTATACATACATATTTTCATAAACAAGACTTAGCTTAGGTACATAACTAATATAAAATGTTCTAGCAAAAACTTTCAATAAATTTAACCATTTACGCCAATGTCCACGGAATGTGCTGCGCTAGCGATTTCGATCGCGCGGTATCAAGTTCACTGAGTCTTTTGCACCGTTTTACGTAAAGTTAATTTATTATAAAACTGTTCATCAGGTCAAGGTCGAACGCCATGTATATAAAAGTAAGGTCCAATTTTCAAAAGAAATGTTTCTTCCACTTTGTAGCAGATGATCTAGGTAGGTACCGGAAAAGTTTTCGAAAAATACACTCTTACTTTAAGTAGGTAGGTTAGGTACGTAGGGTACGTACCATTTCAAACACAACACAACACTCACATACCTACTTTCACTTTTTTTTCTTTAATTGGTCTCCTCCGGGTTCCGCCTGCGGAATGAGGCTCGGAAGCGGTCCATTCTGCTCATAGCCATCTCCTGCTGCATCCACCGGCCATGGCATTTTCTGTAGATCCGCACCGCGAAGTACAGGAACAGAATCACCACAATCGCCAACATGACGAACATCACAATGCTCATGCGGTCCATGTGCCCACCGATGCCTGCTAGAGTTGCTTGCATATTTCCTCCGGCGTTTTCGGATATGAACACTTCTTCTTTTCCAATCGTTGAACGGCACATTTTGATAATTTTTGGGGGTTACGTTTTCGGCAGGGTCGCCATGAAGTGTTGTAACTTAAAGGGTTGTTTTGAAGGGTGTGAAAGGAAAGAACCTTATTTGTTCATGGTCGTATATTGACTGAATAGAGTAAACTAAAAGTGCTATGCCTGCACAATGACATAGATTAGATAGAACTTACTTACTACTCGTAATACTAACCTATGTTATAGTAGGTACCTATAGGATAGGTACTTCAGTAGTGTTGATAAGTAAGTTTTAACATATTGAATGCAACATGTTCAGAAAAGATTTTCACCTTCTAGCATTTCAGAAGTGTTGGGGAATGCAGCGCATCCGTTAATTCCGTGAGGCGATTTTGGCGATTTTTTGACTCCCTCCACGTGTGTTTGTGTGAGGTTAGGCTCGGCAACCCTCCCCCCCAAACGCCTCACGCCATTAATGAACGGCCCCTGGCTTAGCAGAATAAGCCACGGCGTCACACTGCTCGACTGGGCACTGAGAGCTTTAAAGGCAGTAGGCTAGTGTCCAAAAAAATTGTAATTAGTCCGTCGGTTAGATTAAGGCGCTACCCCGACCCAAATCAGCGCCACCACCTATTTTATTTAATTATTCTGTTAAACGAAGGAATTTTAAAAAAATCGTAGGGCCAGTTTGTGCTTCTTATCATAAGCTTTTTTTTAATGCCTCTATAAATGTTTTAGTTTGTATAGTGTAGGAAGAGATGCGAAGTTGCTCTTTTTTCCCACCATGGTGGCCAAAAAGAGCAACTTCGCATCTCTGCTTAAAGTATTCAAAATAAAACTTTTACAGGGACATTAAAAAAAAGCCTATGATAGGAAGCACAAACTGGCCAATCGATTTTTTAAAATTCCTTCGTTTAACAGAATAATTAAATAAAATAGGTGGTGGCGCTGATTTGGGTCGGGGTACCGCCTTAACAGAAGATATTGGACACATATTTTTTCTTTTGTCGATTAAAATAATAATGAAGATATAGCCAGTTCAAGTTCCGCTTGACGTCACACCTTGCGACACTTTAGCAAGGTGTGATGTCACTAGCCTCCAGTCCCAAACTTTGATGCGCTTTATTTTTGTAATTTTTTGTTTGATTGACAAAATAAAAAAATATGTGTGCTATATTTTCTGATAATCTAACTGACGGACTAAATAGAATAATATTTTTTTACCCAGAGCACTACCCTATTTACCTATTTTACCGAAGTCCAAATAACTTTTGAACAGCTGAATATCGCAAAACATACATGGGGGTTAAATCGATAGGCACTGAGGTCCCCCACCCCCCAGCCACCGATGATCCACCTTTCTTGTTACACCGTGTATTACATACAAGAGGAAAACAAATCAATATTTAACATTTCTGGTACTTGCCCTCCACGTCCCATGGTCCTGGGACACCCTGTATAATGTTTGATGAAAATGTGTTCAATTGTTATGGATCTCTCATCATCATCATCATCATCAGCCTTTGTCAGTACACAGCTGAACATATGGCTCCCCCAATGAGCGCCAAAGCGCCCTGTCTTCAGCTTGCCGCATCTATGACCTCATTCAAAAAATCTTTCAATTAACCTTCGTTATCACAACGAAAGAGTGCTATAATCTATGTTGTGTCCATTGTGTGCTTATTATCTGCACAAAATCTATACTAATGTTATAAAATGGAAAGATTTGATTGTTTGTTTGTGTTGAATAGGCTCCGAAACTACTGGACTGATTTGAAAAATTCTTTCACCGTTAGGAAGCTTACTTTTCAGGGAGTGACATAGTCTATATTTTATCCCGGCATTCCCACGGGAACGGAAACTACGCGGGTGAAACCGCGAGGCGATCGTCTAGTGTAATATAAATTTAGTTGTTGGCCCAGTCCAACAAATTAATTTCTAGTAAAGTGTAACAGATTCCCTTTCAGTTGTACAGCCCGCTAGCATGCGAGCTGTGCGCGGAGGTGTTCACAGTGCCAGGCGCGTGGGTGCGGCACGTGGAAGGACACGCGGGCAACACGCCCACCGCGAGGAAACGGAAGTTACGCTCTGCTGTAAGTAAATACACATGTTCGTTTAGACAGGGTGGATTTTTTGGTTGGGGCACTAAGGGGAGGTCTCTCTACCTTATCTTGTAAGGCCTGATTAGGCCATTTTCCGCGCATGCGCCTGCGTGTAGGAGTTTCGCCTGTTTATGCTCAGGTGTCAGCGGCTTAGCTTAGCTACAGGAAAATGGTCTTTATTTGTGGAGAATCTTTATCCTTATTCACAGATTTTTTTAAAAAATGTACTGTTAGCTGGGTGGCCGTTAAATGCGTATTTTACACGAAAATCTTTTTATGCCCATTGATCCTGTTTCTTATACTGATCAAATACTTCTATCAGACCAACCGAGGTTAGAGTGCTAAAAAGTCAGAAATCGCATAAAAAACTTATCCCAAAACTTTTCGTGTAAATCTAGCATAAGAAAGTATATTTGCAGCGCAATAATTGACATTTTCAGAGTGACGACACAGAGGAAACCATAGCGCTGCTGAGATGCGATCTCTGTCAGACAAATAATTAAATAAACAACACTCTTCTCCACTCCTCTCCGCTTCGGTGTAAACCTGGCATAAGAAAGTATATTTACAGCGCAATAATTGATATTTTCAGAGTGACGACACAGAGGAAACCATGGCGCTGCTGAGATGCGATCTCTGTCAGAAGCACTTCCCCAATCCGGCCGAATGGGTTCGCCATATTAAAAGCACGCATACTGAAATCGGTAAGCACAAACAACATCATTTTCATCATTAAATGAAAACTATATTCACCACTATCCCTCAATCATTTGCTAAAGTACTAGAGAGTAGCTAAAGCAACAAAGGGGTTTGAATATTTTGTATGTAGGGTCTAACATCGGCACACAATCAAAGTAATATATTATATAGGATAGAGGACACATTAACAATTTTTTTTTCATAAAACATAATGCCCTAAAACCCCAACATACTGACATATTCACAGATGAAAATAACGATTGCTATGTATATTTTTTGTCCTATGTGAATATCTCAAAAACCTGACGCTTTAGTATATTATATTATAAGACACTTTTATATTTGTATAAATGCTCTCTATCCAAATATATAACTACCATTGTACTATTATGAAAAAAACGAAGTGGTAGCCGATCTAAGGGCCAAAATCTTCAAACTCCTATGCTAGAAAAAATAAGGAAACACTAGGACATGTGGTAAATATAGTTTCATACAATTCTTGCCTTTACAAAGGACTTTTCCGTTCATTCAGTTATCGCAATAGTTTTTTAGGTTTTATTAATTTGAAAAGGCTATTTGATTATATAATAAACTGCTTACATAATTAATTTATTATACTTTCGTGCTGCCTATTAAACCAAAACCATCGCTTTTTAGTAGTTCTAAATGAAATAAAAAAAAAGCGCTATAACACCTTTTCACAAAAGCTTTCAATAACGTAGTTGCTTATAACTTACGCTTAAGAATATCTATAATATTTACTTATAACTTATCTAACGGTGTCAATTCAGATGTCTCCAAAACTAAACTAAACTAATTTGAAAGCACTCAAAATGATGCCATCCTTTTTCATTTAATCGTTATGAAAGGGATGATAACATTTGTCTTGCCAAATTAGTTTTTTGGTGACATCTGAATTGACGCTATTGGCACATAGCTGAATGATTGTGTGAAAGTGGCTTTTCCTCGACAAACGAACATCATACGCGTACAACCGAATAGGTAACAAATCACCGCTACCCGACCCCACACTAATTCCCAATCACTTCAGTTATGTACTAATAATGCAACGTTTTGATTGATTAAATTCTAGCATCCGTTTAGCAAAATTTCGCAATATAGCATGGCGAAATTTTGCTAAATTATGTAAACAAATGGTCATATCATTGCTAAGTTTTGGTAGCAAGTTTCGGCTGCTCTAATTTCGTTTCACTTGTAACTATCAGAAACATTCAAAGCCATTCTTTTATTTTTAGTGGTATAAATCCACTAAACTTTTTGAGTTACCCGAATTACTTTATCAAAAAAAAATCTAGAATTTTTAAACAAAACGTTGCATCGTGATTGTCCCTATCGGTAACCATCTAACAAACTAAAGACGTACGGTGTTCGGTTGTCTAGAACTGGCCATGTCAAACAACAGTGTTGCACCAAAACGTCACAATCGTTTCACAGAGGGCGAGCAAAGCAAGACGTGCTCGCAATGCAGGAAGCTGTTCCCGTCGCATGCTAGTATGCTCATACACATGCGAACGCACACCGGTAAGTGGACCTACTTGTGTTCTAGGCGACCTCTGTGGCGCAGCGGGCGAAGGTCCGTCTGCGACGCTGGAGGTTGTGGCTTCAATTTCCGCTTCGGGATATACGTTAGTCCGTACAGTTGTTCTATCACACGAAGTCCGTTGGGCTATGTATGTCATAGTGAATTTATTTAAAATCAAATTGTGTAGGTGGCTGAATGACCGGAATTTTTATGATATAGATGACTTTTTTAATGCTAGATCATAAGTACCTACCTAATTAGTTATTAATTATTGCATGCTAAAATATAGTGAGACATGAGTGCATTATTTATACTTACCACCTATATACCATGTTTGACGCAATAAATATATTTGCTTTAAATGCATGTGCACATTGTTTTAGTGTGCGTAAGCTCAGAAGCAATCAGTCTCGCCCGAGACGCGGTCCGGGTCACTAGTGCTCATTGTATTCACGTCAGATTTTGGTAGCGAGTACCGTCAGCATGACAACTAAGCGCAAAGTCACTTCTACAACCAGGGCTAAACGGACTTCGTGAGATAGAACAACTGTACTAACTTAGGTATATCCCGAAGTGGAAATTGAAGCCAGCGGAAATTGGAGAAAACTCCCGGACGGAACAGATACCTGCAGACCGTTCTGCAAATATCTGTTTCGGAAATTTGTTCGTTCAATATAAAATGGCTATCAATTCCGTTATCGAGTACCTATAACACAAGCTCTGCTTACTTTTGGGGTTAGATGATGCTGTGTGGATTGTCCAACATTATATTCTGGCCGGTAGCGCGTGCGGCGTAAGAATCACGTAAGAATCGACCTCTTCAAATAACCTCATGCGTGGATGTCACGTGCTAAAAGTAGTACCAAAGGAAGGGCCGCAGCTTTCTTCTGTGTATTATTCAACATCTCTTACCAATCTCGTGTTAGGCGTGAGTGAAGATCATATCAAAACCCTATTTGGAGGACGGGTGTTCAGCAGTGAATTTTGAATAACAAGGCGTCCCTAGATGAGACACGTGTTGTCTTAGTCCTACTAAAGTGAACTGTTTTACACTTACCAACTTTATAATTTTTTTTACTCAGACTAGACAAATAAGTACTACACACCTTAGTAGGTACCACGTAGGTACCTACATATTTTTACCAAAAACAACCTCGGTCTGCTTTCCACTTGTTGTTACGCCCAACAGGGTTCACATTGTGATACTTACTTATAATATATATATAGATAATTACCTACTTATTTGTATTTGTATTTATTCCATCGTAGGTACACTTGATGTTACACTTGATGTCGTTACATTCTATCTTTATGTACTATTTTAATAAATTAATTTAATAAATTAATAACATGTATAGGTATTTCGTTACAGGAATTCGTTCAATTCGTGAATTCGTTACTTAGCAATGTAATGACAACAATAAAAATATTGAGACTGTCGGACGGCCGTAGAGAGAGGCACAAAAGTTTGGGAGGCCCAACAGTGGGTGAAGTCTAGTTGAAGTCAATTCTGTTGGTGATCAAGAAAAACGTGAAGAACCTATTCAAGGTTGACGAACCGCACATTCAATAAGTCTGATGGGTTGGCAGCACTTGCAACCTTAATTAAGACCGGCGCATATTACGGGTTAATTTTTAGGGTTCCGTACCCAAAGGGTGAAAACGGAACCCTATTACTAAGCCTCCGCTGTCCGTCCGTCCGTCTGTCAGTGGGCTCCATCTCATGAACCGTAACAGGTAGACAGTTGAAATTTTCAGAAAATGTGTGCAAATAATAAAAATAAAATAAATATCCAAATTGGACGGAGCTTCCATACAAAAAACGTGATTGATGGCTATTTTTGCTTTTCGTTTGTCAAGGATGTATCTCCCTTTGTTCTCACAAGTTCGATTCAGTAGTTCGATCATGAAACTAGTGAGAATTCTTTTTCTCATTTGTTCTCACTAGTTCTATCGTCGAACTGGAGTACCAGCTATACTTATGCTCAGCACCGAAAATAAACCGTCATCCATCCCCCACTCTCCAGGTGAACGTCCATTTGTCTGCGGCCTATGCAACAAAGGTTTCAACGTGAAGTCCAACCTACTCCGCCACCTGCGCACGCTGCACGACCAGCTGATATCGCCGGCGCAAGTCGACGAGGACGAGGAGGCGGCACCTAGCGAAGTGAAGACAGAGATCTGAAGGCGTGGAGGGGGGGCAGGTATGTACTGTAAAGAATAGACGGCGCGGCGGTGGAGAAGACTTACCTATCCGTAAATTTTGTTTTTAACCTTTTGAGCGCCACGACGCAAACGCATTCCCGTGTCCTCTACGCCAAGGCACAAAGTGAGCAAAAATACCTATGCGCTGAGAACCCGCAAGTGCTGGTCATGTATAGATAACTGTGGCGTTCAAAAGGTCAATTCAGATGTCACCAAAATTAAACTAAACGAATTTGACAGCACTAAAAATACTGCCGTCTCTTTCATAGCGATCGGAATAAAAAGGATGGCAGTATTTTTGGTGTTGTCAAATTAAGTTTTGGCGACATGGACACCATTACTGTAAGCATTAGTGCATGATCGGTGGTCCTAGGTAGGTGCATACTAAGGTAGCAGATCTAGACGCACCACTGCTGCCGCGCAGAACAATAAATGTGCATTCAAATATGGGCTTTAACTTGTAAAATTTAGATGCATTTTATATAGTCGGCATCAGATAACAGACAGCTCGCTGTGCTTAGTTGCGCAGTGCGGGCTTTACCTTAAAAATATTAAAGTGAACAAAAAAAAACAATGTGATCAATCACTTTATTTCCTCATTTTACTTTAAGGCGCTACCCCGACCCAAATAAGCGCCACCACCTATTTTATCTTATTATTATGTTAAACGAAGGATTTTCAAAAATCGATTGGCCTGTTTGTGATAATTATAAGCTTTTTTTTAATGTCTCTGTAAAAGTTTGCCCTTAGTACCTAATTTGATTTCGTAACGTGTCCAAGAGGCCTGTAATGTCCGCACTTGTCTTAGCTAGGTAAACAGCACGTCTGGTAGAAATATAAACACGAGAAACTGATTTAGCGTTTTTATACCCTAACAGGGAGAAGGCGCCCGCGTCGAATGCCATACATGAACATGGCCGACGCGAACCGACGCGCCAACGAGAAGAAGCGACTCGGTCCGGGGGGCTCCCCCGGGCCCAGCGCGGCGGGGCCCAGCGGACTAGCGGGGGCCCGCAAGCAGAACTACTCGCTCTTTCTCAAGCAGAGGGCAGTGCTCTTCTCGGCTAAGAAGTGGAAACAGTGACGCGACGCTACGGGCTGCGGGGTTTGAGGTTCAGCTTTAGGGTTAAGGCACATTGATGGAAATGAAGGGAATTTTGATAGCATATTGAACGCTATCTGCACAACGTAAGGCACACATTTCTTTCTTGATAAAAAGTGTTTTAACCTGATATAAATGTGTGGTGATTGAACGCTATCAAATTCTTCAAAAATTCCCCAATGTTTCGCTTTCAATGTGCCTTGGACATTTGAATGTTTCTTTATTGTAAGAGCGCAATACCAACATAATTCGGATCAGACGGTAACCCTCGGCTGCAACGATAGCATGAATACCCTAGGCAAGGTCTTCGAAGGCTTAAGGCCAGGTATTCCAAGAGAGGCCGCGCTTTTGTGATTTTTAAAATGATCCGAGACATAGAAATTAGTTCTTAAAATTCTGAAAAACAGTTATAATAGTACGTAGTAAAGGTATATTAGTACATAAGGATCTAGTCTAGTCAAATTCAGTTACAAGATCTAATAAACTTCATTCGATAGAAAAAAATCCCTAAGTTACCCCTTTTTGTAGTTTTTTTCAATATTATGATGACTATACTAAACTACTGTTATTTTACTTTTTTGTACTTAACTAAAGACACTAAATATTTCTAAACATTGTCGCAGAGTTTGACTTGATAAAATTATTTTCTTAATCACTATGTTTATACCTACAAAATGCGAGAGCGCGGCGGCTTTGCAGGCGCGATCAGTAACGCGCTGGCACTTTTACGCCTAGTACTGCTCCTGGAGTCATCATCATCATCAGCCTATATTAGTCCACTGCTGGACATAGGCCTCCCCTAATGAGCGCTAGCGCCCTGTTCCTGGAATACCTGGCCTTAAAATAAATAAAGAAAATAGACAGACAACAGTGTCGGTTCTGTTAGCACCAAAACCTTAACTCACTTGCCTGCAAGTATTGTCAAAAAGGGACGGCAACATTTTAAGGCTACTGCCATCCCTTTTACAACATTTTTAAGACTAGTTAGTTTAGGATTTGTGCACTTGAAGTTGAAGGAATAAATTTGAAACACTACCCATTTTTGTCTGTTCCACTCTAGACAAATCGCGTTCTTGGGTGTTCATGCTCAGCCAGTAGGGTATAGGCCTCCCGAAGGCAGTGCCATCCACCATGATCCTGCGCTAACCGCAATAAAAATAAAGTTAACCCTCAATAAACATGCTCCCGCGGCACAATTCTGTAAATATATCTAATGTAGCGATCGCAAGTTCACTGAAACTTGCCTCACCCTCCTCTTAATTTTAAGTCGGTTGTATTTATATTAACTTAGGTTTAGGTTAAAGACATCTATGGCTATTTGACGTTGTCTAAAGTCTATTTACTAATAAGATTGCATTGTCATCGTTTAATTTTTTTAACGCAGTGTTCGGACTTATTTTTGTGTTAGGTGTTTACGGATGTCTAGGCACAAGGAGTGCTGTGCAAAAGAAACCTAAGTCACTTTAGTTACCTACTCATAAGTATTAGTTTTAAATCCATTCTTTATATCGAATCCTAGAAGCAAGTGTTTTGTAGTGGTCCTACTACCGCCTATGTAGGTATGTCTAAATCATTGTAGTATAATCTGTCATATTATTGTATCCTAATGTCCCTAGAAATAATGGATATTATTAGATTCCATATTATTGTATCCAAATGTCCCTAGAATGGACATTATTCTTTATATTCCATATTATTGCATCCAAATGTCCCTAGAATGGACATTATTCTTTGTATTCCATATTATTGTATTCTTTAGATTCCAGGTCTTTGAATGAATGATTAATTATAACAATATTTATGGACTAGATTTTGTTAAGGAGTGCTTCAGTAATTATAGGTGCATTAAGATGGATCTCGTGGTAGTTTCATATTTAAGAATAGGTTTTTGTATTCACAGAATAGGGAAGAGATGAACATTTTTAACTTATAATAATGGATATTTCACATTTTGACAAAGAATAAATTTTTGTATTCATAGAATAGGGAAGAGATGAACATTTTTAACTTATGATAATGGATATTTCACATTTTGACATTCCAATGTATGTAACATACATTCCATTGTATTTCATTCATTGTAATTTTTTATGCTCATCTCATGTATGACATGATTTCGAATAATGTGTGTCAGAGTAGAATTTTTCAATGATAAATAAATGGATATTTATGGAAAAAATACCTTTATTGCCTTTTCATTTGTTGCATCAATACAAATCACATTTTCTTGATACACAGTGTATATTAACATGATAAAAAAGAAACACTTATGCTAAAATTACCACTGTTTTTTAACACAGGCTAGGCTAACCAGGCAGTCTATGAATTGAATTCTATACCACTCAACAAGAAGTCTGCTTAATTTCCTTTCGAATTACTGAGGTTTTTTTAATCAATAAACTGTTAGACTTCACTTCACAGCTCAGGGGTATATAACAGATAGCTTAATTTTAACAAGTTACATGGAATTAGGCGTACAAATGAGAGAATTAGATTTCTAACTATCGTCTTCTTCGATCTTTGGCGCCAGATAATAGCGAATGTGGCCGATGTCTGGTATACGGTATTCTACCACCAAAGGCACATCAGCAGACATCGATAGTTGTACCTGAAAGATAAAGATTGATAAATTATAATAAAACATCATCGTACAGATTGCTTGTTACTCCTTCACATAAGTAGATAATGCAAAGGTTGGGCTGACATACGTACAATATTTTCCACTCTCTGACTCTGGCGTAAATGGCGACTAAGTACATATCAGACAGGAAGGGCAGCAGCACTGCGATCCCCAACCTGCATGCCCAGCGTGGGGATTATGGATTAACCCTCTAAATGTAGGAGCTATTAAGGCGTTTATTAGGGGAGGCCTATGTCCATCAGTGGACTCCTACAGGCTGTAGATGTGAATATACACTCTACAAGCTACTTTTAATTCGAAAGAGCTTG
Source organism: Eupithecia subfuscata (assembly GCA_963564075.1). NCBI lineage: Eukaryota > Metazoa > Arthropoda > Insecta > Lepidoptera > Geometridae > Eupithecia > Eupithecia subfuscata. The sequence goes on along the minus strand of OY751103.1, from coordinate 4,081,246 downwards.
CGTAGGCAAACTCTTAACGTTAAATAATTACTCAACTCTTCTTACTTCCTCGGTACACAACGTCCAAAGCTGAACGTACGTGCCTCACTCAAACCAGAGGGGGATTGTGCCAATTTTGGCATAGTCACTATGCTCGGCAGCTGGATCGCAGTGTTAGTGTCAATAATACACCAAAGGAATCTTGCTGTTCCTGTAATAGGTTCCATTAGCCGTCTCTTACGACATCCACGAGCCGAGTTCGAGGGGTCGTTTCTTACGCTGCAACACCTCACCTCAACATACTATATTGGTCCACTGCTGGACGCAGGCCTCCCCCTGATAAGCGCCTTATTGGCTTTTATCTCATATGGGTAATGCCAAAGATTAAATCGAGGATAGGCATTAACGCACAGATAGCTGCTCATTTGGAGTCGGTTTATTTTGTTTTTCCACAAGAGTTGGTGCAATATGATTGCACAATAAATGGTAATAATACCTACCAGTTGGGTTTATTGGCAAAACACTCATTTTTTAACTACTAATAGGTGCGCGTGCGTGCATCTTTGCACCACGCAACATAACTGTTGTACCCATGACCGAGTTCTGTTCCAGAGACCTGACAACTGTCAGGCTCCAGGGCGTCTTCGATGGGGAGACCGAAGATATAGTGCTCGCGTCAGCCTACATGCCCGGCGACGAGATCGTGCCCACGACAAGCACTACAGATCTGGTAAGACAATGCGAACTCAATAATATGAAACTAATAATTTCAGCAGACACGAACGCGCACCACCCCATATGGGGCATGCCCGTTGCAAACAGCAGAGGAGAAGATCTGGTAAACTTTCTCTTTACGACTAAACTGACCATAGCAAACAAGGGCGCGGAACCAACCTTCGTGACGAAACGATGCCGCACCATAATCGATCTCACCTTTGCGTCGGAAAACTGCGCTGACTGCTTGCGCAACTGGAGGGTATCAGACGAGGTCTCCTCTTCCGACCACAGGTGGATCAGATACGAGCTCACGCTAAACAAAACGATTCCAGCACCCACGCGCAACCCGCGCAAAACAAACAAGGTAATGTTCACAAACTCTCTGCAGCAGCACCTTGACGAGGGAGGCCCGGAATCAAACTTAAACAACACTGCAGAGATCGAAACAGCAGTACAACACATCACGCAGAGCCTTACCAAGAGTTTCGAGGTATCTTGCCCTCTCACCGTGGTCAGTGAAGCCGATCCAGGTAGGAAAGGCTGGTCCCGGCGACTGGAGGAGCTCAAGTGCAGAGTACGTAAGTCTTTTAACAGAGCCATGAACACTTACGACGACTCCGACTGGGAAGCTTACAAGAAGGCCCAGGCCGACTACAAAAAACAGCTACGTCGTAGGAGTCGTCTCAAATGGAAAAACTTTTGCAACAACATAGAATCAAACTCTGAAGCGAACAGAATCAGAAAAATCTTAGCGGCCGAACCGAACCGCGAGATTGGTTCGCTTAAGAAGCTTGATAGCACCTACACCAAAACAACAGCAGAAACACACGAACTCCTATTACAAACACACTTCCCAGGGTGCCTCATAGACGGTGAAACAGAGTGGCACAACACCGATCTAGTCACGCCTTCGGAGACGGACTGGGCAGTAGCAAGCTCAGTGGTGACCGAAGATAGGGTAAACTGGGCCATCAACACATTCAAACCGTACAAGTCGCCAGGTATGGATGGAATATTCCCTGGCCTCCTACGCTGGGGTGTGGCGCACATAAGCGGTATGCTGACGGCTATATTTAAAGCCTGCTTGGCCTTCCGCTACGTGCCGCTTATGTGGAGAGAGGTTAGAGTCCTATTCATACCCAAACCAGGAAAAAGCGACTACACTGAAGCAAAGTCCTACAGGCCGATCAGTCTCACCTCATTCTTACTTAAGACCCTAGAGAGGCTGTGCGATCGTTACATAAGGGACAACATACTCACAATAAAACCACTACACCCACAACAACACGCCTACAGCTCAGGCAAATCAACAGAATCTGCGCTGCACTCAGTAGTTAGTAGATTAGAACAAGACATCTCAAACAAATCGCTATGTCTCGCAGCCTTCATAGATATCGAAGGGGCTTTTGACAAGACAAACTTTGACAGCATTAATACATCCCTTCAAAAGCAAGGAGTGGAGCCAACGCTGGTTAATTGGATCATTAGCATGCTCAAGCTGAGGGCAGTACGGATCGACGTACACGGGGGGACCAGGGGAGTTGTGGCAAGGGGATGTCCACAGGGCGGCGTCTTGTCACCGCTTCTGTGGAACCTAGTGGCTAACGATCTAATTACCAAGCTAAACGACCAACGCTTCTTCACGGTAGGCTATGCGGACGACCTTGCGATACTCATATCGGGACACTTTGCCAGTGTGGCGTGTAACATTATGAGTAACGCACTAAAAGTCGTCGAAAACTGGTGCATAGACTACGGACTCACCGTGAATCCAACCAAAACAGAACTAGTAATGTTCACAAACAAGCGCAAACTAGGAACCTATCAGCTCCCGTTCCTGTTTGACACGCAGCTAACACTATCCGACACAGTCAAGTACCTAGGTATAACTCTAGACAGCAAACTAAACTGGGCAACACATTTAGAAAACAAGATAAAGAAAGCCACTATCTCATTCTGGCAGTGCCGGCGAATGCTAGGAAGAACATGGGGTCCCAGCCCAAAGATTACCCTATGGCTCTACAACACTGTAATCAGGCCCTCGCTGACTTACGGTGCCCTAGTTTGGTGGCCGAGAACAAACCAAAACACTACCATAAACAAACTGCAGAAGTTCCAGAGACTAGCCTGCGTAGCAACTACAGGGTGCATGAGAACTGCCCCCACGGCAGCACTCGAAGCCCTGATAGGCCTAACGCCACTGCACCTACACGTGCAACAGGAGGCAGCCGCAGCAGCTTACAGACTCTGGGCGCTAAGTTTATGGGACCACAACACTAGAGCACAACACACCACTATTATAGATGAGTACGCACGGAGTAATCCCATGCTACTCTCGATTTACGATAGGGTACCCAAAAAACACATATACTCAAAGAGCTTCACCATACAAATGCACGAGGAGCCAAGTGATAGCTCAAACATATACGAAGTAAGAATATACACAGATGGCTCTAAAATGAAAACAGGTACCGGGGCGGGAACGTTCTCGGAAGAACTCAACATACACAGGACAACAGCACTGGGAGCCCACAATTCCATCTTCCAGGCGGAATGCGTAGGTATAATCCAAGCTGCTACCGCGGTACTACGAAGAAAGGTAACTGACCAAAATATCAGGATCCTCTCGGACAGCGCGGCTGTACTACAGGCCCTGAACAGGAGAGAACACAACTCAGGACTCACCCTACAATGCCACCACCTGTTAGAACAAGTAAGTGAGTCCAATAGAGTCACCCTACAATGGATAAAAGGACACAGCGGATCGAGAGGAAATGACGAAGCTGATGCACTGGCAAGGAGAGGTTCGGAGCGGCAACCGACAGGACCCGAACCAATTATCCCCCTACCATTCAGCCAAGTCCGCTCATGGATCCGTCAACGTACAACCAAACAACACCAAGACTACTGGGCAAGTATCCCAGATTGTAGACAGTCGAAGGAGGCCTTCCCGGCTTTAAACCCGAGATTCTCCCGAAAACTCCTCAATCTGAAGCGTGACAAACTCCGACAAATCGTCGGTATTGTCACAGGACACTGCATGCTTAATAAACACCTATTTAATCTGGGTATCACGGACAGCCCCCTATGCAGAGGGTGCATGAACGCAGAGGAGACGGCCGCGCATGTGCTTGTAGAGTGCGATAGCGTTGCTTCTCAACGATTACAACACCTTGGGACACCGAGGACGCCTAGGGAGGCATGCACCGGCGTCAGCGAGCTGCTGGCCTTCCTGGAGGACATCGGGTGGTTAGATTAACAGCCCCCCCCACCCGACACGCAAAAAGGGCCCACCTGTGGCCTAGTTGCGGAAACCAGTCCAGAAACAAGTAACAACTACTAATAGGTGTCGATTCAGATGTCGCCAAAACTAAACTTAACGATTCACTGCCCAGCCTCGGCGGCGGCGGCGGTGCGACCCGCAGGGGTCGGGCTGTTTTACGCACCTGCGGGCTCAGAGAAGTAGCTTTAGTGAAGTAGTTGAGATACTGGCAGGCGAACGTAAGGGTGACCGGCTCCTCCATCTCGATGACCACTGCCTCCTCTTCCTTGTCGATGGACGCGGTCTGAGCCAGCTTTATGTTGGCGGAGCCGATGTCTCCAGTCGCTGAGAACTTTACACCTGCACGCAAAACATTTTTTCTATAGTGATACAGCTCTGCGCACATTAATCCAACACCACTACCGCACATCATCATCATCATCAGCCTATATTAGTCGACTCAGTCGACTGCTGGCCACAGGCCTCCCCTAATGACCGCCATAACGCCTTGTCTTCAGCTTGCCGCATCCAGCATTTGCCTGCAGTCCGGAGGCCGTCCTACACTACGTATTACGTACGTTTGCCGAGTCGTCGTTCTACCGCACAGCACAATTATATTTTTTAAGGCACCTTTTTGTTCTGTGCGTTAGCGGTGCGGCTCTCGGCGAGCGAAAAATTAACTCACAACCAATGAAGTATAGGGCCGAGGGCTATCGAGTGTAATTTTTGAGATTTGAGTCGCGCAGAGTGCATCAGAAATGACAAAACTCTTCTGGCATGAACAGGACTTTCATATGAACCAACTCATTTTACGCGACTCGCAACAAAAAAATACTCATTGGTACTAGTATAGTATTATATATCTGTGTCATTGGTTAACAACTAAAGCGTTGTTGTTATTGTAAAAAAAACGTATTCATGTTATAGCTATAATAGTATGTGGATTTACACGTCTGCTAAAAACAAACCCAAGGAAGGAATATATGACTAAGAATGACTGCAATAATTTAGGTCAGGTCCTTGTCATGCAATGAGTATGAAAAGGCTTACCTAAAGGCGGATCAAAGTCCGCCTGCAACGCAGGAGGCAACCTCCTGCGTTGCAGCGGGTTCGATTCCCGCCTTGGGACAAATGTTTGTACAACCTGCAAATATTTGTTCCGGGTGTTCTGGATATTTCTATGTATAATAAGTTCTGTGTCTTTGTTAGATAAAAGTCGGTGTAGGAACATTATTTATACTAATAAAATAACTTGAATCTCACCTTCTTTGGTGCAGGAGATAACCATGGATTCTCCAAACTGCGAGAGATCACGGCAGATGCGCGCAAACTCGCCGCTCGGCAGCCGAATTGTGCAACTGTATTCAGTCTCGGGAATACCTGTACAACAAACATTATTTTCAAAACCAGCTTGACTTACAAATTTAGTCCTTAGGGCGCACACCCGACTCAAATCAGCGCCACCGCCTATTTTATCTTATATGTTAAACGAAGGAATTTTCAAAAATCGAACTTGTTGTTTATGATACCTATCATATGCTTATTTTTAATGCCACTGTACAACTTTTATTTTGTATAGTGTAGGCAGAGATGCGAAGTTGCTCTCTTTGCTTATGATGGTGAGCAAAAAGAGCAACTTCGCATCTCTCTTTTACTTTTATTTTCGATGTTACTCAAACACGCAAAAAAGCGCATGATATGTTTTTGAAGAAAAATTGCGCGACAGTGCCCAAGAACATGCTTTAATAGACCCCAGAACGAAAAAGGACGAAAAACGCCCACTATTTCTGTTTGTATGATGCTTTCCATATAATGAAATCAGTTTTATGCCATTTACTACTGAACTATAACTCTAGGCCTTAAGTGAAGTAGAATATTTATTGCTTAGATTAAAAAAAGCTATCGAATGGCATATTCAAATTTATAAAATAACGTCTTCGAAAATTTAAATTACGATGTCGGCACTGTGCGGTGGGACAACGCGCGAATCCAAGCGAAATGTTCGTTGCCGCTTTATGTAGCTAATACCGCGTGGGTCTAAATAAGCCTAGATTATATTAACCATACAGTGATGTCGATTCTGTTGTATTAGGATTCCTAACTTAAATTTTACGATTTCTAAATTTTCAAAGTTAGGTTGACCTAAAATTATGGTATTCTCTGTACAGATCCTAAAAATACCACAAAATCCATATTTCACTTTTTTCAAATGAATATGCCCATTTTTCACTAGAATACATTATAATCACGACCAAATTAGATGCCTGCTAAAATTAGGTAAACGTAGATGACGTTTCTAATCATAGCTAAAATGCAATGCAATAATAGGATTTTAACTATTTTAGCTAAGTTTAGTTGTTTTAGATCTGTCAACCTAATTTTAAGTCTAATTTTTGAAACATAGATGTCGATTCTGTTGTTTTAGGATTCCTAGCTTAAATTTAACAATTTATAAATTTTCTAAGTTAGGTGACCTAAAATTATGGTATTCTCTGTACAGATCCTAAAAATACCACAAAATCCATATTTCACTTTTTTCAAATGAATATGCCCATTTTTCACTAGAATACATTATAATCACGACCAAATTAGATGACTGCTAAAATTAGGTAGACGTTTCTAATCATAGCTAAAATGCAATGCAAAGAATAGGAGTTTAACTAAGTTGAGTTGTTTTAGATCTGTCAACCTAATTTCAAACCTGACAGTCTAATTTTTGAAACATAGAATAGCTTTCGTCTATTTGACATTCCTAAATCCTAATTTTAGCTAATTTCAGCTAATTCTAAGACAACAGAATCAACACCAGTGTCTATAAAACAGAATTTAATAGGTTAACCGGACCAGACAGAAGATCAGACAGAATATTTTGGTTGGAAAGTTAATTCTTTCTCGGGCAAACTCTGTGGCGCAGTAGGCGAAGTTCCTCCTGCGACGCGGGAGGTTGCGGGTTCGATTCCCGCCTTGGGACAAATATTTTAACGATCTGCAGATAATTGTTTTAGGTGTTTTCTATGTATAATAAAAAAACATCTATCTATGTAATAACTTGTATATCAGTCATCTACCCATGATCAAGGAGAATCTCATAGATTAAGTTTGTGTTAGGTTTATTTTGTTTGGTTACATTGAATGTATATTTTTTGTAGGATTAAGCACTATTGTTATTTAGAATTACGGGGGTGATATGCCATGTTTGGCATAACCCTCATGCACCAAATGATTTAAAAAAAAGAAAAACACACGCTCTGCTTATCTTGGGGTTAGATGATGCTGTGTGAATTGTCCAGCATTATTTATATATTTATAACTTCAACTTCTTGTTTGATGGCTTTGCGTCAGGTTCAATTTTACTAGATCAATTGAGACGCGCATTAAAACGACAACTAAGTTTGAATTTGAATTACAGAAGCTATATTGCAAACATGGTCTGCATTTGTTCAGGTCTACCCACACACACACTCATACACCAACACCCAGGCGCACGCGCGCGCGTACTTTCTATATCATTTGTGCACATAAATTTCAAGTTTTATTGTTAAGGCGAATAGTAGGGTGGATAGTGGCGCCACTACATATTTAATTTAATCATTAAGTTATACAAAGGAATTATCAAAAAATCGGACCGCTGGTAGACGATACCTATCACGAGCTTGTATTTAATGTATCTGTAATAGTTTTGTTTTGTGTTAGTCAATCAAAAACCTTGTTTGGAGAGCTTGGTGGCCACCAATAGGAACTAAACTCTTGAAACAAGTATCTGCCTAAATAATACAGTACAAAACTATTAAAGATACATTTAAAAAAAGCTTATGATAGATATCGTCTACGCGCGGTCCGATTTTTGGATAATTCCTTTGTAATTATAAAATTAAATATGTAGTGGCGCCACTATCCACCCTACTATTCGCCTTAATCTAAACTCTAAGCTTAGTTTGAAATAATAGTACCTCAAAATGAATTACATAACTCAATCTACTACTCATACTGTATTTGTCTTGGAAGAGTGAGATTCCCTGGTATTTCTTTTACAAACACTGTTATATATTGTACATAAAGTTAAAAAAGTTATTATTTTGTATTTGTAGATTTAGTTATCATATCAACCACATCCTCGTTAAACTCAACATGTCTGTATTGCCTGTATTGGTCCACAGCTGGACACAGACCTCCCTGATTGCCTTGTTGGCATCTCATGGGGGTAATGCCCATAATCCCCACGCTGGGCATGCGGGTTGTGGATCACAGTTCGGTGGTAGAGTTGCTCTGCAGGGGTTGCTGCTGCCCGTCCCCAGTGGATATCCCTTAGTTGCCTCTTACAATACCCACAGGATAAGTTGGGGTGGTGCAAATTCTAAGCCGGCACTTCACAGCTTTAACCACATCAAGAGGTACCAAAATGAATTCATCTGGTAGTAATCTTCAAGTGGCAATACTAAGAAGCAATATGTGTTCTTTCTCTTACCTAAATGTTCAAGATCTAAGTTCATAAGCTTCATTTCATAATCGGAGACTTTCTCTTGGTTTGGGCTTTCGAAGACAAATGTGACAGTGTCAGCGTTGTCTTGTGCCTTCATTGTTACTGTGTCTTTGTCACCAGCACACTTCAGAATCTTAGACATGCTGAAAAGACAGAAATTATGAAGAGTTTATAGATAGGTCTTGGCAAGACGTTTTAAGGGCATGTTTTTATTAGTATTATTTAACAGGTACTTATTATTTACCTATTTTTCCCGACATTTCAACACTGTTGTGGTGTGAAATAAAGTAAATGCGATAAATAATACTAATAATAAAGTGTTCGGATCGCTTACATTTGAAAATATTTATTGGTAAATTTTTTTATCATCAATGTATCCTTATTTGACCACAATCTCACCTGATGGTTAGGGCCGATGTGGCTGAAGATGTATCATGAAGGTCTAGAAGACCTTCACACTTGTCTTGAAGAGTTTTTGTATTATAATGGCTGCCAGTGGCTTTGATATCACTGCAGCTATACTAGGACTATTGTGATCGCCACTTATTTTGTGTTCACCCCTAAAGTTAGGACATTCTTAGTCCTCTGGTTAACCCTGCAGCTGCTAAGAACCGGTGGTTTTTTTCGGACTGTCACTGGTCTCGAAGCCTAGCTGGTGCTTTCCCAAATGGATGCTGCACTATTGCAATAGTGCTCTACTCTCCTATTTTTTTTATAGCAGATGAAGGGGCATAGTTCTGCCTCTTCACAAGAAACCTACATAGAACAAAGGGTTTAAGGTAAGTATTTTTAATAATGTTACCTGCCAAGATTCATGCCCATGGAGATATTTCTGTCACATCTGTACTTATCAAAACCATCTGCTCGTAATGTGAGGGACACAAGTGATACATGAGAGTTGTCCATTGCCTGTAAAATGTGAATAATCTTGTTTCACAACACTTTAAATTCGACTTTCAGACACGAAGGGATCGACATTCAGGTTAGAAAAATAAATTCCTGGTTGCAGTGAAGTAATTACCTGCAACTGTATGCCATTATCATCGCAATCGAAAGTAGCTTGTGTTAGCAGATCTTTGATTGCTTCTAACACCTTCTTCAGTATGGAGCTTCGTAGGAGGCGTGCTTCAAACATTTTCTGTAAACAACATAAAACTTAGACCGAATACAATTGGACTTTTTTGGTACGTCTAAAAATGCGTATTTGTGGGCCATTTGATTCAATTATCTTCTCAAACAAATCGCGAATCAAACCTTACAGGTGTTCGTGATCAACAGTTTGACTTCAAATCAACTGTTTGTTTAAAGTAATAGTAACTTAATAACACAACTTCATAATGAGCCACTAGTACACTTACATTTGTATTTAGAAAGCAATATCACGATCAATTTGTAAAATATCACAAAAACAAGACGCTTTGGATGGATTCGGCCCGTGACCTCGCGCGCGCACAGAATAGAATAGAATACGAATTAGTGTTGCCACCTTGGAGAAAAAAATATCACTAGATTTGGTCTTAAAACTCACTGGATTTCGGGACATTTTGGACATCGAAAATCACTAGAATTCACTGAATAATTTAAAATGAAATTACACGGTAGGTACTACAAAATAATGTATTTGTGAAAATAAGAAACAAAAAAAACACAATATACTGATATCAAATACAATTTTTTTGACACTAAGCTAGATAGATATATTATTTATGTTTGTGTTTTTTTTATAACTCTGTTTCTTAATGTCGCCAATTCTTGTAAATATTTATTTTCGATAAAAAAAAGTACAAAAGGCTTATACAGTATCGTTTGCTACAGTACAGCCCGTAACCACATCTTGATTTCTTAGGTTTCCCATTCTTGTCGATAGTTTTGTGAATATAAGTCTTTTTTTTTACTGACACGTCCATAGTAATTGCGAAATAACTAAGAAATACTACTACTGCAGGCTACTACAAAAACTTGCTCGAATGATTTCGATGTGATCACTTACTTTCCCGAACGAAGTTTAGCAAGAACTGCCTAGCAACAGTAGCAATCACCGAACTAAATACACTAAATATATACTCAAATTATACTACTTTAGTAGGTACGTGATAGGTTCTCATCAGTTCAGTAGTCGGGAACTCCTCAAGGTAGGTTTGCATAACCAAACAAAAACGTTTAATTCAAGAACCTATAAAGGTTCATGGTTTTAATTATGGTTTGGCTGTCCAAGAAACGGATTGTGCTATTTTCACATAAATTGGGGAATTCGTTGCTAATAAATACGTATTTTCAAAAATTTTCGAGATTTTTCGACATATCACTAAAAATCATCAGATATTTTTTTAGTGATTTTTTCTTCAGAATATCACTAGCGTACTCAAAAAATCACTAAATCTAGTGATAAAATCACTAAGGTGGCAACGCTGACGAATAGTGACAGACAGCCACTCTGCCACTGGCCTGGCGGCGGGAAAAAATGGCGCGAAAATGTTGATAAGTCGTGTTTTTATTATTTAGCACAAAACAAGGATAGCAAGTAAGAGTTCCCTTGCCATAAACGCATGTACAAGCGGGATAGATGATTAAATGAAATTCATGCTCTAGTATCAGTTTGGAACGGTATTTTTTGAAAACCAACAAGTAGGTAGTGTTGTGCTTATCCTTATCAACACTCACACTAATTTTATCGGAACATACCGGTTTTTCTTAACGAAATTTAACTCGTAGAATGGAATTGTTCTGTGGAATTTACTCCGCTGCTCTTTCATTTTTAACGTTTAGTTTAGAAGGTATGTACCTCGTAGAGTAGAAGTTAAGATGCATCGTTCTACTCTTTGATTATCTCCTTCGCACTGTACGAATCGGGACGAAAACTTGCATAGATAAAGTTCTACGACCTGGATTATCTTAATGGGCGGACAAACCTGTGCGAAGCCTCAGGCAGAAGCTAGTTAATCATAATCAAGTTCCTAGCAATGTTTCAAATTATAGGGACAATCACATTAACAAAATCTTTATTGCATACCTAGTAAGTACTACAAGCCTTACAGCACGGTAATATTGTATTACCGTGCTTACAGGCACTTAATATACAAAAAACAAATCCCATGCCTCACCAGTAACATAGGTTTCAATATTTTAATAAATACCTCATAATTTTTACACATTACCTACTTTTACACATTACTTTCTATAAAGTTCATTTGCAAATGCAAAGGTCAACGACTTGTTCCTGGTCAGGGTATCGCGGAAGTGAAGTTAGATTGTATTTGCAAATTATTTCTGCTGGCAGAAACCTTCCTCCAAGGAAATGCCTTACATCCTTCAATATTTCTGGTCTTGCACACAGTTTTGGTGCAGAAAGAGATATAAGCATAGCTGGTTTTAGTGATTTCTCATCAATTGGGCCTTTTTCTACATGCCATCCACTTGGAATATCCACACTGAAAACAATTAAATAATTATTTTCACTACATATTGGTTCACTACCTACATATTCATATATTTGTATATTTTATAGGATTACTATTTTATTCAACTTCCCTTACAAAAAGAACACACATTATATTCGTCGTTTTCAGAAATTCGGAAGTTGTTTTCCTCATCAATATCAAGTAATCTTAAGAGCGCTTTTACATCTAGGCGCAACTTTTTTTTTTTATTTAACGTACCGAGCGGGCGGCGAGCTACTCAAGCGTAACTTTCTATTGTCTCGCGATTGAACTGACATAGGTCTGCCCTCGATAAGCGCTCGCGCGGTACTGAGGGTAAATCGCCGCAATATTAAAATATATACTAGTTTTAAATAATTCATTTAAAAAAAAAGTTGTGATTTAAAAAATAAAATTAATATTGTAGTTTAAGCAAATGTTAAAGATTATTTTGGTTTAAATATTGTGTCAAAATGATGTAGAACTTCGGAGATATTGGGGTTTGTTTCGAAGCCTTTTCAGTCGATAATTGAATTCAGTTCAGTTTTTTCTTTCTTTAAAAATCTTTAAAAAAATCTTTAAAGGCCTATAACGAAAATGTATTCTATTATTATGGAAGTACAGGATATATGTTATCTAAAAAAAATTTTTTTGATTTGTTTTACTGGTACTAGACTATCTAGTTATTGTAAATTTATAAACCTACGTAAATGTTTGTCATAAGGCTCATCGACAGTGCTTCTCTGGTAAGATTTGTATCTGGTAGAATTTTATTCAATAGAATCTACAATTTTTTTTCCAAAAACAGGTTTCCGAGAGTTTTTGCCTGATCATGCATCGGTAGAATGATTATTAGGTATAAAATAAACAAATAAGTTATCTAAAATTTATTCTATTATTTATTACTGTAGAAGAGAAAAGGAACTATTATTAACAAGTAATTGTTATTTCAAGCAATGAACGAAAAGCATATAATTTGAACCAGGTAACTGTGGGATTTCGCGTTTTTTTGTAATAGCCCCCTTAATATATACAAATCACGTGTCACGTAGTTTGTCCGCTATGGACTCTAAACTACTTAACCGATTTTAAATTAAATTTGTACACCGGGTGCAGTTTGATCCAATATGAAAGATAGGACAGCTTATTCAGGGAAGCAAAGGTTTAAAAGGTGAGAACGGTACGAAGTTCGCAGAGTCAGCTAGTAATATTATAAAGAGGAAAGTTTGATTGTTTGTTTGTATTGAATAGGCTCCGAAACAACTGGACCGAAACAATTGGAAAAAATTCTTTGACCATTAGCCCACATTAATTCCTGATTAACATAGGCTACTTTTTCCTACGGTAAAACAGCTAGTGTACCTATGTTATTTATGCAACAAACAATGCATATTAAATTCTGTTTATTTACCTGCAAACTGGGACCTCGGATTCTATAAGTGCATCCAGTGCTGGCTGTAGCTGTTTTCTGACTGGAGGCATAAAGCTGAACCCAAATAATGCATCTACCACAACATTATAATAACTGGACAGTACTTTAGGGTTTTCAGGTACACAGTCCACAATTTGTACTCCAAACTTAGTACATTGTTCTAAAAGATTCTCATACAAAGGTTTCGGAGTGCGTTTGGGGTAGAGAATATCAACTCTATAGCCAAATAATGTCATGTGTCGAGCAGCTACAAGGCCATCACCACCATTATTGCCGGGTCCAACAACTATTAGTGCTGCACTATGCCTGGAAAAGAGAATAGATAATCTTATAACATTGGCTTTTACTCATTGTCCTGCCTGCACACTCAAATAGGTTTATGTAAACTTTATGTGAGATTATTTAAGTGAGTACTTACATTATGAGATTTTTTTATGGTTTCCTAGTGTTGGGTTTGAGCGAAGCGTCCATAAATACTTACGTTTTCGGTGGGAAACACTTTGCGACGGCTGTAGCGACGCTAAGCCCTGCTAGCTCCATCAACTGGTCAACGCTGAACTTGTAGTCCTTGAATAACTCCACATCGAGATTTGTTGCCTCGATTTGATTAAGATACCGCATTTCATTGCACTTCTGGCATTTTCTACTACCAGTTGCCATCACGCTACTCGAAACACGCAACTAGAAAAGAAAAGTTGAGACAAGCTAATGGAGTTTAAGTTTCGAGTTGTATGTCATCCAAATCCTACCAGAGAAGCACTGTCGATGAGCCTTTTAACAAACATTTATTTAGGTTTATAAATTTACAATAACTAGATAATCTAGTACCAGTAAAACAAATAAAACCGAGATTTATTTGACTTGACTTCTTTGATAATGGTATTATTTACCAAAAATTCTAAAATCTTGTAAATAGAACTTTGATTGATCTTCGAAATGATATCAAAACAGCTGTTCTTCTGTCAAATGCACGTAATCAAAACTATTCCGGAAAATGCCGGTTTATTTTTTCCAGAAATACCAACAACATTTGCTTCATTCATTTTAAAAACGGCAATCGATCGTAGAAAGAAAAGTCCACTTTTCCCATGCATTTACAGTAAACTGGATCGCGCTAGAAAATATTTCACTCATTCAAAAGTAAGTTATGGCTCATTGGTCTTTGTGACATCTCAGAGTAAAATAACGAGCCGCGTGAGGGGGCTTGAAAGTAGTAGTTGGTCCTTGTCTAGCACGTTGTAACATGGGGTAGGGTGTCCACGAAACAATACGCTGTCACAGGGTTTTTGAACAAAGATTGTGTTAAACTTATTTCTGGAATATGTACTTAGAAAAAAGCTGTCCAAATTACGAAGCAACATTAGGTACCGACCGTAAAAATGTTAAACACATGTTTTCAAATCTTTTGCACACTATGAAAGTACCTGTGTTGATAATAATTTTATGATTGTATATCCGAAAGGACAAACTGTTGGACAATTATTATTTACATGTATTTCTACGTTAGTTGTTCGACCAACTATGTACACAGTTTGAACAATAAATGTTTCTTATTCTTAGTACGTAACGTCATAATGGCTAGCAGACAGTGAATAGTGAATACCTACTACAACCTAGTAGAAACTTAATTATCAAGTTGATGAACAAGTTTTCAACACATCACAGTTTCATTAGAATTTATAAAAATAGTGCTTTTTACACCAAGGCGAGAAAGTGATCTATTCCTACCGAGTGTGTCGTTTTGGGCCCGAGGCGCAGCCGAGGGCCTTAAAACACACGAGGTAGGAATCGCACTTTCTGCCGAGTGAGAAATAGTGCTTTATACTACACCTTCGAGGAAAATAAAAAGCAGAATTAATTATTAATTGAAATCGCGCCCAATGATGTTGGTAAAACCTCATTGACCGCGCCAGCCTTTGGGTTCTTTTTTCAAAATATTGTTCGGAAATCGGAGGAGGCCTATTGGATTTGGAGTAAAAACTTTTTGTCGTTTGACCGAACGAAAATATATTGGAATAAAAGGTTTATTATCTGTATGAATGATGAATGGATGAATGAGTATTTGGTATCGTAAGGTTCACTCATTCAATCGTTCTTCGTCAGTTGGTTGTAATGGTGTCTAGGTTTGAATAATGTAATAGTTTAGCAAAAATGTAAACCCCTAACTTTCCTTCCTCACAATAAACTTGTTGTGTCTAACTTGATAATGGTGTTCTCTTTTCAATAGGTTATGGGCCCAGAGACCACAATCAGTCAGATCGACAAAGATTAGCGTAGGAAGTTGTAGGGAGCCGCCATTAGCAAGGCAGGGAATTTTCTTTTTGGAAATATACTAGATTATTATCAAAATCATTAAAAATATAAGAGATGGCAGAAAATATGCTTAGAGTTCCACAGTTGGAGACGGGAAATTTCACAAACTGGTTGTTCCGCATCGAGATGGCGATGGATGAAAAAGGGTGTAGAGAGGTAATACAAAGAAAAATAGATTTAAAAGAAGCAGAAATAAAAATAAAAGACGCGAAGGCACGTAACTTGATCATACAAGCGTTGCCTGACAAACATCTAGAATATGTAAGAACCGCGAAGACGGCATTTGAAATGATAGAAAATTTAAGAAGAATTTTCGAGAGAAAAAGTACACTTTCGAACATGTATTTACGAAGGCAGCTTATTAGCTTGAAATGCAAAAGGTCAGATAGCTTGGAGACACACTTCAATAATTTTGACAAAATAATTAGAGACATAGACAGCAACGGTTCTAAGATGGAAGAAAAAGATAAGGTCTGTCAGCTGCTAATGAGCGTCGAAGAAGCATATAAAACAACAGTAACAGCACTAGAAACAACGAACACAGAACTCACAATAGAATTTGTGAAGTGTAAGTTACTGGATGCAGAATTAAAAGAAAAGAATGACAAACAGAGGCCCACGACCAATAAAGAGTATGTATTTCAAAGTAGTACCCTAAAGTGCTACACCTGCGGTGAGTCCAATCACTTTGCCCGAAATTGTCCTCGTAACATGCAAACAAGTTACAGCTACAACCAAAGAGGTAGAGGAAATTTCAGAGGAAATCAGAGAGGTAGAAGTAGTCACAGAGGTCATTACAGAGGTAATAACAGAGGAACAAGACCAAGTGCTAATGTTGTAGATGACTCGGCAACAAATGCACATTATGAAAATGAAATTGAATTCGTGATTGATTCTGGAGCATCACACCACATGGTCAGCATTCAATATGAAAAGTTTATGACAAACATATGCGAAATACCTGAAATTAAAGTTCAAATAGCAAGTGGAAATTTTATCTCAGCCTACAAGAAAGGCAATATGAGTGGAAGGACAAGCAAAGGGATAAAAATTGAGATAAACGAATGTCTTATATTAGAAAAGTTGTCATACAATCTAATATCAGTAATGAAGCTAAACGAAAAAGGTATAACAGTTAAATTTGAAAATAAAGTGCCAAAAATAGGTAACAAAAAGTTGCAAATTGAAGGAGAAAACAATGTAAAACTATTCACATTAAAACTGAATTTATGCCAAGAAGATGCTTTATTCACAAACAAAGATGACACAAATTTATGGCACAGAAGGATGGGTCATCTAAATTATGGAGGTATGAAGATACTTGGTTTACCATTATCTAACGAGCGTTGTTCAATATGTATGGAAGCTAAAGGAACCCGCTGTCCATTTACACCCACACCAAAACCAAGAACAAGGAAAATAGGAGAATTAATATACTGCGATATTGGTGGACCCATTTCACCAATAACTAAAGATGATGAAAGATATTATCTAACAATAATAGATGACTATTCACATTTCACAGAAGTCCACTTACTTAAAACAAAAGGCGAAGCAAAGACTTATATTATGAGATATATAAATAAAATGAGAAACTATGGTACAAATGTGACAAGAATAAGAACAGATAGGGGTGGAGAATTTGTAAACAAAGAGTTGAAAGAGTTCTATCAAGAGAATGGAATAAAACAAGAAACAACTTGTGGATACACACCACAACAAAACTCAGTATGCGAAAGAATGAACCGTACACTAGGTGATAGAGTAAGAGCGATGTTGTTGGAAACTAACTTGCCCAAATATTTATGGGGAGAGGCAATAAGAGTTGCAGCCTATACCATAAATAGATCACCCACAAGAGCACTTCAAGGAGACACACCAGCTAATATATGGTATGGAAAGAATCAACTAGAGAAACTGAGAGTTTTTGGTTCAAAAGCATGGTGTATGATCTTTCCGAAGCAAAACAAATTAGAACCAAGAGCAAAACCTATGATAATGATTGGTTATTGTGGATCAGGGTACAGATTATGGGACTCAAAAACAAATGAGATAATCGAGTCAAGGGATGTGCGTTTTGATGAGTCAAACTTTAGATATGAAGAAGAAAGAAATGTTTTTATACAATTAGATGGAGAAGAAAACTTGGTACAAAAAGAGAAACCAGAAGTTGAAAGCTCAGAGCAAAGGGAAAAACAAGAATTGACAAGTGATGAATATGAAAGTCCAGAAGAGAGAGAAGAAGAAAAACTAAATAAGAGACAAATAAAGCTACCCAAAAGGTTTAATGATTATGATATGACAAATAATATAGCTTATGCGTTACATGCAGAAGATCCTACTAGCTATGAACAAGCAGTAGAGCAAGAAGAATGGTCAGAAGCTATAGAGAAGGAGCTAGAAGCACATAGAAAATTAAAAACATGGGAAGAATGTGTACTACCAAAAGGTCATAAGGCTATTGACACTAAATGGGTATTTCGAACAAAACCTGATGATACGAAGAAAGCCAGACTAGTTGCCAAAGGGTTTCAAGAAGAAACAGTTCAAAATGTTTATGCACCCGTAGCCAGAATGACTACTGTTAGATTATTTATAAATAAAGCAGTTCAAGAAAATTTAAGTATCAAACAAATGGACATACCAACTGCATTTTTAAATGGAGAGTTGAAGACAGATATATACATCAAATATCCAAAAGGACTAGATAAGAAAGAAGGAAAGGTACTAAAGTTGAGAAAAGCTTTATATGGCTTGAAAGAATCTCCACGTTGTTGGAACGAGAGATTAAACGATTTTCTTACAAAAAATGGATTTACACAATCACATAGTGATTTTTGTCTATACTTAACAAGCGATGTATACATACTAATATATGTAGATGATATTTTAATAATTGGAAATGGACAAACTATCATGAAGAAGCTACAAGAAGAATTTCTAGCAAAAGATCTTGGAAATATTGCAAAGTTTCTAGGTTTAGAAATTACAAGATCGGATCAAGGATTAGAAATAAAACAAACACAAATAATAGAGAAAGTTTTATTAAAATTTAATATGCATGAATGTACTGGCATAAGTACACCGATGGAAGTTGGAATGAACATAGATGAAAAAGAAGAAATATTGACCAATATTCCATACAGAGAACTTGTTGGATCGCTCATGTATTTGGCCACAATAAGTAGGCCAGATATTGCATTCGCAACAGGATTCCTCAGCAGATACATGCAATGTCCAACATCAACTCTATGGAAAGCTGCGAAGAGAATCCTAAGATACCTGAAACAAACAAAAGAGAAGGGATTAGTATACAAGCAACAAGAAAATAAACACTTACTCAGTTTTTCAGATGCTGATTGGGGAGGAACAAGAGATGATCGCAAAAGTATCAGTGGAGTTGCCATATTTCACTGTGGCAATCTAGTAAGCTGGAGTTCCAAGAAGCAATCGACTGTTGCACTCTCAACAGCTGAATCGGAGTATGTGGCGGCAGCACTAACTGTAAGCGAGACAGTATTTATAAGTGGAGTGTTAAAAGACTTACAATTTGATAAAGACTTGTGCAGTGTTATGCTAATAGATAATCAAAGTACTATAAAGATGATAGAAAGCTATGAAAATAGTAAGAGAACCAAACACATTGATATAAAAGTACATTTTATAAAAGATATTGTAAACAAAGGTTTGTTAACAGTAAAATATGTAACTTCAAATGAAAACAGAGCTGATATACTTACAAAGCCATTGCCAAAGGTCAGGCACAACTGTTTATGTAAACTCTTAGGTTTGTATTGAAAAGTTTTTTTTGTGTATAACAATGTTGTTCTGTTCTATGTTATTATTAGATAATATGCGGTTGATTTATCTCATGTTGTGTATTAGTTAGTTATTTTATTAGGTACTACCTAATCATGTTGTGTTAATTCTCAGGCAAAATTTTGTTATTTTATGATAGAATTCAAGGTTATGTTTACGTGATGGATGTCAAATATCAAATGGAACTGTCATGATGGAACGACGTATTATTTATGGTTGCCATCAGTACAAGTTAAAGAAGGTGTTATTAATGTAAGGTACAAGTCCAAGTTTGTTTTGCAAAGTTGTTTTTTAAATGTAACTTGAACTTGAGCCGGGGTATTGGAATAAAAGGTTTATTATCTGTATGAATGATGAATGGATGAATGAGTATTTGGTATCGTAAGGTTCACTCATTCAATCGTTCTTCGTCAGTTGGTTGTAATGGTGTCTAGGTTTGTCTAACTTTCCTTCCTCACAATAAACTTGTTGTGTCTAACTTGATAATGGTGTTCTCTTTTCAATAAAATAACCATAGCTACCGGCCGATCTTTTAGGAAATTAAAAAAAAATAACACGTTAGAAATGGATTTCCATCCACATTTTCCTCCCGCTAAAACACGTGAGAAATGAAATTCCATAGAGTTTTTCCTCCCGGTTTCCTATAAGCCTGCAAAGACATACTTTCTATTCTATAAATGGAAAAGGAATAGGCAACTTTCCGAGCAGGTGTAGTATAAAGTACATAGAGATGTATGGACGTCGTAGTAGAAAGAGATCAACTATTACTTTGGGGCCTCTCTGCACAGTCTGTGGCACAGTCGGTTTAAATAGGTTTCTCTGTCTACGGCTTAAAGGTTCATGATCTATCCACATTGGTAATGAAATACCAATGACAAAATGACACTAACATTTATCGAAAGTTTGACTACGTCAGTCAAAGCAATAGCAAAGCAAGCAATGCAAATAAAATATTCAGACTTTGGGTCATTCGTGGAAAATGGCTGCATTTCGAGTGTTTAGTCGTAATTTACCGTATTTACGTCAACAATTCTCGGCATTATTGGGAAATACGTCGCCCTCAGTCAAGTTTATATGTGTAGTAGTTGTAATAGGATACATTTTATCGTTTTCCGACGATGTGGTTAATGTTCTCAGCGTCACTCCAGGGTATCTTTTACCTCCTTCCTTCCAACTGTGGTCTACTTTCACGTTTTGGTTCCTTGAAATACATTTGTGGGAGGTGATAATCGATGTAGTGACTGTGGGTTTATGTGGGAAGCTCATAGAGCCGCTATGGGGTCAAATGGAGATGATGAAGTTTTTCTTTCTGACGAACATTGGTGTTGCCTTCCTGACGACTTTTTACTATTTGGTGATCTTTGCGTGTACGGGGCAGACTTCTTACTTATTCGACATACACGTGCACGGGCTGGCTGGGTACCTGGCTGCGGTGTCTGTCGCTGTGAAGCAGATAATGCCAGATCATCTGTTGATAAAAACACCTTTGGGTATGCAATGTTTATTATTTTGTTTCCTTGTTACTCTTTCCATTCATATCTATTCAGATAAAGTTTTATGCCAACAACTGAATTAAGTCCCTTTGTAGTCTAATTACCTACAATCGAAAAAGCTTATACCTGCATAAATGTAATTCCTTGATCTAACAATTCTAACACCATTTCCTTTTTCAGGAAAGCTAACCAATCGTTCAATACCCCTCCTACTGCTCATCGCAGCCATCATCTTGTGGGCCGTAGGAGCACTTGAAGGCACCTACCCATGCATGTGGGGTAGTGGCACCATCCTTTCATGGATCTACCTGAGGTTCTGGCAGAGGCACAGCAGCGGAACCTACGGAGATATGGCAGATAATTTCAGCTTTGATAAGTATGTTTGAACTTACTCCTAAAAATATTGTAAAAGTTTCCAGCAAAGTTAAACCAAACAATGGTAAAAACTACAGCAAATTAACTACAGCAAATTGCAAAGGATCAATATTAATGAAGTTTTTGTGTGAAGTTGTGGTAAAATATAATTTATAGTATGTAGTAAGTTACAGTAACTGAGATAGGATAAGGATGAAAAATACAATTTAGATGAATATATCAGTTAAATTGTCCTCCATTAGCTGCTGTTTTGATTTTAGCTATAAAAATTTAACTTTACGTCTGTACCAATTTATTTTATCATGTTTAGCATTTCATGTTAAAGAACTCCACTGCTGGACCACAAGTCCACCCATGGACGTAGGGGTCCCCTGATAAGCACCTTATTGGCAAATTTCGAAGAAATTACGATAAATAATATTGCAAAAATTTTCAACTTGACGGGACTTGAACCCGCATCCTTACCTTAGTACGGGAATGTGCTAACCAAGCACCGTTCGCTCAATCAACAGGGGAAACATTGAAGTTTATCCAATCCTGTTTAAAGACTAAAGTTATGTTTAGTTCGTTTGACAAGAGGTTGTCGCGTTGCTCAAAATCTAAGGTTTTTGTTATTATTGTGCGTAAGCCTCACACTAATATAATAAATGCGAAAGTTTGGATGGATGGATGGATGTATGTCTGTTACCTCTTCACGTCAAAATTACTGAACGGATCGGGCGGAAATTTCGCACACAGGTAATTCTAATCCTGGAATCAAACATAGGGTACGTATCCCATAAATCAGTTCGCATGGGATAGAAAACTTTTCCATAGAAACAACGCGTGCGAAGCCGCGGGCAGAAACTAGTTTCTAATAAAAGAAATAATATCGCAAAAATTTTCAATTACGACGGGACTTAACCCGCATCCTTATTGGCTTTTATATCTTGGGGGTAATGCATAAATCCCCACGCTAGGCATGCGGGTTGGGTGGCAGTTTGGTGGTAGAACTGTTCTGTAGGGGGTGTTGCTGCCTGCCCCCTGTGGATATCCACAGCCACTATCCTTAGTCGCCTCTTATGACACCAGCGAGAAGCTGGCAACACACAGCAACAGTACAGCTGCAGTACCTACACAGCATTGAATTAATAACTGAGATTAGCATCCTGTATAGAAATAACTTTACACTCCATAAAGGTACATTCCACTGATGCAAAGCAGAGTGAAGAAGAATTGACCAATCACCAGCAAAATGACAAGTTTCTGTATTGGTCATAGAGAACACACACTTTAGGTCTTTTATTGTTTGTTCCAGTTTCTTCCCCACAGTTCTTCAGCCTGTTGTGAGAGGAGTTCTAGGACCCCCACACCGTTGCCTTGTGCGGCTCGGAGTATGTGCGCCAAGTCAGAGGAGAGTCCACCTCGCTCTCAGCCCTCGCGGCGTCACCATTTCCATGCCGGGTGTGGAGCCTCAGGATATGGAAAGGAGACGGTATGTGTGTAAAGACTGTTTTGTAAAATAAAAAAAATGAATGATAAATCTCGCGATCTTCATAAATCTTCGGCATACATCGTGGAAGGCCTAATCATAAAATCGTGTTGAAATCTGAGCAGCATTGCTGTAACTGCCACGCTAGTAGCTTGTGTGTGATGTGAACTAGTCCTTAACCTTATCAATAGAATTAAAAAATACAATGCAAGTATAGGAGTGCTGTATGAAGTTAAACATAGCATATCAAAATCAATTATCGTCAATTTAATCGGTTGGCGATATTTGAGTAGTAAAGTTAATGGATCAATAGTTTCAGAGTTATTTAGACTTGGAAATTTAGTGTCTTGGTCTTTTCAGGCTGTCACGCTTTTGCGATTTTTGCACAACATTATGGTTATGGTGTGTGTACTCTTTTATCCTTACTCTCTGGTTAAGAGAGACTCTGGTTGGTCCATTGCGCGTGTTTTGTTTTGCTAGTGTAACCAGCGTTAATCCGTCCAGAAGTGCAGAGTCTTCCTGGGATCTTCACAGGCTTCGCGGAGTGACCGCGTATGGTCGAGGATTTCGTGTCTTTGCACTGTTACTCCCTCGCATTCCAGGACTACGTGGGCAGCTGATTCTTCTTCACTGAGACACCCCCTGCAGAGAGGGCTGTCTGTTGCTCCGATGGTGAAAAGGTCGTTCAGTGGACAGTGTCCTGTGAGTGTCTCCACTAGGACGCGTAGGTCCATTCTGGACAGGTTCAGTACGCGCTTAGTTAGCCTTGGTGATGCAGCCGGAAGCGCTGCTCTTGCCTGACGGCACTCTTGTAGGTCTGTCCATCGTTCGGTATGCGTTACTCTGGTTTGGAGCCTTATCCATGTTCGGAGTTGTGAGAATGGTAGGGGAAGGGGCGGAGTTGTGCCTATTATCATCGTGTCCGAACCTTTCCGTGCCAATTCGTCGGCAGCGTCGTTACCTAGTGATCCGCTTTGTCCCTTGATCCATTGAAGGGTTATCCTGTTTCTAGTGGAAATCCTTTCCAAGTGCCATGTGACATCCATACACGAGCTTGGAGTTGCAGCTGTTCCCCGCCAAGGCCCTGAGTGTAGCAGCACTGTCAGACAGGATACGCACGCACTGGTTGTCTATATCCCTTCTTTGCACAGATTTGGCTGCCTCGGTTATAGCTACGCATTCACGTTGAAATATATGCTGCTCCCGTGCCCATATCGGTCTTAGAGCCGTCCGTAGATATATTCTCACTTCGTAGGTGCCTGATTCATCTCTTTGGTCCTCATGTAAGTAGTTGTATCTGGTAGTGTTTGTTTTGTATTGGTTTGCTGGGCATTCTGTCACAAGGGGCCGTTAAAAGAGCCTAAAGCCCTGTCCATGATCTGAGCGTGCGGACTATCTGTGGCCTCCCAGAATTCCATGTTTTGTAGTCTCAAAGCCGACACAGTAGCCTCTTGGTGTATATACATGTGTAGATCTAGTGGCGCTAAGTCTAGTATCACCTCTAGGACAGCGCCCGGTGTATAGTTCTCATGCAGCCTGTTATCACCGAGCACACCAATCCTTGGAAGCGTTGTTAGTTTGGTTATTACTGTGTTCAGGTCAGTTCTGGTCCACCATACGATAGCTCCATATGTTAGTATCGGTCTGATGACAGCAGTGTAAAGCCACATGGTTATCTTTGGAGAGAGACCCCATGTTTTCCCCAGCGTTCTGCGGCATTGGTAGAAAGCAGATGTGACTCGTTGCAGTTTATAGTCAAGGAGTTTGTTCCACAACCTTGCCCAACTATCAAATAACGAACGACCTCTGTGACGCAGCGAAGGTCCGCCTGCGACGCAGTAGGTTGCGGGTTCGATTCCCGCCTCGGGACAAATGTTTGCAGATCTGCAGATATTTGATCAGGGTGTTTTCTATGTATAATAAAAAATATCTATGTAGTGTATTGTATTAAGCATATCAGTTATCTCGTACCCATAACACAAGCTCTGCTTAGCTTGGGGCTAGATAATGCTGTGTGAATTGTCCAGCATTATTTATTTATTTAAATAAAAAAGCACACAACTGCACAACCTTGCCCAACTATTAAATAAAAAAGCTGACCCTATTCTTGTTAAGTATGTTGGACATATAATAGACTCGGAGGTACACCGAATTCTAGTATAATCAGTAATCTTACGTTCTTACAGCCAAATCGCACTCAAAGCATTAAGTGAGCGCCTGTCCAAGACCTCCGAACAGACTCGACAGAAGAACCAATCCGCCAAAGTCAACATGGATGCAGTCCGCAAGATGCAGTCCTCACAAGTCATACCCCAGTTCTCTGAACCGGGCCCAAGTCAGCCGGTGTCACCGCCGGAAGCGACGCTCGTGGACTTGGCGGAAGCACCCCCGACGACTAAAGAATCATGATCCCGAGGGTAGTTTGTGATGTGTAACTAATGTATATAATGCGTCCTTATTCTCGCACCTTCGACTTTTAAATTCACTGTGGTCTGAGATTGACGACAACCAGGAGTGAACTTATTTATCGCGTTACTCACTACCTCGGCAAATTAATTGTGCTAGTTTACCTTCCTTTAAAATGTATCAAACCAAATCCATAAAGTAAATACCTATTATTGTAGAAATAAACCAGTCCAATTGCCATTTATTGCAACCAAACATGGAAGTTGGGAATAAATGTACTAATAGTCAATTAAAGTAATACAAAAAAAATTCAATCATCG
This sequence comes from Eupithecia subfuscata, assembly GCA_963564075.1. Lineage (NCBI taxonomy): Eukaryota > Metazoa > Arthropoda > Insecta > Lepidoptera > Geometridae > Eupithecia > Eupithecia subfuscata. Next base: position 4,055,763 of record OY751103.1, on the reverse strand, counting down.
ATTTTATTTGCGAATCAGTTTAGTTAAACACGAGTTAATGTGATAAATACAAAACCACATAGTTTTATCAGATTTGAATAAACAGCTAATTTAAGGAGCTCGGGCAGTTACGATTTCAAGCTAGGTACTGTTAACACCAGAAAACACATTCTTTGATGACGTAGGCTTGTGTCATCCACCCGTGACCGTTGTGTGTCGGAATGTCATACCTGGCGCAGTATATTATCAATAATACCATGATTATTAAGAATAAGGACTCGTTAACGAACTTTTCATTCGATTCAGATTCAAGCCACTGTATTTTATGAAATTTGTCGAATTGTCGATATTGTCAACTTTATAGAAGTATTTTATCGCTTGTTAAGTTGCAGACTGGTTTTTTTACGGAATTCTGAATTGTGTTTATTTTAGTGGGGGTTGTTAATATAAAAACTGTATGTATGAAACATGGCTTTTGTTTATTGGAATTCATGTCAAGGTGCAAGCTGTAAACGTTAAACAATTCAGCTCAATATTTTTGAGTTTGGAGATAGATCGCACCATTTTAGTAATCTTAAAATTGATATAATATAGAAAGATGTTGGATTTTGGTTCAGTTGCGTGAATAAGAGATTTAAAACTTTCTAACATTGTTGATAAAATTGGTTAGCTCACTCGATCGAACCCTTCAGTCACAAAATAATATAAACGAATCGCCTTTAAATATTATGGCCTGATTTGTATAGCATAAGCTTACATACCTAAAAAATTGTTGCATTTATATGCTAAAAATGGGTTTCTAATCATTGAGGGTGGTGTTCTTTGAAAGATAATCGGACAATTGTCTGATTCTTTGGTAAACTTTGACGTATTACAATGTATGAAAACTTTTCTGTCAAAAATGTCAATTAAATTGTAATTGTCCAATTAACTTTTTAAAGAACACAAGCTCTGCTTAGCTTGGGGCTAGATAATGCTGTGTGAATTGTCCAGCATTATTATTTATTTAACACATTCGTGTCGTATGTTTGTTTTAAATTGAATTATCGATGGCAAGAAATAATAATTAAACCAGTTTTTTTTGAACAAATTGAATGGGTTTGGAGGAAACGAATTATGTTACTAGCATTTAACTTTCCCGTTTATTTGAAGCTTTAGGTGATGCTCTGAGTGAACAGAGTCTGTAAATCACAAAATGTTTAAAGGTATTGATTAATTATTAAACTTAGGTAAAGGCATGTGTTAAGAGTTGAGAAGAAATATAAGATATTTTTGCAAAATTTTAATGCATCTGTTAAATGTGACAATGATGAGTGTTGTAAATATGATTGATAGTTATAAATAATTTAAAATAAATGATATCCATTAACATTTTTGTATTTTTATTAGAAAATAATTAAAGGTACATTCGTACCTACTTACATACATAAAGGAATCGAGAGACAGAACCGTATAGGTACATACAGGTTTTTTTTAATGGGTCTGTTGGAGCACCTATAACCAGAGAACCTTGTTGCGTCGAGGGAAACTTTAGTTTACAACACAGTACCGACCGGCTCTAATTCTAATTATAGGTACCTGGTCCTGTAGGGGGACAGTATGGAGAAACTCGACGCCCCAACCGAATAAAGCGGTAATATGAAAAACGTAATTTTACAGGAGAGCAAAAAAACAAAAAAATCAGTTTTGACACTCGTGAGTTCAATGAATATAAATAAAAAGGGCATCACTAGAAGCGGAAAAAAAACACCTTCTCTTCATATTAATGACAAACTTCACAAGCTCACAGATTCAGTAATAAATACTAAAAACCATATAACATTTTTGTTCGCCCTTAAATGGACTGTACTTTTTTTTGCGTTACTTCATACGTCTTTATTCGTCTAAAAACGGCCGCAAGTGATTGTTGTAACAAATGCATACCTACCTTTTTAAAGGATTTTATGGTAACATAAGCTCCTCGTTCTAAGCTATTGCGTCTTTATTCGCCTTTAGATTAGATGTAATGATTTCGGTAAGTATATTTTATATACCTTTTTATGATACAACCTTGATGCTATTCGCAATCATAAAAACTAATGTAACATTTAGTTTTTTGAAGATAATACCAATAAAACAAAGTATTTTGAACCAAGTTATTTAATAAACATAATATAAAATCAACACTTAACTGGATTTCAATCAAAAGATCTCCAATAATACGCTAGTTTGACAAGAAAAAAATATTTTACTTCGAAATCTGCCGAATAGTGTTTTTTTTTTATTTAAAACGTTATTTTTACATTATATAACTTTACAAATATTTTTTTAAAATGATCATTAATATAATAATTTATGTATTACCTTTATTTACCTACCATTAATCAACAGACTTTCAAAAATATCGAAAACAGTTAGGTAAACTAATGAACAAAATAACTGCTACTTTCTAGGTGTGGACTGTCAGTTGTATTCATGATTAGCAATAGGAACATTCAATTTACACAAATAAGAGATTAAAATAAAACAAACGCTTCAACATAGGTAGTCTTAACTAAATAGTAAGTACTAACTTTAAAACAAACACAAAATACTTACTATTTTCGAGTATTCGATACAATTATAGCAGCTGTAACTTTTTATTATGTTACCGCCGTGTGATTTGGTTTATGAATCATCATCTTCAAAAACATCTGACTAATGTTGTGACTGAGGACTGATTTTGTGGAACCAACTTCCTGAGAAGTCCTGGTATTGAAGAGGATTAGTTTCAAGAGCCTAGCGTGAAGGCACTGGGCAGTGGGCAATCTTCAGAAGACGGCTGGCACTCATGGAGTAAATAATATTCTCTCTAGGGTCAGGTTCATCCGATTCTCTTGCCATTTCAGCTTGTGTAGTTCAATGTCTTGTCTTGATAATCCAGGGCCGGGTTTATCTGATTCTCTTTCAGTTTGTCTATAAAGTGGCTCCAGTATACTCGACTCCTCCTGTAACTATTCGACACTGCTCAATAAAATTCTGTTAGATATTTCGGCAATTCATCATTGATGGCATATAAAACTGGTTGATTGGGATTTGAAGTCAGGGGAGGAATCGGGTGATAGTGATCTGGATGGCACATATTCATAGGCATCCGCGGAAAAGTCTTCAACCGATGCAGCAACCTTTCCTTTCCTGAAACGTGCAATATACAATAGTGAATGACCACTCAACTTCTTAATAAAAATTGGTTTGTGCCCTTTCGTTTATACCTACTATCTACGTACTAATTTCATCAAGATCAGACAGAGAGACAGATCTACTATCGCACTTATAATATAAGTACAATTAGTGTGATAAAAATTTCACTCCATTTTACATATAAATATCATAGATATTTTTTAATGTAGATTTGTAATTGTATGTAGTGGCTGAAGTTGTCTACATTCAAAACTGCATTAAAATCAGATGGTAATTTTATAATTACTAGCAGCATAGGTTCGCATAATTAAAATAAACCTTTTTAACCTAATTTCAACACTAACGCAATAAGGGTCTTTGTCTGTATCTACAAAGTCTTCGACATTATTTTATATTAATTGCAAGAAGATCTCTAAAGGTAGGTACTCACACGCATCTTCGACATCGACCAAATTCAGCATTCGTCTACAACGTAAACGTCGCAAATGCTTTTGTATTCGCTGAAGACACCATTTCACCACACCAAAATCGTTGTAATTGATCAAATGTATACCTACACACAAAATATAATATACAAAATTTTTATAAATTAATAAAACAATACATAAAAAAAATTATCAATTACACTTATAAACTGGATGCGAATCGGGTTTTATCACAAATAATTTGTATGTTTAATTACAATCCTTAAATGGGTTTTGCTTTATACGAATAATAACGTAATAGCATAATACCAACAAAACATTTGCCGCCTACAGCCGAATAATAGCGTAACATTTTGTTGCTCGGTTGTTCTGCTAGCTTACTACTATGTAAGTAAGCGCAATGTGTAAAAATGATTATATTCGTCTATTATTTGTGTGACCTCTTTCGGAAGAATAAAAACGTCTATCGTTATAAATCTGTAAATTGTGGTCGTAAATGTGTGAAAAAAATTTACGTTATAGATCTGCATGCATAGAATTCAAAAATGCAATAAAAAGAAATTGATGTAATAACAGATTACCGCTTTTTTCGGTTGGGGCGTCGAACTGTCATTTTCAATTCCAATCTTTATCAAGGCGACTTATATCCATTAGTCGTAATTTGCTCATACATAAATCAAAAGGAGTTCATTTTACAAATACATTTAAATAAAAGAAGGAGCCTAAGGCGTGGAAGTACGTAGACAGCTGTTGACTGCAAAATTAAAGATTAATTTTCTTTTTTCCATAAAGACCTACCAAATTATCATGATACCAAATTATCATGATAATTAAAATAATTAAATTCGTCATCAAATTTCTGTGTTTCAGTGTAACTATAATACAAGGTAATTAATATCAAATCTTATGGAACCTGACCCAAATCAGGGCCACCACCTATTTTATCTTATTAATCTGTTAAACGAAGAAATTTTCAAAAATCGATTTGTCAGTTTGTCCTACCTATCATAAGCATTTTATGGTTTCGAAGGTCGTTTTCGAAACCCTTATGGTCTGGCTTTGTCTGTCCTTTTTTCCCTTCTAAATAACACGCTAGTTTAAAATAATAATACATTTCGTGCGCCTGTACAGAAAGAGACCTACAAAGTCAAGTGGGGTATCAAATGAAAGGTAATAAGGCGAATAGTAGGGGTGATAGTGGCGCCACTACATATTTAATTTAATCATTAAGTTATACAAAGGAATTATCAAAAAATCGGACCGCTGGTAGACGATACCTATCACAAACTTTTATTTAATGTATCTGTAATAGTTTTGTTTTGTGTTATTCAATCAAAAACCTTGTTTGGAGAGCTTGGTGGCCACCAATAGGAACTAAACTCTTGAAACAAGTATCTGCCTAAATAATACAGTACAAAACTATTAAAGATACATTTAAAAAAAGCTTATGATAGATATCGTCTACGCGCGGTCCGATTTTTTGAAAATTCCTTTGTATAACGTAATTATAAAATTAAATATGTAGTGGCGCCACTATCACCCCTACTATTCGCCTTAATATACATAAGTTTGTACTTTTCGAAATATTTTGAAAATAGTCGAAAAAATACCTCCCCCCCCCAAACAGGTTTTGAAAATAGTCGAAAAAATACCCCCCTCCCTCCGAAGTTTGCAGAGCGATCCATTCAAAATGTATGGAGCGTTTGTAGATATAGATCTATCTTTTACAGGAACAATATAGAGAAGTCTGTGAAACGAACTCTTTTTGAAAAATTTACAAATAGGGGGGGGGGGGGGGGGGAGGGAGGGATAATTTTCAAAAGACTATCCCGCTGAGTGGGGTATCATATGAAAGGTATCAGTTTGTACATTTCAAAACAGTTTTTGAAATTTCTGTAACAGAGATGCGAAGTTGCTCTTTTTGGCCACCATGGTAGCAATTTCGCATCTCTGCCGACACTATACAAACTAAAACATTTAAAGAGACATTTTAAAAAGCTTATGATAGGTATCACAAAGTGGCTAATCGATTATTGCAAATTCCTTCGTTTAACAGAACAGTAGACGTTTTGCGCGCGCTTTAATTAAACTATCTGGTCCGATACATGCGTACACATCCAAACGCGCGTTAGAATACCCAGCACGTGCGGTGTTTATAATCTATTTGGTGTATAAATTTTGTTGCTATAGTATAAGCCGATTTCGAGTACGGTCATGTGTACGCTAGCTTGACGTCAAGCTAGCGTACCCACTAAGAATGGTCATTATTTCATAAACCGAAAAGGCGCTATTTATTTTACTTTTGCACTAATTATACTCTATTAATTGGCATTACAACAAACGTGAATCCGATTATGGGTACGCTACCTTGACGGACACAAAGCTTGTACGGAATGTGTACGGATGTATTGGACCAGATGGTTCTCAAAACGCGCGTTACCAAAGCGCGCGCTTCAGAACGCCTAATTTGTATTGTCTCTATAAAACATCAGAAAGGATGATTTTACTATTTATTACATACATTTAAAACTACATACATACTCTTCATTCCATTAAATTGAGAATACCACTAGACAGCGAAACGCTAAATAGATGCTAATAACAACCCGCAAAGGCAAATGATCAACTAAGATTCACTAATCATTGGTGGCACTTATTTCCATTTGTAATAGGATAGTATTGCTTTATATACATATGGATGAATGCTAATCGTTGCAGCAAGATGTGTAGAGACGCTAAAAGACTTCACATTCATAATTGTCTCAAAGATGCAAATCCTCTCCAGATGTGGAAATTCCTCAAATCGCTGGGGTTGGGTGGAAAACCCAGTACTCCGCTTGGTTCGCTTGACCTGAATGCTATAAATTGTCACTTTTCTAAATCTCCTTTGAATCTTGATAGTAATGTCAGGCAAGCGACTCTGAGTGAACTGGCTCGAAAACCTAAGCCTATGTGCGCTCCCTTTACTTTGACGGCAGTTGATGAGCAGGACATTAAGAAACTCCTATCCTCAATCACGACTAAAGCAGTAGGCACTGACGAAATAAATATTCAGATGCTACTTCTTCTTTCCGATGAACTCATACCCACTATCACTTTCATTATCAATCACTCTCTTAAAACCAGTTTTTCCCTACTGCTTGGAAATCGGCCTACGTCATTCCCCTTCCTAAGACGTCTAATCCAACGTTAGTCTCTGAATTCCGGCCTATATCTATCTTACCTGTCCTTTCTAAAATATTAGAGAAAGTAGTCCAAAAACAGCTGTCTGATTACCTGTATAAGAATTGTCTTCTAAGCCCGCTCCAATCAGGTTTCCGTTCTGGCCACAGTACTGTGGGAGCGTTGACAAAGATCTCAGACGACATCCGCTGGGCCATGGATAATAGACTTTTTACATGTTTAATACTTTTAGACTTCAGCAGCGCCTTTAATTCAGTTGACCATGTCATCCTTCTTTCCATCCTTTCCTCCCTTAATATCTCCTCCTCAGCAATCGAATGGTTCAAATCTTATTTGTCTGGACGCTTACAGTGTGTTCGCTTCGAAGAGCTGAGCTCGGATTGGTGCAACATCACTGCAGGCGTTCCACAAGGTGGTGTCCTGTCTCCCTTACTCTTCTCTGTTTTTATAGATGCCATTACCCATAACATCACGTCCCATTACCATCTTTATGCAGATGACCTGCAAATTTATACTCACTTTGGTTCAGGTGAGATCTCGGAAGGCATTAACCAAATCAATAGAGACCTCATAAAAATTAATGAATGGGCAAAGACTTTCGGACTCTTGGTTAATCCCTCCAAAACTCAAGCGATCGTTTTTGGTTCTCATCATATGCTCAACAATTTTCCCCTGACCTCCTTTCCCCCAGTGACGTTCGTCAATGAACCTATCCCGTACTCGGAAAAGGCCAAGAATCTGGGTGTTATCTTTGACAGCCGTTTGTCTTGGTCCTCACACATCAACGACGTCAGCAGGAAAATCACCTACTCCTTTCAGTCTCTTAAACGTCTTCAAACATTTCTACCTCTTGAGACCAAAATCACTCTTGCCCAATCTTTGCTTCTTCCCATCCTTGACTACGCAGATGTATCCTATTTAGACGCCTCGGAAAAGCTTTTGAATAAACTAGAGCGCCTTCAGAACTTGAGCATCCGGTTTATTTACGGACTGCGCAAGTTTGATCATGTGTCTCAGTTTCGATCCCAGCTTAAATGGCTTCCCATACGTCGTCGCCGGGATCTCCATATCTTATCTTTCCTTTATTCTATCCTCTTTAATCCTCTCTCTCCTTCTTATCTTCGTGATCGCTTCGAGTTTCTTGTCCCCCGTGGAAAGCCCTGTAGATCGATTATATCCCTTCGTCTGAGGACCCAAGAGCATAAAACCAGCCGCTACCATGATTCTTTTACTGTGATGGCACCCAGACTCTGGAATGCCCTTCCCTACTCAATACAAGCCAGTCCTTCACTTTGCGTATTTAAGTCTAAGGTAAAAGAGCATTATCTCTCTCTTCAGTCATAGCAGATATTTATATATATATAGTTGTATTTATCATATAATATATATATTATATATATTTAGTTTCGTTTTCGTATTGTATTTTAATTTAGTTTATGTTAGTTTTGTATGTAGGTTTTATAATATCATTATCTGTATAATGATTTTCTATCTTGTATGTACACATTATCTATCCACACTCGTTTCATAAATTCTCTTTATATCCATAGGTTTGCTGTAAGAAAACTCTTTTAGGGTTAAGCTCGCCTTTGTACATGTCCAGTATTTTTGTTAACTTTTATGTATGAAATATCTTGTGTGTGCAATAAAGAATTAAAAAAAAAAAAAAAAAAAAAAAAAAAAATGCTGTGCATTGTATAAAGGACTCATACATGACATGACCTACTAACAGTAGGTTACATAAACTAAATCAAAAATATAAATTCTCGATTTTTACATAGAATCCCGAGTAAAATTACTAGTTTTGAAACTGAAAGTTAATTTGCAACATTTTTGTTGACCAGTAATAGTATGATAAGTATTATGTTAACACATTGGGCGCCCAGCTGAGCAGCAGCGGTGCACTTTTACAGGTCAAACCGCTGAGAATGGGCAGCAAATACATTAATAGAATAAAAATTCAAAGCTCACTATTATAAGCATATTTTCACTTCCACAACAGCTTTACAGTCCTCTTTTCCAAATTATTGTTCTTCGCCCTTCTTATTTCAAAGAGGCTTCACTATAATCAATTCACAAGCATCATTCCTTTTTCAAAATTGTCTCATTTCATTTTCCCCTTTTCTTTTTAAGGAGATTCCACTATAAACAAGCAAAAGCTTGATTGTCCAAGCGCGTAGTCAAAGCTCAACGAAGCGTGTAGCCGTTGCGCGGTCGGAACCGTCATGGCCGCCGCGACTGTGAAGGTTATCTGTAGTAGTGCTGGGGGCCGCCCCAGGGGGCCCCAGCCGTGGGATACGGCCAGCGCGCGGGCTCGAGCGGCGCCGCGCCGAGCCCCGGAGTCAAGGCTGGCGCGGGGATCGGGCCTACGGGGGCTGGTACTCCGCCCATGTTTCCTGGAACATATCATTTTATTAAGTGACCGGACAAGCAAATGAGATATTTTACAACTTGTAAAGGTATGTCAGGTAGGGAATAGGCAATGAAAAGGTTCAGTTGAGACATCAGTCTCTTAAGAGTCAGGGCAACAGAAGACACCCGGTGGTGTGGAGAGGTAGGAGTGTATTTTATTTTATTTATTAGGAGATCTTCAGCACAATATACATAATAGCGATGTGTGAAGAGACAGGTGGCTATTACCAAGTTCCCACTTAAAGAAACGTATTATTTGTATCCTATTCCTATCTTACTTAGAGAGGCAAAAGTTTGTGCCGTTCTGAGATATTTGGGCGAAGACAACAACAAAACTGAATGGATCCTATTGAAATTTTGAAAAAAGCTTGGGGTGCATGGTGTCAATAGTTATAAATATTTTATTGACAGATATGAGTAGAGTGATTATCATTTCGATAATATTTTAAAAAGCACCCCACGCTTTTTTTAAAATAAAATAATTTTTTTTTTCACACTATTATTAACTTATATTCATTGAAATTTTTAACACTATTTTCTTAATTTAAATTCATTAAAATTTATTTTCTATTTTTTAGTTCGGTTTTCTATAAAAAGCGTGTTTTTTAGTTTTTTTAAACTATTATTTATTTTCTTCTTTTTAGTTTGGATTATTTATAATAGCTAAACATCGATCAAAAATTTCCGGTCGGCCCCCCTTAGATGCACAATGCGCGCCCTGAAAACGTCAGTATCAAAAGGTATCCCATTTGGTATTTTGGGATACCTTTTCAACTAGTGTCATTTTAGCTCTCGGACCGAAAGCATGGTCAAGTGCTCGTATAAAAAATGCAATAATCGGCCGACCAAGCAACAGAAAAAGGATGGAATATCTTATTTTCAGTAAGTTTAAATGTAATTTTTACCTGTGTATTGTGATATGAGCCAATTGAGCCTTATATACTTGAGAAATCAGCATTAAATATTGTTGTTGGGTTTGCCTATGTAAAAATATTTATTTTGTTCTAAGTTGATGAATGGAGCGGCTATTGTTTCTAATTTTTTTTTTATTTATCTGTGGTAAGTTGTAACTGATAACTTTTTTTTCATGAAAAGACATTTAAAATAACTGGTTGAGGTTTATAAAATAACTAGCTGACACGCTTAAAGTACCTGCATGAAATTGTATTTTAGGTTTATTTCACTAGCTTTTGTTAACTTATTTATATTATTGTATGTCCGAAATGATCCTTTTGTTTGTTGACTGTTGCGTCGCTAATTTATAGTTGTATCAATAAATGATTCGTTATCTTTAACTGAATTCTGTTGATTTTATAAAAATAAACAGTGTATAAATTATTTTTAGGTAAGTACCTTTCTACCTAATTACAAAATAAAATAAAATAAATTCGACTCCACTAATCTCTTGTTCCGCATGCAAAAAACTTGACAGGCTCTGCGCAAACTGTCTGCGTCAAAACAAAACGTGGACACTTTTGAGTGTCATTCTTGTAAGGTTCTAGGTATCTACGGGGGAGGCCGCATACTTGATCGATGTAGCTAAATCATATTTTGCAAATTGAAAAATGGAATAATTTTATCAAATTAGTGTATTGTCATCGGTCCTCAATAAATCTACAAAGTTTGAACGAAATCTGGCCGTTTAAAGTGGGTCAAAATCGCGCCCAAAGAAGTCGGTTACAAACAAACATACAAACATACAGGTGAAGCTAATAAAAAGCGTGTAAAAACTGAACGGATCATATTGAAATTTTGCATACATGTAGTTCTAGACCTAGAATAACATAGAGGCTTTTTATCCCGAAAACGCATCCCCCGGGCGGAAGCTAGGTAAAAAGACCTCCTTCCACAACTCTTAACTCTCATGGTTTCGGATTTGGCGATCCACTTCCATCTCGACGACCGATGTGGCGCGGCGGGCGGAGGTCCGCCTGCGACGCAGGAGGATGCGGATTCGATTCCAAATGTTCGAAATGTTTGTACGATCTGCTAATATTTATTCAGAGTGTTCTGGGTGTAATAAAAAAAATATATCTATGTAATTTATTGTATTATGTATATCAGTCATCTAGCACCCATAACTTGTGTCATCTAAGCTAAGCTGTTATCTAACTTGTGCTAAGCAGATCTTGTGCTCTGCTTAGCTTGGGGCTAGATGATGCTGTGTGGATTGTCCAGCGTTATTATTATTATTATTATCTAAAAACCACCCTATATAAATTTTCAATTTCTGGATCTTTAAAACAAAAAAAATGTCTAAGTTCTTTATCTCTCGTTGAGAATCCTTGTTGAAGCTAGCTAGGTTACCTGAGGGCGGGTAAGTATTGTTGGGTGTGTAGGGCGGTGCGTAGTAGGGCGGCGGCACACTCATCGAGTGCAGGACCGCGGGGGCGGGCGGAGGCACCACGCCGGTGGGAGGCTGCGAAATAAAAGGAAGACATGACTTCTCTTATTTAAAAATATTATGTAATTTACTGTATGCCCTCAGAAAAAGTCAGTCGTGAGATGGCTCTGATGAGTTCCTGAGATGCTGAAACATAAGTGAGATGCTGAAACATGCAAAAATCACCAAAGATGCTCTCTGCCACTTTATAGAGTTGGGCTGGGATTGGGGTTTAATGCGCTATACATTCCAAGGATGTCAGGATGTCAATGCAATCACATTTGAGGAACTGTATGTGTTTTTACCTTCTTACAATCTATTAGAGTAAGTAAAGTACTCATTGTTGTTCTAATGGTTCTCCGGTACGGGCAGGGCACAGTAATGAGTTTGGTTCCTAACCAGTAGGGCAAGCACAGGGATTATTGTCTAGGGTAGAATAGAGAAAAATGACGTCACTTTGTCATCGAATGCGTAAATTATTTGAAATTAATTCCTTCAACTTCAATAATGTACGCAATGTATAAATTGTGTCAAACCATGATGCAGAGCCAAAAACAAAAGAAGAAGACGATGCGATGTCATTATTGTCTATTCTACCATAAAGAACAATCCCTATGCTTGGCTTACTGACGACGTAACCGTCACGGAGCGGAGTGGAATGGCCCAATCAGTAACCATAACCAGCGGTATGACGAGCGAGATGTGTAATTTTTCGAACTCACGCAACCACCTTTTGTTGGGTCTGATATTGGCAAGTACCTAGCATAAGGTACTCACAGGATAGTTATAGCTGTAGTAATGGTTGTCGTTCTCCTGTATGGGCACCGTGATGAGGTTGGTGGTGGTGCGCACGTGCCCGCGCTCCCCCGCACCCTGCCCCGCGCACGCCCCGAGCAGCGCGTGCCCGCGGGGGTCGTTCGCAGACACCGGCAGCTGAGGGGTAAGACACATAACAGTTAAGGTCTGTTCTGATCTAAGCGGTATTCCCAGAGCGGCGGCGAAATCCGAGTATGAATGCGGTAATCTGATTATCAGAATACCGCAGACCGCGCGATACCCCGAGCATGATCCAAGAAAACTTACCACTTTGGGTAGCGATTACGCGTATGTTTGTATGGGCCTTTATGTTCATAGTTGTTTCGAGTTAAGACACTTGCCAGGTCTCACACGTCGCCGTAGCTGATCGGCAAGGACATACCATTATCAAATCTTACGAAGTATCGCGTTCCCCCGCGGAGTCATGTATCAAAAAACATCTTACTAAAGGCTTGTTGGCTTAGAGCTCACCAGATCTACGTGTCAAGATCAATTGTGGTGCTTGTGCGTGGGATATTTTTGGTGTAAGTATTGCCGTCAAAAGTCAAAATGCTTTATTTCCTTTAGACCTAACAGGACTCTTGGACATTTCAGATATTTCAAATTACACTAGTTAGTTACCGTCACCTTAGCATCTTTCTTTCTTTAATAGGACTCAGAGATAATAAAAATTCTACATATTTATGTTGTATATGACTAAAAAAACGCTGTAATTATGTACTTATGTACCAACGTTAAGAAAAATGCAAATTTGGTTAATCGGTTTGCAATGAACTTACAGCGACAGGCTTCACAGAGAGCGCAGCGATGGACGGCGGCTCCTCCTGCTTGGCGTCGTTACCGGAAGACACGTGGCGGTGGTTGATGTGCGCTTGGAGGTCCCTCTGAAAGACAACACAAAACAGATTCATGATTATCAGAAAGACACTATGATTATTATAAACCACGTACGCGTGCTACGTAACCTGTGTATTATCTACTTTAGCTAAGATTCACGACGATTTTGCTAAAAAAACAATTAAATTATAATTAAATAATGCAAGCGTGCATTCATAAGAATGGAGAATGGAGATAACCCATTAAAAACAAACATAATTAGTATAATAGATGTAACATAACAATACAAGATGTTAATTGATGTGAAATTTCATATTCTTTAGTATGATTTATTCATCTCCATCAACTTATCATTTTATTTCATTCCTTGGCAACAGCAGTGTATAGCATTTACTGCTCACAGTCTGTGGTGCGAGCCGAAAAGGCATGTCGTTGCAGTTTGAGTAAGGGCACTGAAAGTGCTATAATACATTTGTATTGTACCTGGGACAGGTAAGTTCTTCTACATCCAGTGTTGCCGTATCTAGTGCCAGAGTGGGTGCACATAAATACTGTGCCGAGGCCTGTCTGCTCCACCCTTACCACCTAAAATAGATAAAATAAAATTATAATAGTTAAGTCTAGATTCTGTTAGTTTATTTGCCTGAAGGTAAAAGAGTTGACTCATTGGACTTAGTTGCAGGTTTGATTCAAGAAATGTTGGTAGGATCTTCAATAATTTCTGGTTGGTTGTTTCTCTAATCTGCTTATGCCAGTATCATGTGAAGTTGATTATGTTGTGCTTTTTTTATAATTTTGTTATTTATTGATGTCAAAATGATGTAGATTTAGAATTTCTTCAGATAAGTACTTGGTGCTGACATATAGACATAGAATAAGACTGTATTCCTCGTTTAACTTACTAGATTTTATTTGTATTGACCTTGTTTTATGCGGGGGAGTTTTAAGTATAATCTTTACCTTTTCTCTACACCTTGGACAATGTGTGTGATCAGCCCTAGCACAGGAGAGGCAAAACACATGTTTGCATGGAATCTGAAACCACAGAAGAGTATTAGAATTTAATGATAATATTAGGCCTTTGCATCTATTATCTAAGGAGCATCACAAAAGTTCCTATAGAAGTAACATGTACAGGAACTTTTGCGATGCTAGTAAGAGAAACGGTACCTACTCTTAGTCCTTGCAGTATTCACAAAAAAAATTTCTGAAATAAGACTCAGCATAGACTCTGTACATTTCATAGAAATAATTTTTTTTGTTAAAGCTTTAAGTTTAGAATAAATCTGAATAAAGTTAGACTAACAGATTTTGCAAACTTACCATTCGTCCATATATGAGTATGGGCTTAGAGCAAGTATCACAGCAGTAGATCATAGGGTTGAGGACCTTCTCCCCGATGAGGGTGGCGCGGTGGCTCCAGTCCAGTCGCAGCATGGGCTCTGGCGGGCCCCGAGTCAGGGTTGTAAAGACTGGGGCCTCCAGCTGTGATATATCTGAAGGTACTTCCACTGAAAGTGTTTTAAAGTCAGTATTAAATGATAGATTCATCACTGTGTTGTATCACAGAGTGGAAAGAGAAAACGGTAATATATTAATAGAATAATGTCATAACAACACAATAATATAAAAGTGCAGAGGTGTAAATAAATGCTCTTTACATATAGCTCTTACTTTGTTTGGTTCCTTTAGGAATTAAAACAGTTATAAAAATGAGTTCACGCAAGCCAGTGATAATGATTCTAGCGTTGCTCAATCACTTTATGATAGTGTACTATCAAAAGCCTGATAAGGTTGTCAACAATGATTCTTTGTATACTGATTTTTGTGGATCAAATTATTTCTCAACATAAAGCCATATAATACAGCCCGTATTATGCCTATAAGTTGAGATACAAATAAGTGTCACTATTTCGAAAACTGTTTAATATTTAGAAAACTGGAAACCAATATAATGTAAATTTATTGATGCTGGGAGGATTAGATTTTGGTAGGTACTATACAATGATGCTGGTTGTATAAGTTGATAGAAAATCCGTGAGAAGCTTACGTTTGGGAGGTTCGGCGGCTTCTACTATCTCCTCCTTGGGCTCCTCAGGAGTCGGTTCTTCCGGTTCCTGCAAAGTCTCCTCCATAGATTCTTCCTCGTCACTGGACATTACTTTGGGCACTTTCTTGCCGCGTCCGCGCCCGCGGCCCCGGCCTCGACCCCGTCCGCGGCCTCGGCCCCTTCCACGAGTAGTCCGTTTTTCAGAATTCATGCTGAACTACCGATTTACTGTCAGAAATTCACAAACGGGGCTTCTGTTGACGTTTGTAAACTAACCTCAATTTACAAACAGATGCCGTTTATAACTGAAGTTAAGAATTAATTTAGAATGGATTGTTGGGTATCACTTGTAGGATCTAAATATTAATAAAATTACACAGTAAAATTGTTATTCTCGTCAAGGAAATAATTTTCAAAACACAAACAAAGATAGCGGGATCGAGGAGTATTCGAGTCATTTGTTTGTAGTGTTGCGCCGGTTGTGCTGTGCCGTGCTATGCTAACCAGCGAAATAATCGACTAAATTAGTGAACGAATTAACGTTATTCACTCGACTAACGAGTTCGATTTTTCGAGTTGTTCGTTCGGGGCGGAGGCATGCTGACTTGGCTCTTGGTGAGATTCGTAGAGAAAGACATCACAGGCATAGATAGGCAGGAGTTGAAGCAGGCTGAAACGTTCGCCCGCCGAAGTTACAGTAATAAAAATCGGAGTAAAAAAGTGGCCTGACAGAGGATTGCAGGCACAAAGTCCTATTCTAGTATTTCCTAAAATCTAAACTGACTCGAGTTCTGTTTAAAAATTAACGGATCTGGCTAGCGATAATGTAGGTACCTAGTAGTGAAATATTTTTTTCCCCATAATGACGACATGCAATAGGTATTTAGAAAAGATCTCCCAAATTTTTACTTTGGTTAATTGGGTAGGTAGGTACCTACCTAATTTTAATTACCTAGTAATCTTATACGAGTATAATAAAGGTTGGTTTGCAGAGGATTTGATAGCTGTCGACTGAACGCGGTCATGGCCGGTTGTCGCCCTGCGACTGCGATGACCGAACGCCCCGCGGGGCTCAAGGGCTTGCTACATGGAGCGGCACATACCTAATCTGGTAGAGATAAACCATTCTAAAAATGCACGCCCCTTTTACTATAAAAACTATCGTAGTTTGACGGATGTAAGGGTTGAAACGTTGGTGTTTTTCCAACATAAATAAGGTTCGTAGTTAACCCGCTTACATCCGTAATGAATGCACGCCCCCACCACAAAACGTCATAGGTAGGTACACTCGGCGTGCACTTTTAGAATGGTTTATCTCTACCTACAATATCTTGGTTACCTATATATCTTCTTCTTCTTTAAATATAAAAATGAATTCCTATTTCCCTTGGTCATGGCATCTCGCCTGAACGGCTGGATCAATTTCGCTAATTCTTTTTTTTTGTGTTTGTTATTGTCAGGAGAAGGTTCTTATGACAGAAAAAATTGAGAAAGTTGGTACATAAATTTCCACGCGGGCGAAGTCGCGGGGCGCAGCTAGTTTATATTATATTATGTTCTAATGACGGCTAGCTGCGGTGCGTACCTACCGCGGTGAATATCTCCCATGGGCCCATGGGATGGTAACACTGCAATTTACAAAAGTACCTTATGTAGCGTATGTTTTAAATGTTAAATAAGGAAAATGTTATCCTGGTACCAAATTTCACCCAAATCTGTGCACAGTCGTTTGAGCGTGAAGGAGTGACACACACATACAAACTTTCGCCTGTAAAATATCCTAGAGGTATCAGTGTGTTAATAAAAACGGTTACTGCCATCTAAAGCAAAGGTAATAAGTAGGTACCTACCTACCTAAATACCTACCAAAGATTTTGGTAAATACCTACCTACCTAGGACCTAATGAAAAACTATGATACCTAACCTACCTATAGCTCTAAGGCCCATTCTGGAATCTGAGGCCCAATTATCAAGTTTTTTTTAAGTTTCAAGTGTTTTATTGCTTTCATGTTGTAAAGTATATCTGAAGGTAAATTAACAGGTTATATTTTATTATCTAAGAAATTCATAACTAAAATATTTCAGAATCAATCCCTAACTTCCCAGTGCGTAGTTCGTAGTTTCCCATCGTATCATCCCAAATCCCGAAATAGCAAAAAAAATGGCGATAGAAAAACCCGGCATTGAAAAAATAATTTTGGCAAAGTATTAGCTTTTCCCTGAAATGTAATTTTGCAAAGACGTATGAACAAAAAAACGTTTTCCGGAAAAATAGATGTTAATACTTTGGTTAATACCTACTTATTTGATACTAGCTTCTGCCCGCGGTTTCGCACGTACTTTTCGAGCAGCCTATGTCATCTCCGGGATACCTTTTACCTCCCTGCCAAATTTAATTAAGATCGGAAACGTAACAGACAGAATTAGTTAGGTTCGTTCGTTCTTCGTTTTTATTATAAAACTAGTTTTTGCCCGTGGCTTCACGCGCGTTGTTTCTCCGGAAACGTTTACAGGTTATTTTTTCCCCAAGGGAACTGATTAATGGGATAAAGGTATCCTTTATTTTATTCCAAGTTTAGACCATGGGCGTAGCCACGGTGGGGCAGACCCTGGCTCTGACCTGTAAGGTACCTACCAAAACCAAACTTAAAAAAAATTGGTTGTCTGTAAAGTCGATTTACTGACGATAGTTGAACGTGACAACGCAGACGCATCGCTCACTCAAGTAGGAGAGAGACGGATGTCGAGCGCTCTCGCTTGCACGTCAAGCCTTACATGGAACGCCTCAGAGCGAGGTAATGCCGCATGACGAGGTAACGCCGCATGACGTCATGTTTTTTCGTGCGTGCAGCCGGCTCTATCGAATTATAAGACGTTGTCACGTCAAAAATTGGTTGTCTGTAAAGTCGGTTTACTGACGATAGTTGAACGTGACAACGTCTCAGAGCGAGGTAACGCCGCATGACGAGGTAACGCCGCATGATGTCATGTTTTTTCGTGCGTGCAGCCGGCTCTATCGAATTATAAGACGTTGTCACGTCAAAAACTAAATTATCTAGGTACTAACTACAATACTTAGTATCCGTAAGAAAGTTCACACTCGACAGTGGACACAAAAAAATGCGATCAGAGCAAAAGGAGCGCGTGATTGACTGCACGCACAAACACAAACGCAATCCTTTTGTTTTTCGTTTGTGTGATTCACAGCAATTCACAGCTTGATGATGATCTCTGCCACTTTGATTAAGATTACCAACGGCAACAGAAAAAAAATCGCGGCTCGCTCCGCTCGCGAGATATTACTGGTATTATCTGCTTTTTGTTTTGGTCAGCGCAGAGGCAACGTTACCTATGACTTGAACTGAACTGAACTTGAGTGTTCTGGCTGGTCCGCTATAGTCAGCTTGTAACAATCTAATCACCACAATAAAAAAGCATAAAAAAGTAACAACTAATCTGCGAGGTCACTTTGTCAACCAGCGCAAGGAAATCTAAGTAGACATAAAAATTTTCGTATTTTGATCCGCTCGACGATAACATTTGTTCCTTCTGACTATGGTCCAGAGCACGACCCCCGCTCCAGGTCACTTTGCCAAATTTGATAAAAAAGTACCCAAAAATCTAACAAAAACCAAAACTTGTCGCGGCTAGCTGGCAACTTCATTGTCTGCTTCTGGTCATGGGCTCATCCCATAGGTCATCCCTCGTTTGAGGTCAGTTTGCAAAATACTCCAAAAAATCGCGGCACGCCGATGATAACATTCTGCTGTTTCATTAGGCTTCTGGCTTGCTCTAGTCCGGGACTCGACCTCCGTTTCAGGTGAGTTTGCAACTGCAAAAAATCTAATGCCAAACCACTCACACGCACAGTCAGATCATTAAAATATTTGAAGCTCGCTTCGCTCGCCGTTTATTCTATAGAATATAGTATGTTGTCCTCATAATATTTAGTTCATATTCGAACAAAAATCTTATAAATTTTTCAATACAGATGTAAGCAAACTACGTACGAACTTTATTTACGAATTGACGTAATGAACTACGATAGATTTTGTTATAAATTGTTCTTAGCTAATTATTTAGCTTCTTTGTCTTGCTACGCACGCGTCACCATTGCAAAAAAGTCTGCGGCGCATTCCATTTGCTGATATAAATTTTCTAGGCATCGCTAAATTTCCAAAATTTTCAGGGCTCGCTTTTATTTATTTTCTCATACTCTTCTGGACCATTTTCGGACCACCCGAAAGAGCAACAAAAATATCAGCAGCTCGTTCCGCTCGCAGTTGCGAGCGGAACTTATTATTTTGAACAAAATAAGAAGGAATACAAAAAGATGTACCTAACTACATTTATTTTTATTCCTTATTATTTTGTTAATCTCGCTCGCTTCGCTCGTCCTATTATCCTATATCCGCACCGCAGTCTTTTAAGTTTTCGGGGGTCGCTTGGCTCGCTTTAGGTTTTGTTACAGGTAGGTTCTCCATTGCTTACTTTTTCCCAAACGTCAGAAAAAATACACTTACAACAATTTACCAATAGAAAAAAAAAAAAATAGAAGGTACCTAATAAATTAAAATCAAGAAAATATGTGGTATCAAAAACACATTATAATATCAAAGAATATTTTGACAGTACCTACCCCCCAAAATTTAGATAGTTATAAATTTAGATATATAGAAGTAAAAAAAAACTCCTATTGTTAACCTTTATTATGAAAATGTGCAATTCCTATAATTTTAAGTTCAATAATAAATTTATTATTGTAAAAAGTATGTCCGAACGGACAAACTGTTGAACAATTTAAAAGTAGTTCATAATAAGACCAACTATGTACACAGTTTGAACAATAAATGATTCTTATTCTTAAAAAACAGCCTAAGTTCAAAAAAAAGATTCAGATACCTCCCATCTCGAATTTTCGATATCATCTCGTCTTCAATGACCTGAGAGCGCCCAAGAGCGAGCACTCAGCTGAGATGTCAATATTACATCAGATTGATTTGTATAGACCTTAGGTCCTAACTACCCAGGTAATTATGAAGAACAAACATGAACCAACGGTGATGTCATGTATAAATTTATGGTTTTACTAGTATCTGCCCGCGGCTTCGCACGCGTTGTTTCTATGAAAACGTTTTATGGTTATTTTTATCCCATGGGAACTGATTTATAGGATAAAAAAGTAGCCTATGTTTTATTCTAGGCTAAAATAAATATACTAGCGACCCGCCCCGGCTTCGCACGGGTGCAATGCATAAACTAATACTACAATCGGCCCCCCGGCCGTTACCGCCGCAACCGCTATTTCCCTGCAATTTAAATCTGTAATATCTTCGAAAATATTCATTCAATTTACATGCTGTAAAGGGCAATATTGATCTATATTAAATGCACAATAAATTTAAGGTACTTTATTGGATAAGGATTAATGCTGTATTGCTTAAAATCGCCTCTTAAATAAGCCAATATTTCTCGTAAAAAGTAAAGAATAAAAATGGTTATTGTGGGTTATCCCTAAGACATAGACATATACCATCGCCGATTTTTTGTAGACCTTTTTAAGGTGTACACTACTGAAGTACATTATTTTGATCTATCTATCTCGTAGGGTTCAGCCAGCGATTGCTATGTAAGCGCAAAAAAAATGTGTTTATTTACGACATCACATTAGAAACCACTAAAACTATCAGTGGTGTTTGTCTACTCTACTTTAAGCAAGTATTATGCATATAAACCTTTCCTTTGAATCACTCTACCTATCTATTAAAAAAACCGCATCAAAATGCGTAGTTTTAAAGATCTAAACCTACCTATGGACAGACAGACAGTGGGAAGCGACTTTGTTTTATACTATGTAGAGATACTCGTTTATAGTATACGTCGTATACAAAATTTTGAGATGTATTGTTGTGACTAATTAGAAGCCCTAATAAAAGTTATCAATGCACTATCTGGTATTTTACTATCCTCTAAACGAAAAAAAACCTGCACTAGACTAATTATAATTACAAGCCATAATAAAAGTGATTAACGCACTAGGTATCTAGTATTTTACGACCTCTAAGTTCAAAGTGAAAAAATCTCGTAAAAAAACAACTTTTGATAATAACTTGAAAACCATGACACTTTTCATAATAGCATATACATATTATGTGGTTTAAAATGATCACATGGATACCCTTGATCAACCTCCTTCGATCCCTACATCGTTTCACCAAACACCCTGTATATTTATCATCATCATCACCCTGATCATCGGCCCGTGACTTTGTCGACGTGGAGACCGTAGTAGGTCATTAGGCCACTAAACCCACGTTTATAGGTAACGTAGATTCAGTGGCCTATTCATTGATCTATTATTTCGCCTTCATAAAAATTTAACCTTTGGACGACTTAACTTGACTTTGGAGCTTACTATAAAGGATCAACCTTGGGTTTACTACCATTTATACAAGAACCCCTCGAAATTAAACACAAGTTACCTTGAGAAATTTTCAAAACTACTTTCTCTTAACACTCTAAGGCATTGTTGAGCACCTGTGACTTAACTGCCGTTAACTTTAACAACACAAGGGTTCGACTATTAACGATATTGTTGATTATTCCCTTAGACATTATTCCCTTCTGTCAGAACCCGTATTCAACCCGCATTTAAGTACTTTAATTGTAGGGACACGAAATAGGGGGCTGAGAAAAAAAAATCGCCGTTGTTGTAGCAAAGACACGTGTTCAGAGTTCAGGGGGACAACGTGCTTTTTGTATAATGTTAGAAGAAAGAAATAAATGGTTCCAGTTTTTAGTTATAAGGTCATCGCAACGAAAGCTGGCATCACCTTATCAAGAGATGAAAGAGAAATAAATAAATAATGCTGGACAATTCACACTGCATTATCTAGCCCCAAGCTAAGCAGAGCTTGTGTTATGGATACTAGATAACTGATAGATAGATGTAATACAATACACTACATAGATAGATATATTTTATTGTACATCTATTTAGAAAACATCCAGAACACCGTGAACAAATTTCTCCAGATCGTACAAACATTTGTCCCGAGGCGGGAATCGAACCCGCAACCTCCTGTGTCGCAGGCGGACCTTCGCCCGCTGCGCCACAGAGGTCGATTTACCTACACTTATCAAAACATTCGAGGCTCTCTTTCTCTCAACACATTAGGTACCTACCTACCTACATAAAAAGTGTTGACGCAATCATCTCCACGAATTTTAGTAGGTAAATAATAAATAAATAATGCAGGACAATTCACACAACATTATTTAGCCCCAAGAAGCTAAGCAGAGCTTGTGTTATCTATCTAGTGATAACTGATTATACTTAATATAATACACTACATAGAGAGATATATTTTATTGTACATAGAAAACATCCAGAACACCCTGAACAAATATCTGCAGATCGTACAAACATTTGGCCCGGGGCGGGAATCGAACCCGCAACCTCCTGCGTCGCAGGCGGACCTTCGCCCGCTGCGCCACAGAGGTCGATTTACCTACACTTATCAAAACCTTCGAGGCTCTCTTCCTCTCAACACATTAGGTACCTACCTACACAAAAAGTGTTGACGCAATCATCTCCATGAATCTTAGTATAGGTTCATGATCACCATCACCACAGAGTCCACTCCATATTTATCAGGATAAGTTCTTCTCACCGCGCACCCGTTCAGTACCTACGGGCTTTTTCGAAAACCTAAGAACGATAAGGTATAGGTATAATAATGTCCACCTAGCCGAATTTCGACCACGGCGCGGCGCGGCGGCCAGACTCATGGAAGACTAGCCAGATGCGCAGGACATATTATAGTCGACAAGTGTGTGCGCAAACACAGGTGCACTCTCTATTCCCTCACTCTCATAATCCGATGGGACGACAGACCGACACGACTGCGGAGAGGTCAAGCGCAGGACCAACGGCTTAACGTGCTTTCGGAGGCACAGTCTTAAAACCATTAAGCTTGGCGAGTTGATTGGGGTGGGGAGCGTAAAGGTTATTTTTTGCGCTGTCTTTCTTCGCTGTCCGGCGTCCGGAGTTTGGCCACAATTCCAATTCATTAAAAAAGTTTTGCTGTTTAAGAAATCCATTTCATTTTATACTTCATGTCGTGAGCGCGTCAACCGATGGCCTCCGAAAATGGGGCACTAACCTATTCCCTTCATTTGAAATTCAAGCAGCCTGTCATGAAACGAGGGGTGATACGGTGCATGTGCTGTGCATCCAACGGTTGAAACTGCGTCTCAGAATATTATACACCTACTTCATACCTACTGGCTGGATTAGTTGAGTTGATATCAATGTTTGTCGTAGCTAGACCGGCTAGAATAGGTAGGTTATGTTATGTTTGACAATAGGGTGATAAGTGGGTAAGTAGCTAGCTAAAAACTTACACCCATTTAACCTAAAAAGCCTTCAGTTTGTTTACACACGGCACACAGAGGATAATTATAGGTAGGTAACTTTTAGTTTGTATTTGAAGCTTCTTCTCTTCTCTTCGCGCTATAACTAGGTACGTACTAAACGGATCACGGGCAGAAACAAGTCAAAACAATAATAAAGAAAAAGATATAAAACTAAGTAATAACAATCAATAGGTAAATTACCTGCCACTTCTCAGCCCTGACCTGAAGTGCTCCCAGATTGTGAAACGACGCAATTCGCTGATGCAATACTTTCAATAATTTCTACTTCAAACATTGAAAAACCGTGGATAAACTAGTTTTTTTTATTTATTAATATTAAAATCAAGCGATTAAAATTGCGGCATTAGGCTAGACTCCCACTGCAGCATTACGAACCAGTAAAGCGCCATAGCTTTTATTTGTCCTACCTAAATTGTGACGCCATAAAGTAACTAGGTTTTTTTTAATAGATTAGGTATAACGGTATAAAGACCTATTTATTTTCAAAACTAAAAAGATAGGCAGGTCCAAGTCCAAATCGAACTTTATGGGTTTTAAGTTTTCGATATCTTAATGTTAGGCTACTTGACTTGACTCATAACAAATTTGACACAATAAATAAATATTTTCTGTAGTATTTGACATAAGAACCCATTATTTATAGATTTATGACAGAAAATTACATTAACAGAATAAAACAATAACAACTAGTATAATACACTTATTTCTATCTCTTAAAAATCTAAGCCGTCACTAGAAGGCAGAGTGCCCAGAATTATAGCAGCATTGCCACGTTGAAAGGCAATGCTAATTCGTTGACCGAAATAGAAGCCAGCATTCCGATCACCTGTGGACTCAATAAGAAGTTTGGTAAGATCATTATAAATTGCGTGTGCCCCAGGACCCAAGGACCAAGACCAGATTTCTAATATTAAATTAAAAGTGTAAGATGACTACATAATTCCAATTAAAAATTGACTTTAAATTTTTAATTTGAAAAACTCTGAAAACGCTGTCGGCAAAGTAGCGACGTCATAGGACTCTCAGCACATTTCATGATGGGATGGGATCTTATACGAGTAAAATTCGCTATGTAGACTGTCTGTATTTTTACAGTGGTGAACGTTTGCTAATGTCAATGAGGACCCGTAACGGTTTTAGTTTATAATGCAGATTTATAGAGCTAAAAAATCCTTAACCCACAGTACAAAAATTTTTGTTCAACGACAAAAATTGACGAAGTTATGACCAAATTACTAGCGAAGTTCACTGAGTGACCGCCGCCGCCGCCGCCGCCGCCGCGGTCGCTGTGACGTCACTGCCTCAGTCGCCGTAGCCGTTTGTTTGGTTATTTGTGACTTTGAAACAAATTAGCCAATTTGTGTCTAATTCACCTTTTTAACCGTCGAATCGTGAAGTAAGAGTGCCGACTGCGCTCCGCTCGATTCGCTTGGCCGAGTCAGTGACGTCCGCACCCGCGTAATTTGATTTTACTAGCAGTAACGGCGTTAGGTTTATTACTTAATATCTTCGTAAGTAATGGTCCGATTTGGAAAATTCAAAAAGATTTATCATTCTTATGTCATAAGTGGACTCCAACGTATTGGAAGCGCCGAGCCACTCGGCATTCAAGCACAGATTTAAAACGTGGCTTGTAAATCAAGCGTTCTATTCGTTCGATGAGTCGGGCTGCCGAAAGACATCAAATTACATTAAGTAATTTTTTATAAATGTATTTCTATTTCCTAATTGTGATTTTTAAATGATGAAATGTACGTATGCTGTTTATGCACGAATAAATGAGTTTATGAGTTTATGAACGTGGAACTAGTTCTATTGAAATTGCTGTAACTTTACTGATCCTCATTGTAAGTTTCGAGACGTATGACACAACACAGATAAATATAAGTTTCACGATTTTCTAGGTCCTAAAAAATTGTATTTACTTAATATTTTTCCCTCTAATTGGACAATAATTAATAATTGAAGACGTAGTTTAAGACCTACTTTAAAAAAGAGCTCATCTAGCCTATTGTTTTTCTTATAACTACCTACTGACTGTACGTACCTACATATTATCATGTACCAAGTGGATTAAATACTTTTTAAAACTGATTCAATTTTTAAAAAGTAAGTACTTAACCCCTAACGAAAAAAGATTGACGAAGGTAGGCACCTTCGTCAACCAAAACCTAAAACTGAATTCAGAAGAGCAGCAAAAGTGGATTTAGTGTTTGTAAATTCTCGCTCGAAAATCGATAGTCCTACATTTTGACATTGACCTACTGTCTGTCTACTCCATCGCTATCATTTACGTTTTATCGCGACTTCTTTTAAAAATAACATCTAGCTTTTTATCACTGTATCTACCTACATAAAGTAAAGAATTGAGACTAAGCAGTTATTATAATTTTTTTCTCGATGAGATCTAATCTAACCTACAAAATACTTATTATTATACGTTTTTTATAGGATTGAGGTTTTTTTATTTTCTAAGACTGTTTTTTTGAGCAATTTAATTGCTGTAGCTATCTAAACTCATCCGTCTTATAAAACAACGGAAAGTACAATAGAAAATAAATATAGACGTGGGAAAAGGCCGTCGCCAAGATTTAAAATTCATTTGATTATATTAATTTTTATCAGATCCTTAGAATTCTGAGGGGAGACTTTGTATCTAAATTCTGTTTTCCCAGTTTTAGGGGACATTCACACTTTGATCTAACCTGAAGGGCGACAAACTCGTTTTTTGTATCTTCTTCGACATGTTTATTTTCAGATTATGGGCATTTTAAATTTTGTTATACCTACCAGAGACAGTGATTGACTTGTGTTTGATACCTACGATAAGGGTTTTCTCGGTAGAAAAGTTAGATGCGTAGGTACATAATCTAAAACAACATCAGACCACATAAAACCCACACATTTACGAAAAACACTAGAGGTATAAAACACAAGAACACTCGGGTACCTACTTCAATGTATACCTACCTAACCTACTATCAATAGGTATTGTTCTGTTCTGTATTGTACATACCTAGGTAAGTAGAACTGTGCTGCTACAGAAGCGTTATATAGTTCAAACCTATTCCAAGCCTTGACCCAAAAGCATACGTTTGCTTTGCAAAGTTTAGTAGCGATTGGAGCGAAATAAATTCCATTCTAAATGATACAGTTTGATTTCCCGGTAAAAGTGACATGGTTTCGAAATGCTGATTTTTTTCATTTTTAAATTGACCCACCAATCCACCTTACTTTATCTCTGCCCAAGGCTTAGGTCGGCAAAAGTCCTTAGAGGTCTAGATTGCCTAGCCTATAAATAAAGTAATCAAACTATGTCTAATATTATCTAAAGTGCTAGCTTTTAAGTTATATAATAACCTGATAATAATATCCTATCTTCAGAATAAAGTATTTACCTACTTATTTATGTTTGATTATTGATAGTAACCGGTAATCAGTAAAAGTAAGGCGCAATAGGCCACGTGGTTAACGTTTTGAAAATAAACTTGTGGACATGACATGACATAATGCAATTTTTATTTAAAATTTTATCCTCCATACTTGCCAAGTCTACTAGTTATTTGTTATAGACAGATTATGTTGTCATTGTCACCCATTATAATTTAGTACTCTTAACAATGCACTTAAATGTTATAGGTTAGGTACCTAAATGGATCTAGGGAACAATTTCTAGAGAAAACAAATGACACAGGTACTCAGTTCTTGCCGGTAGTGGTAGATTATGGTAGAGCATGTAGCCGGCAACAATCTTGGTGAGAATAGGCTACAATGCCGCGCATTTATCGCTTCTAGTCCTAACCTACCACGCAATAATAAATTCGCAAATCCTAAACCGGTTTCAATTAAGCCATAAACTTGTTTTGATGGTGTTAATTCGGCAGCGACGACGGTACAATTAATGATTTCCGGCACGCCTCTTGTTTTTCTATGTTGTTATTCGCGAAATACAATGGCAATAACAATTACGCAGTATTCAGTGTGTTATATCCGTACTTTACTACAATAATCTAAATTTACCTACTGAATAGGTACATTTAGGAAAAAATACTTTAAAAAAAAAATTATGACATAATTAATTACCTACAAAAGTAATTTTTCATAGGTAGTACCTACCTGCATTTTTCGACACACCAACGCAACGTCAAGAATTACTTTTTGCTAATAGTGCTTTATTTGCATATAAAATACAGTTGATTAGATAGGCATATAAATAGCGTCGACATTTTTTATTGATGGATCAAACTTAATAATAAGATAGGTAAGTATTTAAATAGGTGTACTGTGTAGGTATACCTAACCTACCACGATACACAAACGTGTGTCAAAATGTCACCAGAGTGATAATAAAACTATGACGAACCGGCTCAATCTGCTAGAAACTAGATTAGATCCGCCAAATCACCTGACTATTTGAAAGAAAATTGTTTTTATTTTTTTATTCGCAAAAACACGGAATTAAGGTTGCGTGTGTACTGGGAGGGTCAGAGCGGACGACGACGGTTCGAAAACATGCGAAGAAGCGGTGGTAAAGTGCGAGTGTACCTTGTGCTATATTAATAATAATAAAGTAATAATAATTAATTAAACACAAGATGGAACTCCATTGAAATGGTATTAGTGGTTAAAGATAATTAATGATTATTCATCGGGTATTTATCGCCGACCTTTTGTTATAATTTCCTCTACGTTAATTATATTTACAAATCGCGAAAGTTCTAAGAGTTTATAAATTTACCTAAACCAATAGTTTTAGATATTTTGATTTCTTGTGTTCGCGTACGATCCGTCCGTACTGCCTCGCTGTACGCGCAGCTTTACCCACCGTGAGTAGGTATCAACATCAACTCTGGCTATTTGGGTACTATCAGTGGCCCATTCCGCCAAGGCCAGATCAATATTGCAAACAATTTAGCGAGCTCGCAAATGTACGCAAGTAAGGTTGCCGGATAAAATATTACGAGTTAACAACGACAGTTTTACAACGCGGAATTTGATTCGATAATCGATAATTTTTGTCACAAGGTGAAAGAGATTTTTTTTTTAATATTTTCCCCGCGTTTTTATACACACTTAAAGTTTGATTTTGCAAAAATTATTTCAGCCGCTATTATTAAAACTCGCGAGAGAAACAATACGAACTTTAAAATACAGGGTGTTTGGTAAGTACTTACATGAACTGGATTGACAGTATTTTTGGGAAATTTTGGGGGCTATATTTTGCCGGCAGACCCAACAATGTGTCTACTAAAGTGTCAGGGTTGTTGAGATAATAAATATGATTTTTAAGTGTTTTTATATCATCCGAAATCTTGTCTTCAGTCAGTCAATCCTAGCCCTAGGTAATAAGTAAAACGTAATGCTACAGTGGACATTGGACTTAAAAAAAACTAACCACACTATTTCCCATTGAAAAAAGTTTCGAAAAAACCTGAAAAATAAGATACCTACTTCTTAGATAAGATAGGTTTACTTTTAACACGATTTTGCCAAGGCTCTAGGTACCTACTGATTGATTAAGTTCGTTTTCCGGTGTGATTTTTTTTCGTTCGTTTGTAACCAAGTTGTCGGCACGTATATTGAGCCTTGACACGTACGTAAGTAAATATAGTAGGTAGGTAAGGTAGGTGTCTAAGTACATCTACCCATTACTTGGCTCAATGGAGAGAGTGGAATTTTACCTTTACGATGATGGCGCAAAATATTTTTTTTTTTCTTGATCGAAGTTTCCAACAACATGGTTTCATAGAAATGGTTTATAATTTGCGGATTTTTTTTTATTATAGAACGTAAAAACAAAATAAAACCGAAAAAAAATGTTGGATATCCCGCGCAATTTTAATCGATTAGGTAAATACAGTTTTTGAAACATTTTATCGGTAGTTTATCGAGAAAAGTTTCGCATTTAGGTTTCTTCAGTAGGAAATGAATAAATCTTTCGTAAAGTCATTTATTTTTACATCTCTCTTACAATAATAATTATTTAGACTTTATTTCTCATTACATTACTTCTGGATTCAATGCGGAAGAGTCAACGCGGAAAAAGTCAATGACGGTCGGCACAGTTCTTGCCGAAAGAAATTAAATAAATGAGAAGTTTTATTTTATTCGAGCAAGAAAGGCATTTATTCATTGAACACCCTTAATTTTAATTTCTCAGTACGAGTAAGTGCAATTTTTAATCGAATCCACTCACTAAGGACTACTGGATAGACATTTAATTTGGAAGGATCATGTACACCAGGTGTGCCAACGGCTGAGCAGATTCGTATTAGCTCTTAAGAAGGTTCGTCAGACTAAAATCATTTACAATGGGATATCCATGATTTGAGTTTTGAGTTTGTGATCATGGCGCATGAAACTGTGCCGAAATATTGGAAAACTCAAAACTCAAATCATGGTAAATATCCCGTTGTAAATGATTTTAATGTTAATAACCATGATGGATTCAAAAGTTCGTCAGACTGTTTCTTTAGACGCCGCCCTAGCTGCTTACCTTCGGTTTAGCCATGTGTCTTCGATCCTGGGATACGGGTTGTTACTTTGGGGTAACTCAGTAGATGTTGAAAGGTATTTAAAATTCAAAAAAGATGCCTTAGAGTGATAAATAAGTCTTGGTTCCTTGATAGTTGTAAGCCCCTCTTCAGAAACTGCAAGATACTACCTCTCACCTGCACGTATATTAGGGAAATTTGTCTTTTTGTTAAATCACACCCAATCTATTTCAAATAAAACGTCAAGTGCGAGTCGGACTCGCGCACTAAGGGTTCCGTTTAATTGTAAGACCTTGTTTCTTGCCAAATATTATGAGTCTAGGTCACAGATTAGATAACTCTAGGTCAAGATGAAGTACCTGTATATTTTGGTCGAGGGAGAGAATCAAAACTTATTTTTTAGTTAATAAACTACATATTTACGGTTTTCAGATTTTTATCGTTATTTGTGCTATGACCTTGCTTCTTACCAAATTTTATGATTCTAGGTAAACGAGAAGTATCCTATAGGTTTTGGTCTATAGCAAGAATTAAAAGTAGGTACCTATTTTTTTGGTGAATAAACTACAAATTTACAATTTTAGGGTTTTATCCTTTACTTGTGCTACAAGACCTTGCTTCTTGCCAATTTTTATGATTCTACGTCAACGGGAAGTACCCTATAGGTTTTAGTCCTTGGCGAGAATCAAAAGTATTTTTTTTTTTGTGAATAGACAACAAATTTACTGTTTTCGGATTTTCCCTTATTTGTGCTATAAGGCCTTGCTTCGTGCCAAGTTTCATATTTCTAGGTCTACGGGACCTACCCTATTATATACCCTGGTTTTGGTCCATAGCGAGCATTAAAAGTAATTTTTTGGTGAATAAATTACAAATTTATTTTTTTCGGATTTTTCCCTTTACTTGTGCTATGAGACCTTGCTGCTCACCAAATTTCATGATTCTAGGTATACGGGAAGTACCTACCTTATAGGTTTTGGGTGCATGTGATTCCCTTGGAAATTTCCAAATTTTCGGACATAAGGGTCATTATCAAAAAATATGTACATTGTGACTAACATGATTGAAATTGTGACTAAACTGTTTCGTGACATACCTGTACTTTTATAGTAAATGTGAGTCACATTTTTTGTAAGGGCGTGTGCACATAAAGTTTTGAAAAAAAAACTACAAATTAGTTTGGGGTTAAAATAAAATGTTTTATTTGACTATGACTACTATTATTACTTACTATTACTGCAATTAAAAATTAACTAACATGACATGTTTTAACAGAAAAACGTTTAGTAAGATGCAAGGTTACAATATAATTTTAGAAGTAAATTGAATCTGTTTCATTTAATAAAACAAAAGCATCTGGTTTTACAGAAAATCCGTTCAGGAAAGTTAAATATTACATTATGTATAATTTTTTTGCTAGTGTAAGCAAACTCTTACTTTGCAAGTTGATGTGAGTTACGTCATATGAGTCACGAAAATTCACGAAATGTGACTAACATGTTGGTAAACATTCTGTGCAAAACCAAACCTCCAAAAATATTCTGTAAAAATAATTAGCATTACAGATGAATGGAACACACAATCTAACTAGCATTTGTTAGGTCTATGCTGTATAAATAATTGAAAATAATACACACCTTACTTCGTTTGTAAATCCACCGTGATTCACATGATTTTTTTTGGGAATTTTGGCCGGTCTTTTTTGTCAACACAAAAAATGGAACTAAAACCAAATGGCCGAGCTATTGTTGAGAACTAGTAGGCCGCATAGTGTTGCCAGTAATGAAAAAATAACTTTAAGTGGTAGAATTACAACGAAAACTATGGAAATCCTCCGTGACATCCTCTGAGTGACTCACATGTTTAAAACCTGAGACAAACATTAAAGTATTTTTTTATCTTAGAAATATTGTCTAAATTATTATTGTCTCTCAATAAATAACAGGAAATATATTTATTAACATTATATAAATGGATTAGGTTTGATAAAGAACATGTTGGAGCCAATAATATGATTTGAAGCTTCTAAGGTGCAAAAAGGACATTTATTTTTGTATGGGTCATGGAGGGTGGAAATAATTAAAAAGAGTTTTTAATATACAATCGATTTAACAGATCCATATATTTTTAGTGGGAACATAAGAGAAAAGTTCAAATTTGTAAAAAAACTTGATAAAATTAAAAAAGCAACATTACTTTTTTTTTATTTAATATTTAATATGCCGGACAAGAATTTTCACGAAATGTACATATTTTTTGAAAATGGCTCATAAACGGCTGTAACTTTTGAGTGCGTTAACTTAAAAGTAGTTTAATTTATATCACGGCTTCAAGAGGTTACGGACTTGAGTATTTGATGTTAATTTCAACTCGATACCTGCACGCGTTCCTGAGAAAAGAGGGTTGACAGACGGATAGACAGACGGATAGACAGACAGACAGACAGACAAACGGACAACAAAGTGATCCTATAAGGGTTCCTTTTTTCCTTTTGAGGTACGGAACCCTAAAAACGTAGCGATGTGATTACTCGGTAAAAAAGGATCAAATTTAATTTTCTCTATAAACCACAGTTCCAAAAAGATATAGTATATAAAAGAAATGTTTATAACATGTATATCACCATTTACAATAATTTACCAGAAGACTTAAAATAACTTAATGCACATATCTTTAGAAAAAAATTAAATGGATGGTTACTTGAGAAATGTTTCTACTCGTATAGTGTTAAAGAACATTTGGAAGGTTGATTTGTTACATATATATTATTTTACGAATTATATAAAACCTTATATTAATATTATGACTCACACTTACCTACATCTTGCACGCCTGCGTGCAGGCTAAATACAATTGCATAAATAGTTATAAGATCTGACATTGTGAAATGATTATGACTGTAATCTTGCAAATAAATGATTTGATTTGATAAGTAAACCTAAGATGGACAATGAATTATTTTACGATACAATTTCAAACCAACCATCATGGTCAATATCAATACAGACAGTCGGCATTTTGGTCCTTCCGAGTCACCTCACCTCAACAGCCTATATTGGTCCACTGTCCACTGCTGTCTGCTGGACACAGGCCTCCAACTAATAAGCGCCTTGTTGTCTTTTATCTCATGGGGGGTAGTGCCCATAATCTCCACGCTGGGCATGCGGGTTGGGGATCGCAGTTCGGTGGTAGAATTGTTCTGCAGGGGCCACTGCTGCCCGCCCCCGGTGGATATCCTTTAGACACCCGCGGGAAGAGTTGGGGTGGTGCAAATCAAGCCGGCACGGGGCACCACACAGCTTCGCGGTCCTCGTGCGGTCCTTCGAGTCGAAAGAACTCATTTCATATTCCTTCCAACCGGATCATCTTTCCATGTTTACCTACCTAATCTATAAACACGCGGATAGGTCATCTGATTGGGGTTCGCATTTTTGACACGTTAAACAGTTTCGATTCGACCCAGTTTCCAGCATTGTTTGAGAGCAATAGAGCACAAGATCGTTGCCAAGTCTATTTTAACGTTTTGCGCGGCCGTTCGGCGCTGTCTGTGATTTTTGCAATGTTTACAGTGGGCACAGGTTTGGTAGGTACCTAACATACTATTGCCACGCGGTCGGATCGTACGATCGTGAGTGTAGCTTGTTGTTGATAGCTGATAATCACGTGATCATCGTGAGAGCAGTACTGAAATAATAATATCAAAGACAGTTTCAGTTCAGTTAGTCTGCAGAACCCTGGCAGAGACATGAACGTGATTCATAATTTATAACGGCCAAAACGTTGACCTGTCGATTTAACTTGAACGATTTGCTGCATCATCATGATGGAAGATAGATAGTAGCACCTCACAGAAATCTTAATAACAAGGCACTTGTTATTCACCTATGTGAATAACGTATAATTATGTGCCTTGTTATTCAGATTTCTGTGTAGCACCTTCATTAAAGTTTAACCTAATTATTTAATTTTTAAACTGTTGTAAGTATGATTATGATTACTGAGATAACAAAATTATTAAAATCTTCAAACCATGCGCGGCGTGCAGGTGGTGGGGTGGGGACCCTTCAAAACATTTTTTACCACTCTTACTTAATAACTTAAATGTTCTTGTTAAGTATCCTATAATCAAAAGACTTTTATATAGGCCAGTAATTATAGTTTATTATACCAAACTCCTGCCAAATTTCGTAAAGCGCAATAATTATAACTTTCTCATAACAAATCTATGGAACGATCTAGAATGTGATGATAGCGGACGCCTACGCACGCAGAGAGCAACATCCGATTTAGTAGGTAAGCATGTTTAGTGATTTACAACTGTTTTGCAGATATTATCACAGAATCTTTCCATTCCTACAAAAATATACCTACCGAAATAGTCTATTTATTAGCATTTGTTTAGTTGGCACCCAACGTGGGGCTTCGTATTGCATGTCGTGTGTGTGTGGTAAGTATAATGATCACCAACGACAGGATCAAAAGAGGTTTTAGTGTTAGGTAGGTATGTTTTTGTTTGAATATAACATCACATTTTCTTGTTTGAAAGCCATGTCATTTTAACAATTATTTGTAAATGCAATAATTCATTTCAGTAAAAGCTGTAGGTACCTATTCAATTTTACTTATTGAATGAGAATGATCAGTTTTATTTTCCTTAACAGAGATAAGTAGGTACTTGGATATTACTTGGAAGATATCACTTGGAAACTAAATAGGCAGAATTCTAGTAAGTACCTACCTATAAGTAAGTAGGAAATTACTACTGATTGCATTGCACAGGTCAGGAACAGGAAATATGAAATCAAATCATTTACTTAATAGAAATTGCATTTCATTTTATGCGTCAGGAAAGTAGTGTTTATTATCCTGTTGTAATGTAACCCTGTTTATGTGACATTTAAACTTTAAAGTGACCAAGGATATCATTGACCGAGGCTCTTATTGTAGCTAGAAGCCTATAAAGTCTATTCAGTTCATCACTAACAAAATATTATAAGAACATTATTTTAATCCAATTTTAGAGACAGTTTAGGTAGTTTCAGCCGTTTGGAAAGTTGCCCAATTCAAAACGTCAAATCCATTTGCGTCGGCTCCCGTTTGGTCGTAAAAATAAAGTCAATTTGTATTTTGTACATCATACGATCTTTGTTTTGTTGCAAATTAGAATGAGAATTAGTCTCAAGCGTATGCTAGTTTGATAAACACCGACCCACGCTTTAAATTGCTTATGATTATGAATCAAGAATCAAGCTGGATACACACCTACAAAACCTATCCGTCTTTAGTTTAAAAACCTTTTTTGTTGGTATTTGATGTGGGTATTGGATCGTGATCATTTTGAATTTCGAATGAAAACAGATAAAATCAAAAACTATAAATTCTATAAATGAGCGAAGCGTCTCTGCATCAAGTCTAGCAAAATTAGCGTTTCAGTCAGTATGTCCGTACTCCGCTACAGGTCGTATTTAACAACCGATCGGTACGAAACTAGATTCTACGATTTTAAAGATTTTTTTTGTCGTCGGGGTTTTTAGATTACAGGCGTTCTTCCTCCGAAAAAAGGTAAAAATGGGACTAGAATATCTCCTCTTTGAGAGGTCTAATTTCGATGATTATATTTTTAATTGAAAGGTCGGCCCACTTCAAATTATGAGATTATCTCTATAGAGATAATCTCATATTTTATATCTCATATGAGATTATCTCTATAGAGATAATCTCATATTTTAAAGTTTAACTAGCTTCTGCCCGCGGCTTCGCACGCGTTGTTTCTATGGAAACGTTTTGAGGTTATTTCTATCCCATGGGAACTGATTTATGTTATATAAAGTAGGCTATTTTTGATTCCAGGATTAGAATTACCTACCTGACCTGTATGCAAAAAAAATTCAGCGAGATCCGTTCGAGTAGTTTTCGCGTGAAGAGGTAACAAACATCCATCCATCCATCCAAACTTTCGCATTTATAATTATTAGTGTGATGTGATATCTGAATAGATCTACCTTGTCATGTACTATAGCTACTCTGCCTGTCTTAGTTTTTACTCTGATGGTCTACTGCAAAGACATTTCCAGTCTACATTGTTCCAAGTTCCTACCATATCCGACCGACGACGGCTTATTGTAGAGCATGTCTTTGGTTTTGGTCGATTTTTAATTTATTGAGAAACAGAGCAGTACCAACCTAAACCTTCTCTTCTGATAAAGTTGGTGCAGTGCAGACAGAGTATTTTCCTGTTCTGCGAGGCAGGTAGGCAGGAGGAACTCTCATTGCACTGTTTGAAGGCTCATGCCTAAGACATTTCAACCACACCGTGGTTAACCGTGGTAAAATGTCTTTGGCTCATGCCCTGCACTCAGATTACAGAATTCTGTAATCTAAGGCCCTGCAGACCCTCCAGTAGACTTCTTGGGACCGATGTGTCTGTGTGTAAACGATGTCAAGTGACAATTTTTGACGTGACAACGTCTTATAATTCGATAGAGCCGGCTGCACGCACGAAAAAACATGACGTCATGCGGCGTTACCTCGTCATGCGGCGTTACCTCGCTCTGAGGCGTTCCATGTAAGGCTTGAAGTGCAAGCGAGAGCGCTCGACATCCGTCTCTCTCCTACTTGAGTGAGCGATGCGTCTGCGTTGTCACGTTCAACTATCGTCAGTAAACCGACTTTACAGACAACCAATTTTTTTTGACAGATATTCATCGGAAACTGTCAAAATATCGCGACTTGAGACGTGCTATAAACTAGGTAGGTAATTGCCACGTGCTACTAATTCCCCTCCTAACAACAATGCTCCAACTGAAATAGTGACGATTCTCCTACGAAGAACTCGAATAGCACGTCTCCTGCAAAGGCGGTCGGTGCCAAAAGATTTGGGGTTCAAAGGCATTTTAATGGCCATTTTTCGCATAATGAATGACGCTAGTATAGCTGACAACACCTATATTAAAGTACCTACTGTCAAATGATCTTGCGGGATTTCCTTTCTTACCGATGTTCCTACCTACTAGGTTGTGTTTAGGTACCTAAATTTATTCTGTGCTATGGTTATTTCTCTTGGCTAATTAACGTTGACGAGAGATTTGATAGTCGCGATACTTAAACATAATTTTAATACCAGAAATATACATAAACTCGCTGTGCCCATAACTAGGCTACACAAAATTAATGTATATTTTAAAGGGCAATGTATACGCTTCTACAACAAAACTCCTAGTGAGTTGCAAAAATTATCAATAAATAAACTCAAACAAATTGTCAAAACCTTGCTGTGCAAAAAGGCTTACTTACCTACTGTAAAATATCAGATTATCTAAAGGATAAAAAAGCTTGGGACGGATTTTGCTCCATCTCGAAAAATAACAAATAACAGGCTAAAGGTTTCTTCGTCGCTTCTTTACTTTAGGTAGTCTACATATCGAAGCGACAGAAATCAAAAATATAACTTTATTTCCGTGTCAGTGTTAGGTTTTATAATTTGACCTTTTCTAAGTGTAAGTATCTACATTTATTGTATTTATGGAAGTAAAGAGTTTTTGATTTTGATTTTTGACGTGACAACGTCTTATAATTCGATAGAGCCGGCTGCACGCACGAAAAAACATGACGTCATGCGGCGTTACCTCGCTCTGAGGCGTTCCATGTAAGGCTTGAATGAAGTGCGAGCGAGAGCGCTCGACATCCGTCTCTCTCCTACTTGAGTGAGCGATGCGTCTGCGTTGTCACGTTCAACTATCGTCAGTAAACCGACTTTACAGACAACCAATTTTTTTTATAATTAATAATAAGTAGATAGGTCCAAATCAAAGCTCCATCAGTCGATTCTCTAAAGGTAGCTCTAAAAGAAACAAAAACAAATTCAATCGAAATTGTGGTTTCTATTCCATGGAATTATTCGGCGATGAAATAATTTCTCGGACTTCTTTAGGGGACCGCATGTTGGGCGGTATATACAAAAACAGCATGCCTCAACCGACTCCACCTCCGTTCGGTCCCAAACTGGTACAGACTCGTTTTGCAAGCAAAGGCTGGGCAACAACTATTCAGTTGTAGGTCAAAAATACCAAGTCTGCTCAGGACGGCTGTCGGCGATAGAATGAATCCGGTAGCCGAGAGTTGCCTGGCTAATCGTGCGTCACCCACTGTGTTGCCAGGCTGATATACAATTTTACCCAGTTATGTTTGATGGTTATTATTTACCTAACAGCTCGGCCGTCCGACCGTCAACGAGTGCCTTCGTTGCTTATAAATATTAACATATAAGTAAACATTAATTTATTTTCCAAACAATCATTGATTTTTCAATTTGAACTTTATCTATCCTTGCGGACAAAATATATTTCATCAAAAAAAAACAAAAGGTAACGAATAAAAGACCATATTCTTACAAACGTATGCCAAAGAGATTTAAATCAAAGAGCACGATCCAGCTAACAAAGCTTAGAATCCCTTTTGTTCACATTTAGGTACGGCAACCATTTATTTATTTATTAGATTCGAAATATTTCTAATAATATCTCTCTCTAATGAGCCCGTCAAATAATAACAATATATAATAATAACAAAAATAAGTCTTGGATTTAATTGTCTCACGATCGCTCGAACAGCTCTCTTCTGCATCCTAAACGCTCGCTCCCAGTCAGCAGCTCTGCCCCACAGCTCCACGCCATATTGAAGGAGCGAGTGAACGGATGCAAAGTAACAGCTTCTGGTCATCCCTTCTTCAAGAGTAGCCGATAAACGCCATAAAGCGAAGCAAGCCCTTCCCACTCTCTCGCAGAGTCTGTCGATGTGTAGCTCCCACGTTAGGCTTTGGTTGTTAAGTTCGTCACTGCATTCCTTCTCATTTCTTAGCTTTGGTTGCAAAGCTTATCACTTCATTTGCTTATAGTAAAACTATTAGTGAGAATTACTATTTTCATCAACTTATTGCTTTTCACTGAGCGAAACATGCCCACAATAAGTAGATCATCACTCAGGCTGTTAACTGCTTCTCGCTGGGCGGCATGCCCACAATTAACAATCTGTCATGCCATTTGGTTAATCTTACGCTAGAAATAACTCACGCGCAACATAACCCAATTGCTTTTTATTATTTATAATACCCAGACTGTTAATTGCTTT
Source organism: Eupithecia subfuscata (assembly GCA_963564075.1). Taxonomy (NCBI): domain Eukaryota; kingdom Metazoa; phylum Arthropoda; class Insecta; order Lepidoptera; family Geometridae; genus Eupithecia; species Eupithecia subfuscata. Next base: position 4,016,459 of record OY751103.1, on the reverse strand, counting down.
TCATTGGGCGGCACATCATTGTGCCTGGCATGCCCACAATTAACAACCCATCATGTAATATCATTTGGTTACCCTACGTTAAAATTATTTCACGCGTAAAATAACCAAATTGTTCCCTTTTTCACTGAGTCTATTAACTGCTTCTCGTTGGGCGGCACATCGTTGTGCATGCCCACAGTTAACAAGCTGTTAGTCAATTATATTAATTTCACCTGACTTAAAAATAACTTATCGTTTTTTTCACTCTGACTGTTAACTGAGACTCTTTGGGCGGCGCATCATTGTGCCCCGCATGTCCACAGTTAACAACCAGCGGACTAAGTTCGAATTAAACGTGGACAGCATTATTAAGTTTATTATCATGAAATGCATTGCATACCTGACTATTAAATTGTGTGTCAATAAGATGTCATTGTTATCTTCTGCTAAACTATTAGCAAAACGTTTACGTATAATATCCAATAGAATATCATGATCAGTGCAGCAATAATAATGATTTTCATTGTCAATGTACCTACAGCTACAACTTTCAACATCATTGTTTAAATTTACATTAACTACCCTATATTGGATTAGGGAGTTCAAATAGACCCAAAAATAGAATTTGATAGGCCTAAGTCTAGTAAATTGTTACTAAAATTATTTTTGTAAGACATTGCACGACTTCAAGTTATCTAAAAAAAAGGACTAGAAAGTCCCGTTCGACCTATTTGAAGATACTTTAGTATAAAAGCATAATTATTCACCGCCGCTCCATAACGACATATCAACCAATCGAGGATAGCCTAGTTTGCCTTCAATTTCCCTTCCCGCTCAAACACTGGTCAAGATTCCTTAAACCAACACAACTATCCAAAAAGCGCGATTTGGCTGCAGGTAGGAGAACCTTTACACAAGTAAATGAGAAAAGTCGTCGTCACTAGTAAATTAGAAAAATCGTCTTCTAGTATATTACATTTTATAGGTGTTGTAAACCTAGGTGTGTATTTTACCTTTAATTTTATTTATTTGAGTATGGTATTAACTCTGTTTATTTTTAATTGAACCTACTACAGTCCTAAATTCATTTGAAAAGTCGTAAGTAGTTTACTTTGGAAACTCAATTTATTTTATTATGCCAGCAGTAACTAATTCTCTGATCACGGTCACTGACGACCCGTGTTTCAATTGCGTCTGTTAGTAAATATAAATACCTTTTCTATTATCCTATTCGATCCTACTCGATTTTATTCGATTATGTTCGATTCCATTCGATTCCATTCTATTTTATTCTATTTTGTTTATTATGGACCTAAACAACTTACGAGTACTTATATCGTTTTCACCGTTTAAACTCTAATTAACACGTAGGGTGTAACAGTATAATAATATCGTACTAAATAATTTACCTACCGAAAACCTACTCGTACTCAAAGCATAATCAGGCATAAATATGTATGTAATTGATACTCTGCGTATTAACGCATTCGCTGCCCAGCTTCGGCGGTGCGACCCGCAGGGGCGCGCCCCGCCGCCGCCACTACACGAGGGTCGAGTCGAGAGGCTCGTCTGCGTCTCGGGCCATGAAAATGTTAGTTTAAAGACCTACGTGGGAATCTTCCCACAATATTTAGTTTAAGCGTTTGATTTAAGTATATTATTTATTGTTCATTTTATATCATCTACACTACATTATATATTTACACATTCACACACTGTTGACTTTTATGAAAAGTGTGGTTCTCCCGTTCATACTTGCTTAGCGTTCGTACTCTTACATCCTGTTCATACTCTCTACTCCTCTAATCCTACATGTTTACTTCACATTTCTTTTCGCTACCCTCAATGATTTCTATTCGATATTTTATTGCTTCATTTATATGCATTATTTACACGTAAGAAGTTTGCCACCTGAATGACAAAATGTTTGGTTAAGGTTGCATGTGAGTCGCGGGCATCAAAAGTGTTAGATTAAGGAGCTGCCATAAATTGTTTTTGTTTCAATTCTTAGTTTTTATTCCTTGTTCAAAAAAAATTAGTAGATTGCGAAGACTTATCTTAGGTTTTGCCTTCCAGTCGTCCATTGCAATAAATAATAGTTTGGATGATCAAAGAAATGACTTAAACCATAAAAAAAAACACTAGAATTTGTGTTTTGTTTTTATAGGTAGGTACCTTCCTACGCTTTCTACGTAGTTTAAATCGGAATTCCTACAAAGGCTCATTATTATTTTACATATAAATTAAAGTACTTAATGCTTGTCATGCCTCAGGCCCCGAACAACAATCCGGAAATCGAACAAATACCTGCCGCGCCGCGGGAATCGAACCCGCATGTTCTCACAAAAGTCCTATTTTGGAAACCACCGCGAGCACGGCTTCGTGTCATGGTTTTATTAACAGAAAAATAGAAAGTGAATGATCTTTTGCCACCAAAAATACCTATAAATCTTGGAACTACTTATCGTGGTTTTGGTCATCTACAAATCTATAATTAGGTAGGTGAGCATTGTTTCAAGACTATGATCGAGTTTATTTAAATATTATATTTTCTCTAGCAAATATTTCATGAATACGCTGCAATCAAAGGTGCATTCGTGCATTGGTATGTAGGTAGGTAGGTCTAGAGAGAGATAGGTAGCTAGTTGTGTTCATGGGTTTGCAAACTGAGCATGGATATAATATGACGTTGGCATGGCACCTATCCGTTTAGACTACAAAGTTCTTAGCGTAAGTAGCCAAACGTTCGTTATTATCAAGTGAAGTAGCAAATATTTTAAGTAAACTGCTTTGTTTGTGATTAGCATTTTCACCGACAACTCAACCTGAAACTCGTCGCTATCTTGATCGGTTCAAGTGCACTCTGATGCATACCTATGCAACATAGGTACTACGCACAGAAATATATCTAGATATGTTTCTGTGGTACTACGACTCGGAAACGGATCGTAAAACTAAAAAAAAAATATTACAGCTCCATGATTTCATTTCATGCTTAACTTAGAATTAGTGCCTACGTAGATATATCAAATTTGTCCCTATTCCTTATTATGCTAGGTACCTACTGTAGTTATTCTGAGCGTAGATATTGCGTAGGTACCTGTAGAATGTATTCGTTCCGAAGGTTGGGTAATTTATAAGGTGGTCAGGTCACTAGCAGTAAATATCGAGGTCTTTATTCTATCCCATACCTACATAAAGCCATGAAATCTTCATCATCGTACACCTATCTACATCGGTTAGTACATAACGGAGCTAATCAAAATTTAATAAATGGGTTGGTATTCTTTGGTATCACGATTCGGTGAGGCCCACCAGATTTGGTTAGGGTAAAATCTAAATATTTTGTAGTCCATTGAAGAAGTGAGGCATGGCATGGATCAAAGCCTATCAACGGATTTTGACATAGGTACATAATATCTATATCTAGGTACTAATAAAGTACACCTTCAAATACATTCCGATTCGATTCACGAAGTTCACTATAGTGCCGATTACGACAACGGCTTCGAATGTGAGGCGCAACTAGCCTCTCGCTGCGACGTGCTGTTCTAGGTACGCCTGCTTTGGCGCTTCGATTCTTCCTACTATATCAACGGTTGCGTGAAGGATTTCGAGTAGAATTACACGACTTACCTCGCTTCTCGTTGCATCGTCCATCGTTCGCTGGACGCTTCTCAGCACAGCCATCACGATCACATTACGTCAGCATCTATGGTACCTGGCTGGCTGTGTTCGTCGCGGCTCCGTCGATTGCTACGGCGCTTTGGCGCCTTATGGCGACGGTGTTCTCTGCTACGGTGGTGGTCACGCTAACTGCTTCCATCATTCGCTGTTAAAAATTATCAAGCATCAATGTTCTTCAAGGCATATTTCCATTTCATCTGACAAGTTAATGCGATCATGGATCACTGATAACCAGAATCCAAACAAAAGTTTATAAATTTCTCTTGGGGTTACAAAAAACACGTTGAAAAGGAAATCCAGCCAGTTAAATTGCTGAGCCCGCGTTCAAGCTATCATAGAGTAGGCGACTAGGCGGGTACCTATGTATCTTGGCCAAACGCGGCCACGATCACAGATTCGGTAGGTACCTACCTACTTACTTAACGGTGAACCCGCTACATGTTATCGAGCAATCGCTATTTAGTGTACTTTAACATATTGTCATTAGTATATTAATCAGAATTAACCAGGCACGTACCGGCGTTACCAGGGAGTACCCTGGCCAAATGCCTACACAAATACCGATCACTTGCAAATCATTCCGCCAACACTGTCAGGGAGTAGATACCCTGACCACGTGCTAACAAACAGGCTTTCAAACTAACCAAAAATGCAGGTAGGTATCTAGTAAAATCACTAAGTACGTGACGACATTACCAGGGACGGCATGCCCTGGCCGAATGCCTGCACAAACCCGCACTTCTAAATCAATCTGTTAACACTATCGGAGTTATGTACCCCGATTACGTGTTAACAAGTCAACCCTCAACACCTTGTGGGCAGGGTGATAACAAGATAAAGAGCAGTAATTACGAATAATTATAAGAAATCTTCACTTTACGTACCTTGCTATCGGAATCCCTCTTCTGAAGTTGTTGGGCGGTATATACAAAAACAGCATGCCTCAACCGACTCCACCTCCGTTCGGTCCCAAACTGGTACAGACTCGTTTTGCAAGCAAAGGCTGGGCAACAACTATTCAGTTGTAGGTCAAAAATACCAAGTCTGCTCAGGACGGCTGTCGGCGATAGAATGAATCCGGTAGCCGAGAGTTGCCTGGCTAATCGTGCGTCACCCACTGTGTTGCCAGGCTGATATACAATTTTACCCAGTTATGTTTGATGGTTATTATTTACCTAACACGCAGGGGCGCGGCGGCGGCGGCGGCGGCGCGGCGGCATAGGAGTTTTCTTTCTGTCTGGCAAATGGTAAACAAAAAAGAAATCGTCGTTAATCTGACAACCTGTTTACGAGTAGGTTCAACTTCAACTTCTTGTTTGATGGCTTCTGTACGAGTAGGTTAATGTGGCCAAAAAGAGTCTAAACCTATTTCTGGAGGAAACGTTGACGCAGAGCGGTCAAACACCGGCAGATCTGACGAACGTCAAGTGCAAACCTATTTCTGTACGCCCACTTCCGTTAGAAATTGATTTTACTAGCTTCTGCCACGCTTTAATGGGTGGTCTTCACCCATTAAAGCTTCGGTCACCTTTATTTAGATGCCTACTGAATAGACTTTTAGAGGATCATCATGGCATAGCACAGCTCAGCGACCCGAAGTGTACGTACCTACCTGTACTACTTACATAGCTTGGCTTCTAGTAAAAGTCAACGACTTTTACATTTATTTACGTAGGAAAGTACAGTCAGTAGGTAAGGTACTCAAATAGCTTGAAATAAAAAATAACATCAGGATCAAAGACTCTTTATTTCCATAAATCCAATAAAGGTAGGGACACTAAGATAAGGTCAAATTGTACCTATAATTAAACACTCACACGGAAATAAAGTGATACCTACTTGTCCCTCTCTTTTACTTTACCCGCCATATCCCTAAAAAAAGTCAAGTGCGCGCCAAATATCATGATTTCAAGTCAACGGGATATACCCTACCATGGTTTTGGTTCATGGCGCGAATATTTTTTTAATGTGAATAAACAACAAAATTTCGCTTTTCGGATTTTTTCCTTTATTTGTGCTATATAAAACTTGCTTCTTTCAAAATTTGATGATGCTAGGTCAACGGGAACTACCCTATAGGTTATGGTCCGTGGCGAGAATCAAAAATAATTTTGTAATTAATAAGCTACAAATTTTCCTACCTACTGTTTTCGGATTTTCCCTGTACTTTTGCTAAAAGACCTTGCTTCTTGCCAAATTTCATGATTCTAGGTACCCTATAGGTTTTGTGCGCATGTGATTCTCTTGGAAATTTCAAAAATTCAGAGATACACGGCTATAACTTTTGATTGCGCTGACTTAGAAGTTTGATTTATACCGAGGCTCCAAGAGCAAGAGGTTACGGACTTGAGTACTACCTATTTGATGTTAATTTCAACTCGATACCTCCACGCGTTCCTGAGAACCTTTTCTCAGGAACGCGTGGAGACCACGTGTTGACAGATGGACAGACAGACAGACAGACGGACCACAAAGTGATCCTATAAGGGTTCCTTTTTTCCTTTTGAGGTACGGACGGAACCCTAAAAACAACATAATTATATTATTGTACCTAATGTAGGAATAAGTAGTAGGTACGTTACGTAGCCTAATAAATAATCTACTGCATTACCTTGGCAACCAACTCCCATTCAAAAGACATGCAGATGATTTCACGATAAAACGCATGTAAAACTTTTATGCGAAAACGACGAGGTGGTAAAGATTGTTAAACTACTTTCCTGACCTAGATGATTGTTAAAAGCTAGTAAGCTTCAGAGACAGACTGTAGACTGGGCCAATTCTCTGGGACTCATTGATAAAACTTCAAACGAAGACAATTTATGACAGACCAAGTAGCACAGCATTATTAACAATGTTAATTGAGTAAGATTTTATGAGCAGTTACAGAATCTCTTGTAGGAAGGTTGCTCTCGCTAACTATTCAAATATAGGCTGGGTATTGTATGCCTAGTTAGTTTAGCACCTATGAGAGAGCAAAATCAAAATCACTGTTGTAAACTAATGCACAACCCATACTATGGACCTTTGATTTAAAGACGCACCAAAGGAATTAGAAAATTTTAGAATGGGGACAGAAGCAACAGACAAATTAGACAATAATAATATTAATAATATAATGAATTGTCCAGTATTATTATTATTACTAATAATGAATTCGTCAATCTACTAAAGTTTTTATAGTAAAAATCCAAGATACCTATTGATAAAAATCGAAACGGTGCTATCAATCGTTTTATTAAATCAGTATTGATGATTACCTACTGAAGATAAAAGTGCAATAACCTGCATAACATTGTTCGAATTGATACCTACACAGGTATGCAATGCATAATTATACGGCTATACCTTATTATACACATTGCACACATCACCCCAAAATACTATATTTTACACTAAATAATAATTTACCAACCTGATGGTGATGTGATGATGACCCTGTTGCTCATTAAAATTTGTGTACCTACAGTCACCGCGTTGAACAGAGATCATCTCGATATGTACCTATACCTACCTACTATCTCAAACAGAGAAAAAGACTACATAAGTACTATGTATTTCAAAAAGAGAATCAAAGTAGGTACTACCTGTCTGGGTGTAGAATTGTGGAGTATGGTTGTGCCACAAGGTGCCTGCCTAACTCAACTAAAAATAGCCTGTAACTTCGTTTTCTTACTCCGGTAAAATAACGGTATATTTAGCACATGAAGGGGTTGCTTGCTATACTTACCCACCTACATACCGCTATAACGTTCGCCATGCCCTTTTCACCCTCACAAGAATCGACCGCAACGCAACCAATTTATAATGTCCTGTCTGTATACCAACAAAAAGAGCAAAGGAAAGGCTGCCACTATGACAGCGTGTAGTTTATAGGTTACTAAGTACCTATGCAATGTTATGTGATGTGATGCACTTATAGACATTGGCCGCGTCTTCGTGCGTTTGTTATCCTCGCCCAGTACCCCAGGATTGTCTCAAAGCCGAATTTCCAAAGATCCGTTTAGAAAGATAGATGGTTTAGATATAGATAGCGTTAGCAGTTTGAATAAGAATAAGAAACATTTGGTATTGTTCAAACTGGGTACATAGTCTTAAGAACTACTTTTAAATTGTCCAACAGTTTGTCCTTTTGGACATACAATAATAAAATTAATATTAACATTATTAATAAACTTAAAATTATAGAAATTGCACATTTTTTTTAAGGTTAACAATAGGAGTTAAATAATAATGATTACCTACTCTCTAAATTTTGAGGGGGGTACTGTCAAAATATTCTTTGATATTATAATGTGTATTCGATAAGTACCAGATATTTTCGTAATTTTTATTTTTATTTAAATTTTATTTTATTTTTTATTCTATTTCTAACGGTAAATTGTGTTGTATACTTTAATGGCATACAATTATTATTACCATTAATTAATAAACTTAAAATCATAGGAATTGCAAATTTTCTTTATACATTAATAACTTAAGGTTAACAATAGGAGTTAAATAACAATGATAACTATCTATATTTTGGGGAGGGGGGTACTGTCAAAATATACTTTGATATTATAATTTGTGTTTGGTTGTGAAAAGGTGACAGACATACCTACAGTGTAATTATATGATATTAGTAAAGTATGTAGGTACTATAAACTGGCACTGTAATGAATTGTTTGTAATAAAACAGTTTTTATGAAATCGATTGGAAAAATGAAGTTGTTTAATGTTTACCAAAGGCAGTCATTATCGCAGCCATTAGACCATCGCGGCAATAATGTGCATTTAGCCATGCATGTATAATGCATGCACTTTTACTTTTGATAATATTGCGATGCATTGCATTGCACTACGCGTAACTCTAACTTAAAATTAGTAATTCTACATAATCTATCATAATCTTTACTATTAAACTACATAATCTCAAAAAATAAAATGTGCAGGCAGATTATGTAGTAGACTTCTTCAATGGAGACGATATATCGAGTTGTAGGTAATACACAATGCACAAAAATATGAGCGATTTCTCCGTCTCGTATGCATCTACGTATGCCTAGGCTATGTGAATGCCATTGCAGATTTACGTTACGCAGCTCTGTTGTGGGGAAGAAATCCAATAGCAATAGACTTTCGCGTTTTGATTTTACACACAAGCAATTTATTAAGATGCAATAAGTGATACAAAGATACAGTACCTAAGTGTTTAATTGAGATACAATAGGTAGGAAGAGGTACCTAACCTACCTGTGGAAGAGACTATTTTGAAGATCAATGTTGCGACCACGACCCTACATCATTTAAAACGAAAAAAGCCACAGGAATTGATCCGATTATCATACGAGTGTATCTCAGAGACTCAGGAGCTCAAGGGTCGCAAGAATAAGGTAAGCATGTATAACTGGTTTAAATGTGGGAGGAACAGCTGCAGTTTCCAGTCTCAACGGAAGCCCACGAGCGACTTGGAATTGTTCGATGAGCGATCACATCCTTTGATAATCTTCAAAGGCATAGATTCTACAGGTATTCAGTAGGTGTGCCTAGCTAGATAGATACAAGAACGAATCAACATTGGATAGGCTAACCGCGTAACCGCTTAGTAAAAATCTATCCATCTTTTTCTCCGTGTTTTGTTGGTAGCGTACCTTACCTACCAATGTGATCATTTTGAATTTCGAATGAAAACAGATTAAAATGTATGAGGCAAGTAATTTTTCTAAATTCTGTAGGTACCTGTTTCTTTCATTCATCAATACTTCTAGTGGGTACTTTCCCTCAATGGCCGTGTGGCCACTTTAGGTCTAGCTAGGTACGTTCTTGAATACGGATACTAGGTATTACATTTTTTGCCTTCATATTATCTAAGCCCAAAGATCTGGTCACTCACTCCTATTCCAAACATGGCACTTGGTATTTGCATAACGAATTGCACATTTTATCACGATCACGATCAACCAAGCTTCCGTACTATGTTTGCAAGCTTAAAATGCTTACTGGCTTACCATACCAAGCTTAATAGTAACCACCTAGGTATGCAGATAAGAATATGGGCAGTCTAAGCACTACTGCTTAAACATGCCTTCATTCCGCTCCATAAAGGGAGACATTACAAGACTCTAGAATCTAGTATCCAATGGTATCTCAGTAAAAGGATGCGTGCTTCGGAAACGATGTTTTTGCCGTGAGACAAATTACGAAATTCGCCAGTAATCCATTAGTAATCCAGGGACTTTTTGAATAATGAGCGGATGGGAGTCCAAATTTTGATTTAAGTAAATTAGAGGATAATTATATGGTATTCGCTCGGCACGGCATACATTATGTTATTGGAATCAAGGATCCCTTGGCACTTATTTGGGTTTTTTATTTGCAGACGTAGGAATATCTCCTACAATATGTCCTTATTTGTATATGGTTCACCAACAGTGCACATATTCATAGCTTACCTACCTTTAAATAACTCAATGTAATGAATGACAGTAATGATTTAATACCATAGAAATCTAAATAACAGTGACTTGTTATTTAGATTTCTATGTTTAACTAGCTGCGCCCCGCGGCTTCGCCCCCGTGGAAATTTATGTTTCCAACTTTCTTAATTTTTTCTTTCATAAGAACCTTCTCCTGACAATAACAAACACAACAAAGAAAGAATTAGCGAAATCGGTCCAGCCGTTCACGCGTGATGCCGTGACCAAGGAAAACGGGTTTCATTTTTATATATATAGAATAGATACATATACCTAGTTACCTACCTAAGATAGGTAGGTAAGGCGGTATATGTACAACATTCTTTAAAAATAATAATAACAATTTATTGAAATTAAGGTTTTTGTAATTATAGTGCGCAAGCTCACACTCTGGCTAATTTCTAATTTATAAGATATCAAATAAAATCCCAAAAATTTTCGACTTCGACGGGGCTTGAACCCGCATCCTTCCCTCAGTAAGGGAATGTGCTAACCAACTACACCACGAGGTCAAGTCCCATCGAAGTCAAAAAATTTTGCAATATTATTTGATTTCTTAGAAATTAGAATTTATTGACATCATTCTTAAAAATCTAATTTAAAACTGACGTAAAACTAAGAAAAATTTGGTATTTAAAACTAAAAGATGCCTACCTCGGTGATAATGATAAGATAACAGACGAGGAGTCTAACAATCTTAATTCTCATATAATGAGGGCTGCTGAAAATGTTCCACCAGCTTATTTTTACAAATAATTTCTTCGATTAAGAGCATTTTGTGAAGTGACAGGATATGACTTCAATGAACTGCGTCATTTCATTACTTCCAGATTTATAAGGTCTGGTTGTGAATTATAGCGATAAGATCGCCCTAGGATACAATTTGCTTGCACGAAGCTGGGAACTGCACTGGGATTGGAAGTAAACCTCCGCAGAACAAATTACCGGTAATACAGGGTACCTATGTATCCACTCGGTTATCTGTGGTCTGGTCAGGGTACAGGTGTGATACGTTCGTAACTGGATCGGCCGGTAGCGCGACCGGGGAGATTAAGAACCCAGTGGTGTCGTCACTTATCCTATTTTCTTAGGTTTTATGATCGAACGCGAAGCAAGGCTTATCAGCCTTGTTTCACCTTCGGTCATAAAATTAAGATAATAAGGAAGAGATCTTTAATCTATCCATCTGACAGGGTCGATGACGCTGATCCTAGAAGAATTTGTGTAAGAGATTTCTTAGAATATGTCCGTCACCTAATGGGCTGATAGCATAGAAATCTAAATAACAAGTATTTAGATTTCTATGGCTGATAGCTTTCAGCTTCTGCTGCCAATCTCTGTCATGTCGTCAACCTTCTTTAGCGTAGGTTTGTGTTATTCACACTGGCCTGTTTATAAAAAATTAAGCATCTTGATTTTGTAGTGCATGTGGCAAAAACATTTTGCATGTGGGCTCCTCAACTACACTGAGAGGTGGAGACTGTGGAGAGGAGATGCCAGTTAGATAACTAACTCAGGCCAATAGCCAATCTGCGTTTAAATCGAAGCTATTAAACACTGGTTATGGTGCCCAGAGCGACTGCCATAAGAAATGCAAATTGGTAATTTAATAAAATCGCTTATTAATTTAATGGGGGCCAGTTTTACAGCTACCTGCAAGTTGTGGGAGAAAATTTGTAGGCTCTCAGAAGCAAGCGGTTCTGTGGTTGTAAGAACTAGGAAGGTATTTTAATAAGCTTTTGCTTATAAGCGGTGCCCTGGAAGGAAAAGAGAGGCAGAGATTAACCATCGTTGATCTGCATACTCTCCCCTGCACGCACTCTTCTGGTACCTATGCTTCCTTAGATTTTATTTCGCCTGTCTCCGAAGAAAAAGAAAATGTCTCCGAAGGAAATCTCCTAGTTATCCACGCCACAGGCTGAGTGTAGGTACATTTTATATTTTTTTCTGGACTGAAACCCTCACAATTGCCGCGTGTAGTTTTCCGCCAGAACTAACCAAAACGTGTAATCTTCAATAAACTAGATTTATTAATGTAGTTTGCAGAATATGACGTACATAGAAGTAAATATTGAAACGTGGCCGGAAGCGTTGAAAAACACTTTCAAACAGTTCTGCGGTCAAACTGTGTTTATTTAAGTATTCAAACTTAAGTAATTAACAGTGAGTTGAATAGCAACATTTGGACTTTAGCCAGCGCTTTCATTTCATCAACAACTGTTTACAGTTGGAGCTATTAATTCGACTTCTACGTAGATCTTGAAACCAGTTTTAAACGGCAATGTAGGGATTTATTGGGTTTTACTGTTTACATAAACATACCTTCTCCATTCAACTGACTCTAGAAGTGTGTCTGTGAATATAACAGCACGCATCTTTGGAAGAACCTTATCGATCTTTGGAACTTGCCTGCAGTGTTCTTATAGAAAAACTCGTTTGGATGCCTTATTTATTAGACTCACATGGCTGTAATCTAGGGTGCACAGGCAAAATTATTAGAATTTTCTGGATGAGTTGGTTGCACATTTATCGGGTTTTTCAAATAAGCTTCCATGGCTTGTAGTTTAAAGTAAGTATATCTATCAAAATCAGGTTTACCTATATAAAAGCCAACTGCTTTGATCACAACACAACCACATAAATAAATGTTAGGTAGGTAGCTACTTGGTATTATGATTGATGACTAATTGTGCTAAATTATGCATTGTCACGAAAGTCGTGTCCAGAACGTAGAATCAACGACAATGTTCCTACAGGAAACCTATTTGCGTGTTCTATATCTCAGACATATTTTCCTGCATGCTTCATAAACACGACCAAGTTCACTGATCTTGCTACCATTATCGATTACTTATCTAGGTGTTTCGTTATCATTCGCCTTATTCAATACTTTACTAATATTGCTACTTGGGATAATTCTAAACGCTTACGTGTCATTAAAATACTGCTACACGTCAATATTTAAAACTTCAGCATTTCCGATGACCGTTGCATAGGGTGTTTACGTGTTTACCTACTTGGCACTAGATATGCGTCATGCTGATTGTAGGCAGTGTAAATTAAAACGTGTTAATTCATGCAACTATGCAAAATTTATGTAAATAAAATGTAAAAGTACCTAATACCTAGTGTGATTCGAGAATTTCTAGAGTTCCTTTATTTACATTTAAAATGGACACCGAATGAGAACCACCTATGAACGTTTTACTTATGTAGCTACCTTTATTTCATTTCAGTCAATCGGTGTATATAGCTACTAAATCATGAAGAACGTAACGTAATATTCTACAACGGCCCTTTTAAATCTACCCTACAGATTAACAAATCGTAGCCAATATTCCTTGAGGAAAGCATTCTATTTGGTAGCGAAGAAACGAATGTTTGTTTTGAACCCAGATGTTTCTCTTGACTCTGGCTCTCGACCTTCGAATCAGCACTCCAGTCCAGATCCAATGTCAAGGGATAATGGAATCACTCAAAAGTAACTGTAGCTATAAAATTTAACTGACGAAATGATTGGATTGGAACAGATGCTGATACTGGCTAAGTTTAGAAGGGGAAAAGGAATTTTATATTCCTTTATTAACCCACCAACAATGATAACATTGATAACGGAAACCACTCAATAGAAAATGGAGAGGCTCTCAGTATTTTATTTAGTTTACAAAGGGTTACCCTAAATCAAAATTAACATTTCCACACGTCACAAATTATCAGGAAAAGTAAATAAAAAATACGCTCCTCTGTGGATCCATGTTGCCATGTGTCAGCTTCAGCTGTTTGTACGAAAATAACAAATTGCGTAGCAAATGGATTGGATACGGCCACATCCAAATATACTAACTATCTAGGTACCTTTCACAGAATGTTCGTGTTGAACTTACGGACGGAATAGCGAACTCGGTGCTAGTGCTAGGGTTATTTTGGACTTCTAGGCCTGTCTTAAAATTGCAGAAAATAGACGTGTCAAGTCGCTGCTGGACGTGAGGTTTCGGGAAGATTGTAAAACTGAAAGATACTTATAAAGTTTTTGATTGAGATAAATTTTGAGGATGCGGTATATATAGTTAATATATAAATAATTGCCAAGACCCACGTCGAAACAAAACATAAGTAGAAAATATAATGAAGGGGCCAAAGAAGTACAATAGTTACTAATCTCATTGGAATAAGTTTAGAATTAACGATCTTACGGTCTACTTGGACCTTATTATTAACCTTATTTATTATATGTATTTTAAATCTGTATTTGGAATGAATAGTGGTTAGTAGGTATATACATATAGTAGGTAGGTACTTATTTAATTATCAAGTGACTTCTGGTTCTGATGCAAGGCTATGCGAGTTCACGCTAGCGGAAATGGCACACTTATTTTTTGCCTGAACACGTGGTGTAACAACTGAAAAACGTGGTTTTTTGCTGTGAGATTCGACCTGCCTGATCAGATCAATTTGCAGTTAGAGTCTGATGATGAAGAAAGAACGCATAGCATTGGATCTGTTAGAAATTCCAGAAATTTCTCATAGATCTAGTTCGTGGCCTGGATTAAAATATGAAGCAAATTTTTACCGCGAAATAACGCGTGCTAAGCTGCGGGCCGAAGCTATTACCAACCTATAATAAAAATTCATAGAAAACGCGTACCTATAGGCATGTTCTGAGATTTGCTCTGGATGCCATCAATTAACAGGCCGCGTGCTACGGATTACTGATGTAGGAAATCATTAAACTGAGAGATGGAATTCTGGTGAAATCAGTAGGAAGAGTAAGACATCAATCATAATTTCATACTGCAGCAGAATAAATAAAAAACCTACAAGTACCTATATAAGTAAAATAAATGCCAATTGTTTAGATATTGTATGTAGATGACTTAATTGAAAATACCTATATCCCGTTACCTACCTAATTACTGTAGGTACTTACGTAGCAATTTTAATTTTGTTTGTGTTTTCCTTCCTCTGTAAACTGCGCAGTTCTGTGTTGTATTTATCGATATATGAATATGCTAATTCTAATTAGTTACAAATAATGATAGCATGCTGTTAAACCGCAACTATTTAGGTATGTATCTATACTTTATTTTTCTTTTTTCTGATAGACTTGAATCATTTCATTTTAAGCTACCCACTTGTCTAATTTTCTGACTTTAATGTTCTAATATGATGACTTCCCCTTACACTCTCGTGTCTAACGTTAACGTAAAACTGCCTACGCTTTCAGGAAAACCGTCGATATCTATATTTTATGTAGGTTTAAGAAGAAAAGTATCTTTTGTGCCAAATATCTAAGTGCCTACTTCCCAGATTTTAGCTGCTGATGCATGCATAAGAGCATTGTACCTTCAGAGGTTCACATCACTAGTATTTTCGAGTTCTTGTCACTAATTCTTAGGAAAAACACATGGTCGATTAGTGTGTTACGGGAAAAGTATGAAGTTGCGGTGTGTTCTAAAACAATTTCTTTAGTTAGATAAATTAGCGTGAACGGTGAAAGAGACTATAACGGTGATGTGACTATCGTTTTTGGTTCACGTAGGTACAGTTTCAACGTTAATCATCTTCCATTTCTTGAAGTTGTAGCTCTCGTGGCTGTTGATGTTTTTCTAGTTGCATTGCATCGCATTCATCACCATAAAAGCAATATTGTATTCTTGTTATCCAATAATTATGTTTTGTGACAAGGATTAAACGACTTATAAGTAAGTAGGTATCTACTATCAAATACTTTTAGAATTTAGAATTTTTATTTACCCAGGTAAAAATCATCATTAAGTTTAACTAGACACAAAGTTCTCACCTGGTTTAATAAGAGGTATTATTAGGTAGTAGGTATATTTTATCGAAATACCTACCTATCTGTTTCAATCTATTCTTAGAATAACTACAATAAAATCTAAGACAATCTCAATTCGCAACGCAACTTAGGCGCAAGGCACGCAAGGCGTCGTCGTCGCAAGGGCGGATCCAGGATCCCATTTTGGGGGGGGCCATTTTGACAAAGATTGGAGAAAGGGTTAAAATTACAGGTAAACAAAAAATACTTTATTTTTTGTTATGCTAATAAAAACTTTATTTTTTTGCGAAATATTTAATAATATCAAAATATTTTATAAAATATAATTTAATATTTTTTTTACAAAATAAATCATAGAGTCACGCGCGGGCGGCGCGGGAGGAGAGACGGCAGTGTGGCGTTGCGCCGAAAAAAAATCATTCTATGAGATAGCGGTTCTTAAACCCTTTGGATATCGAAATATTTGGCAGAGACCTAAAATTAAGTTCGTTGCCTAAATGAAAAAAATGGAGAGCGGAGCGAACTTCGAAAATCTTAAAAACGATTAAACAAATATTATAAAATAGGCGAGCGGAGCGAGCCTCGAAATTTTTACAGATATTTTAGTGACGATTGGAAAATTTTTGAGAGAAAAGGAAAAAAAGACGATATAATAACGGCGAATGAAGCGAGCCTCGGAAATTTTAAAGTCTTAGCGACGATTGGGAAATTTAAGCAAGAAAAGATGATATAAAAACGGCGAGCAGAAGGAGACTCGAAATTTATAAACATATTTTAGCGAAATTTAGGAAATTTGTAAGTGAAAATGTAGAAAAGACGATATGAAAACGGGGCGGCGAGCGGAGCGAGCTTCAAAAATTTGAGAATTTTAGCGCTGATTGGGATA
Organism: Eupithecia subfuscata; assembly: GCA_963564075.1. Lineage (NCBI taxonomy): Eukaryota > Metazoa > Arthropoda > Insecta > Lepidoptera > Geometridae > Eupithecia > Eupithecia subfuscata. The sequence goes on along the minus strand of OY751103.1, from coordinate 3,999,652 downwards.
CTTGTGAAAGTAAAGAGTAAACATATAGCGAGCGAGCGGAGCGAGCCGCGAAAATTTTAAAGACTTTTTAGAGACGAATTTGTGAAAGCAAAGAAAGCAAATACTATTTAACAGCGCCGACGAGTGGTGTGAGCTGCGACAATTATTGAAACTCTAGCGGCGGTGGGAAAATTTGTGGCAGAGAAGAAAGCCAAGGCAAAAGTATCGGCGAGCGTAGCGAGCCGCTAAAATTTTGCGTCACTTCTAGCGACTGTTGGGAAAAGAGAACGTATCAACATTAATAGGTGTTGATAATGTTCATTTTTTTCACGCCAAATGGCTAAACGGGTCTTAATGAAATTTAGCAGGGAGCTAAACGTACGGTATTCCGTACATGGCTACCTGAAAAGCGTATGCGAAGCCGTGGGCTGAAGCTATCTATAAATGTACGAAGTTAATTCTAACATAATTAAAATATCTGGTTTGACAGTCGCACTGGGCATTTGTCCTTCCACACTTATTGAATTTATTTCTCTTCCTAGGAACAAGTAAGAAGGTATTCTAGCACTCACCTGCGCCAATCCCCTTCTACAGAAAATTAAAAGGTAGTCGAGAAGTAGTTTGGTTCCGTGGACCACAACGCGCCTTGCAGTTCGAGTTATAAAGATTGTCTACGTAAAATTGATATGATTATTGACTGTCATATAACTTAATATAATATTATATAATGTATAATTTTCTCGACAGCCATGTTTAGGTACTGAACCTTTATTTTTTTATATGACCAGTATTATCGCGGAGCCCCCACAGAGGCACACTTTGAGAATAGCTGCTCTAAGGGGATAAAATAGTAGTTTCTAGTTTAGTTTCCGATTTAACTTGAAGTTAAACCAGTAAAATTGGATACCTAGGGATTTTAGGTACCTATTTAGTTGTAGTTTTCGGTTAGTAAATAAATAAGACGTGCGCATTTTTGTAAATTTATCCTTTGTAGTATAGGAATTCCGTTACTCAGAAACATGAAAATTGGTAGGTATTCTGCCTATTACTTGATGGAAAATTCAGGATATTTTTCTGTTTCCTAATAAAGGTACATATAACTAACCTACTGATGAGTAGGTATGCCGTGTAAACCTAAACCTAAATTGCACCTAAATTGACTCGAAAGTATAGAATTCCCAGGTCTTTTGGGGGGGGCCATGGCCCCCATGGCCCCCCCCCTGTATCCGCCAATGCGTCGTCGTCGGTCGGTAAAGTAGAAGCAGCCTGCAATGCAAGTTTTCTCTACGGGAGTGACCTAGTCATGCTGACAAAACTCCTTTAAAATAAATACTTAAAGAAAAAGAAAAAAAAAAGTGTCGTGCGTGCGTCCACCATAGCGCACCATAGTGCATAGGATGTTCCATTTTAACTATACGGTTTTTCCCAGGAAATGTTTTATGACAATGTTTTTTTATTATTTAAGTATTTTATTTTTAATTTCTTGGTTATTTTTTGGTTAATGAGATGGAGGAGTTATATTACCATACTTGCGAACAATGTTTGAATCTTACATTACTACTACGTACGTTACAGACGCCAATGAATATATGAACAGAATCAGTTCAACTACGCCTGGCATGGGTAGGCAACTTCGATCAAATTTGATCGAAGGTAGGCAATTCTAAAACATCCTCTTACAAAACTTTGACTATAACATCCTCGGCAGACAGCGCGCGTCATTCCAGCCGGGAAAGAGATCTCGGCGAAAGCAACTGGCAACCCTCCAAACTTGCAAACCGCGTGGTCTTTGCGTCTCATTGCAACATTGTTGCGTAATACCATTAATAAGTAGTGATGAAAAAATTTTAAGATCTAGGTTCGCTATACCGATCATATTCTGTCCTCGAAGTTTATGACACTCCTACACAGACACTGGCAGAGTCGTAGCGAAAAGCAAGCGGCGCCATTCATAAAAGAAGTTGAAGTTGAAGTAGTTATATCTCGCTGACAATGCATGCGGCATGCAGCATGCCTGACATGCAGTGCTGATTGTAGAATAAAGCCCTAGAATCAACAATTCAACACCCTCGACGACTTTTGTCCAAGAAACGCCCGGAGGAAAATCCGAATTACAGCAAATCAATCGAATAATAAAATCTATACTAATATTATAAAGAGGAAAGATTTGATTGTTTGTTTGTTTGTTTGTATTGAATAGGCTCCGAAACTACTGGATCGATTTGAAAAATTCTTTCATCGTTAGGAAGCTTACTTTTCAGGGAGTGACATAGGCTATATTTTATCCCGGAATTCCCACGGGAACGGGAACTACGTGGATGAAACCACCAGGCGATCGTCTAGTCGAATATAATTGGACTATATTAATTATATTTATGAATATATTTATGATGCTGGATCCCAAACACCTAGGTATATCTAAAACACGAACTTGAAGGAGCGTTTCAGAACTAAGAGTATAGGTAAGTAGACGAACTAATAAATAATCAGACAGTTGTTAAGAATTGGAAATTCCTTTGGCAGCTGATCAATGAAATCTAATTTATTTTTCAGACTTGAAATATCTCTACATGTCATTTACCCATGTTGTGTTCCTTTCTTAAATAGTACCTACATTTTACCAGTACTTGTTGGAAACGAAGATAATGTTCCAGAAGCTTCGTATGTTTTATAGTTATAGCTAAACGAGCGGGTATAAATATGGAACACATTAACATATAAGCGAGTATACTTACCTACCCATTTCCTGAATATAAACGTCATTTATTCAGTTTTTGTGGCCTATGACGGTGGTTAATCTAAAATAGATGGTAATGTCCTTCAGTGCCCTTAGCTGTTCCAATAGGCACGTGAAAAATTTGCGTGATTTTGTATTATTCTACAAATTTTTAGTTCCGCGGTCATAAATCGTAGAATTGCTGATGCAAGAGCATAGGTACTTGTAGTAGGATGTTAGACTTTATCGTGAAATTTTAAAAGAAAACACTAAACTATTGCATCGAATCATTGCTTTACAGCACAAAATGTCAGGATAGATAATTAAGTATATACTTTGTGCCTCCCATAAGAATAATCAAAACGCTACGTAACGATAGACGCCACATGAAAATCGTTGACTCACCTTTTAAATGACAATCATTTTACGTTTTCGGCGTAGGCAGATAAGCTTGTTTCTCAAAAGTTTAGTTGTCTCTACACATTAAGAATTTCATCATTTCTTTCGACTAACACCTCTGATTCAGAATATTCAGAAACGCATCATGAACCAAAAGCTTCAGAAAATTAAAATCGATTTTCACTAAGTAGTTAACAGCTGAAATGACTCATAATAGCTGAATCGATATCTTTGACTTTTCATCGCATGATTTCATTTGCATTTTACGTTGTTGAGTCAGGTGTTAATAGACGGAACAAAATGTCTGGTATTTATTATTATTTTTACACTGTATTTCATCAGGAATAACAGTCATAATTTTAATTCTCTTCGTTAGTAAAATGGGGGAGAATAATGCTGATGCAATAGATTCGAAATGAGTTTAGTTTTGTATCAAAGTCTGATGCAACTACTTTCAATAAGTAATACTTTTAATACTTAGCTCTAGAATATAATTGTTTGCAACATTCTCCAATAAGTTCAACTGTTTTAGTTTTAATTTGTTTACATTCTTTGATTGAAATTTTCTTTGTTATAAAGATTTTAATGTTCGACATTATGTAGCTCTGGGTTTTTGGGTAAAAATCTTTGAATTACCTACATATGGAATAACTATGTACTTGCTGTCTCTAGCTAGTTAGTCTCTACCTATAAATAAGTTATGTTCTAGAGTGCAGTGACATGGCAGTGAGTCAGGCACTGTTTCCATTAGCAGAGCCATATTATTTGGTCTAGCAATAATTTCTAAAGCTATCAACGGTTTCTTTTATTTCGTACGTATTCGACTTTCTACTTTCAAGCATTGTATACTTTGTATAGTATGAATGTTGTATAGTAGATCGATAGACTTTTGTAGTAAACGCAAATAAGGTTTATATTCATCAAAGTCAAAAAACCTACACTAATATAACAAATGAAGTTCCTTTCTTTCATACCATTTATGGGTTTGAAATGATTTGTTAGCAGTTCGTCCAGAACGCAGATCGTCCAAATCGCTTTTTGTAGAATCCCGTCAATCTATGTATATAGTCAAATAAGACATAGGTATTATCTATATTGCCTGAGCGTTATTTGTTATTTATCAGTACAGTAAGCAGGTATTGTATTGTTTACTGTAGTAGGTATATTACCTCAGGGTCACCTTATACAATGCTCATAATAGGTACCGAATGCTACTATTTTGAAAGATCTGCAAGCATCAGTAAACAAAACATTAAAGAACAAATCCACATGTTAAAGATATTAGATTCTATAAATAACCGCCACATCTGCGTGTACGCAAGCGCCATTTAACTAATGTGAGAACTGAAAAGTAGATCTTTCTGTAAAAACAGTCATCAATTATATTATATGGACCAAGGGGTTTATTACTTCAATTTTATTTTAAACGGGAAAACGGAAGAATTTAATTATGATAAATTAATATGCGACAATTTAACCTACATTACGTTGACACACCTACACATAAAAAAATGTAGTAGGTATCTATAGTAATATATGCCTACAAAAACATTGATATATTAATATAATGTTCTTCTCTTATCAACATGTCCGAGTGTGCGTCAAACATAGAGATATAAACTTGGCTCAGACTGCAATAACATTTTGCTACTTTGTTTATCGCACACACATTATATAACTTGGTAAGTAAATAACATATAACAAAGTACATTTAATGTCAATATCAATATGTAATAGTATTCCATGCTTCTTCCTGTACCTACAGTCTGATAGTAAACCTAGCTGTAGGTAGGTAATGTTATTATTATAGGAAATGTTTTATGATGGTTTATTTTCTTACCCGTGGGTATTTGTAAACTACCTAGTTAGGTACTTACATAGTTATGAATAAGTAAATAGGTAGGTATGTACTTATAATCCTTTCTTAACCATTCTTAACATCTTGCATACCTAATTCAAACTAATATAAGTAATTTATACATAATTATACTTGACGAAAAACATATTATAACTTTAACTTAACATTGAGTTAACCAATGTTATTGTGTTTTTCTTTTTCAATAAATAGTTTCATTTCATTTTAACTGTAACCGGCTTCTAAGAATTGTCTGTTTTTTTTTTTAAAGACAGGTAGGTAGTTAAGCATGGATTTTAGATTGCATTTCATTATGGAGGCCAGTTTAAACTTTTTAAGGCTGACTGGCTGTTTTAGGATAGATCGAAAACTCTCTTTCAAGAATTTCACTCAAAGTTGTTTTCCTCGCACGTTGCCAAAACCGAGAAAGTACGTAAAGACTAAAAAAAACCGTAGGTACTTAGTTGATAAAATCAAGGTCGAGGAAATGGACGACGTAAATAACAATGTGGACCCATAATGCCAATCAGAAATGTCCCAGTATCTTACGTATCTGCTATTGGTACATCAGTGTACTTTTATGCATTTGCACCCAATACATATAATGTACTTAGGTACCTACCTATAAATTGGTACAAACTTGTCTGCAAGTAGGTACCTACTTACCTCCTTCCTATCAACTGATTAACATTCCAAAACCTATAAATACATAATTAAATAAAAAAATATACTTAATTGTTACATAGAACTTACGTTTTTTGTTTTTTTATTTTATTGGTTTTTTGCGTTGGTGAGGTACCTAACCTACCCACATAGCAGCCATTTTCTTTTCTCTGAGCACTTTTGATTTAATGTAGGTAATAAAATAAAATATACCTAATCAATGATTGTCAGAAGACTAATTTATTTTTCACACCTAACTCAAATGTTTTCCTGATCAAAAGGTTTCGGTCGCATTGAATAGATTTTTCGAATCACATGGTGCGATAGGTACCTATGCAATGTAAGCATGAATATGTAAGATGAAGAATAAGTAAGGCTGCTGTACTTCCTAGATTAGGAAAGTACACTACCTAATACATTACCTATCATAAGTATGTACTTATAGGTATTTGTAGGTAGTGAATTTTCCTAATCTAGGTAGGTAATGGAACGACCAGCATTGGGAGGCGTTTCTGGATTTTATTACCATCAAGGTGAACACGAATTAACCCAATTCATATTAATTTCATCAATATGCAGTAAAATAAAATTGAAAGCAACTAGGTAAGTATTATTTTCTAAGTGCGATTGTCCTAGTTTAAAGTCTTCATCATCCTCTTCAGCGCTGATGATGATAGATAGATAGATAAAAGATTTATTTGATGATGAGACCCACTGCTGGGTATAGGCCTCTTTTACACGCCAGCTCACCCGGTCCTGGGCAATGCAAGCCTCATCCACAGTCTTAGTTAAAAAAAACCACGAGGATCGTTTACATTTTGAGAGTACCATAAACTGCTGCAACTTTGCACGGAGTTTGAAGTTTGTTATAAATATTTCTTAAAGTACCGTAAACTGCTGCAACTTTGCACGAAATTGGAAGTTTTTCTGTATCTTAAAGTATTTATAATCTGTGCTATTTTTTGTTAGTGCTTAATTTTAGGATATTTTTTCAGATTATAATAAGGTACATTAAAATGTTTAAACTGCTCTTCGTGGGTTGTCTTGTCGTATAAGCTGTCAAGTGGCCAAAAAAGTATGAGATCACATTAAAATCTGTAAAAAAAGACTAAAGCTTTATTTATTTATTTTATTTTTACATTTTAGGAAGACTTACAGCCTATATAATTTAATAATTAAAATGATTAAAGTGACAAACACGGTCAATTGCAAGTTTTCACCGAGAGCCAAAAAAATATTTAATTTAAATAGCGTAACAGTGCGCCTACATAATACAAAAAAAAATATACGAAATTAGAAGCTAAGCTCTACTACCTACCTATTCTTACCTAATTACAAAGTAAAAAAAAAATTAAGTACCTCTTATCTAAACCAAAAAACGTATGTAAGTATTACCATAAAGAAATATATGCCACAGTAATGATGGGATTCACCCCATTATTGTTAGCAGAATATTGATGGATGACATTTAAAAATATATTTGGAGTTTTATCAATTACCTACCTACCTATGCAAAGTTGAAGCGAGTTGGTAAAGTTGCAGCGTTTTACGGTACATAAATGGATGTAAAACTGAAAGGGAGAAGTAGGTCTTTAAATTTGGCACACTGGCACAGTGTTTTCAGGTGTGCGTATTCTTTTCATTATCAAACTAGGGTAATCAATACTTATACAAAAAGTCCCATTGTGTCTGTCACAAAAATGTGTCTGTTTGCCCTGTCTGTCTAACCTCAAGGTTATCTCTAGATGCCTACACTTCGTACTCGTATGATGGAAAACATTCTGGTTATCGCCGTTGCTAATTCACACATTTCTATTTGAGGTTTGTTTTAGAGGTAGGTAGCTACTGTAGGTAACATGAAGCTTCTACGTAAGGAGTGCGTTCAAAGTTAATGTTTAGAGATCTATAATCTATATATATCTATCTATAATCTAATTTATCAAGACATTCCCGAATTTTTGTACGGAAACGGCTGTTGTTTTTGTTTATCATTTTGGCGTACCTACCTAATGTACCTATAAAAAACTCTGTACATACATATATAAAATATCTGTACATACATAAAAAACTCTGTACATACATACCCGACACTTGGTTTTATGTAGAGACTGGATTATAATTATGCAATTGCATATTTAGCCCATTTTCAACGGTTTAGATACCTACATATTTTTCCTAAAATCTTGTGATCATGCATATTATCCCTATACAGGGTGCCACGGAAAGGGTGTACTAACTAAGCTGAAAGGGGGTGATCCTGGACATTGAGGGGGTCAACGTCTGTTCTACAATTTTCTTTATTTGGAACATTTACATTGCAAATTTACATTCGTTTCGTTCGATCCGATCGGTACTTTAAGCACTTATCTACAGTGCGTTATGTAAAGAAAGACTATATAAGTAATAATTTCGTACGAAGTTGAATTGCATTTTTTTGAGACAGAAATTTCACTCCTTGGTTTATATCTAAAAATGATAGGTAGGTAGGTAGGTATTACCTAAAAAGTCAGTCATTAAATTTCTTCGTCTTGTCTTAATTTAGCGAGACTTAGTTACAATCTTTCCTGAAATAAAACTTTTTATTATTATTATTATTATTACACGCAGAGTTTTTCGGCCGAACTTGGTGCAACATGTTAGATAATTGTAAATAATATAATACTGTCTACATCTTACTAATTGTGTGTTTATCATTTTGAATTAAAGTCTTCTATTTTTATTTTTACTAGGTACTTAATGTTGCAAGTTTTCATGCTTAATATTTCAGGCATTTTTATGCATATTTGCATGCATATTTCGGGCTTATTATGTTGCATTGCTTATAATCCGGCCTCTAGTTATAAGCATTTATTTCATACAAATATTGAAATTATGATACTTACTTTAGACTAGACTAGAAGCACAACACAGTCAATCAATATTGATTTTTAGAGTCACGCCACCTCCTATTTACCTAAATGGACACTCAAATTTATTATCACTTGTCGATTTTGTTGAATGAGCTCAATTAGAGATACCTAGGTACCTACAATAACAAACAAATGTCATAATTCGGTGTCACCTTCAATTCAACCTTTTCTAGTTTAGGTACCCACTTACCTACATTCGTGTGTTATGCGTGTATGCATCTACCTACTATTACGGGTCCTGTGAAATCAGTACCAGAATAATTTGCTGTGTGGATTGTCCAGCATTATTTATTTATTTAATTTTAATTCAAAAATAGCATTCTAGAAATAGTGGTAACGAGACTTTCCTCAACATCTTCACTGAAAACCAAAAGAAACGGATAATTAGGGCGGTGAATACAAGGCCAGAACGGTGCGTACGTGCTCCGTGGCAGAGCAAGTTGTTTACGCTAATTTTTAAACCCATTGATAACAACTAAGCTGTTCTACGTGCTATGGATAATGGTTTTGTTGCTTCATTACGTCATAAGCATAACAGACATTGTAATTAAGGTCACTCATTAGCGCTCTTTGGGATAGCTGTAAACTGTAAATATTTCGTGTGCCTATGACTGACTGAGTCAATTGAATAGCGACTTTTTTCCTCCGTTTTGTATTAATCGTTATACGTACTAATACTTTATACTAACTAATATGGGTGCATTTCAGTATGAAAAAGTCACACTGAAAATATTTCACGGGCCTACGTGACCCTTTTCACGTCTGTACCCGAATCCAAGCCTACTGTGTCCAAGCCCTCTGAAAGCGTCCTCATTATTTTAAAATAACAGAGCCAATTTCGACTACGAATTGGATGAAACCTCCCCAGTTCCTTTCACTTGCGAATCTCGGCTAGGGGTGTGGCCGGGGTCGTTGACCTCCTTCCAGCGGGCATTGACCTCGCGCGTCAGCTGATGCAAACAAACATACAGTAGGTTTGACCTAGTTTAAGCACAATTAAGTATGTCGTCTACTAAATGCGCTTCTTAATTAATTTTTACCACTGGCATTATTTGCCAATACAAAATGCTATAGTGGCAAATTTACCCTAATTGTTTGATGGTTATTCTGCTAGCCCGGACAGAGATAAATTCAACAAATCAAAGATCTTTGAAATCAGTCAAGCCGTTCTTGAGTTATTATAAATGGTGTTGTAACTAACACGACTATATTTTATTCAAATGTAAGTATAGATTAGTATTTTCAAGGTACTTATGGTTACTTATGGTATACATGAAACCCATTTTATTTCTTTGCATTCATAGTTTATCATCGGTAAACAACTATGTGCATAGCCGCATAGATAAATAAAGTAATTGTCAATAATGAATGCAGTACATACGTAAAGCGATAAAACTGTGAATCATTGATTTTATTCCTTTGTCATTCATTACATTATAAATGGCTTTGGCATACATTTACAGACCTAAATCTAGCACTTGGCGATAGTTTGAACAGGATTACAACAAGAATTTTAAACCAACAAAGGAATTAACCTCAAGAAAGAGTCAAAGAAAACTGAAGTAGGAACGACGAAATAAAATCTGAAGTAGGTCGTCAAATTATTGAAGTTGAGGTTCATCGAGCTTTCAGAATTCAGAAGTGGTTAATGAGATGCAATGCAAGTCAGTGGTTGGTATAGGAGCCAGGGAGCCACACAGATTCCATTGCACTGCACCCATAGAAATCTAAATAACAGTGACTTGTTATTTAGATTTCTATGACTGCACCACATCACATTACATATTGCTAAATGTTGCCTTTTCAAGAAAGGGATTTAGAACTCCAATTCCTAAAAATTTTCGTTGAAATTGAAACTGCACCTTTAAATCACTATAGGTACATAATAATAATTATGTACCTATGGTTAAAATTTAAATTTAATTTAAAGCTAACACCAAGTTTTAGCTTGGTATTGCAAATGGTAGGTTCATACATAAGTAAGACAATATACCTAATACAACCTTTGTAGGTAGGTACTCTATATTGATGCTGATGATAATAAGACCACCAAAAAATATGGGATATCTCGCACTTGATTGCATTACTCCGCCCGCTCCGAAGTTTAGTTGCTCTGCAATAAGATAACACCAAAATGAGTGGGGAGGCAACCATTTTCTATTAGGGTTAACGTCTGAATTTGGCTTTCTGACTCAACAGGATGAGACCTAGACAATTTATTGCAGCGTCCACGCGGATATGTCCGACTGACAGAGCTGTAGATGAAGCCGTGTCAGTCACCACGTCATTCACGGGGCTGGCTGTTGTGGTGGCAAACCAGTTTTTTTATTACTTATCTACACGTTACTTGAATCAGTTGTGTTCTTTCTTGATGTAGGTACTAGTAGATACTTACCTATTTCTATGAATGGTGGTACCTATTCATTTCTTTTTGGCAGCAAGGTACATTCACGCTACTATTAGTGAAGTTTGTCCTCACTGTGTTTCGTTAGTCACTAGGTAGGTACCTATCTATATCTTTTTATCAATCTATCTTTTAATTAAACTCACAAAGGTGAGCATAAAGGTAAGTAGGTACCTACTAAATCAAACATGCGATGGCCATGAAGTTGTTTCATGATTTTATAAAATTAGCTTGTTTTCAAAATTATCTCTACCTATCAGATAATTTTTATCATCGAGTCTCATGTTACCTTTGCTATGTTATGTTATGATATTTTATTGTTTACTCAGAGAATGCTATGAGTAGGTAGGTAGGTAGGTACATAATGTACCTACCTTCCTACCTCATTATTAGACGCCGGCATTACTCTAGCAATGCCGGCACCTATATTTAGGTAGGTAGGTACCACAGAAATTTGAATAACAAGCCTTGTTATTAAGATTTCTGTGGTAGGTACCTATGTATTTTCTTTCACATGACCCAGATGTTATGTAACGCAACCGTATGATAAGAACTCGTTAATCCTATAAGTGTCTTTCTTCCTATCTACCTTTATCAACTTACTAAGGTGCCACATGTCGCACTCCTAGATCTAAACAGGTTCAACTCAAAAAAACACTTTTTCCACAAAAGGCGAAAAACTGATTACCCTAGCTCTATGCATTGGAGGGGTATTTTGTAAATATTTATGATATACATGTGCAGCTAAAAGAAAGATGTTATTGGATTTTTGTGTTTTAGGCATGTATTTAGGCTAAAAAATGGATTTTTTGAGTTATTTCCCTTTTGCTTAACAAAAATGTGTATATATTTTTACCATTTAGATTTGACTCTGTGTTGATGAATTAAGTTTTGCGTTAACTCTCTTTTGACGAGACACATAAATTAAAAATGTAATATATTTTCTTATTATTTATAATTAGTCCAAATCATAGAGCAGTCTGTGAGCAACAGTAAAGATATTTTGGGTAATGGATTAGCAAGAAAACACTCAAAAGTACTCAAACCAACAATATTTTTTATTCAAAATACTACATTAGTGGTAATACTATAAAAGTAATAGTAATGATCTATCAAATCTATCAACAGCCTCTCATTTTCCTTCATTATTAAAGTAATAAGTCAATTAAAGTTTTCTCAGAAATATAACAAAAAATATATACAACTTCTGCTCTATGGATGATAATTTTAAAAGCACATTACTCTTAACATTTAAGTATTGACTAAAGTTAAACTAATAAAGTCACAAAAGTATATTAGCTGACAAATAAACTTTCAACTCATGATAACAAATTCTTAACATTTAGTGGAATTTTGAGATCACTGTTTTTAAAATCACAATTATTCTTAATACTATCTCATTTAATTTTAATATGATGAGGTAATTAAAATGTCAACATTTTAATAACCATTAGTTATCCTCAACATTCAGAACACCTTTAAAATTAACATCATAGTAGGACTTTGGAATGAAGTTTTTGTCAATCAATTCTTGTATGTCTTTTTTTGCCTCTGACAATGCCATTTTCTCAGTATAATGCCTGTATTGTCAATAATTAGTATAAGTAAGAGTATATAAGCTTTATTTCTTGTGAATGTTGCACTACAAATTCTCTCTGCCTTTCAAGATTTCAGAGCCCCTAATATGCGTTAAAAAGCAGTTGCCTTGACATTTCATCGATCCGAAATTTTTCTCCACAGCCCCCCCTGTAGAGAAAACTTTTCTCTCTGGCGCTTGTTTTTTGGATTTTGACGACTACGACTCCGACGGTAGTCTTGGCCAGAATTTCTCGCTGTTTTGCAACTTTTGATTTCCGTTTTGCTGGTTTACGCTTTCTCTTTTTAGCATTGTTTTCTAGATGGGGTTCTTGAGAATTAGTTTCAGTAACTGCAGCATTTTAAGGGTTTACTTGCTACTAACATCTTCGGTGTCCGACAAAATTGATGAACTCGAGCTGCTACTGCTGGTGTTGGACCAACTGAAAGATGATTCAGTAGGATTTGCCTTAGATATTGCATTACTTACGGGAACTCCATTGTTTTAATTGTAAATTCTAGTTGTAATTTATTTCTATTAGTTGATTGTAATTTTCTTTGTGAATAAAGATATCTTACGAGAACTAATTGGAAATTGGGATCTGCATCGCAGTCATCAATATCAATTTCATGGTTTCGAATTATTGAAGTTTAATAGTTTGAGTAATAGTTTTCAGGAGTCCTTCCTTTTGACGTGTGTGGAATTGATTTGTCAACTACGGGTAAGGCAGTAAGGGTTTCCTGAGATGAGACTTCATCGCTTGATGAAACTTTGAGGACATTTACAAGAGTTTCCTGTTGAGTGGGTTCGATATTAGGAGGAGTGTTTTCGTTATCCCTTTCTTCTACAATATTTACTAAAAAACGGCCACGTTTTATTGTTTGTCTGAAATAGAAAACGCATATTTCATTTTATTATAAGATCTTGTGAGCCAAATCGATATGATAAGCCATCGGTTTAGCTTCTTAAGTCTCATGAACTAGATTATTTAAATGTATTTTGCGGAGACCATCTAAAGAGATCTAACTCAAAAATGTGTTAGTTAAAATGGGAAAAACTGTCTATTTAAAATACATTTTATTGAAATGAAAAGACTTCTATCATATCCAGCAAAAAAAGGTCAACATTAATCTATTTTTCAAGAGATTTTGCAGTTTAAAAAATGATTGAACAAAACAGGTTCAACTACAAATTCAAAATTGTTTCAACAATATGGTACTAATTCTAAATAAAAACAAAAACTTTACACACCTTTCCAACAGTACGGGTTCAACTCAAAATGTGGTATTGATTTATTATGCACTCATCATCGACACGGCGTCAACTCGAAATAATATAATCGTCAATATTCAACAGTATGGATGTAAATCAAAATAATTCCTTTTTGTTCACGAGGGACACATGCACTCCGATTCTCATACTGGTTATAACTGGTGATGTCCCCGTTTTGGTGGGGAAGAACGGGGACCGCTCGTTCATCAAAACAGGTTTCTGGTGGCATCTAGTGCCGAGTAATGGAAATATTTTTAAATCTGTTTTGTTGGTCGATAGCTAATGATATTTAGAATGCCTTGGTGATCATAACTAAAAAAACTAGATTTTTGAGTTGACTCCCTTTAGATCTAGGGGTGCGATGTTATCTTAATTTACAAGTAGATAGGTATAAGGACTACCTAATTGATATGTTTTTTTCATCTTCAAAAGAGCGTTCGCGTGCGTAGCTCTCTTAGTAATTTTCAGATTATAATCATGAAAAGGACCACCAAAGTAGGTACTTATTTGAAGATTGTAAACACAGCTTCAAAATCGTTTTTCTAAAGACAATATGAAGTCAGAAGCCAATAACATACTTCTTTAGGCATATAATATAAAGCACATAGACAAGTCAAATTTTATAAGTAAGTATGTACTTACAAAAAAAATCAAGAAATACCTATACCTAGTAGGTATAGTAGGTATTATAATATCTGTGCTATGGTGTTATGATATTCTCTTCACTTCATTTTTTTTCCACTAGTGGAAGAAGTAAAAAGGAAACCTATTATAGCACATTTCGAAGGTTCTTTAACTCAACCCACATAAGTAGGTACTATCTGTATTGCCATGAAGTCGACCCTCTTTCAGGCTACTTCAGGCGTAGTAGGCGAGGTACACGCACGCAATCGATCAATGGGACATAATTAAATTAATGACTTAATTCTCTTATATTTTTATAGACTTACAGCACGGCACTTGTTTTCGTAGCTTGAAAATTAATCAGCATGTATTCTGTTTTAAATTTACTAAATCATAATAATTTTCGGTTAGGTACCAACAGTACAACAGAGAGTTGCGTTTTATGTCTTAGTTCTCTGCAAGGTAAAGGTAGGTAATTAAATTAGGTACCTAGATAAAATATGCCGACATTAGTTATTTTTTATCGCACAGCAAATTTTTTCTCAAACCATTAGGTAGGTAAGTACCTATTTAATTTAAACTAGCTGCGCCCCGCGGCTTCGCCCCCGTGGAAATTTATGTTTCCAACTTTCTTAATTTTTTCTTTCATAAGAACCTTCTCCTGACAATAACAAACACAACAAAGAAAGAATTAGCGAAATCGGTCCAGGCGTTGTTGAGTTATGCGCTTACCAACACATTTTGCGATTCATTTTTATATTATAGATAGGTATAGTTTGGGCAAAGTACGAACATAGGTAGGTACCTACTAAAAGTCATCTCTAATCTGCAAATTTGTTCGTTGTGCGTCAAATCAAGTAGGTAACTAAATCACAGATTAGATAACGTAAACTAAATGATGGGAGATAGATTTAAGCCCAGCAGCGATTTTTTACTCCATGTTTGGACCATTTTGAAAACTCTTGAAATAGGTAGATCATCAAATCTCAACCAGCAAGCAACCAACAATAACCGATGAAGCACTAACAACGGATAAAAGGGTCATGGAAGGCAAACATAAAGCATGTTGCGCATTCAGCCAACAATGTTGCACTAACTGTATACAATGTAGACTAGACTCAGCATCACACGCAAATACATTAATAAGAAAGTTTATCAACATGGCTTCCGTTTACCTACACTACATTATACTTATCTACTTGCATACCTATAAGTACCTACCTAAGTAAATACTGCAAATTGTTTACCGATTGACTAGATGATATGACTCCAGCCAGAGTACTTATTCCAGAGTCAAGAGTTTCGACAAAAATACCTACTCTGACGATATTATCAGAAACAAATCGTTAAAGTAACGACCAATTAGGTATGAATCGAATGGAATCGTGCAGAAGACGCGTAGGCTTTTGACATAGGTATAAATAAGACTTTTGCAATTAGTATAATGATCGTCAAACTTCTTGTCCAGGGTGTGGTGTGGAGGAACCAAGATTTGGTTCGCTGTCAATATGGCTCGAGTGCTGAGGAACCAAGATGGTGGGCTTTTACCATGCTCAAACTATAACTTTCAGTCAAAACCATAGAAATCTAAATAATGTTATTTAGATTTCTATGGTCAAAACTATTTTGGTTAGTAATACTAATAAAGCAGAGGTTTTACCTATTTCTACCTTGTATTTTATATTTATTTTATTATTCGTATTAACTAATATAGAAATCGTTGCCAGCCATGTGAGGCATGTAGGGTCCTTGAAGCTCTTTTTCTGACTCTTCTGAATAATTTACCTACCTATTAATTTGATTTATGATTTTGTATATTGGTTCTGTCTGCTATTGGAAAGAAATATTTTGTAGGTCTTCGTTCCTACATTTATTGATTTCTAGGTCCTAAAAATAACCCACCGAGATTTTACTTTTTTACAGATTTTTGTTTGCAGCGCTGCAGCGATTGCAGATTTGCACAGACTTCTCTCAAAAACGAAGGTAAATCACTATCAATTTTATACTCTGTGGCGCAGCGGGCAAAGGTCCGCCTGCGACGCAGGAGGTTGCGGGGTCGATTCCCGCCTCGGGACAAATGTTTGTACGATCTGTAGACATTTGTCAAGGGCGTTCTGTTCTATGTAGGTATAATAAAAAATATATTATAAAAAAATATATTATAAATATTATAATATATCAGTTATCTAGTAGGTACTTATAACACAAACTCTGCTTAGCTTGGGGCTAGATCACAGAAATCTGAATAACATTATTAAGATTTCTGTGGGCTAGATAATGCTGTGTGAATTGTCCAGCATTATTTTTTTATGTAATTGGACACTGACTTTTTAAAAGATAGGTAGGTATTATGCTGTCTGAATGTTTTGTAAGTTGATATTTATGTTTCAACTTCGGCCTCTTTATCATTTACATATCGACAGTCTGCGCAGTTTAAACTGGATTTGATAATTATGGTTATAGGCACCGTAAACAGAGTGGGTCCAAATTTAAGGAATTTAGGTATAAATAGTTCATATTTAGGTGTTTATTTTTATCAATGTTTTGTTTACATTTCAGTAGCATACCTACCTACCTAAATCATTCGATATGAGTAGTAGGTACCTAATCACTTACTTTATGTTTAAATAGGTACCTATACTATACCTACCTACGTAAGTAATCTGTTTTCGATTTGCACCATTACAGCTACTATCTCTAGGTCTTCGTGCGTTGGCATCAGGTTATCAGTTCCTATCATCTTGCCCAATGTTGTGCTTTTCTGGTTGACAGATAGGTAGGTATTTCAAGATATGTTAATTGTCTGGGTTTGCAACATTATTTATATATTTCATCATGTTCAGTCAGCCACTGATGTTGTGATTGTGACGATCATCACATCACAGTAGGTAGCTATACTTAGCTACTTACGGGCCAGGAAGGTACCTACCTGCTCATTTAATTAAGTTTTTCTTATTAGGTAATTCAATTACCTATACTGTTTTAACTTAAAAGATATCAACGCACTGGCTTATCCAAGATACAGAAAACTTAAGGGCTACATACCTACCTATAGGTACACCTAATAATATTAATAATAATATTTTATAATATTTTTATTATTAATAATATTATGAATAATATTATTTCTTTCTTTCTTCTTCTTATAAAATGCATTTAATATAACAGCAACAAAACAACGTAGGTGGAGCGGAGGTGGATGACATGGAGAAAGTCGAATACACGGATTACATATTTGTTAATTTCCGTTTCATCAAAAACCAAAGTCGACTTATTTTATTAGGTACTACCTAGTAGATTGTTTGGTCGAAAAAAATATTTTCAAAAACATAACGTAGTAGGCTCTACCTGCCTTAAGTAGGTAGGTACACATCAAAATCCTTGACCGAATAGCCAATATGAGTAAGCAAAGGCAATCAAACAGATGGATAGGCTGTTTTTATAGTGATCTAACTTTGTATGCTGTAAAAAACGAAGAACTAGTTAAGTAGGTAGGTAACTACGGGTTAGAATAAAAATCAGAACTCATGGAAGCCAAATTTTATATGAAAAACGATACAGTAGTCCGTAAGGGCCATTATTAAAATGTAGATTTAAAATTTTAAACTTGGAAACAACTATGGAACTTTCCGTGAATAGCTGTACCTTGTGTGTATTGAATCTGAACTCAAGTCAACTAACCAACTCGCACACTTGGCGAGGTTTAAGCAGTGTTTGACGATGACATCATACGGATTGTATTTGTAAGATACTTATCTGGTCAAACTTGTTGTGCAGCTCGGTTTGAAAACGTTTATGTTATGGAAATAAGGAGTGTTTTCGAGTTTTGTTTTGAATTAACCTACCTATAGGTAGGTACCTAGAACTGTACGCCATCGCTTGCTATTGGTGCTATGCTATCGCTATACCTAGTTCGTATTATGAGTGCTTATGGACTTTAAGTTAGGTTATTTACATAATGTTTTGGAGAAACTCCACTGTCTATTTGTTTGTCTCTGTAAGCATATTTCGCTTTGCAATATGTATATAGGTACTTATCTGTGTGATACAGTGCAACAAAGTACCTACCTACCCACTTATTCTAGGTTCGTTTGGATCAGCAAGATTTTGGTCCTGTGGTGGACCCACTGCGATAATTCTTCTTCATCAACGATAAAACATTTCTTCCCATAACGATAGTGAAAAATATAATTATAACTTCCAAAGTTACAAAAACACAGCAAAGTCGAAAGCAACGTATGTAACTCTGTATCTTCGTGAATAATCAAAATGATTATCAGTTTATCAGTCAGCAAAGAAGCAGCCATTAATTCTGAGCATGTCAAACCAAAATATTCGTAGCATCAGCGTAATAGTGCAACGAACTTTTAGATAACGACGTTGAAAACATGTCGATGTTGTTGACGGCTAAGCTACCGTTGACTTTTTGGACTTTTATTTATTTCAGATAACATAGCTTCTGCTCACGGCTTCGCACGCGTTTTTACAGTATAAAAGGTACGTAGATTATAATGTTCATCCAGTGGCCTACCTACTCGGAAAAGGATAATCGATGTTCGTTTTCGTTGTCGTGCAAAACCAACTCAAAGTCGCTTGCACAAGATTAGCGTTTCCACAAAAACGAATCAGAAACGATTTCGTTTTTAGGAGTTCCCTACGGATGGGCCCAGGTCCGGAACATCATCCGTGTAAAATTCTAGCCCAAACCATTTTGACTCATTCCTGTAGTTTTGGCGTTGTCTTCACCCAATCATCTCACATGGGCACAAGCTTTCACTTTTACAATTTTGATTAGGATTTCATAGATAAGAACCTGATGCATGTGATCGCACGATCTATTCCTTTCTAATACCAAAAAACTAATACCAATGGTATTTGTTTATTGTCCTCATTAAATTCCATTCCTAACGAATACCAAATTCGAAATCTTTAAATTAAATACAAAATCTATTCCCAACGAATACCAAAACAGAACTTTTGGTACAGTCACAGAAACAATTTGTTTTGCTTTCAAATAATATAATATTATGATCAGAATTTATAACCTGTACAAATTCATTTCATTGCGGCATTTTTATCTACGAGTACCATAAGTGAATCACTTGCCAAAAAAAAATTACCTGCAAAAAAGGGTGAGCTTGCTCCTTGCTATTGTTTCAAAATCCGAAACAACCAATCAACTCAAGCGCCGCCGTGCAAACGAAGCACTCTAAAATGTTTTATTGTTTTGATGGAATAAACGTTAAAGTCAATGAAATAAGGTCTGTGTTTTCTTATAATAATTATGTCCTTGCATAAAATAAAGTCCCTATAGTGACCTGATTTTGAGGGATGTTCCGTAAGGTGGCACGCGAGGAGTAGGTTACCAGAAACTCAGTGAAAGTGGTATCTGGTAAGTTTTTTATTATTTGTAATTTTATGGTGTTCTAATTTTATAATTATCTAAATGTTCCTATATTCGTATAATATCGTTTGTTTAATTTATATGTATATGTATTATGTATGGTTCAATTTTTTAAAAGATAAAATTTGCAGGTAACTAATTTGTCATGTCCAAGTATTCTCCGATTTAGATACTAATGTATTTCTTTTCTTAGAAATGTCTGATGAAGCTGGGCTATTCACATGTTCGGGAATCACTGGAGGATAAACATTCATTCATAAAAAGAAATGGTGGCTTGGTTCTACTAAATTCTGGTTCATCAATCATCATCATCATCAACAGCCTGTAGTGGTAAACTACTGGACGCAAGCCAAGCCTCCCCCTGATAAGCGCCTTATTGGCTTTTATAAAATCTGGTTATCAATACACGAAAAAAGAGAGAATAAAAATGGAATAAAAATGTTTCGTTAAGACTAATTTTGTGTAAATAAACACTACTTTGAATCACTTGAGCATTTTTATTACTGTCTGTACCTCATACCATTTATCTTGTTTTGGTATTCGTTTGTGAGTGGTATTCGTTAGGAATAGAATTTAATGAGGACAAAAAACAAATACCATTTGGTATTACTTTTTTGGTATTAGAAAGGAATAGATCGATCGCACAATCACTAATGAATTTGAAATTTTCCGTTTGATAGGAGATTAGAACCGAATCGAGCTAATCAATGATTGATCTGATCATAGAAGAATTAAGCCATCAGCCAGATAAGTGTTAAGCTACACTAAACCCCCCCTAATCATAATAATCTGCAAAACAGTGATTATGTAGTGTAGGTATCTGGTTGGCTTAAAATGTATTGCAAAAGAACCAACATTCGCTTAAAATGCTGAGGTAGAGTTTCTTACTCTTATTTACTTGAATTTTTTTATAATTTAATTCTATGAATTGATTTAGGTACCTACTATGCTGGACTTGCGAACTATTTTTTATTATTTGTACTTAAAAGACATGTAACAAGCGTTATCAATAAATAATCTGAATCTAATAGAAGAGTTAGTGTTTTTATGAACAAGGGGGAAGGCTTACAAACAAACAAACATTACAACAAACAACCAGCTCCAGTATTTATGGTGATATGATACCGATTCGGTCTGAATTCATAATGAGTGGTGTCCTTGGACGAGCTCGTGTATCGAAGTCGGGTCAACGCGTGCAACTGGGGAACATTTTCCACATAGGCTGACATTCAGCTAAGATTGAGGATTGTTTGTGTACTGTGTACTGTATAGCATAGCAAGCAAGCTACGATGAAAGACATAAAAAACATTTTAAAGGCAGTGAAAGAATATTCTTGTTTAAGATAAGAACAAGCCAAACCGAGTAAAAAGTCAGAAATAGGTAGGTAAGTACCTACCTAATTCGTAATGTACAGGTTCTTTTGAAAGTTTGAAACTGAAAATAAAGTAGAGATTCTAGGTTTGACTAGTTAAGGAATTTTACTGAAGATCTTTAAAATATCAGAAAAAAATAGAATATTGCATTGGTCTGAATAATTTTTTTTTAAATTGTGCATTGCATTTGCACAATTCTTGTACTTATGTTTTCCAAACTTACCTATACCTACCTCGGCATTTTAAGTGAATATTGGTTCTTTTGCAATACATTTTAAGCCAACCAGATACCTACAGTATAGGTAGGTACTTAGCTGCTTAGTTCAAAACAGTGGTTAATCTCTCTACTCTTGTAAGGCCTGATCAGGCATTTTCCGCGCATGCGCCTGCGAGTGCTAGGAGTTTCGCTTTCGCCTATTTATTCTTCAGTGTCTGAGGTACATTTACGTGGGTATTTGCAATACGCAATAGTTTAGGTACCTGGCTTAGTTCTATTCTAAACAAAACAAGATTCGCCAAAAGACAAAATGCCAAAAACGCTTTTTCAGTTCAGTCAAACTGGAAAGAGACAAGATTCACTGCACATTATTTTAATTTACCTACCTACTAGTTAATTGAAATCTATAAGTCTACCTGTCTAAGTATGTAAGAAGACAATAATGAATGGGTAACAACGATAAATTTACTGAATCGTGTTTACCACAATGGCTCGAAGTTTATCACCCACGCTTCAAACCGGTTATGCTGTGGTTAACCACTGCAAACTCGACCCAATTAGCTTTTATAAATAGATTATTGACAATTTACAGGGTAACCTAACCTTAAGCTTTCACATAGTTTTGGATAATCTAATTCTGAAAGAAATTGTACTAAATCAGGTAGATAGGTTTGGTAGGTAGGTACCTACCTAATTTTTATATAACGTCACTAACTAACCACCTTAATTCACCGAGCCTTTTGACTTTTTTGTTATGATAATCGCATAATTTCGCATATTTCATGCTCATGAAAAATCCGGATCGAACGAAGGACCAATAGTTTAATACCTATGTCAGTACTTTAATAAATTTAAAATGCTAGACAATTAATACAGCAATTTTGTATCCATGGTTTTGGCTGTTAGGTTAAGTTAGGTGTACCTACTTACTTATATTTACATTAGTACCTATAATTGGTTGGTACCGAAATAAATATCTAATAGGTAGTACCTATATGTATTATTTGATCCGGATTTTTCATGAGCATGAAATATGCGCAATTATGCGATTATCATAACAAAAAAGTCAAAAGGCTCGGTGAATTAAGGTGGTTAGTTAGTGACGTTATATGTATAAAAACAAGACCCGTCAAGTGCGAGTGTAACTCGAGCGCCGAGGGTTTCGAACGTTTGTGAACAAGTAGGTATGTACTAAAGGTACCGGTTAGAGACTCCGAAATTTAATGAAGACCTAAAACTAGTAGGTACCAACCACAAAAAAAAAACATTTCAGATGGATCTCTCTGCATGCTTCGGTTCGGTGATAGGATGTAGCGGTAAATTTTTCGACTTTTTTCAAAATATTTCAAAAAGTATTAAACCTATAGAAATTTCAAAAACTGTTTTGAAATGTACAAACTAATACCTTTCATATGATACCCCATTCAGTGGGGTAGCCCCCCTTTTTGAAAATTATCCCCCCTCTTTTTGACCATTTTTCAAAAAAGGTTCCTTTAACAGACTTCTCTATATTTTTCCTGTAAAATATAGATCTACATCTACAAACGCTCCATACATTTTGAAAGGATCGCTCTGCAAACTTCGGAGATAGGGGGGGGGGGGAACGGGTAAAATTTCAACTTTTTTCAAAATATTTCAAAAAGTATGAAACCTACAGAAATTTCAAAAACTGTTTTGAAACGTACAAATTGATACCTTTCATATGATACCCCACTCAGTGGGGTAGCCCCCCTTTTGAAAATTATCCCCCCTCTTTTTGACCATTTTTCAAAAAGTCTTCATTTAACAGACTTCTCTATATTTTTCCTGTAAAATATAGATCTGTATCTACCAATACCAACGCTCCATACATTTTGAAAGGATTGCTCTGCAAACTTCGGAGATAGGGGGGGGGGAAGGGTAAAATTTCGACTATTTTCAAAATATTTCAAAAAGTATTAAACCTACAGTAATTTCAAAAACTGTTTTGAAATGTACAAACCAATACCTTTCATATGATACCCCACTTAGTGGGGTAGCCCCCCTTTTTGAAAATTATCCCCCCTCTTTTTGACCATTTTTCAAAAAAGGTACATTTAACAGACTTCTCTATATTTTTCCTGTAAAATATAGATCTATATCTACAAACGCTCCATACATTTTGAAAGGATCGCTCTGCAAACTTCGGAGATAGGGGGGGGGAACGGGTAAAATTTCAACTTTTTTCAAAATATTTCAAAAAGTATGAAACCTACAGAAATTTCAAAAACTGTTTTGAAACGTACAAATTGATACCTTTCATATGATACCCCACTCAGTGGGGTAGCCCCCCTTTTGAAAATTATCCCTCTCTTTTTGACCATTTTTCGAAAAGTCTTCATTTAACAGACTTCTCTATATTTTTCCTGTAAAATATAGATCTGTATCTACCAACGCTCCATACATTTTGAAAGGATTGCTCTGCAAACTTCGGAGATAGGGGGGGGGGGGGAAGGGTAAAATTTCGACTATTTTCAAAATATTTCAAAAAGTATTAAACCTACAGTAATTTCAAAAACTGTTTTGAAATGTACAAACCAATACCTTTCATATGATACCCCACTTAGTGGGGTAGCCCCCCTTTTTGAAAATTATCCCCCCTCTTTCTGACCATTTTTCAAAAAGTGTTTATTTAACAGACTTCTCTATATTTTTCCTGTAAAAAATAGATCTATATCTACAAACGCTCCATACATTTTGAATGAATCGCTCTGCAAACTTCGGAGATAAGGGGGGGAATGGGTATTTTTTCGACTATTTTCAAAATATTTCAAAAAGTATGAAACCTACAGAAATTTCAAAAACTTTTTTTAAATGTACAAACAAATACCTTTCATTTGATACCCCACTTGACTCTGTAGGTCTCTTTTAAAATTTTGACATCTCAATTTGTATGGAAATTGTACATTTTCATTTTTCATTTATTTTCATTTTTTTTTCTTAAAATCTGTACAGGCACACGAAATGTATTATTATTTTAAATTTCAAGGTGATAGCTGCTGTAGTTGCTGAGTTATTAAGGAGGGAAAAAAGGACAGACAAAGCGAGACCATAAGGGTTTCGAAACCGATCTTCGAAACCCTAATTACTTAACAGTTTCTTGTGATTTCTAATTCTACAAGTTAATAAATAAGGTAGCAGTTATTTATGTAGTTTTGCGCACACTGTAAGCCGTTTGCTATGAACCAACGCTAAAACCAACTTCGAACATAACTCCGAATCAATTGTCGTTTTGGAGTCTATTGAATTGACTAGGTACAATATGCACAAAACTTCTTACCAGCTTTCTAAATTACATGTAGAAGAACCTAGAAAACAGTAACAACCCGTTTTTTACGCGGACGGGACCAACCACCTTATTATAAATAAATAAATAAATAAATAATGCGGGACAATTCACACAGCATTATCTAGCCCCAAGCTAAGCAGAGCTTGTGTTATGGGTACTAGATAACTGATAGACATAATACAATAGGTACCTAAGTACACTACATAGATAGATATTTTTATTATAAATAGAAAACATCCAGAACACCCTGAACAAATATCTGCAGATCGTACAAACATTTGTCCCGAGGCGGGAATCGAACAAGCAAGGTGAGGTGAGGTGTAGGCAGAATAGTGTTTTGATTCTTATAAAAGGTACGCCGCCGCGCCGTAGAGATAAAATACCTACAGCTAGATCTCAATGATTGATTTCTTATCAATGTGAAATAAGGTGAATCTGCATATTATTAGATTATGTAGGTATAGTATATTTATTCGTTTCGATTCAGAGTCGAGTCAAGGTGGAATGAAAACCGATTGATAGCTGCCTATTTTTAATTCCCCTGTGGTTTTCAATGATCCAATAGTATAGAATAGATAGAGGTAGGTAGGTACCTACAAGTATGGAAGCTAAAATGTCTGGTTGGGTGTTTATGGTACCTAGGTACCTACATACACACATATCCATGATATCATGATGATAGTAAATCACAAAGAATTTCATCTGTACAACTTGCTACTATTACATACAAATACAATCGATGTATTTACAACAGTTTGGTACAGGGCTTATCATAATATCTAGCGTAAACAAATCAAGTGGTAGGCACTTATTTAATCATTAACATAAATCAGCATCTAGTGTTGATTTTACCTCAACTCATTGTTCTAGATCTGGCCTTGCAGAATGACACTATTTAAGGTCAATTTACAGATCATGGATCAATATGACGTCAATCCACTTTTAAGATAAAAATGTTATTAAGTATGCTTAACATATAAATAAGAAGTTGAAGTTGAAGTATGCTTAACTAGCTTCTGTGTTCTATCATATACATAACTGGCCATCTTGAAGTTGGCTGGCACTTGGCTTCTAGATAAAAGAACGTTGATCTGACGCGGACATACTCATACCCCGATGCAAGGCTTGGGTAACATAAAAGATGCCTCCGGATTCCCAAATGTTCGTCAACCTATCTAGCTGATCAGCCATAAAGTAGACGCTCAGCAATATACAAACAAGTGAATATTGTATGAGTGGCATGCCAGCTTTTTAAAATTCATAGACTATGGCGACATAAAAGTCCAATCTAATGCCATCGACGACGCGGCGTTCACATTTAAACTCTAAACCATTGGAAATAAAGTTGAATGATGCAATGATCTAAAGGTGTAAGTAGTAAGGTGATCGACACTACTTCACCGTAGGGAGCCTCACATGTATTAAACATGCTAAGAGAACTGAACAGCGCAAAAAGCCTAAATTAGAATTGCTAATCGGTACATTTTCTGTAACCTTGAATTCGGTGACCGCTTATGTAAAAAGGAACAGGCAACGGGTGAAGATAACAATAATATTTATATATACCTACTACTTTATTGAATAATATTTATTTATAGGTATAGGTACCTACCTACTTTATTGAACTTAATTAAGAGTATAAGAAACTATTTTGCAAGTACTTACTTAATTGTTAAATGTTACAATTACAACTTCTTGTCTAAGTATATGTATTACATATATGTATGTATATTATAAATATTACCAAAATCTTAGTATCTATCTATGCAAATGTGGATGCAAATAAAAGATATATTATATGATAATTGATGGGTTAATATTTATAAATGTCTCATCAGTAGTGTAAAAAGTAAACCTATTTCGAGCAACACGCAGGCACAACCACCCGTCGACGGTGACGGGACAAAGCAAGCAGCAACGATCGAATGAGCCCGTATCACGCATACGAAGTACGAACGATCCTCTATCAAAGAGCATCAGAGAGGAATTTTATGTCAGGTCAGCCCTTTGTAGCGACGTCAGGTGCAAGATGAATGCAGTGAATGCGTGATCCTCTTATATCCATGGTGTATAAAATTATTCCTTCCAAAATCGAACAAAGAAAGGGCAAAAAATGTTACCACGGGCATATCCCGATGCACGGCTGGCTTGGGTAACATAATGGATGCCTCTGGATTCCCAAATGTTGTTTTCAAGTTAGACGAAATTATACCTTGTGATGTAAAACGTCTAGTCTGTTTTCCTAAAGGAGGCCTCTGAAGGGATCAACTAATAAATTTACTACGAATAGATTTACAGCGCGCCTTGGGAAGTGTGTTCGCTTGTTATTTTTGAGTGCGCAGTCAGCCCATACGAGTGTAGCGTTAGTAAGACAAAGAAATTGAATGTCACCATTTCCAGTTTGAATAATGATATTCGCTCAATAGAAAGTAGAAACTAATTATTTTGTGAATATATTCTGTTAAGGCGGTACCCTACCTCGTTATTGTGTGAAGAGGATAGGCATAGGATTTCGCGTTCACAGGAGCGGGACAGAGCAAAGCGGCGTAAGCCCAAAAATCAAGTTTTTAGTAGTTATTTGCTCCCCACAAACATTAGAATAGTTAATTGAAAAAAAGGCAACATATGTTCTTTATACTTAGCTCAATTACTATGCTTAATCTCAAGATCGTATCATCTGTATTTATTGAGAAATTAGGGTTTTAGTAAAAAATTAAAGGTAACTTTGCGATTTTTTTCTATCGAGAAAATTTTATGGCATCCTGTTTTCGAATTTCGTGTTTCTTCATAGGATCGATAGAATAAGTCCTGAACTTTACCATATATAAATTTCAAAGTTAAATATTCAGTAGTTTGGAAGATATGGAGGTCCGACGGAGTTGAAAATAAGCAATTTGAGGTACTATACCCCCTTAAGTACCTTACCCCTTACTTAACTAGTGCCAGTAGACGTAGACACTAATAGCTAAAGAAAACTACAAGTTAATGTGGCTGTTACCTTAACTGGTTCAACAAGATTCTTTGACTTGGGTTTACTACAGATTTTACAATTCTAATCAACAGCAACACCCACACGAATACCAGTACACGAGACCACTGGCGCCGAAAACGCAAAGCCCACTAACTGCCATTGAATCTATGCCTCCGACTACGGCGAAGACAAAGGGAAAGGGACCCCTTGGGTCTAGTATATTTATCACCATTGAACTACCTGCGTATCGGAAATTCTCGCAAATCGTGGCATTTGGTAAGTAGGTAAAAGTACCTAGGTACCTTAAAAGTCACAAGGCTTCCGTATATCACTTTTAGCGACTCCTTGAAAATGAAAGTGTTCCAATTCCAAGAACTGCCCTAATTTGCCCAACAGGATATGAACAGAAAGGGAGCAAAAAATTGCAGCACTTGGAGTTCCGTTTCCTTTACTCAGTTCGGCGATTTTACATAATAATGGTGCCCGTGACTAAACTAAATTCTACATAAATTGTAGGTACAATCTACTTTAAAACTTCTTATCTGTATTTACGTGACTTTCATAAATATTGAAAGAATGAAGTCAGATCATCGCTCACACATCTTGTCGTGTTATCTAAATGCGTAGAAAATTGCAAAACATTCGCATATGACATGTTTTTCGGAGATTATACCTAATTCTGGGCTAACAATAACTCATGTTCAATGTTGGAAGTTCCAACTTGGAACAACAACGAATGGTTTGAAAGCAGCCGGGATGGGATACCTAGTACTAATAATGTCGTCGTCATTCGCGAACAGCTAAATGGCACAGGGGTTGTGCACAGGTTATCCGCTTCTGACTTTGGTTGGTGAAGCTAAAAGCTAGCAGTACCTACTCGTGGTCGGGGCTATATTTTTGTTATTGTCGGTCACGTAGGCCTCCAAACGAGGATTCATAAGTTTAGAAAGAAACGGCGTGTTAAGCGAAACAGCGCTCTTAGTTAGAGCAAGACAAAAAGATGGCGTGACAACAAACATGGCGGCTTGCCGGTTGCTGGTCGGACCGGTTCGGCAAACCACGTGCGTTTGGCTGAGCTGTTCCCGCAGCTTGTTTGTCAACAAATATCCTACGAAGGTCACCCATGGGAGGGTTTGGAACAGAAAGAAGTCCTATTGCGTAACCGTCAAGATGCCAAGAATTGAATAGTACTAACTAGACGTGTGCGCCGACGTTAAAATGATCGGCGGCGGGCGCCGGCCTGAAATCGGCGGCGGCGGCGTGATTTCGGCGTGAAATCGGCGCGTAGGTATAAGTGATAAATAAATAATGCTGGACAATTCACACAGCATTATCTAGCCCCAAGCTAAGCAGAGCTTGCTTGTCATATACGAGTACATTAGGAGGTGCATTTCGAAACTTCGAAGTTTCGTAAATTCGAAGCTCATAGCCTTTTTTGGCCATTTTTTAAGTTCGTTTTTGGTGGCCACAAATTCGAACTTTCTAATTTTTAAGGCACCTTACGCAGTTGCGGAACGCACGCGTGCTATGAAGGGTGAAATGCGACCAGTGTTGAAGCTGAGAGAGCTTTCTCAGCGGCTGGCAACATTGGTAACCGCCTGAGGAGCTCTCTCAGCGGCAAAACGCTGGATGCCCTAACTTTTTTAGGAGTTTATTATCAACTAACGTAAAATGTAATTCATTTAATTAAGTAAATGGGAGTCAAAACATTGGTTGCAAGCATTCATATAACACTGGTACTTTATTGGATCCCGTAACTTTCCGTATCGCAACAAGTCTTCGGTTGGGTGCAAGATGTTGCGCGCCTCATCAATGCCAATGCCAGTGCGGTATTGCTGTCCAACAGCTTGATCATCACGGATTATCGTGTACTAGGGCCGCCGGTCGGATATCTCGCCATGCCAGCTGGCGGCATCATCCGGCGAGTCTTTGTCATCGCTAACGTACCAGCTATTCTCAAACCGAATGGTCTGTTGCGTGACGATGGTAAGAAATCCGACGGTATGACACTAATCCCATGGGAGTTGGGGAGGCCCATCGTGTGGGACGCTACATGCGTCGACACACTAGCGCCTTCCCATGTTCTGAGGACATCCGTGAGGGCAGGTGCGGGGGAAGATTTGGCCGAGGATCTCAAGAGGCGCAAACATGCAAGTCTTGACAGAGCCTACACATTTGCTCCCCTTGGAGTCGAGACCTCTGGTTCTTCGGGTTTCTTAAGAATTATCTGAGCATTGAGTCGAAGCGAACGTGACCCGAGAGCTGGTGAGTATCTGGCGCAGCGCATCAGCATATGCATACAGCGGGGCAATGCAGCTAGCCTCTTAGGGACGCTTCCGACTGGTATTGATATGGATCATATTTTGAGCTACCTCTAGGCCAAGCACGGAGATTATTATCTAGGGTAGAATAGACATTATCGACATCGCATCGTCATACATTGCGTACATTATAGAAGTAAAAGGATTGACTTTCAAACAATTTACGCATTCGTTGACAAAGTGACGTAATTTTTCTCTATTCTACCATAGACAACAATCCCCGTGCCCTGCTGTAGATTGTTTGCAACAGTCTGTAGTTAGCTCATTTGTTTCAATTGTAATTATCATGATCTGTGATAATTACAACAACGTAAAATTAAAGAAGTAGGTTAACCAGTTCTCTGCCAGGCTTCAGCGATACGACTCGGACAGGCGCTCGTTGCATACGTGCAGTGCAAGCGCGTCGGTGACACTTAATGTGGTACGTAATCAAAGTATTTTCGTATGTTTTGGATTAGGTAAATCACTTTTCCGAGTCTAACTCTATGTGTCAGGAGTCTAGGGTCAGGAGAATAAAAGTTTCATTTTCTGTCTTAACTTCGAACTTTCGAAATTGAGCTTCCGAATTTAGAAAGCAGCAGTTTCCAAATTGAATTTTTTTTTAAAACCCTGACGTTTCGTATCCCTTACAGTTTTTGTGCCTTTGTGGTAACTTCGTAAGGTTTTGAAAATAATTAAATGCAATTTATGCAATATAAATTTAGTCTGAATCTTTCTAGTGGAATTGTCTTGATATTTGATAAAGTTTATTTTCCTACGGTGTCCCCTTCAAGTCTATATCGGCACCTGTATCTGTCTGAATCAGCGGCGACTTTTGATACCGTTCGGTTCGCGGTGCCCTTTGACATCATGGCGCGGCGCGGTTTCTTCTTTGACTACAACTTGGTTGTAGGTAGCAGGTGTCGGACAATGTAATAATCAATAAAATAAGGGAGTTTTCAAAGCGTCTAAAAGAATACGTTCCACGCCGATTTCACGCCGATTGGCCGATCGGCGGCGGCGGCGTGGAAAATTTGCCGGCGGCGGCGGCGGGTCGGCGCGGCGCACACGTCTAGTACTAACCTATAATTTTGTGACCGACTTTCAGGCGATCGTTTAGGATGATGATGTAATAGAACGCAATGAATAGGCAGCGAGCAAACTCACCTATTCATTCATTAATTAATTTCCTTTGTTTCATTTCGGGAGTTTCGTTTTAGCTAGACAATTCTATAGAGACTATACTTTATACATAGGTATATATACTATATTTTATATATTTCGTACATTTTAAACTTAGATAAAGTGAAAATGTACCTACCTAATTAATCCATCTCATTCTTTAGGACATAGTATTACGTCAGAAGTGGGCAGAAGTGGGTACGAAGATTAATTGGTAGAACTTTCCTTTCAGTGTCATTCAATTTCAATACTTAATGGATGTTTTGTAATTCGTTATGTTTTGTACCAACCAAAATGACGATGTTTGTAAACAAATTTTCAGCTTTTAAGAGAAGGTTAATAATGTGCATAGGTGTAGGTCTGACTGAATCTTTGAATGCAACCTAAATATTTAAAACGATTACTTAAAAGTATGCTCTGAGGTTGTGCTAACGAACATGAACAAATAAACTGCAAAAAATATAAATACGTCAGCAGCGGCAGTGGTGCGAGTGAATACGCATGCGCAGCGAGGGAGGCCACAACAACGACGCACAAGCTGCTGGGGCCGGCGGGGAGTGTTGCGAGGCGCGGGGAGTGAGGGCCGGGGAGCGGTGTACGTGTGGCCGGCTCGGGCTCTGCTCCTCAGTTGGATTTCAGAACATCGAACGGGCGGGCGTGTGTAGGATGGATCGCTAACGACATCAGCCTTTTTTTTTTCAATTCCGCCTTCTATCAGTGTTTGTTTATAACCTTCCGGCGTATTTCCCGAAAATCCTTCTCGACCGGTGCTTTACATTAATACGACGATTTATTTCTCCTAATCTTTGAACGTCGTTCTGATTTCACGTCGAGAAGGCGGCCGCCACAAGTTTGAAAGCGGCTTTTCAAGAGTAGAACACCTACTCGTTTACATTTTCAATATCGCTGCATCAACGCATCAAGCAATCATAATGGTGAAGAAGGTTTCAGAAGAGAGTGTGGATAGCGGTAAGTTTTTGTGTTTTATCGTTCTTTATTAGGTACTCTATCGAGAATGGCTATTAATATTCACCCCATCCCAAATTACTTAAACCATCTCCCGATATAAGAATGCTTTGTCGTCAGATGGTTGATCATCATAATGCTGATAAGCCGGCTATTTAGTGTCAGCGAGCAGTACCTGGTACTGCGTAGTTGAGATAACGTTGTTGCTATGCTGCCCAATATAGGTACCTACCTACCTAGTTCTGTTCATTCATACCCTTAAATATTAGGGCAGATTAGAGTTCATTGAAGCATGACTATAGGATATTCAAGTCAAGCGAGTTATTAAGCTGACTATAACTCCACAAATCATTCTAGAAGCAACTTGGAAACTGATCAATGAACTTATTGTTTTGCCGCTGTAATCTAAATTGATTGTTTTGTTTTAGGTGTCATAGGTATACGCTGCAACTTTATTATGTATTTGAAATAGTCTAAAATAAATATCTAAATGCAAAGTTATATTTTGAATTTCCGATCGAATCAAATTTTGAGGTAGTAGGCATGTATTTAATAAAAACTTTCGGCGCGTCAACTTTTAAAGTTTTATAAATTCGTTAAAACCCATAATTTCTGAAGATATTCGATAAAAGTGAGTGGCTAGGTAGTGTTTTAACTTAAACGATTTTAATGAGAAACCTACAAGAAACGTTTTTTATGAAGCGTTAAAAAGGTGGTTAGTCACGCACGTTAGTAGGTGCCTCCGGTTTACAAAATTAGATGAGTAATACTCCAAATTTTTTAAATGTATAATAATAATTAATAATATTAATTATTTACCTACTTCTTTCTTTCTAGTTTTGTTTGTAAAAGCAAAATACTGACCACACTCAATAACGCGATTTTGTACTGAGCAAAGTTTACGAGCGAGTGGGTGACGCGATTGTTATTGCCGTTCCCATTGCTTTTCCTATTATTGTTTATGAATGTAGCCTAGCCTAGTGTTATCAGGGTCTCAGTCAACGAGCTGTAAAACCAGAATGTTTTCGAAGACTACCCTCACATCGTATGTAAGAGTTCATGATGTAAAAGAGCATTGACCGCTTATTTCGCAATTAGTATTTCGTAATCACTACTATTAGTTGTTGTTTACCTATGAGTTGTATTGTATCAACCGTTTGTTATGATGACTAACTTATGATGATATAACAATTCAATTTCTTAGTCGTTCATAGATAAGATAACACCAACTACCTACCAAGAATCTAGGTGCGTTGTGTTTGGCTATAGGTATGGTAACTTTATTCACACTGAAAATTTACCTGAGTACCTATAGGTTTAGCTTTAGCTTGGATACCTAGATGGATAAGAAAAATTATGTAAGTAATGTAAGCGGCATTCTTCTACTTTCCTATTTACCTACCTTCTACGCCGCAAATGTATTAGGTAAGTCACATATTGTTTAACTAAAGAACGAAGTTTGAAATTTATCGCATTCTTGATTGTTAACGGCTCTAAATTCACGGTCACCATTGTTGTGAAAAAAGTTTACGAGCGTTTACCTATTTGAAAATGAAATTGGAAAGGAACGCGTTGATAATCGAATGCAATTTCATTAGTCTCAACGGTTCCATTACAGCATGGTCGTCGGAGCGCGACGCCCCAACGCGTTCACGGCCAAGGTCATTTGCTAAAACAAAACTGCGCACTGAACTCTTCATCAAGGTTTCAAGTTTTGTTATTTTTCTAACGCCACCAATCGAAGTTCTTGACCTGTTATGTCAAAGCGTTTTATTTCTACATTGTTTTTAGGTGTAATGTTGTATTGAATGCTATGTAACAACTTTAAGGAGGTACTTATTGTATAGTCTGTTTAGTGTTATGTATGATGGGTGAAAACTAGTTACAGAAGTACATACATAACATAGGTACCTTCAACTGTATATATCAGTGGATTCTTGTCAATAGCCCATCAATTTCTATTATATCACCCATTTATGTTTAGTGTGCTGATGGTTTCCCTAAAATCTTATAATATAAAATTCTCGTGTCACAACTGTCACAAGTCACAATGTTAGTTACCTTACTCCTCCGAAACGGCTTTACCGATTTTTACCAAATTTTATATGCATATTCAGTAGGTCTGAGAATTGGCTACTATCTATTTTTCATACCCCTAAGTGATAATTTTAAATTTCCACGCGTGCGTAGCCGCGGCGCGCAGCTAGTAAATAAATAAATAAACACCTCCCTAGTTTGCTTCAAAACATGCATGTTACATAGTTACATGTATTGCATTGTTTTCAATATTCTTTTGGATATTATTATATAGTTTCTATTAACACGAGCATTAATGACCGCCCAACAAATTTCTAGTTAATCAATGGCTAGTTATTCAGTTATTATGCCTATCGACAGGCGTAACCTTGACCTTGATTGCATGCGTTTCCGCACAATACCTATTACTCTCACCCTCTTCCTCGCACCGAGCGAGCGCACAAGGAATTGCGCGCTATTTCCCCAAATCGATATTTTTTCCCTAATGCACAACATAGCATAGCCCGGGCTTTTTGATTCTGCTGCGTCACCTGCTTAGTACTTGCTTGAAATGTTACGTATTTTACTAACATTTTGTTTATGTGCATTAAAGAAGTCATCATGATGCCTAAGCCACGGATAAGTGCAAGGTTAGTGAGACTTTGGTAAATAAATAAATAAAATAATTTATTCAAAATAACTTAGGACTAAAAAGATAACAAAGAGTGTCATCTTAAATTCTATGGTATTAAATAATGCGTGTGCCTGAACTAGGTAAAAACCTGTAAAAATATCGATGTACTGGTTGTTAACTAAATTAGGACGCTCATATAAAAATACTAGATTAGGTAGGTACATTTGTCTTGTCGCAGCTCAGTTATTGAATGATATAATCAGGATTACATTCATTAAGTGCGCGACTAAACAGTGAAAGTTCCCAAGCCACATTTCAGTTAGTTTTACTGATATATAATCTTGTTGAGTAGTTTGAGTACCTACCTACCTAGCTACGACATTGCCAGACCGACCGACTTGGCAATTTGTCCGGCAGTTGAACTACGGCTTTCGACTTTGATCAGATAATAGCGATTATGATGATAAATGGCAGGACCAATATAGAAATGACATCCACTTTTACATAAGTAAACAGTCATTGACTGAGTGACTATTTGTAGCACGCACATGGTCATCGAGTCGATGAAGCAATAAATTATTGAATCCACGGAATTATAATTCCATTGTGATTGAATCGATGTATAACTGAATATCGAAAGTAATAAAAAGTAGACCGACCAAACGGATAACTGTCATTATTTTAAATTGTCACGGCTCTATGCAGTTGCCTTGCAATGCAAGCAGAAAGTGATTGATTACTCTAACAGCTTAGGGGTATAAAACAGAAGTATAATGGTAATGGGGCTTACGATCAGCAAACTAGAGAGCGTATTCGTGTCCAAGCGCTAATGCAAACCAGATTAGAAAGTAGAAACTGAGGGTAGGTATTAAGGTTTAAAGGAATTAAGTCAAACATAAAAACTAGTACCTACCTAATTATGCGAGTAATTAAAATGCAATGGTATTGTATGTAATGGATTTGGCAATCTCGACTAAATAATGCAAATACAAAACTCATGCATAAACATGATGTTCGAATTAATTTGCAAAGCTATGCACCTACAGCTCGGACCCAACTTGAGTCAGTATTTGGTTGTTGTTACGTGTTACACTTACGTTCTGTTCTATTACATTTTGAGTTGATTTTTTTCAATGTAGGTTTATCATTCAATAGGTAGTATAGTAGGTATCTAGTTTTATTTTAAGGATCGTCTATCGTCTGTCGTTTTGTTTACGACTTCGTACCAGACACGAGTAGGTAGATATAGTTGGTTATATAGTAAGATATTTTTTATTGGTTCACAACAAACAAGAAAATACAATGATAAAAAGAATTTAAAAGAAAACCTAACGTGAGACCAAAAGGGTGCCACTCAGCGTGTGCTGCAGGAGCTCCTGCAGCGTCTTCCGTGTACTTACCTAACAAAATTCTGTACTTGTCTGATTATGATTACCTACGTTAAGTTTCGGCTCTGTTGTGACAATTGAATATTTGTATTATTTGTACGGATTCTTACACTTGCCTATGTGGCCACGTTGCAAGCTGAGTGTCTTGTGCTGCCACGTGGAGCGACGCTGGCGACCGTGTCACGAGTTAGACATGCGATACTTAAACTGTAGTGTTAAATGACTTGATCTGGTTGTGGTGCTATCATATTTATTTCTTTAATTAGGCTTTGACAATCATCATTCTTTTACGGTTTATATGGTTTTGTTTCCAATTGCTTTTTGTCGTTTTGTTTACTCACAATGTTGTGCGTGACGTCTGCTTTTATTTTGGTAACGTGACAGCGTAGGAAGCTGTTTCGTGACACTAAAACATGAATGTTCCTTTAACAGATTTGAGACTAAAGATACTCTCATGCTTTCATTATGTAGGTAGGTACGTTAGGTTCTTTGTTTTCATCCAGCGATCATGAATTTGATAGGCTTTGTTTATAAATATAGGCGGGCACGTTGTTATAATGTGGTCGTAACTTTGATTTCTGTTGGTAATGTTGGTATCTAATTCGGAGCATAAACAGGAAGCTCCATGTTGAAACGGGCGATTGTGTTGGTGGGCGTGCCTCTATGCCGATTGTTACACTCGTCCGTTTATTGCGCATTTGCGGAGCGTTTTGTCTGTTGTCGGCCGATGTTCGCTGCTGAGGTCATAACAATTAACAAGTTTCGCTCGTATCATTACGATAATGAAGAATGAAACAATGTATTTATATGCGAAGCACACGCGGGCACCATTTACCATTTGAAGCATGGTTACGCTGTGTTTATTTAACACCGAAGGCATCGATGAGGAAGAAGGGAATCACTTTAAATCTGAACACGTCTGTTCTAATGTCGACCGATTTCCTTGAGAATCTTAATACTTTTGTTTGCAATCAGTGGCAAACAATAGATGAGGATTAGATTAAGATAAAGTTACCTACATTTACAAATTCAGCCGGTTAGCAAATATACAACCATGTAACACACTAAGCTGGTTTAGTCTGTCTATTCACGAATTATCCTGAAAATCCCTTTCACGAAGAATGGCTCCGATTAATTACAAAAGTGATCTATGCTATGCGGCTTTTTGTCTTCGTTAGGCTGTGTTAGCGGCCACTAAACTGAGAAAGTCGGCGCACGTAACGCTGCAAACTGCGTAAAGTGAGCTAACAGTTCGCCTACTGGCGACACAGCCTTAGACGCACGCAGCAAATGATTCGAGTGATGATGTTGTCGAATAGTTTTCACCTCGTCGCGTCGTCGTCGGGGCAAGGAATGATCATGATCACGTAATGTGGGCGCGCGCAGCGCTGGCTGCTGGGTGCGGCCGTGTGGCGCAGCCGCAGGTCGTTGAACCGGCTTTGTTTGCCAACTCAGCCAGCCTGCATGGCTTGCGAACGTCAGAATAACATTATCGATGACAAGAGATACGCTCTCCCTAAATAAACACGCATTTACTTCACGAGTCTCATTATACCTGGACAGGTACTTCAAAAGATTGGACTGTGCAAGCAAGGGTTTGAAAGTACAATAACTTCCTTCAGAAAAGAACATTTCCAAGTCAAACTCGGTAACATAACAATAACTTGGCACAAAGCACGAAGAGAGAGTCAGCATTTAGTAATAGTAATACGGATAAATTTATTATTCCTTTTGCCTACGTGCACCAAAACAAAGTGACTTTAATATTTATGTCTTGTGGAAAACAAAGGCTTATATTGCTTGTTGATGTTTCCTGAATCATAGGAACGAGGTTCATTTATCGTTGGTACTTAAAGTTTCTTATTTCCGTGTAGATAGTATACGCTTAACTGTTAACAGTAGGTGGTTTAATAAGGCGTTAAGATTACACTAACAACACTGGCTTCTGTATTGTAATCAAGCTCTACAACCGGTTAGGCACTTCACTGCAGGCAGGGGTCATTTCTGTGCAAAGCATTTCTTTATCAATAAAAACTCAAATCAACAGCGTCTCGCACGTTTTGAGCGAGGTATCACTTACCAATTTACTGTTTTGTAACTTGCAAAGTATCTTTGGAAAAATAAAAATCGTTTCTTCGGAAACTAACTGTAGTAAGTTGGTAGTTGCGCGTTTAGTTGTTTGTCTAAGAGGCAAGTTACATAGCGCGATTTGTGAACGTAAGAATAGCAAGCAATCGGAAGGTAGAGCCACGCCCTCCTTGATATACTTACACCACATGCATCCTCAGAGATTTTTCAATAAACTGTAACGCAAGGCGTGTTGCTTTTTTCGGTGTCTTTTTAAACGTGCTTCTCTTTGTCTTCAGGAGTCGGC
The DNA here is from genome assembly GCA_963564075.1 of Eupithecia subfuscata. Classification (NCBI taxonomy): domain Eukaryota; kingdom Metazoa; phylum Arthropoda; class Insecta; order Lepidoptera; family Geometridae; genus Eupithecia; species Eupithecia subfuscata. Next base: position 3,961,122 of record OY751103.1, on the reverse strand, counting down.
CGCTGCAGCAGCCAGTCAGGGAGCGAGCGCGAGTCGGACGAGAGTCCCCACGCGGAGTCGGCACCAGTGCCAATACCTGACAGCGACGATCTGCAGCGTCGCAAGGAAGAGGCGCGCAGGAAGCGCAGGAGGAAGAAGCGCTCCGGCAGCTCCGTGGTCACCTCGTGTTTCCAAGGTCTGGATTAAACCCTGTTACAAGTGGAATCTAACTATTTTTTTTCCTCTGTGGAATGCAGATATTGAAATTCAGATTTCTCCGCATAATAACTTTGCTCTGGGAATGAAAACAATTCGGATTTTTGTTTTCCGAGTATGTTCTGTATTGTTTGAACTTACTTTCTGATCTCACTTTAACAATGTTAACATTAATGAAAATACCTTCTACTTTCAGACTTGTACAAGTTAACGGGCGAGGTGCTGGGCGAAGGCGCGTACGCGTCGGTACAGACGTGCGTCAACATATACACGGGGCAGGAGTTTGCAGTGAAGATAATCGACAAGGTACCGGGGCACGCCCGCGCCCGGGTGTTCCGCGAAGTGGAGACTTTCCACTACTGCCAGGGACACCAAAATATAATCCAGCTCATCGAGTTCTTTGAGGACACGGACAAGTTCTATCTTGTCTTCGAGAAGGTGAGTTTGCGATTCCATTCAACAATGATGATGCCCTCCTAGCCGAATCTACGGCCACGGCCCCCAGTCTCAACGGAGACTAGCTAGGTGCGCAGGACATATACTAGTGCCCAAGTGGGTGCGCAAACCTATGTGCACTCTCTATTCCCTCACTCTCATAATTCGATTCCACATTATTATACCTACAGCAGAATTAGTGTCAATGCCAAAACGATGTTGATTCTGTTTCAAAAATACTAAAATATTGCGACGTTATTATTATAAAATGTTTTTAATTGAAGTTGCTAGGTAGATGTCTAAAAACAATACCACTCATGAGAAAATTCGATCCACCACGGATACGGTCGATTTAACAAAGCTGTTGGCTCATGTGAATGGAATTTATATGAATCACAAAACAAACCATCGTTACTTCGCCTATTTGAAAACTTTTAAAATAAAATTTCCATTAGGTTTTTTTTGTCTGATTTCTGACTTTTTGTTGGTAAGTAGGTACCGTTTTAGGTACTTACATCTACATCAATCATGTTTAATGTTTAAGATAATATCTTTATCATAATTTTATTCATGAAATTAAAGCGAATGCAAGATGTAAATATACCTACTTATGTAGGTAACTATTTGTTGAATTGATAGCTTGTCTAGACTAGAAAAACAATATCAACATAATTATGGGCAGAGTGCTAATCTCAATATTAATCACTTATATTCTGATTATTATTTTGAAATCATTGCAATATTTGCAATTGAATTATTACAATAATGTATTGTACTTAATATATAGGTACCTAGCTAGGTACTTATCGTAAACAGATACTGAGTGGCCTGATATTAATATTGTTTACACAGACGGTATCGTGTTTTGTCTGTTCCTGTTACAATTAATATAACAATATCTACTTTATTACCAGCAACATGTCGGCTTTTGTTACTTGAGTGTGAAAAAGATACAATTTGCATATTATAAATAGAATCTTCTTTTACTTAACATTAAAGCTAAGTTGGGGCTTGATCCTGTGTGGATTGTTGTTGATTTATTAATTAAAGTCACAAAGCAAACATAACAGTCCTTTAATGTTAAGTAAAAGCAGAGCTTGTGTTATGGGTACTAAATGACAGAAATAATTAATAAAATACATTCATTACATGGATAGATTTTTCTATTTAGGTAGGTACATAGAAAATGTTCACCTAAATAAAGGCAAAGTACAGGTAGGTACTTACTAACCTATTAAAATTAAAGATAAAGTGGGATTATTCATAATATTCTACCTGGTTAGTACCCAACAATACTGTTCTAAAATAAAGTAAATAAATTTAAGGTGTCAATATTGAGACCATTCTATCAATCTCTCCGTGCACCTCACGCTCTGTCTGGAGTTTATTTAATCCTAAATTAACAAAAATATTTTTAAACTTACGCGCTCTGGATATTCTTATTAGTATTATTTAACATGTATTTATCGCGTTTATTCACCTATTTTTAAAATTATATTAACAAAACTTAGAAAACGCAGCAACGCTAGTAAATGCTCAACTAGACAGACTTCATCTAGAGGACGTTCAATATTGCACGCGAAGTACGTAGTAAGTAGGCACACATTTTACTCGCATTATTATTTTGCCCTACAAGAGTCTCCTTTGACTTTGGTAGGCGCCTAGGCGGTGTGGTTAGATATTTCTAAGCAATTAGCTTTTATAGCTATTTTGCAACTTAGATTACAAATTGAACTTGGATTAGAAATGTTATCCTAAACTCCTAATCCTTCTATTTACCTACTTGTAACTAAATAAAACAAAACAATGTTTTGTCCACGAACTGGGCTTGCCTTGTCAAACAGTTAGACATCTTTAAATTGAACGTTTTTTCCCATTGTTGTAGATCAATGGCGGTCAACTCCTGTCGCGCATACAGGAGCATCAATACTTCTCGGAACCGCAAGCGGCAGAGATCGTGCGTGAGATTGCGAACGCTTTACACTTCTTGCATAGCAAGGGCGTCGCACACCGCGATCTCAAGCCGGAGAACATTCTATGCGTGCATCGTGACAGGCTCTGCCCAGTGAAGATTTGCGACTTCGATCTGGGCAGTGGCATCAGCTTCACTTCGAGCCTGACCAGCCCGCTCGCTACACCGCAACTAATGACACCGGTAAGTTCAATAAATTTTAATATTCGATAACGTTATTACGCTCCATGTTTGTTTCTTTCTGGTAAAAAAAACCATGAGGATTTCCCTTTTTAAGTTATTGTGGTAAAGGTCCCTAGTTCAATTGAGCAATCTGCTTCAATTGTGGTTATATCAGTTGGACAATTGGATTTAATTTGCGGTTATTTTCCTTTCTGCGGTAATAAGATTAGACCGCAACAACAATCTCATGTTGAATATAGACCATTCTATACGACGACGCCTAAAAGAAAGTGGATTGACGTGCTAAGGTGCTCCAATAGATTAATTGTCCTAAATGACACCGCCGGTGTTTTACTCGACCTAATCTTGATGATGGATAGGTTTGGCAGTTCTGACTCACCTACTTACCGATCATTGCCATTCTTATCAAGTTGGTAGGACCAACTAACCTTCAAAAGACAAGTAATCAGCTAACAACTTGCCTACGATGAAAGTAAGTAGGTAGGAATTAGACTTACATTATCTTTCTCAACCATATAGCATTTACAATAGCTACTATCGTAAATAATTTTAATATTATGTAGGTAAGGTTGTGTTTTACTTCTCATATTCAAGTGTTGCTAGAATGACACTAGTTTGCGGTTAACAATCAGCATCGATGTTCCTACAATTGTACAGATGTCAGTAGATCTTTGCAAAGCTATAGGTAATTCTATAGCAGTTCTAGCAGCTTCAACGTGCTTCCAATCAATTCAATAGTTAGTAGGTACCTTTACCGATTTGAATATCATCATTATGATGGACACATCACTCGAATCGTGATTTCACATGAATAGGAAGGTACCTACGGTATGCTGCTTGAATAAAGTGTTTTCAAAGCCCTTTGTGTTGTTCGTTTTAAGTTTCTCTATGAAAGAAACAAATATATACATACTTATTTACTCATTTGCTGGTAGCACAGCACGTCATTTCTGATCTGACTTGCATTTTAAATCAGTTTCATATATCAGCCGTGCGTGTGCCTTATTCGTTCAATTTTCAATGTAGAGCCACAGACATGGTCTTGAATGAGGAGTAGGTACCTATATTTAAAAGTTTATGGATATTTTTTTGTTTTTAATCGCTCTGAAAACAATGTGGAGTTGGTTGGTTGGTACCAACTAACCAAATCCACGTTGTTTCAGAGTGAACCGTAGAAGTAGGTAGGTACTGCGCTAACATGAATTAATTTAAGAAAACGAGTCCATCCACCCCACCGCACGATAGCGTGGGCACAGGATTTAAAAACATAGCACTGTTCAAGATTCAAAACAGTTTTTGCAGTTCCTGTTGGATTTATTTCTCCATAATTAGGTTTGTTACACCACTAACCTTCCTTTCCTTTTGTCTTCAGGTGGGAAGTGCAGAATTCATGGCACCTGAAGTGGTATCTCTGTTCGCGGGTTCAGCGGCCAACCATTACGACAAGCGATGCGATCTGTGGTCTCTAGGCGTGATCGCGTACATTCTGCTCTGCGGCTACCCGCCGTTCAGAGCGGACTGCGGCGCCGATTGCGGCTGGGAACGCGGGGAAAACTGTCGCGCTTGTCAGGACCTCCTGTTTACTTCCATACAGGTAAGCTTAGGACTCTTCACCGTGTCCCCATCATTTAGATGTTGAAGATATTGTCTCGACATATTATTCACTAGCACTGAGTTATCGATATGTCGAAGGTCGTTGACGTTACGATGAATAACTCCGTAACACAAAGGTTTCCATTATAAATAATTCGAACTGCATCGTCTCTACAACTTTTGATAATACCTACTTAGTATTATCAAAATTTAAAAAATTAATACCTATCCCATAAAAACATCACACAAGTCGTACTAAACTAAGTAGGAATCCCGTTTTCTGAATTTAGCGACCTGGCTATAACACTCTTTTTCTGTCACCAGGAGGGTAGATATTCGTTCCCCGAGGAGGAGTGGGCGCACATCTCTCACGACGCCAAGGACTTGATCCGGCAGCTGCTGGTCCGCGAGGCCTCGCACCGGCTGAGCGCTGAACGCGTCCTGTCGCACCCGTGGCTGAGCCGCGCCGACCCCACCGCCCACTGCCGTCCGCTGCAGACGCCTATCAATATTAAACGGTGAGAATCTAAGCAACTTTTCCAAGCAGAAAGCAAGGCATAGATAGGCAAAGCAAGACTACTGTTTGAAGCGAAGCAAGGATAAAACTTGCCCATTAATGGTATAGTAGTCCTTGATTTTTTTTGGCCTTGTGGTGGCTTAAAACTTGCAACACCCCAACTCTTCTTGCGGGTGTCGTAAGAGGCGACTAACGGATTTCTACCGGGGGCGGGCAGCAGCGCTTCCTGTAGAACAATTGTACCAAGGAACTGCGAACTCCAACCCGCATGCAGCGTGGGGATTTTGGGAATTACTCCCTGAGATAAAAGCCAAAAATGCGCTTATCAGGGGGAGGCCTGCGTCCAGCAGTGGACCAATATAGGCTGTTGAGGTGAGGATTTTTCTTGAGCAGTTAATGCATCTTAAAATGACAAATTAGGACCTACTTATCTAAGCGAATCAAATAAGGTTTTCAATAAGCCATAATCGCGCTACAAAATCGCATTAGTCGCGCGACACAAGACGCGCTTCAAGATCGCGGCTGTAGGGTGGAGGCCTTATCAGTCAATAAGCTTTTAATCAGTAGAATAATAAATATGTTTTGTTAAACAGCAACATGTCCGCCCGCAACCTGTCCAACTTCGCGGAGTCTGCGATGGCTGTGAACCGTGTGATCGCGCAGCACTTCTCGATGAACTACTCGTACATGGAGCGTCCGGCGGGCGCGCTCCGCCACAGCAAGTCCTGCCACCCAACGGCGCGGCGCTGCGCCCCGGGCGCCGGCGCCCACCTGCTGGAGGAGGAGACTCCGCTGGGCCTCTCCCCGCCCACCGAGTCGGAGCTGATGCGCCGCCGCCTGCAGCTCACCGAGGCCCCGCCGCTACCCGTGCACTAGCCAGCCTAGCTCACGGCCCGTTTCACTCCTACATATAGTTCTTGCTATTTTATTCCTTCAGGGAAATAGACTTAGAAAACCCATTGGCGAAAATGTTGATCATCTTACGCGTACTCCTCCTGAGAAATTGAAGGACAGTGTTGATCATCTTCCGCAAGTGTAGTGTTTGAATGCAAGAACGTGGAGGCGACGCGGGTCTCGACGCGCGGGCGACACATTCCACCGAGCGCGACGCATCTCTCCGTGCCAACCGAATAATCCACCAGTGATATGATAGAGTACCCCATGGTGACACCTGGCGTCGGTTTTATTTGAGCCTTTTAAATATATATTTTTATGAGTAAATAAAAACGACTGAATAGTTTTTATCGATAGAGTATTTTGTGAGTTTATGTTGGGGCGGTCGCCAGCGCCACCGCATACCGACCGCGGTCGATAAATAACGTATTATATTGAGATATGTAGTTGTGCCGATCACCCTTTGTATCGATTTCTTACGAATGATTATTTTGCTGGATTTATAAAATCCATTCTGTAAATTTTGAGTATTGTATTTGTGTAAAGCCTTTCGTTTTTGGCCTATCGGTTTGCAATAAATAGAAATTATGTAATTTTCGATAGCGTTTTCGGATACTAGTCTGTTTATGTGATTGCATTTGCATTTTACCAACGATTGAAAAAATCTACATCTCACTAATTAAGAATGAATCAATCAAATGTGTTTATGAGAGTTTTAACAGTTAATAAGGGCCAATATGTGACATTTTGAAGAGAGGTGCAATGGTGCAATGGTAGGTTGTTGTGCGCTGAGCTGACAAATGTAAAGTACTTTTGATGGTTACATAAAGTTTGTAGGATAAAGTTCACTTTGTAAACTAACAAGAAGTAAGAAGCACTTTGTACTGTTTCAATGAAATGTCATATATGACTCGGCTATGTTGGTACATAATATTATGTAAGTAAGTGTTGCATGGAGTTCCATGGAGCTGCCATATGATGTGATCCGTTTGAATACTTTTTTATATTGCTGAATGAGATGAGGTAGGTAATATTAAGTAGACCTGCTAGACTGTACCTGCGGAGGAAGGTGATTGGAGAAAGATGAAAAATAACATCCCTCTGGTTGTTATCCTTTTAATATTCAGATGATTATATTTTACCTGTTTGTAAAGTTTATAATTTGTTGTATTGTACCTACGATCTGATTAAACTTTATCCAATCAATTTCTCAAATATGTTTATGCAGTTTGTTAAAATTTGTTTTCGACTAAAAATCATTGATTTGAACTATCATTTTGAAATACAGATGTTTGGATTTATTTTGGATTTTATTTGATTCCCTTTTGTTTCATAGAACTCCCGAGGGTATCCTACCAACATAGGTACCTATGTAAAGCGAAGTTCATGTGGTGCCAGCTTAAAATGTGCACCACCCCAACTCTTCACGCGGAAGTCGTAAGAGGCGACTAAGGCATATCCACCGGGAAGCGGGCAGCAGCGCCAACTGCAGATCAAATTTACCACCAAACTGCGATCCCCAATCACCCGCATGCCCAGCTTGGGGATTATGGGCATAACCCCCATGAGACAAGGGCCAGTAAGGCGTTTATTTGGGGGAGCACTGCATCCAGCAGTGGACCAGTATAGGCTGTAGCTGAAGCCCACTGGATTTACTTTTTTAAGCTAGGTAGCCTACATAAATAGAACATTTATCACAAGGTAGATGGTATGCCGGGGAAAGACTTATCCTTACTTTTAATCCCAGAAAAACGTTTACTAAGCTGCAGGTAAATGCTGTAACAATGTGAAGAACATTGAAGGAAGGAAGTAACTACTTACCATGACTGTAGGTAGAGACTGCTTGACAGGATCACAACAAAAGATATAGGCCTTTAATAAGACGATTCATAAACATAGGGTTAACTTATCATGACACAGTATTAGAAAGAAAAGGGAAGAAACTCTCCGCTCTTTCGTGGAAGAATCAAATTCGAAATTTTCGCAGACTTTTTGTGGTAATGACAAGAATAGAATCCAAAATTTTTGATTTTGAAAGATAGGAAGGGATGTCCATTTAATCTTTTTGAGTTTCGAGTGAGGGTGGGTAATTTAGTCGATTATTTATTACCTATGGTGAGGTGACTTAAATGATTGCCATTCATTCATTCACTCAACATGACAAACTATGACAGAGACAGAATACATGTGTCTCCAACTATGGTATATTTTGGCTACATCTATCTGGCAGAGTCGTAGCGAAAAGCAAGCGGCGCCATTAAAAAAAAGAAGTTGAAGTTGAAGTTGATAGTTTATAATGTCCCCATGATAAGTATTCGAAATTTTTATATAATTTATATTTAATATCATTTTTATTATTAATTAATTTCATTTAAATATAATATCATATAATTAATATCATATATCACGACGCAACACATTATGTACACGATTATTACAGAAAAGGTTGATCGTTTCGTGTTGCCGCGAGATTCCTTTTTTTGTGGGTCTTCGTTTTGACTGCGTTCTACGAGAAATAAAACTAGCGTAAAAGAAATACCTATGCCGCATATAAACCATTGTCTTCCTACCGACCATAACTCATCGCAGTTTTATTATTTCAGATTTTATATTTTCTCAAAGTCCATATGTAGCTACAGCTCACTTAAATGAGAAAAACAAAACTTGTACTTATATTTAAGTATCTACTTAGATATATATAATTTAGTACGTGAGTTGTACCTTTTAACATAATGTAAGTACTTTTCTACTAAGTACAAAACTAAAGAAACAAAAACATCTTTACAATAATGCGACGCCGTGATATTTTTTTATTATACATAGAAAAACATCCAGAACCCCTGAATAAATATGCAGATCGTACAAACATTTGTCCCGAGGCGGGAATCGAACCCGCAACCTCCTGCGTCGCAATCGGACCTTCGCCCGCTGCGCCACAGAGGTCGTCAACATTATTGTATATTATGGTAGCATTTTTAACCCTCAACAGCACGTTTTTTTAGATTTTTTAGTATAGCGGCTTTTTTAACCCTCAAGCATATAACTTTCCGCACGCACGCTTTCCCTAAGGGAACCTATTAAACGAATTAGTATAATAAAGGGCATTGGGTAAAAGTGGCGTTGTTTTTGATGGTCCGCGGCCAGTTAAAAAACTATTGCCATTAATTAGTACTCTCAAAAATGAGCAACTTTCATTACTACAGCCACTATCTAAAATATATCGGAAGCGAGATATCGAAGCAAAAAATCATAAAATGATCGTTTAAATAAACAAATAACAAGACTTCCTTACAGTTTTTAGTAACCATTGCATTTCATAGAAGTAGTAGAATGAAATTAAACATAACGAGCTCGATTGTAAACCGGCCCGGAGCTCGGTTCAGTTATGTCACCAATCACAGCGCTCTATTCGTTTACCTGCGTGACGCTATCGCTCAACTCGACAACCGACCCTTTCTTTACTCACCATCTGACTTTCGTGTTGTTTGCGTGCGTAAATAAATAATAAATATAATAAATAATAATAATAAATCGTATTAGAAATAAAATATTATTGATGGGATATCATGTTTTTTATTCATAGCTTACGCGTTCCATACGTAAAATAATAGTATTTTTGAAATTAAAGTGCATTTTATCACTAACTTAGATGATATTATTCTCAACTTCAAAGTCGAATATTTCGGCTCCGATATAAGTTACGGCGTATTTTGTTTTTTTATAATGAATATACAGGTGTAGTACTTAAATTCAACACAAATTCCATCAGTGGCCGCATAAAAAAAAAAACAACGCCACGACTCCATACAAACTTACCCAATGCCCTTTTATTGATTTGTTTATACGTTGATTTTTTTGTGTTAAGTTACTTTGTGTTAATAAAATGACACCACCAGATAATTCGAACATCGGAAAAATATGGAAGAAGCATTTTTACGTCTTCCAACACAGCCGTAAAAAGTTTAGGGGAAATTATGTCTCACCCCTCTTTTGATTGGAATTGGGTCTGTTAGGCTATGTAGCCGCACTTGCATTGTTGCCGAACTGTAAATCTCCCGAATCATGTCCACGTATCGGGCGTCAATGTGGCAGCGATGGAGAGAGTAAAACACGGCCCAATGCTCGACGTTGTTGAAGGCCTTCTCGTAGTCGACGAAGGCCATGCAAAGGGGCGGTTGAACTCGTGACTCTTCTTCATCAGCTGCTTGACTGAATTGATGTGATCGATGGTAGAGAACCCACTCCGGAAGCCAGCCGGTTTGGATGGTTGGTATTCATCCAATTTTCGGGTAAGACGGTTGCAGAGGATTTTTATGAACAGCTTATAGATTTGAGATAGCAAAGTTATTGGTCTATAATTGCACAGTTTTGAAATAAGTATCCCCTTTCTTATGTAAAATTGTCACTACAGCATTTTTCCAAGACTCAGGTGTTTGAGTTTGGTACATAGCATCATTTAAAAGTTATAAAGGGCCGCCCATTGTACAACTCTACAACTCTCTTTTCCTGTATTTTTACTTTTGTATTTTTTGGTGTGCAATAAAGTGTATTTGTATTGTATTGTATTGTACAAGTACGTTAATCACTGGTTGTCCACCTGACAACTCAACTCGACTCGACAACAACTAACAACTCGTGTTGCAAGTGACGAGTGTAGTTCCCATAAAAATCTTCAACTATTTTTAAAATTTGCTGTCTGTCAGTAACGCAATTACCATTTTTATCTTTACAAAAATACAAAAAAATTAGTTTTAGTTCCTGTCTTGGTCTTTCGTTTTAAAAAAAATTTCCCCTGTACTTTTTGATTGTATCTATTATAATATTAGTATTGTATGTATGGCCTTAAGTCTTTTTTAATATGTTTATGGATAATTTTATTTATTTCTAATAATTCTTGTTGGTCAGCTAAGGTCCTTTGATTCATTATTCGCCGTCGCTCAATCATATCTATTGTCTCCAATGAGAGCTTTCTAGTTTTTTTAGGAACAGAACCCAGATCTTTACAGGCTGTTTCGGTTAGAACGTTGCACAATAACTGGTTACTTTGGTTGACATCCATGTTCGATTCATGAAGCCCGTTGAACTGATTTTGAAGATCATTACAAAACTTATCGCCTAGTGAAACTAATTCCGGTTTCTCGATTCTATTGATGGCTTGAATCATTTTGGTTCTTTCTTGTCTAAAATTAAATTTAAGTGTAGCTCTTTCAAGTCTATGATCGCTTCCTGTTTTGAAACGGGACAAAACAGATACATCACTAATTGTAGTTGTATGAGAGGAAATTATATAATCGGTTTAATTTTCATAGTGTCCGCCAGGACTTGTCCAAGTCCACTTCCTAGAGCTAGAGGTACGCTTTTTGAAAAAGGTGTTTATTGACGTGACAACGTCTTATAATTCGATAGAGCCGGCTGCACGCACGAAAAAACATGACGTCATGCGGCGTTACCTCGCTCTGAGGCGTTCCATGTAAGGCAGAAGTGCAAGCGAGAGCGCTCGACATCCGTCTCTCTCCTACTTGAGTGAGCGATGCGTCTGCGTGGACAGCTGCTATACTATAGTACATTTACATGTTTTGATCGAGCATCAAATGCTACCATTCCATCAGTATTTTCTTAAGACGTTGTCACGTTCAACTATCGTCAGTAAATCGACTTTACAGACAACCAATTTTTTGACGTGACAACGTCTTATAATTCGATAGAGCCGGCTGCACGCACGAAAAAACATGACGTCATGCGGCGTTACCTCGCTATGACGTCATGCGGCGTTACCTCGCTCTGAGGCGTTCCAAGTAAGGCTTGAAGTGCAAGAGAGAGCGCTCGACATCCGTCTCTCTCCTACTTGAGTGAGAGATGCGTCTGCGTGAACAGCTGCTGTACTTTAGTACATTTACATGTTTTGAAGTATCAAATGCTACCATTCCATCAGTATTTTCTTAAGACGTTGTCACGTTCAACTATCGTCAGTAAACCGACTTTATAGACAACCAATTTTTTTTTCTAGGAATTCGATGAGGACTTGTCCTTTAACATTACGCTGTCCTAATCCAAAACATCCAACAGATTTTTCGTTTAGAAGAGGAGCGCCTACTTTGGCATTAAAATCTCCAATGACAGTAGTGTAATAAAAAAAATTCCGCATTATTCACATGGAATTAGCTGGAAGCCCCTTCCCTACATTGGATTGGATTGGAATCTCTGAGTAGCATTGGAATACGCGCCGTTGCCGTGCCGGCGGCTGCAAAATTTTTCAAAACTTCAACAGCTTTTTGTTGTGTTTTTGTGTGAAATTTAGAAAAACAACTTGACAAATTTGTGCATTCACGATGGCAGATTTGCCGTATCAAGCGGAATATGCAAAATCTGGAAGAGCTGCATGTAAAGGGTGCAAAGAAAAAATAGATCAAGGGACCCTCCGTATTGCGGTTATGGTTCAGGTAAGCCAAATTATAACATTTGATACGTATATTTGTGAATCTTATGTGTGGATTTACAAAGAAAAGAATGATAATCAATTCAATGAACCATATTTGAGAGTCGATGCTGACAGGTGTTATTTTTTTAAAGCTTTTGCACCTACACTGGAGCTCTGCTAGAGGTTACGCATTGCGCCTTTGTTTGCGTACAGGACTAGTCTCCGTTGAGATCAGGTGGCGTAGACGAAATTCGGCTAAGAGGATGTCAACATTAAAAAAAAATGTCTATACTGAATGAATGTGTGTTATGTCGGTCAGGTGTGTTGGTGTGCGATGGCAAAAAAAGTACTGAAAAATTAATATATTGCAGTCTGCTTTCCATGATGGGAAACAACCAAACTGGCATCATGAGGAGTGCTTCTTCAAGCGTCAGAGACCCACCACAGCTACTGATATCTCCAACTTCAATAGGCTGAAAAATGCTGATCAAGTTAGGCTCAAGGAAGCTATCGGTAAGACTTCTGTTAGTTCTGTGCTTCTGATTAAACTATAATTGTTTCTTTAGGAGTTTTGTTACCATGTCTTTTTCTGTAAACCTACTATTTAGCATCCCTCACCTCATCTTAACAGCCTATATTGGTCCACTGCTGAACACAGGCCTTCCCCTGATTATATAGTGTGGCTATTTAGCATACTGTGGTGGCAAATCAGATGTAGCCAAAAATTAGCTCTAAAAGTTTTAGCATCCTTTTCTTAACAATCGAAATAAAAAGGAAATGGATGGATGGATGCATCAGTTGAGCTACCTGTAAATTGTTTGCAACAGTCTGCAGTTAGCTCAATTGTTTCAATTGTAAATAAAAGAAAACTATCATTAGTGCTGGCAAATTAGTTTAGATTAGTTTTGGTGAGATTGAATTGCCTCCTGTGTCCAACTTTATCTGGTTGTGCTTCTATTACCCACATTAATAATCTTGATAATTTCTCAGTTGTATTATTGTAACTCCCATTGGAAAACCAAATTAATGAAAATGAAATAAGTTTGTCTAACTAACCTTTTAACATAATTTACTAACATTAATGTTTTAAATGATTTGATGGTAATGAAATGTATACTATTTTATTATTGTTATTACTTTTATTTAGTTTATTCTGTCCGACTGTTGGGCAAAGGCCTCGCTCGAACCCTTCCAAACTTCTCTGTCTTTTGCAGTATTTTATTTATTTATTTATCAAGAGATAAAAGATCGAAGTGAGCTCATATACCATGTAGCCCTGTTCACGCACCTGCATTTGGACTTGTTCCAGCGTCGTGGGGTGAACACGACCCGCGAGATGCGGAGCAACAGTAACTCGCACCGCCTGGTAACACCTAAACACAGACTTCAAAAATGTCATCGATCGGTCTATGTCATGGGACCTTCCATCTATAACCGATTGCCAGTGAAGATACGTGACGCACCTTCCACGCCGATATTTAAACACAGACTAAAAAAATATTTAACTGAGTCTGTATTCTACGATGTGCAAGAGTACTTAGAATTACCGCCTATTTAAGTTTTATTTTTATATACATTATTTTCAAATTATAATTAATTATAATTTTTTATTGACATGTTACCAGGAGTAATGAATAAAATCTGTATCTGTATCTGTATCTTTGTATTTAGATCAATTAAAGCTAGAAATAAACAGATGCATCCACCACGTATAGCACAGAGCTGTGATGGATGGCACAAACTTAGGGAGGCCTATACCCAGCAGTGGGTACAATAATTTCAATAACTGACGACTGATGTGGCGCGGCGGGCGAAAGTCCACCTACGACGGGTTTGATTCCCGCCTTGGGACAAATATTTGTATGATCTGCAAATATTTGTTCTGGATGTTCTGGGGATTTTCTATGTATAATAAAAAATATCTATCCATGTCATGTATTGTAAAAGAATATCAGTCATCTAGTACCCATAACACAAGCTCTGCTTAGCTTGGAGCTAGATGATGCTGTGTGGATTGTCCTGTCCAGCATTATTATTATAACTAAGTTCAAATTAATCAATCATTTGAGCTACCTGTAGATTGTTTGCAACAGTCTGCAGTTAGCTTAGTTGTTTCAATTATAAATACTAGTGTAATTTTCTTTGTAAATAAAGGCTTCTACCAGTTCAAATTCGTAAGAGCATTCCTGTATTGTTTGCTAGATTTCAATGTCTATTTTCAGAGAACTACACTGGGATAGTAATGCCTGAAGAGAAGAAAGGCAAAGGCAAGAAGACAGCTAAGAAAAGGGCAGCTGAGGAGGACAGCGCTACAAGCACTGCAGCGTTGAAAGACTTCCGAGTGGAGTACTCTAAGAGCAGCAGAGCTGCCTGCCGGCGCTGTGAAATTAAAATTTGTAAGGTGAGCTGTAGTTGGCTATAGTTTAATTTTTTACTCCACCACATTTTCTTTGAATGAAAGAATGCTATATTTCATACATAGGCATGTGTATCTGTCAGCTCGACAAGTTTTGAAGCTCCCGTCCCGATATTTTTCGAGTGGATTTGCTTCACTATTTTTATATGAAACAGAGACTGTGAAATATTGCATTCTTTTAATCAGTCAAAGAAAATAAACGCGTGGACGAAGTATAAAGTAGGTGAATACAATTATATTCATTTTTATTTTCCACTGTACCTACCTACTTGATCATGATCACAAATATTACGTATGTAAGTTCTCATTCTCCGATTTCTCCAAATATTGTTATTACTTTAGCCATATGTGTCCCTTTGTAGGGCACAGTCCTTCGTCTCGGAATTGCAAACATAAAATATAACCTTGACCACAAAATAAATGATATTGTTTATTAAAAGATAAGACATGCTGCTTAATGTAAACTGCTCACAAATAACTTTGAACATGATCGACAACAATATCTACTACCAAGAAGTAAAATTTGTTTGTTTATGAGTTTGTGAGTAGGGGATAATCTCTGGAACTACAAAATGGTTAAACTATTAGGAAGAAAACAAACGAAAGCCTCATCAAGCCACACCAAACAAGCCATAATCACCACATTTGGCAGGAGAATTGCTGATCGCAGTTCATTTGTTAAAATTCACAAAAAAAGCTGCCGCCTTTCCTCCGGTAGGTTCCCTAGCTCTTACAACATCAAGGGGATGTCTCGCAGGCGTCGTTTCTTACGCCGCCACCGTTGTTTTATTCAGAGCCCGTACTCTTAAAAACGAGATCGTAGTTTCTGATTCGTTTTCGTGCAAACGTTAATCTTATACAAGCGACATAAAAGTTGGTTTTGCACGTCAACGAAAACGAAATTTCGATTTTCCTTTTCCGAGTTCGCCCTCTGGTGCGCGAAGCCGTGAGCAGAAGCTAAGAATTAATATAAATATGGTTTCAACACCACAAATGTAAAGATCAAACAGTATTCAGTTCTGTAATTTTCAAACAGTCATTGATTTGGCCTGAGATAAATAAATTGCCCCAAGCTAAGCAGAGCTTGTGTTATGGGTACTAGACGACTGATTTACTTCTTACAATACTAATGGGTGCAGTCTCCCGTTTACGCCAATATTCTCGACTCTGTACTTTTCGCATCCATCATTTTCCCGCGACTTCGAGCAAGTCGTCGACCTATCACTAGTTGACCACCTTGGTTCACACTCTCCACCACCTCACCCAATAATGCACTCTAACATCTCAACCCACAAAGGTCCACAGCTGGACAGCCTCCCCCACTCGAGGCTATAACAATGTCGTCGGTCCATCGAGTGGTTGGTCTCCGAACACTCCGTTTCTCGCTGCATTGCGATCGCCACTCTAGAAACTTTAAGTTGTTATCACTGCCACTTTAACTTACTAATTCCGGGAGCTATGTCGGTAACTTTGGTTCATCTACGGATTTCCGTATTCGCGATTCTATCACGCAGAGAAACTCCAAGCATAGACTTTGAACTTGAAACATTGATGTTCTTTAATCATAAAGTTGGTTCGTAGTTAACCTGCTTACATTTACAATGGATTTTGAACTTGTTTTGTTCACAAAGCCCTACATACAGGGTTATGGGTAATTTACTGACACTGTGTGAACTGCACGTTCTGCCCATCATCACGAACACGTTCGTAAAGACGTCAGTTCATATTTCTTTCTTAATTATTTTGTTCATCACCCATTTTACAAAATATATATTATACTAGCTTCTGCCCGCGGCTTCGCACGCACGCGTTGTTTCTATGGAAACGTTTAAAGGTGATTTCTATTCCACGGGAACTGATTTATGGGATAAAAAGTAGCCTATGTTTTATTCCAGGCCTAGAATTATCTGTACGCAAAATTTCAGCCCGATCAGTTCAGTAGTTTTGGCGTGAAGAGGTAACAAACATCCATCCATCTATACATCCATCCAAACTTTCGCATTTATAATATTCGTGTGATAGTGTAATATAATAATAAACACATTGGTCCGGAACCCAATAAATTACTGAAGACCAATCTCTCACTCCCACACTCACTGTTAATTTAATCAAAACCTACAGTCCACGCAGTGTCAGTGAATTACCAATAACCCTGTATACCTCCTCCTCAACAGCCTGTATTGGTCCACTACTGGACGCAGGCTCCCCCCTGATAAGTGCCTTATTGGCTTTTATCACATGGGGTATACCTAGACCTAGTCAGAAATAATTACATAAACTTTCCAGGACGAAGTCCGGATCTGCAAAGTAGTGTTTGACACCGAAGTGGGCAGCAAGTACGGCGGGCAGCCTCTGTGGCACCACGTGAAGTGTTTCAACGAGGAGCGGGCTGAGCTACTGTACTTCGCTGGAGGGGAGAGCTTGCCCGGGTTCAAACTGCTGAGCAAGGAAGACCAGGCGATGGTTAAGAAGGAAATTAAGTATGTTACCTAATGTATACGAATATGAGTATGTATGTCAATATCAGCTGTCTGGTTCCTAGAAAGCAAACTCGAGCAGAGTTTGCGTTTACGTTACTTAAGGGTTTACTACTTTAGGGTCTTATTTTACGTTACTAGATACAGATTATGTTAAAATAATAATAAAACAACTTAAAATATAATTCGCAGTAACATTATATTCTGGAATGACGAAAGTTTGGATGATTTTTACCTCTTTACACCGAAACTACTGAACGGATCGGACTTTTCCATGGATGTAATTAAAAACCTGGATTAACATAATAGGATGCTTTTTATCTCGGAAGATCGGCGGGCAGACTCTTCACTCGCTAGAAACCCATAAAGTAGCCTTACTCAATCCTGGACCAGAAGCAGTTCTGGGTTAAGGAGCTAAGGAAGTTCCACAACCATTCATAAGTTTTAATGTGAAGGAGTTACAATACAAACAACCATTATTATACACTCATTTATTCTTAAATCTCGTTTATAAAATACATTTTTTACTATAGAAAATAAAATATTATAAAAGTATTCTACATATAGAGGCCTTTGCCCAGCAGGGGGACGAAATAGGCTGAATAAAAAAAAAAAGTATTCTACAGTAAAAAATATATCAAAACGGTGAATCACCGGCCGCGAAGCTAGGCTCAAACGGTCGGTGACTAGGGCTGCAGAGAGAGGAACTTCTTGACGATGCGCGCCATATTTTTAGTAAAAGCGTTATAAGTAATAGGTATGTTCAAGTGTAACTCTACGGTTGTATCATACCATTGATATATTTTACTGACAAAACCCAAAGTAGTCTTCTCTTTTGACTACCTCTGTGGCGCAGCGGGCGAAGGTCCGCCTGTGACGCAAGAGGTTGCTAGTTTGATTCCCGCCTCGGGACAAATATTGTACGATCTGCAGATATGTGTTCAGGGTATTCTGGGTGTTTTCTTCAGGTGATGCAAACAAGTATTATTTATCTATCTTTTCTATGTATAATAAAAAATATCTGTCTATTTAATATCATGTATTAAGTATATCAGTTATCTAGTACCCATAACACAATTTCTGCTTAGCTTGTGGCTAGATGATGCTGTGAATTGTCAGCATTATTTATTATTTATTTCTCAGAGAGTGAAATAATTATATTTAATTTTTTAATCATAAAATTTTTTCAAGGTCCTTCAAATCCGACGATGTTCCCGTGAAGAAGTTAAAAACGGAGCCCAAAGACGAAGCTGAACTACAAGAGGAAAAAGATAAGGATAAGAAAATGGAGAAACAAAACAAGTTGTACCACAAACATAGGAAAGCGCTGGCCGATCTAAAGAAGCAGGACTTCGAACAACTCTTGGAAGAAAACTCGCAGGAAGTGCCTGCGGGCAGAGACGAGGTGAGGAAGGATATCATAAAGCTGTCCTTAAGGCTGTGGTATGCCGCACACTAGCGCCGCCACCTTATTTTTACATATTATTACGTTAAACACAGGAATTTATCAATTTTTTTTTTAGATCCATTGTAAAGTTTGTTATACCTATTTTAAGCTTTTATCCGTCGCGTCGTCTGAAATAGTTAAGTTTCGTATAACTTAGACAGAGATGCGAAAACAGAGTTTGGTGGCCACTAAGAGCAACTTTAACTGCCTAAACTATACAAAATAAAACTATTATAAAGGGCATTAAAATAAAGCTTATGTATCATAAACTGTACACTGTACTTTTTAAACTAATTTTGCATAACGTAATCATAAGAAAGAATAGACCATGGCGCTAGTTTGAGGTATACAACCGCCTTAATATAGATTACAAGCTTAGAACTTAAAAAAAAAAAAAGAAACTCGTAAATAGACAATACATTATGTGCACTAAACGAATAAATACAGCTAAGTATAACAAATTAGCCTGAATTTACAAACATTTTGTGTATGATATTAAGGTACCTACTTAGAGTAAAAAAAAAAAAAAAAAAAGATTAGATTAGAAAGGAGGAAACCACTATAAAAAATTGCCGCGAGCACCCCTCCGATTTTCTAACAGGGGGTGAGGTAAACACGTATAACACATAGAGGCAGTCCAAGGCGGGTTTACGCTCACATTCGCAAAAACATTGTGTTCCCACGAAGCCACATTAAAACAATATAGTAACAGTTCACACTGCGCAGAACGATTGTATGTATTTTGCTGAGGGGAAGCAAGTTAGTCTACCAGTTCCTTCCCTTTGTGCTCGAAG
Source organism: Eupithecia subfuscata (assembly GCA_963564075.1). Taxonomy (NCBI): domain Eukaryota; kingdom Metazoa; phylum Arthropoda; class Insecta; order Lepidoptera; family Geometridae; genus Eupithecia; species Eupithecia subfuscata. The sequence goes on along the minus strand of OY751103.1, from coordinate 3,941,781 downwards.
AATTTAGTCACATTATGATTCCACATAAAATAGTCGCATAGAGGGGTGTTCCTACTGACGCGGATGGTGGAGCGTAGAGCGATGTGTAGGAATCAACTAATTACGAACCAGCTGGAGATGACATGTGTATTTGAATGTGATTAGTGGTCTTCACTGAAAATCAGCGCTGGGTGGACACATCAGTGTACATCCAGCACAATGCTGAGTGAAGGGCCATATTTGCCATAAACGCTACTACACACAAAACAAATCTATTTTGTGACTATTTGATAGTATTAATTTATATAGTCTTAAGGCTAATTTTCTATAGAAAAAATATTTTGAAAGGTAAATAAAAATATTCTTTCTCTCTCTTTCTCTATTCCTACACATTTCGTCTGCTCCGCTCTGCATCAGTGTGAACGCATCCTTGTTTGTAGGGTGTCAGGGACTCGACTTATTTCAGCACATAGTTCTTCTTCAGGCGAAATTTGTGCCTAGAAGATTTTTGGCCGAAGACAACGCCAAAACTAAATAAATGGATCTGGATCAAATTTGGCACACAAAGTTTTGGACCTGGAATAACATATAGGATACTTTTTATTCCAAAAAACGCGTGCGAGGACGCGGGCACAAGCTAGTTCATCATAATGTACATTCTGAATGTGAGTATCGCAGGACTGGTCATTTGTAATCTTCGGGAGAGGCTTATGTTATGTCCAGCAGTGGTCCTATTTGTCTGAGATGATGATGATTAGGTAATAACTACAGTAGCATTCTAAGTCAAACACTTTGCTATGTTGTTTTGTATTGTAACATGCAGTATGTAGTTGTCTTGCATAGTAATTTATAAGTGTATTGTCTAGTATTATAATATCTGTGGTTTTGTGTATTTTTCAGTGTCTGGATCGCTTAGCAGATATCATGGCTTTCGGAGCCCTGGAACCCTGCCCTGAGTGCAAACAGGGGCAACTCGTACTCGACACATTTGGCTACAAGTGTACAGGTATGTACATTTTAAATTGGAATGACAATTATTTACCATAAGAGGCTTCTAAACAAGCAATATTTTACTGCAATATGTGGCTGCAATACAGTGGCCGGCAACTTTGCAAGCGATACCAGCCAGACTCGCAATATTGCAGTAATGTCTGGGTCACCTAGCCAGTATGGCCAATGGCCAATGTAATAAAAAGTTGCCGGACGATCGCTGAGATATCGATATTACTGCAATATTGCCCAGCAAGTTCTAGTGTTGTGTCAGTCGCTCTCCATTGTAAAGGTATTGTGTACCTATCCCTTTCTACGCGACATGAAGCTTGCTGTGAGTGACGGCGTGATCAATTGCTATATTCATTGTGTTGTCAGTTGTTAATGTTGTCATATTGTTTTGTGATATGGTCGGCGACTGTTGCCCGATTGTTTGCCCGTTTACGAGTCTGAATCATTGACCATTCAATTGCAGATACATTGCAACACATGGCCTAGCCATAGAATGCTCAGCCATAGTTGCAATACTACGGCCGGCCACTGTATTGCAGCCTCATTTGCAGAAAAAAATGCCCGTTCAGAAGCCCCTTTATACTAGCACTTTCATTCATGGCCCTGATTATTTTGTTTTATGAGGAAATCAATCATTTATTATTTCAGGCAGCATAAGCGAGTGGACAAAATGTTCGCACGTAACGCAAGAGCCAAAGAGAAAGCCGATGATTATTCCTGCTTCCTACAAAAAGGTGGACCCCTTCACAAGGTTCCGGCCGAAAACTGACGTCAGGCTGTTCATAGCCGCGCCAAGACCTGTCATGGTGGTTGTCAAGGATGAAAAAAAGTAAGGGAATATCTTACTAGCTTTAGCTTGCGGTGTCACATGCGTTATATTTTTTCAAGATATAAAATATCCCATGTGTTTTATAGCTGTACAAAATTTTAGCTAGTTCCTTTTAGAAAAATATATTTTATTATTTCCGACTTCTAAAACACAGGTGGAATAGAGAGTACACCTGTGTTTGCGCGTGCGCACATTTTTGCACCATAATATGTCGTGCGCACCTGGCTAGTCTTCGCTGAGACTGGCCGCCATGGCCGAAAATTCGGCTAGGGCATCTTCATGGTAGTTTGGCTGTGTGTTTGATTTCGTCTCGACCCAAACATCTTTAGATTTATCAAAGATAACTTATAGTTTTAAAGTAAATTTTGATAAATTTAAAGTTCGACAAGATCCCAGTCTGATAGGTTTGCCCTGTAAATGGAGGTACACTCTATTGAAATGTAATGAATTGTACCAGTGAAATAATTTTGAGACTCAGACAAGCTATTTCGATTACCCAATACGAACAAACTCATAGACTTTAGGTAGTAAGAAAGTAAATAACTATCATAAAAATTTACAGGGAACCCAAAAACATACCAATACCACCTCTCAAAAACCTGCAATTCTTCATATACGGCAAGCTAAAAGACAAAGAAGAGACCAAGAAGCGCATCCTCAAGCTCGGCGGCCTGGTGGTCAGCAAACTGACCGACACCACGGTTGCTGTGGTGTCCACCAAGAAGGATGTGGAGCGGATGAATGATAAGATGGGGGAGATTCAGGAGAAGGATATTATGGTGAGTAGTGTCACATTTGTTTTTTTATGCTTTACTGGCTGTGCCCGCAGCTTCGCGTGCCTAGAATTCAATGGGTTTGTATTTTTTACACGGAACTCATATTATCAAAAAAAGTAGCATACGTGCTACCCGCCATACTACGATATCTGCCAGTGAAATTCCCATCAAATGTTTTCATGACTGACAAAAATGACGCGATAAAGAAGCGATCCTGTTGGTCGGCTGGAAACTTAGCAACCTAGAAAATGTGCAAATACGGGCTTAAACTCTTTAAACGCCTTTAGATTCATTTTACTGTCAGTGACAAAATGGCTTCCCACAAGCTTCAAACGAGTGGCTCGCGAACTGTCTGACATCTGAAATGCATCGTAAATGTTTAGAGTTAATGTCCATATATAGCGCAAAGCAATAGCACAAACATGTGCATTCAAGCACATTTTGGTGCTGTGCTTCTGTAGCAAGGCTGTTGCTGATCAGAGGCCCACGCCTCTGATCAGCGACAGCCTTTATCCCCATTTTTGGGGAGGCATGTACAACAGTGGGCGTAAGTTTGCTGATGACCACACGCATTTTCTCTGCTCCATAAACTAGATTTAATAAACACGTACCTACGTAGTTCTGAAAGTTTCCTCCAAACTTTCGCACTTAACACTTCCATTGTCCGTGACGCACATGTCCAGTATCGACAGTGCGCGGCGCGCCGCTGCGGGTCGCACCGCTGAGGCTGGGCAGTGAATGCATTAAAATATTGGTGTGATTTGATGTACTGTGCATAAACCTGTCAATCTTTTATTTCAGGTTATAGAGGAATCTTTCTTGGATAAGATTGATCCTAAGACCGGTACGATCGCCAGTTCTCTTGACTTCATCAAAGAATGCAACATCGCAGAATGGGGCGCTGATGTAAGTTTGACTAGTCATTACAAATTTAGGCTTAGATAGGTTTACAAATTCGATGAGCCCCACACCACGGTAATATTATCCTATACAGTATTTGAACTCGGCCGTATCTTTGAAATAAATGCCTACAGCCGCGCGGTAGGTAAACATGCGATAGGGCTGCCCGCCTCCAGCATTTTAATTACATTTGCCTACTTTGTGTTTCCATTTAGTTTTGTGATTGTAAATATAGGTAGGTACTTTTTTTATATAAAAAAATAAAATACTTTGTGAATTGAATGGGAAGTGTTCAATAAAAATGCGTGTTGTTTTTTGATTGGTAGATTTAATTAAAAAACCGTGCTTATGTTTGAATAACAAATCGGTCTTATAAAGAACAATGGCAAGAATTATGAGCTATCATGAGGAAAGATCCCACGGGTATCAATCGATAGCTCCGGAAATTCTGAATAAAACTGTATATTTAGTTTTTCCATAATTATTGCAGAAAAAATTAAATTAATTTATGAAAATGTGGATGAATAGCAATTTGGGCGAAGCTAGGGTGATAAAAACTCGTAGATCCGCCATTTTGTTTTTGACATTGACAGCACTACCAACTCTGCCTGTCATTATTATTCTGTCGTCCAATCCGCGCGCTTTTGTAAAGTTTTGTAATGTGTTTGTTGACAAAATGATTTTCAAAATAAACTTATCAAAATAATACTACAGGTGAACCTTCGATCCTTACCCAATATAGTATTATAATATCTGTGCCCAAGTGTTTGTGAGAGTGATTTCACAAAAAGTTGTAGTAGCAAAGAAACTTGTTTCAAAGAATATATTTTCTTTCTTGGGTGCTAAAGAACTAGGTACATAGGTACCTACCCTTCGCCATTGTAAGTTATTGTACATCGAGAGTTTATTTTGTTTTCATTGTTCACCTACCTACCTACTTCGTAAGATTGTCGGTATGTGCCTAGTCTACATAAAATTATGCATACCTAGTAAAAGTTAGTAGTACTTACCTAATACTCCGTAAGTACCTACCTACCATAGAAATCTAAATAACAATTTAGATTTCTATGGTACCTACATACCTATGTGCAGTGTTTGTATTGTACCTACCTAGCTATCGTTACTAAAATTCTCCCATACATTTTAGTAATAAGTCTTACAAACATTGAACATTCCTTTCCTTTTATAAATAACTAGACGATCGCCTCGCGGTTTCACCCGCGTAGTTCCCGTTCCTGTGGGAATTCCGGGATAAAATATATCCTATGTCACTCCCTGAAAAGTAAACTTCATAGCAATGAAATAATTTTTCAAATCGGTCCAGTAGTTTCGGAGCCTATTCAATACAAACAAACCAACAATCAAATCTTTCCTGTTTATAATATTATAGTATCGATGTGTTTATTTTTCAGGTATTTAGGTACCTATCTAAATGACGATAGAGAGGAAACCGAATAACAATACTTACTCGGTAGCGCTACCTCACAGATAATGGAAAAACTTACTAAGAATTGAAAGAAACTAACCCCAAGAATTGATATACTGTACTTACCTAAGCATTCTTGAAAATGTATAATTTAGCACCAAGATAAAAAATATTTCATCTATGAGTTTGCCTGCTCATAATAAAATTATACGATTCCACTGACCAGTTACCTAGTTGGTATGTTTTCTTATCTTAGGCATATACACTAGCCAAACTCGATTTAGAATGTTTGTAAACAAACCGCCCATACTTAACCTAAAAATCACTCTGTTGCCGCGTCTTTTTATATAATATAAATTATTAGGTAGGTATTTGATTGCACTTATTTTCTTTGTAAATAAAGTATTTAAAATTAATAAATTATAAGCAATATTTATTGAAGGAAGAATCTTAAATCGGCAGACGTAAGTAAGGATGTAAATTGCGTATAAAAAGACGCAGCAACAGAGTGAAATTAGAACTAGTATTACTTATTGAAACAATTTGGCCACGATTTGGATAACTGCAGACTGTTGCAAACAATCAATGCAATTTATTATACGTAGGTACCTATCTGAAACTCGACGCCAAGCAAAGCAAGTGAGTTTTAGTTTTTTGTGTAAGCGTTGTGTGTGTGTGTTCTTAATGGTTTGCTTATAAACATTCCACATCGAGTTTGGCTAGTTTATAGATAGTATTACCTATTGGTAAAGCTAGAATGGTACGTAACGTAGGTAGTAAGGCCAACCACTCGATCCTTCTGGGATATTAGGAATTATTACAAAATTATCTATTTTGGTAGATAGGTACCTACCTAAAAACATTTTTGATTAGGTACTACCTAGGTAGGTAGGTGCTCGTAACTCGTTAAGTTGAAGACTCCGAAACCGTCAAGAGCAATCGCTAAACTACACTTAGGTATTGCAAGACAACAGAAGCTGCTCTATGCTTTGGATTGGAATCTTCATCTGTTCACCGCTATACCTAGGTAAGTAATTTTGGCGATGACTATAGGTAGGTAGACCTATGACTTTTATTGAGATAGCGGTTAATTATATGTCTTCACTTCAGGAAGGTACGGTACGTACTCCACGTACCTACCTATAATACAAATAATAGTTGTGCCATGGGTAAGTTAAGAATCGAAAAGCAAACGTGTTCTTGTCTTTAGTGGAGACTGCGACTCGGCAAACGTAGTGTAGGACGCAATTGGTAGGGAGATGCTGGATGCGGAAAGCTGAAGACTGGGCGATATGGCGCTCATTAGGTACCTATCAATTTTATTTGAACAGGTAGGCGACACGTTCTTGGAACACATTGTAAAGCCGCGGCAATACACCTGAGCTGGTTTAGGTTAGGCTGGGCTAGGTAGGTATAGGCTAAGGGTACTACCTACATAAAAAGTTAGGAAATCTCTATCCAAAAATGTAGCAGGGCCTAAGACCTAGCTATTTTCGTCCATGGCCGATAAACCTACTCTATTCTACCTACCAACTGAAAAAAGGAGGTTGGTTTTAATCCTGCCCCTAACCTGAAACTAACCTCTAGAATTGAAACCTTTTTTGTCACCCCGCCGCCATTTGCAATGAAGAGATGAACCAAGGATAGGAAATTATTCTGCCAATTTTCAAAAAAATATTTAATTTTTTCTGGAATAATCTCGGAAAAACTAAAAATGCAGAGTTCCTTAAAATTTTGAGATGAATCGAATGGTATATTTCTTATCTTTCCTCAAATTTTTGGGACAAACCATAAGGGAAAGTTGCCATTGTTCTTTGCGACCGAAAAATATTTGCGCCTCGACTGAGACGTACAAAATGCTTTATTATTAAATTTTAGGAGATTTTTTTGGAGAAAAAGGAATATCTTTTACTTGGTTATAGATACATGCAGCTACTTATTAAATATGTACCTGAACTTATTTTTAGAGAAAAAATCGCGCGGTTATTGTTAAAAAAACAACACACCATCCGTTCGTCACTGCGGCACAGTCGCGACTGTCTGCATGCTGAGCGCATGCCGAGATCGAGGCGCGTAGGTATAGCTCGCGTTTCGTCCGTTTGTATGAAGTCGGATTACTGTATAGGATAATATTACCGTGCCCACACCTTGCAGTTGATAGATAAGAGCTGTTATTGATGATGATAACGTTCACATGAAATGAGGCACTTTTTGAAAAAGAACGATTTTTTTAGCCTATTTTCTTTAACTCGGTTAACATAAAGCCTACCCATAAAGTCCACCCCACAGCCGCGATTTTGAAGCGCGTCTTGTGTCGCGCGATTTGTTGCGATATTTGTTTGCAGTACATTTTGTACTTAGATGTTTATGATCTTACAGATTCCTGTGATTCTATCGATGCGATAGAAATTGGACAACGCGTTTCCGTGTCCTGCGATCGGCTGTGGGGTAGAGGCTTAATGTTTTACTTTTTGTATATTTCATCTATATATTAAATTTTTTGTTGCAATGTACCGCCGGAATGTTGCGTTAATGCTCGGCATGGTTTTGAACTGCGTATTGTCGTTTAATACTTTTGCATACCTGTTCATGTCCAAAATAAAGTTCTCTTTGTATCTTGGTCTATGGCTAACGTCAAGCGTATGCATCATAAAAAGGGATATTAATAATTGAAAATTAAATAATCACCCATCAATTTCTGCACAGCACATTATACTAATTGCACAACAAATTAACTACCGACCTGGCGACTTACTCCTAACGAAGCCCGCCCAACCCCCGCAAAGCGGGGAGCGGGTTCCAGAGCCGGATTTTGAGTTGAGTATTTTACTGTGCAATTAGTAATATTTTGCTGTGTATCAGTAATTTTTTGATTTGCGTTTAAATACTTCCCTTACAAAAAGTGATTTTATGTTTATTTATTTTTTGGTTTTTGTAACGCGTTTTTAGCCAGCCTCAAAACTACCCCAAGACGTGCTCGATGGCAAGTCCATCCCAAAATCTGGCAGCATGTACGTCTCGGCATCGTCCAAATCATCTGTCAAGTTGAAAATCAAAGGTAAACCTTATAACAAAATAATTACAGTTAAGAAGCATATTCACTTGGTTAGGCACGGTGGAATCTAGGCACGCAAACCTGTATCTTGTGTCTGTTTGTCAGACAACAGATATAGATTTATTGTTTAACAGTAGCTTTATCGAGTGTTCTTAGCTGTTTGATGAAAATCAGTGCAACCGTTCCAATGATCAGAAATCATTCACTTTTATTTCTTTCGGCTTACGAAATAAGCTCTTAGACACGTCAAATTTTAAATTATTGTCAAATAAGAAATTTAGTCTTCATTAATTTTCTTCTTCACTTAAATTTGATGATATTCATTTCTGTACCAGAGTTTCAAAGAAGAGGCCTGGAATTCGCTACTCAGAGGCGGAGAGAGCCGCATGGGTATGCGACTATTCTACTGTTCACTAAATTACCTGGCAGAATAGCACGCAGTGCGCGAAAACGAGCGAAATTTCTGGGTAGCGAATATCGCGTCAGCCTTAAAACTATCAATAGTTTTTAGATTTTTTCTATAACTTCATTCGCGTACGACCAGCGAAAGAAGTTATATAAGGGCACGCTTCTGTATGCAATTGATGAGTCATTCTGGTCGACAGGTTTAATTAACCTCTTAACTTTCCCAGGTGGAACCGCGGTAGACCCCGACTCGGGTCTCGAAGACGTGGCTCACGTGTACGTGGACCACGAGGGAGCCAAGTACACGGTGGTCCTCTGCCAGACCGACGTGGTGGCGCAGAAGAACTCCTACTACAAGCTGCAGGTCTTGGAGACCGATAATAAGAAGAAGTAAGTTTTACTTTGAAATAATCTTAAAACAATCATGATGATCGCTTCCGAAAGAACGTATGCGAATCGTCCAAAAGACCGGGGACCTATCAGACGTCCGATAGGTCCCCGGTCTTCTGGACACAAGTGTCGAAAGCCAAGATCATGTCCTACGCCATGAAAGTAAAAAAGAAATGACGGGTGTATGAGAGCATTTCGTATAAATGTATCTTGCTCTTTCTATAGCGACACATCACACATGACTAGCGAATCGCCTGCGTCGATGTAACAGCGATTTCTCAGCTACGTCCAGAACAATACCGATAAGGACGCAACTATAACAATGTCGCTATAGTTAGAGTGAGACGCAGCATAATAATATATGAAACGCTCTCGTAAGACTTTCGTTGTTTCACTGCCGGCTGCCGCTTACGAACATGTCGGTGTAATAAGGGCGTTAGTGAGTGGACCACTATATTAGTAGTAATAAAAGTCTCATCATATCAGCCCACACACGTCCACAGCTGGGCATAGGCCTCCTGCATACGAAGACTCCACAAATACCGGTCCTGAGCTCAGGCCAGGACCGCTATTTGTGACTCGTATACTTAGGTATATGAGTTTAAGGGTGCGTTTCCACTGACGCGAAGGTAGGTGGAGCCAAGCGGAGAAGTGTTTCCATTGAAGCGAAGTGAAGCAGAGTCCATTGAAGTCGAGCGGCACCACAGCTGCTCGACTCCGTTCTGTCCGGCTCGGGGCCGCATGTTCATATATTTTATTTGAAAGTCCGCTCCGCTCCACTTACATTGTTTCCTCTGATGTGGAGTGGAGATTTCGAGCACTGGATTGGCCGATTCACGGTCCGCTCCTCTCCACTCCGCCCAGGTCCGTGTCAGTGGTAACGCACCCTAATTTAAGTTTTCTCACCAGGTATTACCTGTTCCGTTCGTGGGGCAGAATCGGTACAAAAATAGGTGGAACCAAGCTAGAGGACTGTAAATCAGAAGAGGACGCCACGTACCGGTTTGAGAATCTGTACATGGAGAAAACTGAAAACCCCTGGCAATGCCGTGATATATTCCAAAAGGTATACAACTAAATTTTGTAATAAATCTATACTATAATATTATAAAGAGGAAAGATTTGATGTTTGTTTGTATTGAATAGGCCCCGAAACTACTAGACCGATTTGAAAAATTCTTTCACCGTTTGGAAGCTTACTTTTCAGGGAGTGACATAGGCTATATTTTATCCCGGAATTCCCACAGGAACGGGAACTATGCGGGTGAAACCGCGAGGCGATCGTCTTGTTTTTATATAAAACATGGTGCAAAGAAAAAGGGTGAATCCGTATCACATTTCCCACTAATACATACAAATACATACGAAAGTTTGGATTTATGGATGGATGTTTGTTACCTCTTCACAACAAAACTACTGAATAGATCGGGCTGTAATTTTGCATAGGTAAATGTAGTTGTAGGCCTCGAATAGGCTACTTTATATCTCATAAATCAGTTCACATGGGATAGAAATAACTTTTATACGTTTCCATAGAAATAACGCGTGCGACCCCGCGGGCAAAATAGTTTAAAATATTAGTGTGATAGTTGACAGCGTGGGGATTATGGGCATGGGGGTAATCCACGAGATAAAAGCCAATAAGGCGCTTATCAGGGCGAGGCCTGCGTCCAGCAATGGACCAAATAGGCTGTTGAGGTGAGGACTTGACTGATTGTTGAGTTGTGTGGCATCTAATTCTAAGTGGGGGAACTGGGATTTGCACTGACATCTCGCATGTGAGGGCATTGTGCAGCTGTATGACATGTCAAGATTTCGTTCCGTAGGTCCCAGGCCGCTACTACCCCCTAGACGTAGATTATGGCGACGAGACAGACTCTAAAGCGCTCCTGGAAGTCGACAACAGCTGCAATCTAGCCATGCCGGTGCAGAAACTTATCACAACCATATTCGACATCAACACTATGAAGAAAACACTGCTTGAGTTCGAGGTTAGTCTATGAGATAATGTGAAGTCGAGTTGAATATACCTGGGCCGCGATCACGGTGTAATTACCTATTGGCATTACAGCTCGAACGTTAGCAGTTGAAACGTTAGGCTGCGCGTTTACAGTCATTCGGATTGCCGATTAGTGGACGCACTTGTCAGTGGATTGTCCGATGCCGGCCTGTGACCGCGCACGCTAACGTTTCAACTGCTAATGCTTGAGCCGTAATGTCAATAGGTAACTACACTTACTACACCGTGATCGCGGCCCAGAAGGGCAGCAGCTCCCTTCTGTATATTTCTAACACGTACTATGATCACCAATCTGGCCACCTGTGTGCCTGAACCTGAACCAGGCTGCGTGGTGCCGGCTAAGAATTTGCAACACCCTAACTCTTCCCGCGGGTGTCGTAAGAGGCGACTAAGGGATATCCACCGGTGGCGGGCAACAGCGCCTCCTGCAGAACAATTCTACCACCGAACTGCGATCCCCAACCCGCATGCCCAGCGTGGGGATTCCCATAATCGACATTACCCCCATGAGCTAAAAGCCAATAAGACGCTATCAGGGGGAGGCCTGCGTTCGGCCGTGGACCAATATAGGCCGTGTAGGTGAGGATGATGACCAATCTGCCTGCCAAGTGTGGTGATAATGGAAAATCTCTTGTGAGGAGGCTCTTTCTGCAGTATCTGTGCTGATGAGAAAGGGAAGCCGCAAAAGGGCAGAAAGAAGGAACTGCGTATGAGTTTCCACAGACTGATTATAATTCTAATTCTGAATGGGGGAACTGGGATCTGCACTGACATCTCGCTTAGAGTGTATTGTGCATTGCTCCCCTGCCTAACCAGGCCCTAACCAGCCCAGCTTCTGGAGCAGGGCTTTCCACAGACTGCGCGAAGCGGAATCGACTAATCAGGAACCAGGAAAATGACGAGTTGCTTATTACAACGCATGTTTGGTCGATTCCATTTCGCGTCAGTAGGAACATGTCCTAAAATTTAAATGAAAATAAAATTATAGCTTAAAATAAAACCGCCTTTTACTAATTTAATGGCGAAAATGCCGTTGGTCCCTGTTCTGAACATTGAACACACTATTTTTCCGATTGAAAACCTAACTGTTTTAATGTAGGTAAAATATGGACCATATTTTAAAATGACTATTCTTAAAACAGACAAAAATGTTTCTTGCCTGCAGCTTGATACAGAAAAAATGCCGCTGGGAAAGCTCTCAAAGAATCAGATCAAGAATGGGTACAAGGTTCTCGCAGAAATCCTGAAGCATATGCAAAAGGGGGCCGCCAGCCAGGGCAAGATTATAGATGCTACCAACCGGTAATTTTTTTTATGGACCTGTCCTTTATTGTATAGTAGGTAACTAACACGATTTCTAAAAACCAATTACAATAGTTACTTAAAAATGTTTTTTTTAAGTAACTAGTGTAATTGGTAATTAATTAAAATTATAATTAAATTATTAATTATAATAAGTTAAAATTATAGTTTGGTGCCAATTACCGCTACATCACGTGAAATAATACCTACTCCTTATATACTTTACTAGCTTCTCGCGACAAAAAACAGCGTAAGTCACTCAGGGATAATGTACATTTGGATCAAATAAAGAATTTTCAAAATCGGACCAGTTGTTCTAGACAAAAAGAAACTTTTATAATATTTGTGTAGATTAAAATAGTGTTTCCTTTTGATAATTTTTTATTGAAATAAGTGACTCCCTTTTACAGATTCTTCACATTAATCCCTCACGACTTCGGTACACAAAACGCTCCATTGCTGGACAATGTTGAACTTATTAAGAAGAAGGCTGAAATGTTGGACAATCTATTAGAAATCGAGATCGCATACAGTCTGCTGAAGACAGGTATACTCATTGCTTTATTAGGATGTTTGGCAACTTTAGTTGACCAATAAACTACCCTATTACTTCTAAAGCCTTGGCCACCATCTACACTACAGCACAATTCTGAGAGTTCTCAAAGCACAGGATATTGCGTGCCTACTGAATATTTTATCATTATCATAACAAGGCACTCAACTAAAGGCAACTTAATTATGTTTCAGATGAGGACGATTCGACAAGCCCGATAGAATCTCACTACAAGAAGCTGAAGACTGAGATAGCGCCCCTGGACAAGGAATCAGAGGAGTTCAAAATGCTGGCTGAGTACACTCAGAACACTCACGCTGCCACTCACTCCAGTTATACGCTCGAGATACAAGAGGTGTGTAGAATTTGTCTTCAAGTGCTGTTCCCCATATTTGTAACAGTTTTGTCTTAGTCCTGTTAATCATGAAATGTGTATATCATGCTAACTAATTTATTTGACTGGCCAAAAAGAGGGCTTAGTTATCTGACGCTGAAGTTTATGTTTGTATCTTTACGTAAGTTTCTCTACAGGCAACGTACACTCGCAGTAAATTTTTAGTGTTCTAACCTACTCGGCTCGGTGATTTTTCGGTCTGCCACGGCGCCTCACGCAGTTTGGGCTCTACTGGTTCTTTGTCAAGACAAAAGCCCACAGGTCATCATGCAAATGGAGAACCCCAAGTTCCCGCTGTATATTTTGCTTGATGGAAAGAGGCGGCTCAGGATCCCTATCAAATTTAATTTCTTTTTTCTCATAGCTGTCTGGTGCCGGCTTAGAATTTGCACCACCCAAACAAACTGGTCGTAGTAGGCTCCTTCTGAGAACTTGTGCTATTTGTAGCTTCGTTTTGGGAAAGCCAAACAATAACATGTTCGAAACCAAACTGAAAGAGATGCTCATAAAAAACTGTTTCTACGAACTTGAGGACTTCTTCAACGATACTATTCGCGACTAGCAAATTAACTTAAATTAGTATAAGTACTTAGATACCAAATAGTAAGTTCATCTTTAGTATAAAGGCACGATACGATACCTGCCAATCTTCTATTACAAAATGGGTACAGTCCGTGATCTTAAGTTATACTCACCTAATCACTAAGATCTGATTTGATTGTATGAATGCAATAAATAAAATACTGAATACTGAAGCCTATGTGGGCGTATTTAGGCTGTGTAAAGCTTAACAAGCTGATTATGACTTTACTTTAATCTTACAATGGTAACATTTTTCCACTGCCATAACCGGTATTATTAATTTATCTGTATGTGCACAGGTGTTCAAAGTGGTCCGCGAGGGCGAAGACAAGCGGTATAAGCCGTTCCGCAAGCTGCACAACAGGAGGCTGCTGTGGCACGGCTCGCGCGTCACCAACTTTGCTGGAATACTTTCTCAAGGTGAAAAATATAACTTGCTTACCTTGGGGTCAGATGGTGCCATTATTAATTTTATGTGTTTATTTTCTTTACAAGATAAATTTTTAACATTAAAACTTTTTTTAACGGCTTTCCAGAAATTAGCTGCATTTTCTCATCAAGTCCTTTTTGTGCTTTCCATCAATACTTGGGCTGACTTAGCCTGGTTAGTTATGTAAGCAAACAACAGACCAAAAAATAATCCGCCGCCCCGCCGCGCGCGAGGGTCTGGCTGGATCTACTTTATGTTCGGCTTAGTAAAGCGATTACGGTCGCCTTATATTCCGACTCCGACAAGAAAAAATATTTTTGAGTTCATCATCATCAGCCGTTGTTACTCTACTGCTGGACATAAGCCTCCCCCATCGTCATAGCGCCCTGTCTTCAGCTTGCCGCATCCAGCATATGTCTGCAGTCTTTCGCAGGTAGTCATCACACCTGGCCGGAGGGCGTCCTACACTACGTTTGCCGAGTCGTGGTCTCCACTCAAGAACACGATTACCCCATCGGTTATCTATTTGAGTTAATAGGGAATAATATGAGGAAATCCATCATGAGATTCATGTAATCCTAAGATCTAAGAAACTCGTCAATTTCGTTCTATGTTTTTATTGTGCTTATCCACACTTAGAGAAAGTTAAGAAATGAAATAATATCCCAAAGAGGTCGTAGTTTTTATAATATTTAATTTCTCCTCAATTAATAATAATCAATAATCATTTATTTCGTAATAAAACGTCACATTTGTTTTAATTACATAACACAATGTTTACTTAATGTGAGTAAGTATTGTAGGTAAGTACAGTCAAGAGAAAATAAATAATATTGATTCAAATTATAGGTACACTTATTTAATAACTACACTTTTAAATTAAAATCAAAAATATTACAAATTGTTTATCTACTAACTAGATAGATAATTACAATTAAAAAGAAGAAGAAAGAAAATACATTTATTTGAACTAATATATAACACAACACATTACAATTATATATACATACAATGAACATACAGGATTATAGAGAAAGGAAACACAACAAAATAAAAGAAAACAGATACAAATTAGTGATTGTGTTACATAGGCCAAAAAGGTTAAAAACAATTAGTATGAGAAGTTTAATCAACAGGATCTTTCTAACTCCCCAGGTCTCCGCATCGCGCCGCCCGAAGCCCCAGTCACAGGCTACATGTTCGGCAAAGGCATCTACTTCGCCGACATGGTGTCCAAGTCTGCCAACTACTGCTGCACCAACAAGTCTAACCCAACTGGTCTCTTGCTGCTGTGTGAAGTCGCGCTGGGAAATATGTGCGTACGGTTTTGCTTACATTTGGGTTTAGAGGCCGCTAGGTAGAACTTAGACAAGCCAAATATTTGCCCAGCACATGCTCGACTACTGGCTAAAACTTATCGGGTAATCCTAAAGGGCATAGCACATACATCAGCGCCTGGACCGCAATGAGGATCTGTAACGTTTTTATTTGAGAATGCAGATTTATAGAGCTAAGAAATCGTCAACACACAGTACAAAAATTTTTATTGTACGACAAAAATTGACGAAGTTATGATCAAATTACTAGTCAAGTTCAATGAGTGACCGCCGCGGTCGCTGTGACGTCACTGCCTCGGTCGCCACCAGTTAGCCGTAGCCGTTTGTGTTATTTGGGACAGAAACAAATTAAACCAACAAATTTAACCGTCGAATCGTGAAGTAAGAGTGCTGGCTGCGCTCCGCTTGGTTCGCCCGGCCGAGTCAGTGACGTCACACGCACCCGCTTAATTTGATTTTACCAGCAGTAACGGCGTAATGTTCATTACTTAATATCTTCGTAAGTAATGCTCCGATTTGGATAATTCTTTTACCATTAGAAGCCCACATTATTCCTGATGAACATAGGCCATAGGCTTTTTACCGCGGGAAAATGCCTCATTCCTACGGGAAAACGGGTAATAGGACAACGAGTATAATTAATGCAGCTAGTATGAGATAAATTACAAATGATATATTATTATTTTATTATATAAAAGGTAACATTTCTCATGTCTTTTTTCCAGGAAAGAATGCCATGGGGCTGAGAACGTGCAACTGCCCAAAGACAAGCACTCCGCGTGGGGCGTCGGCCGGACGGAGCCCCACCCGGCTGGGAACCGAGCCCTCGAGTGCGGGACCATCGTGCCCATGGGCAAGCCTTACGAGACCAAGAAGCAGACCTCGCTGCTCTATAACGAGTATCCTTTTACGAATATTCACTCATGCTTATTTATTTAAATTATGTGTGTCTTCGGAGGAACACTTGAATACGTCAATCACACTAATATTATAAATGTGAAAGTTTGGATGTTTGTTAATTCACGCCATAACGACTGAACCGACCGGGCTGAAATATTGCATAGATGTAGCGCTTAGCCTGGAATCATACATACTCGTATGCTACTTTTTATCAATCCCTTATAAGCAGTTCCCATGGGATAGAAATAACCTGACGTTTCCATAGAAACAAAGCGTGCGAAGCCGCGGGCAGAAACTAGTTTACAATATAGGTCACAATAAAAAGTGCCCAAATAATGACTATGACTATTTTCAATAAGTTTTTCTTCACAATATCAGTTATGCACATTTTAATGGGGATATAATGTAGTCTTTGCTTTGCAGCTATTTTGATTTATTTATTTATATTTAATTAAGCAGTGAAAACTAGATCTCGATTATTCTAGATGAAGTTTTTTTTTATTAGGGGTTCAGTAAGCATTTTCAAGTAGGAGTAATATCTGTTTACTAATTATTACTAGCTTCTGCTATTATGAAAGAAAAAGTAGCCTAATCTATAAGCTGTCATTATTTTCTTGTACGCCAGCCAAATGCCATCTTGATCTGCTGAGTTTTGGAAATATAAGGTAACAAACATGTTTTTATCTTTGCAAACTTTCCTTTCGCCTTTAATATTGTTTGGGAGTTGTGATATTATTGTTCTATGAATGATTTTCTTAGCACATTCTCAGATTCATCGTATACGACGTGGCCCAAGTGAATGTGAAGTACCTTCTCCAGATGAAGTTCAACCACAAGTATTAGCCATAAAGGCATTAGCCACAGGCATTCCTTAGTCTGTAAGTTTGGTCTTTTAGAAGAACAGGCATAAAGTGGCATCTAACATTTTTCGCAGTTATTTTGTGTTAGGTTGCACTTCATAAGGTACATTCCCAGTCATCTTTTTAATTATGATGTATAAAGTACCACAAGTGTTTGTTATTGTTTTAATTAATTAATATTTTCTTATGTTTTTTGTATTTTTAATCGTTAATTAATAATTATGATTGCTTTTTGTAGTCTCCTTGTAATTAATCTGCCATAAAAAAAAAAAAAAAAAAAAATAATGTGATTTGAAACAGAATCTGAAATTGAAATTTATCTGTGATTATTGAATTAAGTACCTATGTACCTATAAAGCAAGTTCATATTAAAAGTTCTTTTACGGCTCATAAATCTGTTAATGTGAGTTAACTATGTTGACATGCTATCCATGTTCCTAACCATTACGAATTTCAATTAAATGATTAAATAAAAGTAACCTTTTTAATATTTTTGTTTCAATGTTCCTCCTGTTACATTACAACTATCAATGGCCCCGCCATCATAGTCATTCTACACTTGCGAGCTTTAAACTGGAATCGCTTCAAGGGTTGTTCACGACTAATTTTTACAATTTCTTTGCAGTGAACTATGAGTTAAGTTATGTTTTCCCTTACGCAGGATTTATTGGCGACGATAAATTTTGATTAAATGCACGACAATGTCCGCTGCCACACCGCAGCAGTGACTAGACAGTACCGACAGACGTCTTCCATGTCGGCATTCCCACACTAGACTGGCCAACCCTTATTCCCGACTTTAACCCAATCTGGCATATGTGGGACGAGCTAAAACAGCGGATACGAGGGAGAAATCCAGCTCCGGCGCCGATAGAAGCCGATAGATGCAACTTCGACCTATTGCAATAATTCCCAAAATTTAGGTAGCCAATTTAATTAATTTTAAATCTTCTTGATATCACTTGAAAGGTAACAAAATTACCTTTCAAATGAAATACCACAATCTATAGTTCATTGTACATAAATTGTAAAAAAATTGTTTTGATCAACTCGCGCGATGAAGCGATTCCATTTTAAAGCTCGCAAGTGTATTACAAAAGCATACGCCAGATAATGCTGAGCCCTCTTTGCCACAAAACAAATAGTAGGCCGCAAAAGCTGAAAATATTCAGAAGTGGCGCGGCGGACGAAGGTCCGCGTGCGACCCAGGAGGTTGTACGATGACAAATGTTTGTACAATCTTGTTTGTAAATATTTGTTCCGGGTGGGTATTTTCCATAAAGCTAGATAATTAGTCTATTCTTCCAAGGTATTTTCTATGCATAAAAAAAATGTCTAATAGGTAAATCTAATGTATTGTATACTGTTCTTCTCTATTCTGTGATTATGATTACTGATTACATCTATATCTTTATATATATAATTCTTCTGTGAGTGTGTATGTCACTGAACTTCTCTCAAACGACTGGACCGATTTTGATGAAATTTTTTGTGTGTGTTCAAGGGGATCTGGGAATGGTTTAGATTCACAATTTTGTCCGCTGGACAATGTTTTTTTAATTAAAGCGTGCGAAGCCGCGGGCAGAATCTAGTATATATATAAAAATGAAACCCGTTTTCCTCGGTCACGGCATCATGCGTGAACGGCTGGACCGATGTCGCTAATTCTTTTTTTGTTGTGTTTGTTATTGTCAGGAGAAGGTTCTTATGAAAGAAAAAATTAATAAAGTTGGAAACATGAATTACCACGGGGGCGAAGCCGCGGGGCGCAGCTAGTAGGTAATACAATACATGCCATTAGGGTTAGATGACTGTTAAGGTGAAACCGTACTTGAGCGGCGCGGCACCACACTGCCTTCTTTCTTTTCAACGATGCCAACCGCACTTGAGCGGCGCGCCGCGGCATGGCGCGGCTTAGCGCTGCAGATTTGGGTCCGAGAGAATATTTTGCCGCGGCCGAATAATCAACGATAACAGTCAGATAAACGGAGCTATACATATGTACCTATGATTTAGAAAATGAATATTATATTATGAACCTAACCAGAAGAAATAATATTTGGTAGGTAGGTACCTATTTTTATTAGTACAATATTGTACTTATTTCCAACCAAATATTATTTCTCTTCATCTTGAATGACGTCCATCTTTCATGAAATCTTGCCATGACTGACATTTTGTGCCGCGCCGCGCCCCTGCAGTGCGGTCAGGAGAGGCCGCCCGCGCCGCCGCGGCGGTGCGGCGGCGCGCCGCCGCGCCGTTCAAGTGTGGTTCAAGCTTCAAACTTAATACAAATTTTGTAGGTATTATATATTTAACAGTCATCTAACCCACATAACACAAGCTCTGCTTAGTTTGGGGCTAGATGATGGTGTGTGGATTGTCCAGCATTATTATTCCGTGGTATGAAATGAACTGCTCTGTTCGATCCGACAACAATCTCCAACTTAAATAGTAGGTATACTTACTTCCCGAAATACATAAGTAAGAAATAGGTACTTACCTACTTCATTGTCTCATTCATGACCGTGTTCAATAAAGTCTAAATTTTCGAAGACCTACCGAGTGATTTGTCTTGCAAAAACAAAAAAATAAGTAGGTACCTACCTACATACCTAATAAAGATTAGTAATTAATTGAAGAGAAAGAGACCCTTTAGTAATAAAGATTAGTAATGGTATTAAAGATTATTATTGAATTGAAGAGCCCCTGAGATTCAAGCCTCCACCCCACAGCCGCGATTTTGAAGCGCGTCTTGTGTCGCGCGGTTAATTGCGATTTTGTAAGCGCGATTTCTAGACGCCGCGCTCCAAATGCGAAATCGCAGCTCGTATTCATCTTAGTACCTACAAAATGCACTGCAAACAAATCGTGCGACACAAGACGCGCTTCAAAATCGCGGCTGTGGGGTGGAGGCTTTACTTTACCACACTTAATTCGTGAATCGTTTACTTCTTTCTTTCGTCCATGCATGCCACAGATTATATGCAATGCATGCGCATGCATGAACAATCATGAAACAATCATCTTTGTCACTGCTGCCCGCCAGAGATTATGTCAAATTGTCAATAACATTGCTGTCATAATAAACAAATGTCAACCCACGACCGACTTCCCAGTTCCACAATTTTCCTACAAAAACATACATGAACATGCCCCATTTCAATGTTTTCTCTCCTTGTGAATAGGTACAATTTCTAAAGTTTATGTGTAACTTAATAATTAAAATTTATCAAGTCGCAGTTACATGCCAGTGGTACCATAGAATATTGTTGTTTTCTTAGAATTTACAAGTGATAGAACGAAAGTGCAACAGTGCTGGACACAATGGAATCTGATATCATCAATTGGAGCAACAAAGAAGTGCTGGAATTATTACATAAAGACAAAATTTCCGGTCCAGTGATAGAGATATGCAGGACTCACGATGTAGATGGACAATGTCTCTTGTCCTTTGTCGACAGAGACTTTTACGAGACTCCATTTGAACAGCTGAAACTTGGTGAAAGGAAAAGATTTATTCTTCTGGTAAAGAAATTACAGAAGAATAACCGCGCCGCAATGTTTGAGCTTGGTCTCACTGACGACTTGCTCAGTAATCCTTCTACTAATATAAATTTTCTTGGAACTAATTTATCTCATTTGAGCTATAATCTTCACAACAGGCTACCAAACGAAATGTACAAAACAAAATCCGAATGTGTCTCAACCTACACACCTGATGCAAAAGCTTCTAGATTAAAGCCTGAGATTTGGAAGACTGCAATTGCTCTTGGTAGGTTTTTTGTGAAATTACATAGGTACAAAGAAATTTCTAACTAAAAACTGGGCCATATTCCAACAAAATTCAGTTCTTTGTCTGACAACATTGTAACTACAACGTAAGCAGTGATACTGATCTTTTATAGCTACGATTTGTTTCAGGCTATGTTTTTTTAGTAACATGGGTGACAGCAGTAGTGATGGTGATTGTCCACGACAAGGTTCCAGATATGAAGAAGTACCCGCCACTACCAGACTTGTTTCTAGACAATGTCCCGCACATTCCATGGGCCTTCGACATGTGCGAGATCACTGGCTCCTTCCTGATGGCAATTTGGTTGCTTGTCCTAGTCTTCCATAAACATAGGTAAGTGAAAATGCACACAGATATGTAGGACAGCTGGTCACATAGCTGAAACTTGGCAGTATAGTTAGAATAATTAATAATGTCCAATCTTAGCTCTTGTGAGAATGTGCATAAACATAAGAGTATAATCAAAGATTAAAAACTTGCTTATTATTTATTTATTCAGGTTTACATAACATTGCATTGTTCCAAGTTGATTTACTTTCTTATTTTTATTTCATATGACCTCATTGTTATTTGTAACTATACCAGAAATTATTATTATCTATTGAATACTGATGTAACTATACCTACTTAGCTGTTTTTGTGATGAATCACAACATATATCATTTGTGTATATCACAAAATTGCTGCTAGTATCATAAATCAGAAGAGGATAAAACTATTTATACCTTATGTGCTATCCCTGTCCTTAAATGACTGTTAATGTTGTAATCTATTTAATTTTATTTATTATGTATGCAGTTTACTAGACAAATAACCATACAAGGTAACCAAGAATTCATTAGCATAAATAAGTTACTCAATCATAGAGTAAAGTTGTTCAGGAAAGGAATTCAATGAAGGTAGGTAAACTAATTCTTCTGAAATAAATAAATCTTTTAACATGGATAATGACTCCAACTGTCTTATTTTCAAGCAGAATATGCCTTTCGACATAGTTTACAACTTCTATTCCATTATCTAACAACTTATCATGAAAACAATAACAACACATACACACCTACTGTTTACATAAACATATTTTACCACAGAATAAATGGTTCTTGCGATTAGTAAGTGGACAATTCCAATAGAATTTGTCATCAAGATATTGCACTTACCTCATCGAGTTTAAGATTAGGTTTCTAATTTGATGTTTTTATTTTGTGCTCGGGAGAAATATACATATTTGCGTCATAAAATCATTCCCATAAGCGAGATATCTAGAACCTATTAAATAAGTACGAAAGTAGGTCTATTTAGGTATATCACACAAATACGACGACCTCTGTGGCGCAGCGGGCTAAGGTCCGCCTGCGACGCAGCAGGTTGCGGGTTCGATTCCCGCCTCGGGACAAATGTTTGTACGATCTGCAGATATTGGTTCAGGGTGTTCCGGATGTTTTCTATGTTTAATAAATAAATATTTTTCTATGTAGTGTATTGTATTAAGTATATCAGTTATCTAGTGCTTACCCATAACACATGCTTGCTTAACTTGGGGCTAGATGACGCTGTGAGAATTGTCCAGCATTATTTATTTTTTTATATAAATATCTATACTAATATGACGACCTCTGTCGCGCAGCGGGCGAAGGTCAACCTGCGACGCAGGAGGTTGCGGGTTCGATTCCCGCCTCGGGACAAATGTTTGTACGATCTGCAGACATTTTTCCAAGGCGCTCTGGATGTTTTCGAAAACAATAAAAAAACTATAAAAAAACAATAAAAAACAATAAATCTAAAATAATAATATATAATATATAAATAATCTAAAACAATATCTATGTAGTTTAATGTAATAAGTAAGTATATCAGTTATCTAGTACCCATAACACAAGCTCTGCTTACCTTGGGGCTAGATAATGGTGTGTGAATTGTCCAGCATTGTTTACTTATTTTAATATTATAAACTCGAAAGTAACTCTGCCTGTCTGTTATTTTTTCACGCCTAAACGATATACGGATTTTAATGATATTTGGCAGGGAACTAAATAGTATCCCGGGGGCAGACATAGGCTACCTGAAAAGCGCGTGCGTGATGGGGTTGTTTTGTTACGTCTTCACTCCAAAAATATATCATCCCTGTCCCTAAAAAGGCTGAGATTGCCGACCTAAAGGACTATTGTCCGATCTCCATATTACCCTTCTTATCCAAAATCATTGAGAGGCTTGTTCACAGTCAACTATCTTCCTTTCTTACGAAAAATAACCGTCTCTCACCTTCCCAGTCCGGCTTCCGCCCTGCCCATAGCACTTCTACGGCGCTCATCAAACTAACAGATGATATTCGCGTTGCCATCGATATAAAACAGCTTACCCTTGTCATTCTACTTGACTTCAGCAATGCGTTTAACTGTGTCAACCACGATCTACTAGGTACTAGCTGTGTTGCGCTCCTTAACAAGACAGTGTGAGCTGGTTTCAAAATCAAAAACTCTTTATTTCCATAAATACAATAAATGTACACTTAGAAAAGGTCAAAATATAAAACGAAACACTGACACGGAAATAAAGTGATATTTTTGATTTCTGTCGCTTCGATATGTAGACTAAAGTAAAGAAGCGACGAAGAAACCTTAAGCCTGTTATTTGTTATTTTTCGAGTTGGAGCAAAACCCGTACCAAGCTTTTTCATCCTCTAGATAATCTGATATTTTATAGTAAGCCTTTTTGCACAGCAAGGTTTTAATAATTTGTTCAAATCAAAACATATCTTAACGAGCGCTCGCAGTGTGTCAGAAATAGTCAGAATCAACGATGTCTCATCGAACTGGTGTCCTGTATGTAGGTAGGTATAGGGGTTCCGCAAGGGAGTGTACTAGAGTTGACGGATCGGGCTGAAGTTTTCTTACAGGTAGTTCTAGGCCTGGAATAAAATATAGGCTACTTTTAATCACAACGATCAATTCCTATGCGATAGACTAGAGTAAAAAGTTTTCAGGCAGCACCTCACTCGGTAGAGTGGGTTGGGCAACATTTTTATGTCCAAACTAACGTACTTATCTTATTGAGGCTAGGCGTGACAACAAAGCGTAGGTAGGTAGGTACTGATTCATGCCTGAAAATACTCTTACCTACATTCCAATTAGAATTTTTACTTTCGAGTCATACCTATTGTGTTTTTAATTGGTATTTTTGAATGTAGGTGACCTTGCTTGGTTTATGCAAAGTAAATACCCATTAACCTTTTATAATGAACTGAGGTAGGTAAACAAATGAGTAGGTGATTCAAACACAAACATTCCGGCTATTTTGCTTTTAGTTTTCGCGTTCGGCGTTACCGAAGTAACCTTAATTCACCCTTGGCTTCTTACGCTATTGTGTTCTTCGGATACGTACGACGTACCTAGGTACGGTTTATGTTTATGTTGAATACCTAGGTACTGATAATTTAAAAATAGTCCCATTAGAGACCCTGACTAAAGAGTAGGTTTTTCTTTGCTGAACGATCGGTCGACAGTCGTCCCAAAGTATTAACATGTGTTTCGTTTCAGGTTCATAATCCTTCGACGATTCTTCGCGCTAGCAGGCACAGTCTTCCTTCTACGATGCTTCACGATGCTGATCACGTCCCTCTCGGTCCCGGGGTCTCACCTCAAGTGCGAGCCGCGGTCGTACCCCCCGGCTGACGACCTGACGGTCTGGGGGCGGCGGCTCAAGCAGGCCTACGATATATGGAGCGGGGCGGGAATGTCCGTCCGGGGGGTGCGGACGTGCGGCGACTATATGTTCTCGGGGCATACTGTTGCTTTGACGCTGCTGAATTTCTTCATCACTGAATGTAAGTGACAAAGAGCGGGCGTGGGTTTAACAAATACAAATACAAATCATTTATTAATAACTCCAGGTTACAGGTCAGAAAAAGTGCAAACAGTAATAAAAAGTATTATAACATAATAATAATAATAGATTTAATTTATTTAAATAATTGGTAATTCGTAAAACTCTGCTACAGAATAAAAAAATACTGTCCAGAAGCCATTTCTTCAGTCGATTTTTGAAGACCGAATAACGCAGGGACGAGGCGAATGGCATGCACGAAAGACCTATGCCCAGCAACGCTGATGATGATGAACGATAGTAGGTTCTGTACAAGGTTAAACCCGTTGTATATCAGTTAACTAAACTACATAACCACTGTGGTTAGCAACATAAGATATAGAGAGATTTATCTATTCCTTTATTGCACGACAGTGGTCAACGTAAGGCTGATGATATATCCTAAAAAAATATTATTTTAGTATTGTACATGAAGGCAATGGCTTAATGGTGGCAGAGATATTCTGTAGCATGCATGGGCATTCGATGATTTGAAAGACTACTAGGTAAAAAAGTTTATTATAAAACTGAACTATCCTGGCTATTAAAACTAAAGTCATTAATAACGGGATATTCCCCATTAGCTGTTATGTGGCATGGCGCATGCAACTATACTAAAATATTGGAGAACTCAAAAAACATTATCCTAAGTTTCAAATTTCCAAGTTTAAAGTTAAGCTGTGTAAAAGAACATAACGATGAAAGTATGCTTTGTTTATCGTTGCAACTCTGCGTGCCAGGATCAGATATCATTCTAAGGAACGATGCAGGCATCAGATTACCGGCCTTGCGCAACAACAACGCTCTTTATAGAGAGATCATCTTTTATGACACGGTTACTGTAAATGTAATACATGTAGAGCTCCTCGGGACTTCAGTTACAATAAAAAATATTTACGACCTCTGTGGCGCAGCGGGCAAAGGTTCGCCTGCGACGCAGGAGGTTGCGGGTTCGATTCCCGCCTCGGGACAAATTTTTGTACGATCTGCAGTTATTTGTTCAGGGGTTCTGGATGTTTTTCTATGTATGTATTGTATAATAAAAAATATCTATATATGTAGTGTGTTGTATTGTGTATATCAGTTATCTAGTACCCATAACACAAGCTCTGCTTAGCTTGGGGCTAGATAATGCTGCGTGAATTGTCCATCATTATTTATTTAGCTAATCCATGAACATGTTCAAAGGCGGGAAGCGTAGTCATCGAGAGACCAAGTCTTAACTTTGACAACAACAATTCTACATACACACCTACCTACGTATTGTACACCTATGTATTGTATAGGTACTCCAGCCTTATCTCTATTTCGCGGTTGTCTATTTCTCAATCGTCATACATTACAGTTACATTGATTATTTTAATTATACCTGCCAATTATACATCTATTACTTTACTTCAGTGTCCAATTGCGTTAATACCTTGAGTGAATCGTGATTCACTTTGGAGGGACCTAACCAAATATTATTATCTTCTGTACAGTTAAGTCGTAGGCGGAAACTAGCTCAAACTAAATAATTTATCTAATACGTAAGCACTCGCGTAGGTCAATAAAATATGCACGTCGATTGGTAAATAGTGTTATGTTGATGTTTTTATAACTTCTAATAATATACCTAACATTATCTCGCCATAGATACGAGTACTATCCGCATCGCGCGAGAATAACAACACGCAGTTGGAAAAACATTAATATCAAAGTCGATTCTAATCTATTGACTAATTAATCCAACAGTTTAAAATACGCATTTTATAACATTTATTAAGTTATTGCTTATTTACAAGAATACTACACAACTTAAGAAGAATCTGGATATAGGAACCAAATAATTTGTTATAATATAACCTACGAATCAAAACACACCTGAGTCATTTCAATAGATCGCAGGGCTTCCGAGATCTCGACCAAATTATGTGCGAAACAGTGCACTCATGTTTTTGTTTATCGTAATTTTTTTTTCGCAATCCCGTTTTCACTTTCAAGGAACCAAAGAAAAAAATGTTGAATTTTATGTACCTACTTATTCGAGTTTTTTACCACGGGGATCCCGTGAGTACTGAAATTCAGGCCTAGTTTGACAAACAAACCCTTTAGGTTTGCCCCTTTTAATTGTAATTTGTAGGGCTCAATCACAGGCGTACCTACTAACAAGTACCGTTAGGTAGGTAGGTTCTAAAAAATAGAAGCCCGAAACGCAAAAGATTAGGTAAGTTCACAAGAGTCAATAGCCTACTTTCTACAAAACTAGAGCTATGAATAAAAACATATTGAGTAATCTTTATTTCGCGGATTAAGAACTGCTGCGATATCTCTTAAGGCGGTTGTATGCCGCACACTAGCGCCGCCACCTATGTTTACTTAATATCACGTTAAACACAAGAATTTTCAAATATCCAATGTAGTACAGTTTGTGATACGTATCCTAAGCTTTTTTATTTCATTTCATTTCATTTATTGCACGAAATATGGTCATAATACAAGGTCTTAAACATTAGAATAGTGTCACATACTTCACCAAAACACATTGGCATGCAAAATGTCTTAAAATTAGGCTTCTATATAAATTGCTTTTATTTATAATATTATGATTATCATTTCAAATAATTTAAATAATAATTAAACAAAATTAAATATCAATAGGTACTACTAATTTCTCAATTTCATGTCCATAAGTTCCTTAACACTATAAAAAGCTTTTTCAATAAGCCAAAGTTTTAACTTTTTGATAAATAATTTTAAAGGTAAGTCTTTGATGTCACTAGGGATTTTATTAAGTATATATAAAGCCACACATGGCATGACAGTTCTTACTATATAAGGCTGTCTTAGGAGTCCTTGACAGAACAATTCTGTCAGGGTTACGAACACATCTAGGGTATATATCCTTGGCTTTAGTAAATAAATTCGAGTGTTCTTTTACAAATTTAGCAGCCTCTAGAATATACATACTGGGCAATGTTAGAAGTTTTAATTTAATGAAGAGAGGCCTGCACGACTCCCATGGAGGTATTCCTACAATTGCGCGTACACATTTTTTTTGAGCAATAAAGGCAATATCTGTGTTTGTTGAATTACCCCATAGAATAAGTCCTTAGTTTAAGGTAGAAGTTACGTATCCATGATAGGCAGTCAAAATGGTATTGAGGCTGGAAGTTTTCCGAAGCCTGTAAAAGTGTTTTAAACCCTCTGAAATAATTTAGTTTCAAAATTTAGACAGAGAAGCGAAAACAGAGTTCGGTGGCCATGGTCACCAAGAGCAACTTCGCTATTCTGCATAAAGCCAAACGCTGTTTTCGAATCTCTGTCTAAACTATAAAAAAATACAGAGGCATCAAAAAAGCTTATGATAGGTACAAACTGGCCAATGGATTTTTGAAAATTTATTTGATTAACCTTACCTATAATAAGATAACCTCAACCTCAACAGCCTGTATTGGTCCACTGCTGGACGCAGGCCTCCCCCTGATAAGCGCCTTATTGGCTTATATCTCATGCGGGTAATGCCCATAATCCCCGCTGGGCTTGCGGATTGGGGATCGCAGTTCGATGGTAGAATTGTTTTGCAGGGGGCGCTGCTGCCCACCACGGTGGATATCCCTTAGTCGTCTCTTACGACACCCGCGGGAAGAGTTGGGGTTAATTTTGTGTTTGTATTTATTTATTCCATCGTAGGTACACTTGATGTTACACTTGATGTCGTTATATTCTATATTCGTGTACTATTTTAATTATTACATGTGTAGGTATTTCGTTAAAGCATAGATGAATGAAAACGAGTTATAGGTAACACCATAAGGTACAAAGGTAAAAAAAAAATTGTAAAGTCGGTTTACTGACGATAGTTAAACGTGAAAATGTCTTAAGAAAATACTGATGGAATGGTAGCATTTGATACTCGATCAAAACATGTAAATGTACTATAGTATAGCAGCTGTCCACGCAGACGCATCGCTCACTCAAGTAGGAGAGAGACGGATGTCGAGCGCTCGCGCTTGCACTTCAAGCCTTACATGGAACGCCTCAGAGCGAGGTAACGCCTCAGAGCGAGGTAACGCCTCAGATCGAGGTAACGCCTCAGAGCGAGGTAACGCCACATGAGTCATGTTTTTTCGTGCGTGCAGCCGGCTCTATCGAATTATAAGACGTTGTCACGTCAAAAACAGACAGACATGAAATGACACAAAATGAAATGAAATAAATAATAAATTAATTTATTAAGGGTATATCAAAGTATGCAGTATATATATATATATAATAAGATAAAATAGTAGTAAATAATAATCTAGCATGCGACCTGCACGCTACTTTGGGTCGGGGTAACCCCTTAATGTTCCCTATCTTGTTCCAGACACCCCCCGCAACCTATATCTCCTGCACATCGTAACATGGGTGATGAACATGTTCGGGATATTCTTCATACTGGCAGCCCACGAACACTACTCCATAGACGTGTTCATTGCGTTCTACATCACGTCGCGACTGTTCCTGTACTACCACACGCTGTCGAATAACCAGGCGCTGATGCAGAATGACTCCTCTAGGTATGTAGTATGTAGTAGGATACGCATAGGATTTCGCGATCATAGGAGCTTGACAGAGCAAACCAGGCGCTGATGCAGATTGACTCCTCTAGGTATGTAGTAGGATACGCATAGGATTTCGCGATCATAGGAGCTTGACAGAGCAAACCAGGCGCTGATGCAGAATGACTCCTCTAAGTATGTAGTATGTAGTAGGATACGCATAGGATTTCGCGATCATAGGAGCTTGACAGAGCAAACCAGGCGCTGATGCAGATTGACTCCTCTAGGTATGTAGTAGGATACGCATAGGATTTCGCGATCATAGGAGCTTGACAGAGCAAACCAGGCGCTGATGCAGAATGACTCCTCTAGGTATGTAGTATGTAGTAGGATACGCATAGGATTTCGCGATCATAGGAGCTTGACAGAGCAAACCAGGCGCTGATGCAGAATGACTCCTCTAGGTATGTAGGAAAAATATCACAACGCACGTAATCGCTGTAATAGAGCCTGTAGAGACGCTCAACGTCGTCATATCCACGAGTCTGTTTCTGATGAAAACCCAGCGAAGGTTTGGAAGTTTCTGAGATCGCTTGGTCTTGGTAAGTCTCGTCAGGATCTTATACCTGGTGACCTCGATATTGATTCGCTGAACCAGCACTTCTCCTCTGTTTCTGATATTGACGATGCAGTCAAGGTCAGGACTATAAACTATCTCTCTTCATTACCCTCCCCCAATCACCCCTCGTTTCTTTTTGATGAAATTTCTGCCTTCGATGTTAAGAAAAGTGTTTTATCAATCACGTCTAATGCTGTTGGGATAGATGGTATAAGTCGCAACATGTTAATGCCTATATTGGACGAAATTCTTCCCACACTCTGCCATCTCCTCAACTTTTCCTTAACACGTGGCACTTTTCCGAGCATCTGGAAAGACGCACAAATTATACCCTTGCCTAAAAAACCTAATCCTAAATCTTTTTCCGAATATCGCCCTATCTCTATACTTCCTTTCCTTTCCAAGGTTCTTGAACGTCTCGTCCATAATCAACTTAACTCTTTTCTATCCTCCAACAATCTTCTTAACTCCTTGCAGTCTGGCTTTCGAAAAGGTCACAGCACCGTCACTGCTCTCATTAAAATCACAGATGACATCCGTCTGGGCATGGAAAATGGTCAGCTTACTGTTTTAACTCTTCTCGATTTCAGTAATGCTTTCAATACTGTTAATTTTGACATCTTGATCGCATTACTCCGCTCTCTTAACATTTCATCTTCGGTGGTTGGCTGGTTCTCTAGCTACTTACATGGCCGTCGCCAGCGCGTGCGCCTTGATGAGTCGTTCTCGTCTTGGCGTGCTACTTCTGCTGGCGTGCCTCAAGGTGGCGTACTATCCCCTCTCCTCTTCGCAATCTTCATCAATTCTATTTCTCAAAAGCTTTCTATGTCCTACCACTTATATGCTGATGATCTACAGATTTATACCCAAGCTCCACTCAGTAATATTTCTAGTGCAATTGAAACAACCAACACCAATCTCCGTCACATTACTGAATGGAGCAAACGCCATGGACTCAAAATTAACCCTTCGAAAACTCAAACCATAATAGTCGGCAGCTCTAGAACCTTATGTAATCTGGACTGGTCGGCAATTCCGCAGGTTGTTTTTAATGGGTTAACAATCCCCTTCAGCGAAACCATCAAAAACTTAGGGGTTATGTTCGACCGCACTCTGTCTTGGGGGGCGCAGATGGAGGTAACCAGTCGAAAGCTGTTTGCATCTGCTGGTTCCTTGCGAAGATTGCGAAACTTTCTGCCCACGGCTACCAAAACTGCTCTTGCCCATTCTCTTCTTCTACCAGTCCTTGATTATGCGGATGCATGTTATTTGGACCTTACAGAGGAACAGCTCAATAAACTGGAGCGCTTACAAAACGTGTGCATCCGGTTTATCTTTGGCCTCCGTAAGTACGACCATGTGTCTGCCTATCGAGCCCAGCTCAAATGGCTTCCTATTCGCCAGCGCCGTAACCTGCATATTCTCTCTCTGCTTTTCTCTATACTTTTCAATCCTCTTTCCCCGTCCTATCTTAAGGAGAGATTTCAGTTTTTACATTCTTCTCACGGTCTCTCTCTAAGGTCATCGGATACCCTGCTTCTCGCATCTCCAGTACAAAGAACATCTTTTTACAGCGACTCTTTCACTGCTCAAGCTGTCAGACTTTGGAACGATTTGCCAGTGGATATTAAGAAGTCCACATCACATCACGCTTTTAAAAGGAAAGTCTTCAATCACTTTCTTAACGTCACGTCAGACTAGATTATTCAGCATGTCCAATATAGTTACTAAGTAGGTATGATTATTTTATTGTATGTATTAGTGTATTAGTTTAGTAGGTACTATGTGTATTAGTATTAATAAGTAGTTTACAGTTACATCGTTTTGGTTGCCTGGAAGAAATCGCTTTAAGCGATAAGGCCGCCAGTTCCATTGCTGTTCTCTATATGTTTAGTGTAAAATTTGTTTTTTGATATGGTGATGAATAAAGAATTATCTATCTATCTATCTATCTAGTATGTAGTAGGATACGCATAGGATTTCGCGATCATAGGAGCTTGACAGAGCAAACCAGGCGCTGATGCAGATTGACTCCTCTAGGTATGTAGTAGGATACGCATAGGATTTCGCGATCATAGGAGCTTGACAGAGCAAACCAGGCGCTGATGCAGAATGACTCCTCTAGGTATGTAGTATGTAGTAGGATACGCATAGGATTTCGCGATCATAGGAGCTTGACAGAGCAAACCAGGCGCTGATGCAGATTGACTCCTCTAGGTATGTAGTAGGATACGCATAGGATTTCGCGATCATAGGAGCTTGACAGAGCAAACCAGGCGCTGATGCAGAATGACTCCTCTAGGTATGTAGTAGGATACGCATAGGATTTCGCGATCATAGGAGCTTGACAGAGCAAACCAGGCGCTGATGCAGAATGACTCCTCTAGGTATGTAGTATGTAGTAGGATACGCATAGGATTTCGCGATCATAGGAGCTTGACAGAGCAAACCAGGCGCTGATGCAGAATGACTCCTCTAGGTATGTAGTATGTAGTAGGATACGCATAGGATTTCGCGATCATAGGAGCTTGACAGAGCAAACCAGGCGCTGATGCAGAATGACTCCTCTAGGTATGTAGTATGTAGTAGGATACGCATAGGATTTCGCGATCATAGGAGCTTGACAGAGCAAACCAGGCGCTGATGCAGAATGACTCCTCTAGGTATGTAGTAGGATACGCATAGGATTTCGCGATCATAGGAACTTGACAGAGCAAACGTTTTCAGAGTGGCGTAAGCGCAAAAATCAAGTTTTTGCCTAATTATAAGATAACTACACAACTTATAAAGAAACTGGTTCAAGAAACGAAAAAAAAAAAATTCTCATTCGTTTATTTATATTCTTGGAACAAAGAAAAAAATTATGAATTTTATGTAATTCGAGTGTTTTACCACGGGGATCCCGTGAGTACTGAGATCTAGGCCTAGTTTGACAAGCAAACCCATAAGGTTCGCCCCTTAAGTTAAGCTGTCGTCTAAAGGCTGTCTAGAAGAGATCGCTTCTGAAGGTTAAGGCCGCCCATTATACCTATTGTAATGTCCCTCTGTAGTTGATTTTTATAAACTCTGTTAACGCTCCTATCAGACTCTCGATTAGACACGGTGGAACCCGCGCCTAAATTATTAAAGTAGGTATCTACATTAGATTGCATCATGATTCTCGCGGTCTAGTAGGAACGTAGGTATATTCTATTACGATTACAATATAAATTATATCCGCACAGTCGGTTAATCCGCGACGTGTGGTGTGCGTGCATAGGTGCGGTCTCCGCCCTGTCTGAACTAACCCTAAAGCGTCATAACATCGGTATGTTAAATCGTTACCTCTAGCTAGAATACTTTCACACACATACAGTTTTTAACTTATGCGCTTTCCAGTGTTCCATTGTATTTTAGCTACATAATGTATTTGTTCATTGTAAATAAATAAACTTTGAACTCGCCTATGAATAAGCAATGGAGTGAATCAATAAAAGATATTCGAATAAAGCCTCCACCACACAAACACGATTTTGAATCGCACGGCCCGCCCGCAAAATCGCAAAACGCAGCTTTAAAATCGCGGCAGTGTGGTGGAGGATTAAATGCGTTTTTGTGTCACGGACTAAGAACGAAGCCTGTTATTGCTTACTGTTACTACTTCCAAGTTGTTCACACATTCGTTTTTTTCACAGAACAAGAATATGGTTTCCGCTGCTATCGTTCTTTGAATCGGAGGTCGACGGCATCGTTCCCAACGACTACGAGGGTCCCGTGGCTATCCTCCAGAACCTCAAGCTGTGGGTAACGCAACTCGCGGCCGACGTCAGAGACTCCGACGTAGCGAAAGCTGCCGGCACCAAGTTACAAGAAGGAGCCGCCATGGGGGAGTACTCAGTCGTCAAACTCGTCGACGGAATCAAGAAGAATCTCAGCATTGTTGAAGAGTACACAAACTCACGCCAAAGATTAGTTACTACAGACAAAAACGTTCAAGCGTGTATGCTGGAGGAATTCCCTGATGTGGAATTCCGGAGGAGCATGCCGGATAGTAGTCGGGGGCCGATGGGAAGGCCCATCGACGCCCTAATACAAGACCTGGCCAATGAATCTACCTTCATTAATCCACCTTCACCAAATATAAGAAAAAGATTTAATTAATTGTAATATTTATATTGATAGAGGCTGTTATAGACATATTTTCACTGTAGCCTGTTTTTTACTATGAACTTAGATACCTGTTTTACATTTCCATAATAGATTTTATATCATATTGTTATTCCATTACTATAATTTATTTTACAGAATGTAAGCTAAACGTAGTTTTAAATTATTAGGTAAATTAGTTTGCTCAAAATATCTACTTATTTTGGAAAATAATATAATAGTTTCACTAAATAGCTGTATTTTTTATTTTATTTTTAACATAAAGCCTGGATCAAGATTGGCGGGGTTGACCTGATATTTTTTGGTAGGTCCAAATTGACATTTCGCAATTATTTACCAATTCCTTCATTTTAGCTATTTTTCGACAGTTACTTCTATTATTTTACTATTACTATTGTATTATAATTTCTAGTCACTAAATGCTACGTTCCTTCCTACTCAGCAAATAATTTGGAAAATAAAACAAGCAAGTATTATCATTATTTTATATAATTCATATGAAAATGTTAAAAAATGTCTTTAATATTAATAAATCGATGATATAAAATTTGTCATGAAATACGTAGTTTATTTCTTAACAAAAAGCGTGCATTTAAACTAAAATCATGGATTATATGTGTGTGTAATGATAATAAATAGTGCCATATCCATTTGGAAGGTGTGCTACATGATTAATAACAAATATACACAAGTGAATATGAATGGCAACCAAGAAAAATAGTTAAATACACTCTAATTAATAATTATCAATTACACAAAGTAATTGTTATAAAAAAGTAAAAAAAAAAATCATCAAATCAAGTAACGCCAATGTTAAAGGATTAAAAAAAATGAATACACAATTAATACTCTGAATAATACAAGCCTTATGAAGGGTAAAACATGTTAAATATAATCTTACTCTGGAACTTCATAGAAAAATTTGATTAATAACTAGTATAGGCCACTTTACTGTTAACATAACTATACATCGCCACATAATATGAGCTCTCAACAAAACTTCTTTGCGCTATATACAATGACTAATTATGTCAAAGAAGCCAATAATTAATTATAGAACTTAGTGGATAGTGCTCGCTTAGTGCTAATAAGGGCTTAATTGAGCTGAAAAGCGGAGATATATTCAGTCAATTATTCAGCAGCTTTCTCACTCTCAATTAATAACTCGGAGGGGTCCTTTTTGCTCTCGGCCACCTCTGTGACTTCTTTCTCCACAGAGTGGTCACGGGAACTGACTGTTCCATTCTCCTTGGCTGCATCAGCTTCGGGTGCATTTTCTTTTATTTCTTGTTTTTCTTCAACTTCTTTAGCTGGCGATGGCTCTTTGGCCGGTGATGGCTCTTTAGCTGGTGATGGCTCTTTAGCTAGTGATGGCTCTTTAGCTGGTGATGGCTCTTTAGCTGGTGATGGCTCTTTAGCCGGTGATGGCTCTTTGGCCGGTGATGGCTCTTTAGTTGGTGTTTCTTTCTCAACAGATGTCTGTCTCTCTGGTGTTATTTCTTTATCTGGAGTGTTTTCTTTCGGTTGCTTAACCTCGTCCTTTGCAGGAGTAGCCTCCCTTGAAGATGTAGTTTCTTTAGGAGACTTTTCCTTTTCTGGGGCAGCCTTGCTGTCACCTATTTCAGATTCAGGTACTTCCTTCTCTTGTGAGCTTTCCTTTGATTCTTTAGCTACATCACCATTAATTGCATTGTCCTGAAATAAAGATTTGATTACAATTTTATTGTTGGTGTTGTACAAGCTAGGCTAGATACAATGCAATATTTTTATAGGGTCTTGATGCAAATTAATGCTTGCTTAATGATATTTCTTAATTGGATTGTCCATTTACATAAAGCAATATTGTGTAATTGAGTTCATTCTCCTAATTAAATCTGGCTTAACAAAAATGATGTACCTTTCCATTTTCTGCCTGAGGGGTCTCTTCGGGTGGAACTTCTAATAGCAGAAACTTCTCCAAAGCATCTATTTCATTAGCAAGGTCAAACTGGTCATAATCCTGAAACATCAACAATGATTTTCATACTTCATTGACTAACAATAATTCCTTGCTATTGTTGATTGTAATCACTAAGTGACACTGCATTGTTTACAGTTGTTGACTCATCAAATTCCTTCGTATGCGCTATGGTAAACGTAAACAGCATACCTAACTATTCAACTTTTGTAAACTAAGAAAATGGACACAATGCTGTTGTATGGATGGGCCCAACATTAGGTGTGCACAGAATTTATAAACAAAGAAATGGGATGATACAATAGACGTTTCTGCAAAGCATTGTTTTGAATATGGTAAAACATACCCCACAATATTCGTCTTCGTTGAAGAGCTGCGGCGGCAGCGGAGAGCGGGGGTTAGGGTCGCTGACTGTGCCTCCGTTTGAAGTAGCATAGTTTTGCATGAACTCTTTATCAGTTTCTTTTCCTGGTTCCGTTATGTCAATGACATCATATTTTATGTTTTTGGAATCCAGTATCATAAGCACACGCTGTTGTCGCTTTTTCACCTACAATTATTTATATTCACGTAATCAAAAACAATCAGTGGTTGATGTAGGGAAGAAAAAGTCGAGTCGAGAAGACCCGGTCGTGATCACCAGAATTTCTTTCTTACCTCTTTGTTTCCTGAAATACCACTTACGTACACTACGACAACCATGATTGAATTATCACTTTCTTTCTACGCTAGAACGCTAAAAAGGAGCACCAGAAAATAGTAAAATGAGAAAAATAGGCTTGGCCATCAACTTTCAATTCTGTTGTAAAATATTTTTGACGTCTACGTCTACACTGACTGACAGTTTAAATGACAGTACTGACCACCGACAGTGACACTATCCATGGCCTGCCTGTGTTACCAGCACACAAAGAAAAACTACCTGACCCGATTTTTAAATTCATTTACGTCATCGGCGCGGCGGCGCCGCGGCGTGCGGCGCGAGCGGGGCGTCTAGAAATCGCGCTTACAAAAACGAAGCTGTGTGTGTATGCATGTCCTGGACAAAAGAGAGAGAGACAGCAGAATGTTACAATCAGTCGGCGAGTGATTTGCCGCGAAAATTTGTTTGATTTTTGGAGTATTTCTCGATGAGACCATGACCAGACGCAAACAATAAAGTTGCCGGGGGGGGGGGGGGGGGGGGGACAATTATTGGGTTTTGAAGATTTTTGGGTAATTTTTATCAAATTTGGCAAAGTGACCTAAAGCGGGGGTCGACCTCTGGACCATAGTCAGAAGGAACAAATGTTATCGGCGAGCGGATCAAAGCACGAAAATTTTGTTGTCTACTTCGATTTCTTTGCGCTGATTGACAAAGTGACCTCGCAGATTATTTGTTACATTTTTACTACGGTGGTTGGATTGATAAGCTGATAGCAGACTAGCTAGAGCACTCCAGTTCAGTTTTAGTCATAGGTTATACATGTACATAACCAAAACTTGTACAAACACTCAGTAATATCGGCGGAGCGGAGCGAGCCGCATTTATTTTGGTAATCATTATCAAAGTGACCGCAGTAAACAGGCAAAATTAATAATCAAGTTGTGAATTGCAATTGATTAAGTGCCTAAACTAAGATTTGGATTAAGATTTCACTGCCCGGCACGTGCCGAAGTACGGCTGCAAGTGGCGGGCAGTGAACGCCCTAAGGGGCATAAAATAAATTAAAATCCTTATCTGCGTGTATAAATTTTAATGTTTATTTAAGTTATTTATTACATAGGCGCTTTCAGTATTAAAAAATAATGTTGGTACAAATTGCAAACGAGGAGCACTATACATTGTCAATGTTTCGGGTCATTAAATTACCTAGTGTAGTAGACACATTAAATTTGCCTAACATAGGAGTGGAATGCATTATTCTACAATGATAAATACCTACTTATCTATTATACCTTTTTACGATTGCAACAAAATAAATATGTATGATCTGTAGGTACCTATTTCTATATTGATTTGAAGTAGGTATAGAATAAATAAAAATAAGTTAAAGGTTATATCAAAATCAAATACAAATAATAAGTATGTAGTCACACACAAGTCACATTGGAACATTCAGCCCAAAAATCCGTTTATTCCCATTTGTTCCTTTGACAGTTCCTTTAAAGGGACAAATGAGACTTTTTTTCCCATTAGTTCCTTTAATAATTTGGAAGGAACTACTGGGACTTCACTTTGTCCCTTTATGTCAGCGACGTCATGGTTAGTGCTGCAACATTGTCGATTTTTAGTGTCCGTCAAGCTAGCGGTTGCTAGCTTGACGGACACTAAAAAGGGACAAATGAGACTTTTTCTTCTCATTAGTTCCTTTAATAATTTTGAAGGAACTAATGGGAAGAAAAAGTCTCATTTGTCCCTTTAAAGGAACTGTCAAAGGAACAAATGGGATTAAACGCAAAAATCTCAGTCCATAAAATATAATAAACACGCCTAATAATTAAAATATCACACATCAGGTTTAAAAAAGGAATTCATGCAACAATAAATTGCTAAATAATCGCAACTTTGTTATTATAGCGCAGCGTAAGCCCTCACACTCGGGGTAATTTCCAAGAAAAAATATTTTATTGTAAATATTATCTAATAATCTGTGGGAATCATCACATCTAAGTTTTGAAGCTAAGATAATAGGTACCTAACTTAGAGTATCAACGGCCAGAATCATGTTGACATTCCGGTACGAGCGGTCCAACCCAACTAACGCGGAGCGCATCGTTGATCACATCAATTAGAATATTGTCCCGCTGGTTCCCGATTGGTCAAAACCAATCAGCTTCGCGTCAGTGAGAACGCACCTTTAGCACATTATCACGACAGCCACACCACAGAAATATATCTAGAAATATTTCTGCGAGCCACACCATGTGTAGGGACAAAGTTAAGAGCACAAACAGAAATCAAATTGTTGCCCACGAGTGTGATGCACGAAAATATTTATTGGCAGAGGTCCATATCTCGATACAGCTGTTACGATCGTGACCAGCGCTATGCTTTTTCTACGTACCTTTTATGCCGCGCCGTGTGGCGGTGATATGTAGTTATATTAATAGGTACAACATTTTAGAATATTTTTAAATGATTATTATGAATACAGTACCAAAAGTCTTTAAAATAAATTTACGAGAATACAAAAAGATTCGATACATCGGAATATTATGTTATTTACAAAGGATAATTACTTTAAAATAGAAATGTACAAAATAGGAATATATAACATTTGATCATACTAACAAAAGTTAAAACATAAAAGTTACAAACATAAAATAAATCTATAAAATATTTCAAATAAATTATCTAAATAATTATTTAACCTAAATGTATTTCTACATTGCATTATTGTTCAATTGTTTAAATTGATGATTAAGTACCTATCTTACTTTGGATTTCCGAATATTTTTTTAGTATAAGCAATAAATAAGTCGTAGGTTTAGCCAACCTGATCCGCACTAAATTAATTTAGGTTATTGTTAAAAATGGTGTATCAAGACTATTTCCGAAAACAAGGGGGCGTGGTGCAGCACCCCAAAACGAAACCAATAAAAAAAATCGTTGTCCGAAAAAAAATTGAACCTGTATTTTATATTATAGTATTATATTGAGCCAGTAATGTACACGTAAGTTTGCAAATGCCTAAAAAAATATAACGAATAGGTATTGTATAAGTAAGTTGGTAATAGGTAAGTACTTACCTAATTCCGCTGCAGCCTTGGTTCAACCAGAAATGGCTCAAATTGAGCTTTTACGAGCATTTTTTGCTTATTGAAATCAGATAATTAGGTAGATATCTTCTTATAGTGTTGTACTGGATATGTATCTAGAAAAAAATTAAAAAGTACGTAACGTTTTTCGTGAAATATTTTCAAAATAATGGTCTTATTGCACCCCCACCCATTTTTCGGTAGTAGTCTTGACACATCCTGTATAGCGCAGAACCAAGGCGAATGGCATAAACATAAAGGACTATGCCCAGTAGACTTCTGTCTTCATTGTTTCTGACGTATAGCATGTCTATAGTATTGATCTTGAACTTTTCCAATGGACGCTTATCAACAACGAATGCAATAGCTGCAGTAGTTGGCAGAACGACAACAATTCACTGACTATCAGTAAACGGCATTTAACGACGTACATGCATTCGGTCACAATAAAACTAAATGTAAACACGTTTGTATTTGATTTAAATTTGTTCTGATTCTGACCTTTAGCAATAAAATAAGGCGATCAGGGAATATAAATTTAGAAAACATAACTTTGTTTAGATTTTGATGCCAACAGAATCGGCACCAATCATTTTAGTTATACATAATTATACGTTACAATATAACTATGCGGGTTGCCATGACATGACAGAAATGCAGCTAACGTTTTATGATGTTTATTTGAAAATTAAATTATTATACCGCATTATGCGTAAAACCTCACTTTACTAAGATAGCGGAAGAAACTTATAATTTCAAACTCTAAAATAAATACAGTCGTATATACAAAAGGTTTCTATACACAATAGAATAATTTCTAGCATTGGTAGGCCAATTTTAGTAATTTATGAGATCCGAGAATTTCTACAGCTAGTCAATGGTTAATTTTAGTTTATTGAGATGATAAAGGCACTCCTATAGTACGATGTAGCAGTGTACATCGTTTTTATCTGTTTTTTGTGTACAACAGAGTTTTTTATTTCTTGCAGACAGATTACCAATTGCATGAAAAATCCCAAAACAAAATCAATATTTTTACAAGGCCTGTGTGGAAGAGCCTTATTCTAATTTTAGTCTAAGCTTTTAGCAATCTGGCTAGGGCTGCCACTCACCAGTTACATACAAAATGGACAAACTTTTACATTCTAAATTCACTATTTCCGATTCAGATATAGTCTACACAGAATTTTCTAGTCTTAAATTGATCCGTATCCCTTTTGATACTTTTTTCTTACTCATCAAACGTTGGTAACTTTTAAAAATCAATTGGTTTCAAGTTATCAGAAAAAACAAAACATGTATTAAGTATAGTGTTAAGCAAAATTTTTAAGGCGCTAACCCGACCCAAATCAGCGCCACCACCTATTTTATCTTATTATTATGTTAAACGAGCAAATTTTCAAAAAACGATTTTGCAGTTGCTGATACCTATCATAAGCTTATTTTTAATGCCTCTGTAAAAGTTTTATTTTGTATAGTGTAGGCAGAGATGCGAAGTTGCGCTGGCCAAAATGATTGAAAATTCCTTCGTTTAACATAATAATAAGATAAAATAGGTGGTGGCGCTGATTTGGGTCGGGTTAGCGCCTTATAAGGAAGTTTATTGCTGTGTTATGATCTGCTTATGTTACCTATTTTTATAAGAGAGACGTATCAACGGATACCTAGTTCTATTGCTTATAAAAATTATTGATTTATTGCCAAGTTGTCTGGTGAGCGTTTAATAACGGAGCTTTAGGCGCCACACTATCTAAAGCTTCAACTACACTGCGAGCCTAGTGCGGGCGCGTTTGAAAATGAGGATCTAACGTAACGTTATAGCAATTTCAATAGAACTAGTATCCACGTTATTCTTTATGACATAAGAATGATTTATCTTTTTAAATTATCCAAATCCGACCATTACGTATGAAGTTATGACTAAATTACTAGCGAAGTTCACTGAGTGACCGCCGCGGGTGCGTGTGACGTCACTCGCTCGGTCGCCGCCGTCGTTAACCGTAGGCAGATTAAAAACACTACACAGTGGAACTTCCTTCCAGAGAAGACTGGCTAAACAGCGAGCCACTCTGCAAGGAAGGGTGCCTAAACTGGTACACGGATGGTTCCAAAATGGGACTGGATGTAGGCTGTGGGGTGTATGGGGAGCGACCCAGGTTTGGCAAAAGCATAAACCTGGGTAATCACGCCTCCATCTTCCATGCAGAGGTATTCGCCATTCTAACCAAACTCAAACTAAGAGTATCTCTACATCAATCTGACAGCCAGGCGGCCCTCCTAGCACTGGACTCGAAGGTTATCACGTCCAGGCTATTCGAGGACTGTCTGTCACGTCTAAACGAGCTGGGCTCGAACAACAGAGTCGTCCTAAGACCCATCTTATGCCCTGGTATGGGGGCACGCGGGAGTCAACGGCAACGAGTGTGCCGACGAACTCGCGCGGGACTCAGCTGGGCCCCGAGCCGTTCTGTGGCATACCGAAAAGCCTGGCTCTCAGAACTGCTACGAGGAATCTTCCAAGCTCTGGAGGGAATTCTTCGGGCATGAGCCACTCAAAATCATTGATAATAGCCTTCGATAAGCGGTGCACCAACCGCATCCTAGCGCTAACTAGAAGCAACCTTCGCATCATGACAAGAGCCCTAACTGGACACTGTCGCCTCAACAAGCACATGTTCAAATTGGGGCTAAGCGACACACAATCTTGCAGGTTCTGTGAGGAGGCGGAGGAAACGCCTCTCTATCTTCTAGGAGAGTGCGGAGCACTGATGCAAAAACGTAGCATCCATCTGGGCAAGCACCTGCTTAGTCCAGACGAGCTAAAAGACTCCACCCCGAAGAAAATCCTACAGTTCCTAGCAGCTGCAAGGATTAGTGGCGAACTGTGAACGCCGCTGCTTCGAGGCTGAACACACAAAGTGGCGATCACAATAGGCCTATCATGGCCGCAGTGATACGAAAGCCACCAAAACCAAATAAAAAAATAAATAACCGTAGGCAGATATCAGTTTTTAGTGATTTACTCCGAAACTATAAGTTTAGGAAAAAAAATGACAAAACCAAATAGACTCAGTTTCAAGAGACGCATCGAATGAAAAACATTTAGAAAAAAAACATTCGATGGGTCTCTCAAAACAGAGTCTATTTAGATTTGTAATTTTTTTCGTAAACTTATAGTTTCGGAGTAAATCACTAAAAACTGATATCTGCCTACGGTACTAACGGGCGGCGACCGAGCGAGTGACGTCACACGCACCCTCGGCGGTCACTCAGTGAACTTCGCTAGTAATTTGGTCATAACTTCGTCAATTTTTGTCGTAGAACAATAATTTTTGCACTGTGTGTTATGGATTTCTTAGCTCTATACATTCTCAACTAAAAACATTACGGGTCCTCATTACGCGTGCTCACTCGCTCAAGCCCGTCGCGCTTTAGTCACTTAGTATGAACACAAACGGCGGTTTCATATGTTTGATACTTAGCGCCCGCGTTAGCCCTAGCCACCGAGCCAGCGCTTGGCTCGCAATATGGTTGAAGCCTAAGTCTTATTGAATACCGAGCCTATAACTATTGACACAGCTGTGCGACCACGCAATTGACTCTGCCAGTGCTTGATTATACACTTTGATCGATATATCAGGTAAGGCTGTTAGACTAAAACTGGGTTTGGTCATTTAGGGTGTTTTTCCATCAGCGCTAGCTGCGTAGTTAAGCGTTGTGCGACTTGTGTGTCCAACCCAACCAATAAGGGTGTTACAGCACAAATCGATCGTCGATGGGTGGTGGAATGGATTAGGGCGTTGCCACGCCAATCTCGATCGATGGCATCGATCGATACTGAAATGTATAAGTCGACGTCGGGCCATAGTTTCTGAGGGTACCGTTCGACAAAACGTCGACTAACCATACCGCCCGGCTACATTCAATTCCATACAATCGATCGGCGATCGATCGATTGGTAACTTGATCGGCGATCGATCGATTGGTAACTTGATCGGTGGCCGTCGATCAACCAAAGGTACCACACTAATCGATTGACGTGGATCTACGTCGATCGATGGCATCGATCGACGATTGGTGTGGTATAACCCTTAGTCGACTTCGTTCGATAGTTTCTTCTTCTACCACACCGATCGATCGATCTTCGATTGATGGTATGGAATGTAGCCGGACGGTATGGTTAGTCGACGTTTAATCGAACGGTATTCGTCGATCAACCAAAGTTACCACACCAATCGGTCACAAAACTTTACCGCATCGATCGATTGGTATGGTAACACCTAAGCTCGCTCGATTTTTATAGCTTAGCGATCCTATTCCCGCAGCCTAGCTCTGACGGATGGAAAACCAAACACCCATGAGGAAGTAATTTCTTGGTGAAAAAGTACCGTTGTACTGATGAGTGTGTTCCCATTGACACGGAGCGGAATGAAATCGATCAATCACATTATTTCACACTCTTGTTTCGCTGGGTCCTGATTGGTTAATTATGCTCCGGTCTGCGTCGGTAGGAATGCACCTTGAGATTTGACCAGACCAATGTGTTGAGTATACGTACAGTACAGTATTTGCAGCTTACCAATCGCTTTACTATGACTATGGCATCGTCGCAGAATCATCACGTAGAATTCTTAGGTAAAAAAAATAGATAGTGCGTGCAAAGTGAGGTAGAAAGAATAGTTTTA
Source organism: Eupithecia subfuscata (assembly GCA_963564075.1). Taxonomy (NCBI): domain Eukaryota; kingdom Metazoa; phylum Arthropoda; class Insecta; order Lepidoptera; family Geometridae; genus Eupithecia; species Eupithecia subfuscata. Next base: position 3,897,316 of record OY751103.1, on the reverse strand, counting down.
ACCTTTTGACGCGCGCCCCTCCCGTAGTTTCTTTCATCTAAGATAGAATACCAAAATGTGTAATTCTGTAACGATACCATTGTCATAGTGAAGTTTGAAGATTAGATTAGGCCCCTGTTTAAAAGTCTGGTAGAAAAGTAATCTCTATCTGCCTAGATATACAGATCAAAGTGCGCTGTACTTAGCGGGTGTAGCAACACTACTAGTGAGCATTCAGACGGGTGTTCCGAAGTCCGGGTCTCCGTCGCCGGTGCGCATGCGCGCGAACTTGCCGCGCGCCTCGCCGTTGCTGAGGGCGCCCTCTACCACGCGCCTCGCTGACCCTATCCTGTGGAATGGAGAACGTGGTGATACTTGAATTCTAGTAGTTGCAAAGGTGGACATTTTTTAGGTACCAGAGATCACTTATACAAAGACATCATCATCTTATGCCGGGTACAGACTGAGCGAGCGAGAGCAAGCGAAGGCTAACGAACGAACGCGAAAGAACCAGTGTGGAACGCGAAAGCAAGCGAGCCCAAACGAGGGTTGCTCCGGCGACTGTCGCTACATCAAAGAATAAAACGTCAAGTGCGAGTCGGACTCGCACACTAAGGGTTCCGTTTAATTGTAAGATCTTGTTTCTTGCCAGATATCAAGATTCTAGGTCAACATGAAGTTGGTACCCTGTATATTTTAGTCGAGGGAGAGAATCAGAATTTTTTTTTGTTAATAAAATACAAATTTACGGTTTTCAGATTTTTCTGCTTATACGTTCTATAAGACCTTGCTGCTCACCAAATTTCATGATTCTAGGTCTACGGGAAGAACCCTATAGGTTTTGTGTGCATGTGATTCCCTTGGAAATTTCAAAATATTCTGACATAAACGGCTTAAACTTTTGAGTGCGTTGACTTAGAAGTTTTATTGATATCGCGGCTTCAAGTGGTTACGGACTTGAGTTTTAGACGTTAATTTCAACTCGATACGTCCACGCGTTCCTGAGAAAAGAGGGTTGACAGACGGACAGACAGACAGACAGACAGACAGAGAGACGGACAACAAAGTGATCCTATAAGGGTTCCTTTTTTCCTTTTCAGGTACGGAACCCATAAAATGGAACGAATGTACCGATCGCCGAATCCCACTCGTTTGCATTCACTCGCTCTCACTTGCTTGGTCTGTAACCACCATTACGTATGCTAGGTCACGGCGGCCTTCCGTAGGCACTACGGAAGGCCGCCGTGACCTTGTTATCCTGCCTGTGTAATTCAAATCAAAGCGGAAGTCCTAATCCTGCTCAGAAGTTTGTGATGATGGATTTTTGTTTGTAGGATCATTATTATTGAACTTTGAAAACATTTGGAAGGTTGATTTTGCTCATAACTTTTTGACGTTGGAAGACGCCAACGCTTTAGATAGATAGATAGAGTAAACAAATTCTGGTTCAAAATACAACCCACATAGGGTTATATTTGTCGCAAAAAATTACCGATGTCCAGCCTTTATTCACATAGAAAATTAAACTAGTATTTACAATTGAAACCATTGAGCTAACTACAGACTGTTGCAAACAATATACAGGTAGCTCAACTGATCCATAACTATGTCCTATTAATTAATAAAATGATACATTAATTTCATTCATTAATCAATAATTAGATAATAAAACTAAAGTTACCTAACTGTAAAATAAACAACTAACAAATACCTGAAGCCTTTCTCTCTCCTAGCAGGTTTCACATCACCGTTGAGCATTGTCGGCGCCATCGCAAACGTTGCCGTTGGTTGCACTTCCGGCAACGTTACTTGCGGCATCGTTACTTGCGATACCGATACTTGCGGTACCGTTCCTTGCGATAACGTTACTTGAGTTAACGTCGCCGGTAACGAAACTTCCGATAACGTTACTTGAGGCAATGTTGCTGGTGGTGACGTTGCTTGAGGTAACGTTGCTTGAGGTAGTGAGGGCTTGAGCGGCTGTTTGAGCGGACTGTCCGCTACGTTGATGAGCGGCTGGACGGGAGGCTCCGCAGGCGACGGAGGGGAAGCCGCGGGAGAATCTAGAACTAGAGATATAAACAGTAAGGCTGCGTTAATACTGAGCGGAATCTAGAAATCACTTTATTTGGAAAACTGCACATTCGTCGCGCAAACGCACTAGGGGATAACATTTAACACTTTCAGTGCCCGTTATGTACATGTCTATGTTCACCGTTACGGGCAGTATTAATGTACATCTACACAATTATAAAGATGACGAATAAACACAAAAACTACGGGACCGATTTCAATAAAATCCTTTCACCATTAGAATGCTAGTAACATAGGCTATATTTATATGTTTAAAAAATAAATGTCCACCCGTGCGAAGCCGGGACGGGCCGCTAGTAATAAATAAATGAAAATAATGCTGGACAATCCACACAGCATCATCTAGCTCCAAGATAAGCAGATATATATTTAAAAATTGGTCATTTATTTAACTCGCTCGAGAAGGTTTAGCTGGATACAGATTTTTGACGACACTAATTTTTGTAGTTATAGTGTAAGTATTATGTGTGGTAAAAATTCCAACATTGCGCAGAATGTTTAAGATACCAACGATTTGACGACGAGATTACTATACATTTATTCGTCGTAGGAGCACAAGGCAAATGTAAATTGACTTAACCAAGTGTTGGTTAAGTCAATGTACATTCACATTCTAATAGAGAGAACTAATAAGACATAATAAATTAACTTTTAATGTACTGTTTCAGACTTACCATCAGGTGAGTCCGGAGTGATATCGTGCGCGGCGTCCGGCTGAGGGTCGTCCGACGAAGGCGCCTCCAGGTCCACCGCCCGGTACGCGCCTTTCGTCCGCCAATCCTGAATGTTCAATCGTTCTTGTTAATATTTTTTGGGAAAAATACGGTTGGATCGGAGTATCTACAATCCACATAGAGATGCAGTGCAATCAACATGGGCATTATCGATTAGATTATGATGTATTGTTGATTTTAGTAGTAATAGCTGGCTGGATTTCATCCAAGATTTATATGTTTGTAAATAGATTAGCTATCATAGGTATACCTTAATGCCATTACTCGGTAGTCCATCATATGCTAGTGTTAATAGCGCTGTAATGTAACCGTGCACGGCGAATTCAGAACTAATTTTTACAATTTCGCGCACTGCGTTTGACAGAACACACAATCATCCCAGTGCGGCGAGCGAAGCAAGCCGCGCTAACGGCAGCGCGGCTCACTTCGCTCGCTACGCTGTGTGCGCTACACACAACGTGGCGCTCCGTGAAGAATTATAAACAAAGGTTGCATTACATACCTGCGGCTTGCGTTTCTTCTTGGTCTGCAGAGGGCGCGCGTGCACCGGCGTAGAGCGCGGGGACTCGCCCGACGAGTAGCGGTGGTTGCTGAGCCCCACCACGGGGGCGCCCCACTGTGGGCAAACATACATTTATTAACTGGACTTGCGTGACACAAATTGGACGCCAACACTTAGCAGTGGGTTGATACAGCGTGGGGATTTTGGGCATACCCCCATGGGATAAAAGCCAATAACGCGCTTATCAGGGGGAGGTCTGCGTCCAGCAGTGGACAAATATAGGCTGTTAAGGTTGGGGGAAATACCTCAAGCCTCGTCTCAATCTTGATAGAATCATCGTCCATGTCCAGTATATTCAGGTTGTTGTTGATGTTGTTGTAGTCGGGGTAGGGCGCGGGGGCAGGCGCGGGCAGCGCGGGGGGCGCCCCTTCGCTCTCCGCCTCGCTGCCGGTTTCTACGTCCGAGTCGCGTCTGTAAATAGTAGGGCAGAATTAGAGGGCACTTGCAAAAAACGTTGAAAACAATGGTCTCAATTCAGAGGTCGTCGCCAAAACTTAGCTAATTTGACAGCACTTCGAGAGGAAATCCTTTCAAGTGCCAAGTGACACTCGTACACGAGCTTGGAGTTGCAGCTGTTCCCTGCCAAGGCCCTGAGTGTAGCAGCACTGTCAGACAGGATACGCGCGCACTGGTTGTCTATATCCCTTCTTTGCACAGCTGTGGCAGCCTCGGTTATAGCTACGCATTCACATTAAAGGAGCTGTGTTTTCCTAAGATTATTGATACATTAATGCTTTGCCCTGCTCGACGGTTTTAAATTGAAAATATTGATTGAAAAAGAAATACACTTATAATTAAGTGGTTACCTGTTATAGTCGGGAGTGCGAGGCGCGGTGGGCGTAGCGCCGGACCCGTCGGGCTCCCGCTCAAACACTTCGCCGTCATCAGGGTACAGGGGAAACCTACCCACACACACACGTTATTCTCAGTTTCATTGACGTCATAATACGGCCTGACTTCATGCACTGCTGGGTATAGGCATTCAAGCAATTTCTTGCAATGCCAGCAAGTTCTTGCGCCATACGGGCCGCTAGAGTCTGGCTACTAAGAGGTGATACTGAAAAGCGCTAAGTATAATTTTTTTTATCATATGCACTTAATATTTTAGCGTTTTCTCCAATTTCAAACAGAGGTTTGCCCTGCCTGCAATTTCTTAGTTGTTGTGTAAAATCGTGTTAAATTTGGACTCACCAATTGGGTTAAGGTGGAACCGGCAGATGTAAATTATCAAAATGTAATCAAAACCTATAAATAAAAGCGGATCACGAGGCTTGCATGCACGGAACGAGACGCTTGAGAAAACTCTGGACTGGAATCTGTGTTGACGTCTCACAATAAAAGTCATAATCAGGCCCTAGCCACCCAATTCTTTAATGTAATGTTCCTTGCGAAATCTTCAATTACCTATAGTTATCTTCAGAGAGTCTATCGTCGTCGTCCGTGGCTATGAACTGAACGCAGAGCGCGCAGTCCCCCTTCACGCTCTGCAGCGCTTGGACCGCTTCCTTATGACACGCCTGGAACGGAATATTTTGTAAATATATTACTGCATCGCTGTGAAACGTGGCAGGCACGCTCTGCAGCGCTTGAACCGCTTCTTTGTGACTCGTTTGGAATGGAATATTTTGTGATTAAATTACTGCATCACTGTAAAACGTGGCAGGCACGCTCTGCAGCGCTTGAACCGCTTCTTTGTGACACGTTTGGGATGGAATATTTTGTGATTAAATTACTGCATCACTGTAAAACGTGGCAGGCACGCTCTGCAGCGCTTGAACCGCTTCTTTGTGACACGTTTGGGATGGAATATTTTGTGATGAAATTACTGCATCACTGTAAAACGTGGCAGGCACGCTCTGCAGCGCTTGAACCGCTTCTTTGTGACACGTTTGGGATGGAATATTTTGTGATTAAATTACTGCATCACTGTAAAACGTGGCAGGCACGCTCTGCAGCGCTTGAACCGCTTCTTTGTGACACGTTTGGGATGGAATATTTTGTGATTAAATTACTGCATCACTGTAAAACGTGGCAGGCACGCTCTGCAGCGCTTGAACCGCTTCTTTGTGACACGTTTGGGATGGAATATTTTGTGATTAAATTACTGCATCACTGTAAAACGTGGCAGGCACGCTCTGCAGCGCTTGAACCGCTTCTTTGTGACACGTTTGGGATGGAATATTTTGTGATTAAATTACTGCATCACTGTAAAACGTGGCAGGCACGCTCTGCAGCGCTTGAACCGCTTCTTTGTGACACGTTTGGGATGGAATATTTTGTGATTATATTACTGCATCGCTGTAAAATAACTATCTAATCGTCTATTCATTATCTCGCTATCACATAACCCCTCGGTGACCATCCGAGGGGAGTAGATTTAAAATCAGCGCCGCAGGACAATGCAAGACAAAGATCCCCTTGGTAGGCCTACAGACTGTTGCAAGCCGTCTACAGGTAGCTCAACTGATCCATATCAATACCAGTCGGAAGCGTCCCCAAGACGCAAAAAGATGTATAATAAAATAATGTTGTCAGTAAATCTCGCTTTGACTGCCGTGAGACGTTGGGAATAGGTTTCGTGAATAGCCATGCGGGAAACGTTGGGAATAATTCCGATTGTGAGCTGTTAAAAACTTCAGTTTCTTTACACATATTCTTGAATGCACTAGCGCAAGATTGGGATATAATTTAGGTACTTTTTTTCGTCTATTTTGTTCAAATGCGGAACCGTCGACCTCTAATCCACATTGGTTTTTTTAAATCATATTTATTGTCGAGGACTTTTACTTTGCAAAGTATGTCAGTCATATCATAACCTAAACTTATTAATAACAAACAAAAGAACAAACAACAAAATTAAACTAATCAGTCAAGTTGTAGGTATATTCAAAGTCACTGATGCATAAAAATTTTAAACAGTGAAATGGCCGCTAATGAATTTGGTTCCGCTAAAATGTTAATATATGTTCCTAAATTTAATTATTTAAATTAAGTTGACATTGGAATTGCGATCGAGTTTGTAACTGTTTTCACTGAGTGCTTGCACATACGGTACTTCTACTGCATCTTTTGATCCTGGGTGCTACTTGCCCTCAATCAAAAGATAAATCAAGGTAAGCATCAGTTTTTTTATAATAATAATCTATAGACCTTCGATTGACCTCAGTTTCACCTGATGCAAAGTGACTCAAAAAATAACAACTAACAGGCTAAAGGTTCCTTCGTCGCTTCTTTACTTTAGTCTACATACCGAAGCGACAGCAATCAAAAATATCACTTTATTTCCGTGTTAGTGTTTAGTTTTATAATTTTACATTTTCTAAGTGTGTACATTTATTGTATTTTTGGAAATAAATAGTTTTTGATTTTGTGACCATGTGGCCGAGTAAGTAAGTAAGCGTACCTGCGTGAGATCCACGTCATTGATGGCAAGTATGGCATCTCCGACGTAAAGTTGTCCCGTCAATGCGGCCGGACCGCCCGCTTCCAGCTCTGATATTAAAATGGGTACGCCGTGCTCGCGACCACCCTGGAAATTATAATAAACAAACATTTTAAACCAGTACTAGTTTGATTAACCTACCTTTTGGAACGAAGTTCCTTATCGCGCGTTGCGAAAGGGGGCTAGACGGAAAAAATTAGGATCAAAAGTTGTAACGACACTTTTTGCTATAGGTGTAAGCCGTGCGGCGTGCGCGTGTTTCTCTGTCTGTCTCTCTCTCTCTCTCTCTCTCTTTTAGAAAGCAAGCCAGTTATTTTCGTTTCGTCTTTCTATTTCGCATATTACAGTGTGGTGTCGTGTGTAAAATTTTAATACAATTCCTTCACAAATTAATCGAAAGGAACTTCGTTCCATCCGGGTGTACCTTGACACCTCTCAAGTTTTTTGTATTTTTTATTGGCGAGGAAATTAGTTTACGAATAAACTGGTCTGGGGGGGGGGGGACCAGAATTATATAGGACTCGACGCCCCCAAAAGGACGTAATACCCACTAAAACCTCTCCGGTGTCCCTCTCTCGCCATTTTCGCCGAACCACGGGAACATTTAAAACCTCCGCGGCCCGACTGGCGTCCCCTCTTCCTCCTATACATGGCCGGCGAGCCCACCGATCCACACACTCGCCGACCCCATTCTTCCGTCACGTTGCCTCTGTGGGATTACGACACAGACAGAACAGACACAGTTGGAATCGCGAATATCGACCTCTGTGCCCAGATGGGCATTATTGCCCCATACTACCAGGTGTGGGTCTCGCATTTACACACGCAAACACACCCTCTCACTCAAACCGTTTGTTCTAGTCACGCGGGCACAGAGCCGCGCACACTCAGCTAAAGCAAGTTCGCGCAAAGTTTGATATACCTGGCTGATATAATTAAATTAGTCAGTTTTAGGAAAACGTACCAATGTAGAATTTGCGCTAAACTCAATGTGAGCCCAAATGCAAATGCGGTGACCCTTCTCGGCGGCACTCGACGCCCCCATGACTTCAAATACGTGTACATACTGCGCAACTACAACGCTTTTGTACGTAAACTCACAGTAGCAGCAGTAACACACAGTAACCGAGATGCGGAGACCGCCTCACACGGACCTTCCTAGGCCGCGCGCGTTGTCAATCCCCCCGTAGTTAGTAACGAATGGGCACTTCCACTAGACAAGCTTAGTCTACTAAATACTATATCTGTGGTACGTACAGTAACAGAAATCCCCAGCCCGAGATGCGGGGAGCGCCTCACACGGACGGTCCTAGGCCGCGCGCGTTGCGAATCCCCCCCGGTAGTGAGTAACGAATGCGTGGGGACGGGCGGCCGCGCCGGCCAAGGGGAGAGGCCGCGGCACACGCGGACTAGCGTCTTGTGGCGCTGCAGCAGGATCTCTGCTTCCACCTGAAAAATATATATTAATACAAACAATGTAATACAAAAACAACAAGAAACATATGTATTTATTTGTATTTATATTGCACAATATTTGTTGAATACAAAAAGATTTTGTTTTCTGTCTTTTTGTTTTCAACAAATACTGTAGCCTTTGTCACTCGGGATAATAATGAATCCTAACAATACCGCATTTCTTTCAGGCATTTAAAAGTGGAAAGTGGAACAAAGACACTCTTTTTTTGGCCAGTTTATGGGGAAACCATAAAGCCCAAGTGCTTTTCACATGCATTTACACGACCGTGCCGTAGGAACCACGGCACGCTCGCCGTGCCGTTTAAAGTAGTCATGTATGAGATAAATAGACCTCTTTCACACGGCCATAGTATTATAATATCTGTGACACGGCACAGCGGCCGTGCCGTGACAGTATGCATGTGAAAAGGGCTAACCTAACCTAACCGTTTAGCCCGATGTTTTCCATAGCTACAGACAGGGCGCTATGGCGCTCATTAGGGGAGGCCTCTGTTCAGCAGTGGACTATTATTAACCTAGGCTGATGATGATTAAACTGCTGGGCAAAGGCCTCCTCCGATTCCTCCATGCGCCAAGGAAGAATAAGTCAGTTTACGATGATGGTTATCCTAGCCGATTTCGGCTACTTTAGATGTACCAGCCCTTTTAATAACCAAACTATCATTCCAAAAAAACATGTTTATTATAATTTTTACGTTGGTAGGTATAGATTTTCTATCTCACGATGTCCGTTGGGCTATGTATGTCATAGTGAATGCATGTACACATTGTTTTAGTGTGCTTAAGCTCAGAAGCAATCAGTCTCGCCCGAGACGCGGTCCGGGTCACTAGTGCTCATTGTATTCGCGTCAGATTTTGGTAGCCAGTACCGTCAGCATGACAACTAAGCGCAAAGTTGTTCGTAGTGAGGTAAGTTAAAGGACTTCGTGAGATAGAACAACTATGTCTGTCTTTTTTATAAATTTATGTTCATTATGCTTCGTATGCAATTATTGCAATCTTTACTAGTTTTTAAATAAGCCAAGTATGGCTTAAAAACAGCTCACTAGTTATGTTTACTAGGATAAAATCTACAATACTTGTCCTCTGTAGTCTTATATTTTATTATGTAAATAAAGAAATACTGAAACTGAGAACTGAACTATAATTTCAAGGATAAAGCTTCTTTATAGGCTTTTACAAGTTTTTCTCACGTCGACCTTTACAAACGTTACCTAGACTTAAAAGCTAGATTATGTCGTGTGAAAAATCTAGCATTAGGTGCATATTTATCTACAGTGTGTGAAGTCATTGCAAAGAAAAGGTCCTCACCTGCGCCCATAGAGAATCTCTGACTTCCGACCGCATGTCTTTGCCGAGAAGCTGCAACTGTTGTATCCTCCCCGCCAACTCTTTATCTAAGTACTTCGTCGCCAGTCTGCAATGTGCAACCACTTTTATAACTATGTAGTTTAGTCCGTGGCTTCTTAGCAGCTTGAAATTTGGCCTATACATTTGTTTTTTCTAAGTCTACAAAAATCTAGCTAGGTAATACCTAAGGTATTGACGACCTCAGTGGCGCAGCAAGCGAAGGTCCGCCTGCGATGCAGGAGGTTGCGGGTTCGATTCCTGCCTCGGGACAAATGTTTGTACGATCTGCAGATATTTGTTCAGGGTGTTCTGGATGTTTTCTATGTATATTAAAAACTATCTATTTCGTGTATTGTTTTATGTATATAAGTTATCTAGTACCCATAACACAAGCTCTGCTTAGCTTGGGGCTAGATAATGCTGAGTGAATTGTCCAGCATTATTTATTTATTGTTCTTTGAAAAGGTTGTAAAAATGTTCTATAATTCTAGCCCATGAGAACTGATTTATGGTGAAAAAGTAGCCTATGTTATTCCAGGTCTACCCCACTACACCTAAGCTAAATTTCAGCTTGATCCTTTCAGTAGTTATGGCGTGAAGATCTTCTCCACGCCAAAACTACTAAACGAATCGGGCTAAAATTAAGCTCTAATTTAGCGAACGTTTGGATGGATGGATAAAGATGAAGATCATTTATTTGCTTAAACATGTGTAAATATAAGATTTTACAAACAGGTGTGTAGGTATCAACATGTTTTACCGATTACGGTGTACAAATTGTGAGAAACGGCATGCAGCATGCAACTGGATGTATGTTTAACACTACAAACATACGTTTGTAGTAGTAGTACAGTTAGTAGTGTGATGTTACTATTATAGCAACCCGCCGTCGCTCGGTTAGCAGAGCAGTTTAATACCATTTTATGAAGAGGAATACTTCCGAATTCATTGTTTACATATAAATTTATTGGTTTACGCGGCGCACGCCAGCAAATCTCGCAGTCCGCATGGTTTTTCCGATGTCTTCAATAATCATTGTCATATTTCAACTAATTTTAACAAAACCCGAATGAATTACGTTTATACTCATGAATCTCTTCAAACCGTATGAAAATCCGTTCCGTAGTTTTGAGTTTTCCGTTCAGACAGACAGACGCGGCGCGGCGGCGGGGGCTTTGTTTTATAATATTATTGTAGTGACTAGTTACGATTACGACCTTTTTATATGCACTTTCGACATAAAAACTGCTTGGTACCGTAAAAGTGAAACCGAAATGCAGTTATTTTTATAGTTATTATATTATTATTATTCGTGGGCATTTATTATCACATGATAGCACCCGAACGCGAAAGCTGATATGAGGAATATAAACCTACTAATTTCTGCCCGCGGCTTCGCACGCGTTGTTTCTTTCAAAATGTTTTCGTTCACGAAACAGAGTAAGATCGTTAAAAAATACAGTAGATACATTGGTGTTAAGAACTAGGTTATACCCAAATATACTAACTTAACAAGTGATGAAAAAATGTAACAAGCTAAAATTTAAGATTTATCAAAGTATATAAAATACCTATATATAAAAATAAACGCAAATGAGTTAGGAGACAAATAAAAATGAAACAAATAGGATAAACTTTTCTATGGAAATGTTTAAAAGTTATTTCTATACCTACTATACACCTATTCTATGCCGTGGGAACTGATTTATGGGATAAAACATTGTCTATATTTTATTCCAGGCCGAGAACTACATCGATGCACTTCAGCCCGATCTGTTCAATAGACCAGAAGAAGTTAAAAACATCCATCCATCTAAACTTTCGCATTTAAAATATAAGTGTGATAGTAGCTGATAGCACCCGAACGCGAAAGCAGATAGCAGGAATAAAACCGATGATAAAGCTCATGCGGTTATTTTTATAAGAGATATATTGATCGGTGAAATTAGCTGTAAAACATAGTTATTGCCTATCAAGTTTTAGTCGTTTTAGAGCCCGGCCTACACGCGACAAGTGACACCAATCCCGAATGCAACAATATAGGAATAGCGGTATCTATCGCAGACTTTAAAAGTTTTACAACAGGCCCTTCTAGCACCGAATAGGCACTCAATAGTAAATGAAAGTAATGTCTTTCGATGGAACTTTCGCTTCCGAATCGTTGAACCTTTCGGTTCGTACGCAACTAAAAATTCGTCTTGGAAAAATTCAACTAAAACAATTCGACCTTGAGTTAACCCGATCCGTAGGCGTCCCACCCCCGCGAAGAGGAGGGGGTCAACATTAAGTTACTCCTAACTCCCGTGACTGAGAGGGTGTCTGTATATGTAAAATTGCACCCAGAGCCATATGTTGATACTTTTTTTGTTGTTCCATTGCTTTAGTCTAATTGTATTTAGTCGAATTGTTTTTTAGTCGAATTGTTTTAGTCGAATTTTCCGCAAAGCTAAAAATTAGCTCGTATAACATTTGGTTTAGCTAGGGCTAGTCTGTTTACTTCAAGTACTGTCGCGAACATTTTGCCAACTATAAGGTGCAGCCTACCTACACCTAGTCTTATCGATGGATCTATTTAGTTAGACTTTGGCGCTTCAACAATGTTAGCAAACCATCGGATTGCAGTTTAAACTTTGCTGCGTTTGCTCACGCTCACATCACTACCAGAGGGCAAATAATGCCTAGACGAGATCGCGGTTAGCGATAAGGCCGCCAATTGTGCCACACTAGATATAGTAAGTAGAGTAAGTTCTCATTAATTGTTTTATTTATTGATGGAGCAATAAAGAAATAATCTATCTATCAAATACCATGGGTGGTTTTAGCGAGAAGAAAATGTCACATTTTTTTAATGATGCGTTTTCTAATTGGCCAAAAAAGTACGACCACACTGAAAAGAGGGCGCTATGAGTTTGGATCTGACAAATTAAAATGGCACAGACCGTACATAGTTGGACATAATGAAAACAGAGAACCCATTTGGGCCCTATCGCATTTTATGGTTGGCGCATCCATAGACTACTAGATCTTTGGTTGGACAAGACTTCCCAATGACAACCTATTATATTTTAAACTACCACCCTTTCGTGTCACTTATGTACCTGATGTTATAATGTTTTATTTTCAGTTTGTATATTTTTGAATTTTTTGTACCTGCGTCCAAATAAATGTTAATTCTCTTCGAACACCTCTATTCTACCGCGAAAGATCAGCACCATTTATAGAGTTCGAAGGTAAACACTTAAACAGGGGTTCCTCATTGTTAGTTTAACTCACCTCGCTCCAAAGAGTTCCGAATGCAGCGCCAGCACCGTTTCCCGCAACGCTGCGTTTTCCCTCGCCAGCTGCGCCGCCTCCGCCCGCGCTCTCGAAGCGTCTGTCACATTGCCTGCTGCATCGCCGCTCTCTCGGCAGCCTCCTGTTACAAGAACATCTACAACATCACTATCAAGATTATTCATTTTATCAATTTCATCACTGCCACGCTTTTTTATACACCTCACCAGAACACTAACACGGCAAGTCTACGGCGGATTAGGCCTCCCCAAAACATGGGGGGTTCAGTTATAATCACTACGTTTGGCAGGCGGATTGAGGTGAAAATACACAGAAGCAAGCTGGTTTCCTTCCTCTGGTAGTCGGCTTTCAGTTCCCTTAATCGGCTCTACGGGAACGTACCCATACTACGTGACCCATTTTTTTCAATTCCTAGCACCCCCCTGGTGACCACCCGTAGTATATGAGAAGACCCCCCCTCTAGTTTTCACGTAGTTATTCATAAATACGGTTTTCAATCATTTTTTGCTAACAGAAAGTTTCAAAACAATAATTTGGCTTATATTTGTTTTTATTGATACAGCAGCGCTTGCCACGTGACGCCAAAAGTGCGTGCATACCTAGTAACATGTGAAAAAAATATTTTCACGAAGAAGAAACTTATGTGAAACAGGAAATAAATTTATAAAAACAAGTCTTGCCACCTGCTAGTATTAAAAGCTCTAAACGCTGCGCGTCATATTTGAATATAGCTCGAAAAAGTGCGAGAGGATATTGACTACGTGACGAAAATCTAAGACGAACAAAATTTCTCATATTACCAATACCCATAAAATCAAGTTGTTATTGCTATTATCGCATCAAAATTATGTTAATAGCAGAAATAAAATATTCAAGCATTAAGATAACAATCAAAGCATTAAGAAAAAAACTTACCAGCTGACGCCGCCCGCGCTTGCACCAATTCTGCCCTTATATCCACGAGCTCAGCCTGCAAAAATAGAACAAAAACCTTTTATCTCGGAACTCCACATCCAACATACGGACGGTCGGTTTCATATGACATCAATAAGTTAGTCTCGAATGTCGTTTTCATTACAATAGTTTAATCTTTGCTGCATCAAGGGACGCGTAAATCCGAATTATCAATATTATGGTGGTAAGAGGTACTTATGGGCACGCGCACGCGCAGGGCCAAATAAATCGTTTGACTTTCGCCCTAGCGCACCGTGCCCTCATTGCACTCGTATTTCAACAAATCATGGTTATTATAAGTGATTTATTATATTTGCTAGGCGGTTGAATGTCTCATGCACGTATGAAATGGGTCAAAATAATTGGGCCATACTTGGGCTGATCTCAGTGTCCAGACATGTGCCATGAGTCGACGAATAGCAATTTCTGAGAGCCTCAAATAAATATTGATAAATCGCTTATTGATTATTAATATATTATGCCTACTTGCGGGGAAATACACTCGTAACAGACAACTTCTAGGAACTTATAATGTTAGTGCATAGTGTTTACTATATACCATAAAACTATTTTATACAGGGGGTGTTCGGCAGACCGTGTGCCATATGGTAACTGGGGTCTATTTTTAACAATTTTTGGTATTTTTTTTCCGAACAGAGAACTATTTAGTGCTGTGACTTTTTTTGTACGAAATGGCACGGTTTATTTTTTGTATATTATACCTGCATGTTAACCGTTATCTACTACTCAAATAAATATTTACATGAGATCTAAGTAAATAAAGCAGCTATGGGCATGCAAAGTGTTGAAAAGTAAAAATTAAAAACTGAGAGTTCAACTTTGGATTCAATTAAAAAAGTGACTGTGATCTTCCAATTATCAACCATTATGTATGACACACGGTCTGCCGAAGACCCTGTATAATGCAAAGCAGTTACGTATGAAACAAGACATTCTGAACTAACAAGATTTCAATAATACTCATGTAACAGATATATAAGCAGATTACTTAGGTAGACTGTGACTTCTTGACCTAAGGTACATTATACAACAATAAATATCTCTACAAGGCGAATCATTTTATGCAAATTCAGTTCTGTGAATTGAGTCGATGAGATTCCTAGGCAGATCGATTACGACCCTACATGAGTGGATTCTAGGAAGAGAAAAAATAAACGTCCTAGGTTTCCGTCCATTTGATGGATGGTTAGGTTGGTAGAGTAGATACGCTTTTTTGTCAGAAACAGAGGATCGAATCCATGGCGTCTATAATAAAATATCACCTCAGGTCACGCACGTTAAGAATACCTATGATATATATATGATAGACTGTCACCACAACCGACAACTTGAGTCTCTTAGTGCACAGGAGAAGAACAAAGAAGCTAACGACAATGTACACTTTTCTGGCGAAATTCAAGAAAAAAAAATCCTAGAAAAGTTTTTGAATTCACATACAATATACACATTGCGACAGCCTCTATCAATTCAAGTTCACTTGTATAACATACCGTCGATACGCGCAAAGGCGGAAGTGTTTGTAATGGTACCGGTAGCAAAAGCAATGCATGGGATCTCAAGTGGATGGAATGGATGCCACAAGGCGCGCGCGGTGGTCCGATGCACTCGGGCACAGATTCAGACTAACTAGACTCTAGATCTAGACCTATACTTTCGAAGACAGCTCATTATACCTGCATACAAATAACCGCAATTTACAAACAAGAGATGCATAGATTAAATAAAAGATGCAGTTAGACAAAACTATTCGTGAAGCAATAAACGTAGGGAAAACAGTTTATGACTGTAGATGAATTTCACTATTCCGATAATTCGAGCCACATTTCGTCGCCGACATTAACTTTGATTCGCTGTGACATTTTGATTCGACCGCCTTTCACACAGACTCGAGTGTGTAATTTGCTGGCAACAAACTTTACTCTGTGATTTGTTTAGGTAAGGAAGTAGGTGCGTTGTCTGGCTGGTGACCTCAGCATACCCTACTGTATACCTACCCGAGGGGTATACCAACAAAGCAAAACAACTTAGTACGTGTTTTATCGGTATGACGCCATGATGTTGTTATTTGTTTGCATTTTACTTTCAACGCACTAGCACTCCTTGCAAGTCAAGCCAACATATCCTTGGCATAGTTATTACAAAGTGAAATAGGCATTTCATTTTACGCAACAATAGTAGGAAACTCCTATCTAGGTAACGCATCATTTGGGATGAGGCTCGTTGTAAAGCAAACAGCCAATAAACACGGCCTACGCCGATTTCAAGATCATTATCGCCTGAATGACGAGTGGGTGTCTGTTGTGCTACGGAGCGATTGTGAATATTATAACAACACGTATAAAAGAACGCCTCCGCGAACAATGCAATATTATATGAAGCTGAAGAACCATTACGATAAATTAACAGTAAAATCGTATCGCGAGACAATGAATGCGGTTCATTAGGGCTGCTATAAAATGAGAGTAACAATTTATGCCGACGGCAATTTGAATGCAAGAGCAATGGCTGCGTCCCTAGTTACAGCCTCGTCTCTAATTACGAGTTATTGGGTTATCCATTACTTGCTGGCAATTTAGCGACACAAGCGAACTTTAGTTTGGGTGGGAATAAAGCGCTTCAAGTTAAGTTCAACGAAAGCATTTCTTCATGCCTGTGTGGGCGCCGATCTGAGATAAAGTCCAGCCGGCGGAAGATTGATTCACCGCTGCTCGATATCATTGCACGGATCTCAGATACACGAGCGATCTGGCCGGGCAGCGCACGCGCCGCGCGCCGGTTCAACTTTGATGGCAGCCACACGTGGACCTGTCAATTCATGCGCCGCAACAATAATAAATCTTCAAATCTCCGTCGACACTTTCCTCCTCGCTTGTCTAACGACATGAAATTTGATTCTCATTTGAATAACAGCACATGCTATCGCGTTTTACTAGTGAGATCGTACATGAAAGACTCTTGACTCGCGGCACATTTACGTGGACCACACGGGTCGATCGTTCGAAAGAAAATAATATTTTTACTTGAATGTCAAGATAGCGATTGCTATAGATAGGGTACATGATTCTAGGGAAGGTTTACTGAAATTACGTTTTGTATGTACATTATGCAAAGGCAAACGATAAGACATACCTATGTAGGTCTATGTTGTCTCTAGTAAAAGTAGAATAATCACCATATAAAGTCACAAATAAGGTAAAGGTAACAGAGGGGGTATAAGTTATGAGCTAGTAATATTCCTGGTTAGTGCTACTTCCGCGACGATGGACGTCGCACTAAAGCTAATGTAACGACCCATGTTCGGAAGATTACATGCACGGGAAGCTTGTAGTAGTCCATCCATACTAGGTGTTCAATGTTCATTGCAGATATAAAATGAAATGTCTAGTACTCATGGTGAATAGATAAGCACTGCTTGCCAACGCGTCCGAAGAGGTCATTGTGTCTACTGTCTACATGCCTTGTTAAGTGTCTGACGCATTATTGCACCGCATGCAGGTCCTCATTTACATTCGTCTGGACTCCGTCGCAGTCCCATCACGCTCAGGCGCAACTGTTCTCCTCCTTTTCACTCATTGCCAGTCAATATGCAAATGAATACGAAAACATTTCAAATACATGTGCAGTGGACAGCTAGTCTGAATGCTAAGATATTTCCTAAAACATGTATGCACCTTGTTCTGAATAACTAATCTCATTTTAGCGTTGTATCAAATTTCGTAAAATCTTAACTTTAGACTGGTATGTGGCCGTGAACTCTAATGGCAGCAACACACGCCGCACGCCCACACTGCAGATACTTGACACCCATAGATATTTAATGCAACCCATCTTAAAACTTCTAATAGTTCTCTACATGCAATGCCGCAACGCAACGCCCGCAACGAATGCATAACCATAAAATTTATTTAAAACTGATCATCCGAGACAAGTGATATATTAGAGATTCTATGAACGGGCTAAGTTCAAGTATACCCAGACAATGGTGAGAGTTTAATACAAAGGCAGATAGATTGCCACACAGGAAATGGATTTTATCTGGACAGCAGTGAGTGGATACTCTGCGGGAAGCCAGCAAGCCGTCAACGTAATTATCCTACGCTGCATTCAGCAGACTGTAGGTACGCATTATCCTTACGACTCGGTTATGAATGTCTAAAGTTAAGAGACAGGAGAGAAAATGAGCCATGTTTAAAGGCAAACAAGACAAATCGGGTATGGAAAGCACAAATGAACATGAAATTGTGTAGAGGCTAACATGGAGTGCGTCTGTTGACAGTCACCAATTGTTACACTTAAGTTGATTCAAGGAACGTTCAGCATAAGCAGTTGATACTCATGCAACATTTGCAAACTCTACGTTCTCTACGTAGAGTTATGTGTTAAGTGAGACTTTCTTAAATGATTTGTCACTTATGTTAGTGCTTAAAAGTTTCGTGAAAGTTATAGGCATCCGTGAAGAGGTTAAACTGGTGATGTAACTGGCTGTTAATGCTAGGCGCCCTAATTGGAACTAATCCAATAGAACTGATGAGTGTCGTGACTACTATTTATTATCTAGCAAGCGAATGCACTTTGATGTACTAGTTCAACTGAAGTTTATTATACGACATACCAAGGATTTACGCGTAAATCAACTGAATTTCGACGAATAGTTTAGACAACAAGGACAACAACCGAATCGAAACCCTTTTTTCGATGTCTACTACGACATCAAAAAGGCGCTACTAAATATTTGGAAGAAAAAAGATCAGACGTCTCTTGGATGGATCGTTTTACATTATCTCGTACCCTTGTACTTGTAATGTACTAACAGGATCTAGAAATACCGAATGTTAAACATTCGCGAGAAGAGTATGCTATGCTGTGTTCGCATAATGAGAAGCCATGTTTCATTAGAACAGCTAAAGTCGTGATCGCACCTGGCAAGTCCTTTGCGCTGCGCCGGACGACGTGTTGTCTACAACAATTTAGCGACAAGCATTCTAAGAACTGAATGCTCATGACATGCATTGCACACCTTGTGGGGATATGCTCAACATGCTAATGTCAGGTTTCTCATCATTGAAAGGTGTTCGATTTCATCTAAGAGTGCAATGCAAGCAACTACTGCCTCTACAAATTAAGCGTATGTTTCTGATTGCATTATTTTTATTGATATTCATAATTAGGTATATTAAAAAGGGTAAGTTCCGTTTGGTGTTGAAGTGAATTCCTGCCCTATTTCAGAACTGCAGCAGCCAGCTCTAGAAATTATTTGCAATAAACTACAAAATGGTGTCAAATTGCGAGATCTCGACGGGAATAGATGTTACGAAAGTATATCATATGTTTGTTTATGTATTTGATGTATTGGAAACATAAATTTGTTTTTGAAGCCCGAACTGTCTTAATACTAGCTTAATCCTCAATACTTAAAAGCAACTGATATTAAATATTAATTCTTGAGTTACATTTATCATGTAAAAGGCTAAAAGGTATTTATCGCCCGCCATAAAAGATGCTTACCCAAGGATAATAAAATTAAAAACAAAGAAAAGTTATAATAATTCGAAGCCATAAACGCATGAAGTAGTTTTATGGGAGTACCACTCAGCCAGCAGTAAAATTGGCATCGGGATTAGGGTACGTTGAACGGTGAGTGAATCATCATCGGTATTCCAAGACAAAGCCGAGAAAGCAATAAGACTTCGATATATTTCATAGTCAGGAAGGTTACATGAAGGCCCTTTTTTGAGCTTTTTACACGCGTGTGTATTTTTTTTTTCGTGCGTATATTTTGTCTGCGTTTGTCTGGGACTCTTTCCTTCCTCATAATTTCAAAGCGATTGAAATGAATGAGGAAGCAAAACAATCCTTTGAAATCCTGCTTACATTTAACAGAATAGGCTTTAGTTCCTTCATTTTCGAAATAGATGAATCCAAAGTATAAAAAAGTTAACGAGCGGGGACCGAGTATGGTTTTTTTTATTGGTTTTCAATTAATTAGTTACTTGTTCCGTGAGTACAAATAAACATAAGGCGTTCTGCAAATTTACTACTTTCTGCGCGCGGTTTCGTCGGAAAAAAATGTTATTTATAATTTCTAACGTGTATATTCTATTCTAAGTCAACATAATAAATTATGGTCTAGCATAAATACAAAATCTTCCTGATCGCCTCCTTCTCGTTAACACAATGTTTTCGTTATTTTCTACAGCCCGTCATCTCTCCTTTCCCATCGACGTCTTATTTCCCATAATCCAGCCATCCATTATCATACAAATAGCCTTGACCTGACGTGAATTAACCAACATAAATCATCCAAACTTTCCAATATTAGTGTGATTCGAAGACGGCTCGGAGAGGAAACAGTAATGCGAGATTACACGTACCCGCAAATCAAATCACATCACACTAATTATATAAAAGCGGCAGTTTTGATGGATGTTTAGATATTTGGAAGTTTGTTACCTCGTCACGCCAAAGGTAATGAACGAATCTAGCTGATATATTTCCTAGATGTAGTCCTAGACATGGATTACCATATAGGCTACTTTGTGTCCCTGAAAACGCGTACGAAGCTGTAGAATACTAGGGAATAGGAACAGGTTATTTGCCCGATGTTTGCGGTCAGACGACGGATGATGGTGGCACGGCACGCTCGACAGAACCGCAAAGTGGACCGCGAAGACCACCAAACCAGAGCCCACAGCGGATTCCTAAGCGTTCCAAATAACGACCTGTATGGGAACAATAGCTACAAATGACACGGCTCTTTCGAGATAAGACCACGGACGAAGCTGTTGCACGCGTTTGCCCCTTTAGCCTATTCAATGGTCACGTACGTTGCTAAATTAAGCTGAGGCAAACTTTTTGCGAAATCTAGAACCACTAATAATAATTCAATAAGATAATCTGATTGTTTGGAAAAAAACTAAAAAACTGACTTCAAATCTCTTAATTGTACACTGTTTTTTAAGTATTACGGGATCATTTTCTTTTAAATTTTCGAAATGGTCCTCTGACGAATAAATCGACAAACATACATACAGCCGAACATGGCACCTCCTCTTTATTTCGAAGTCGATTAATAAAAGTGACTATAATTACAATTACAAGTTTTCTTTCTAGCAAGGCGGATGGATTCTTAATTGAAATTCTGCATAACAAAGTGTCACCTCGGGCGACATTGGCTAGGTTATAAAACATCTTTCGCGGAGTCAAAAATGCAAATAGTTTGCAGTTAACACGCATACCATGTACTGTGCAGCTCAATAATAAATTGTTCACATTGTTAGTCAGTCACGAGTACCATTCAATGCAAGTTAGAGCTATTAAATGCGTTTATTAACTTTATGAGACAATTTCCAATCATTTTATTGATTATTTTACTTTATGATGACTTCTCCGTATTATGAACGTGGTTATTGCACGCTCACATTAATATTCAGAATAAACAGTATTCACATCTCTATTTGGTTATTTGATCAATCGATATTTATTAAAGATGAATTTATACACCACTGCTCAAAAATACCACACACAGTTTTCACATTAAACACGAAAGCTCAAATGCGAATCTCTGGTCTATGATTGATTATTTGAAACTAGTTTATGCCCGCGGCTTCGCACGCGTTGTTTCTATAAACGTTTAGAGGTGATTTCTATCCCATGGGAACTGATTTTTGGGATAAAACGTTGCCTATGTTTTTTCCAGGATTAAAATTACCTGTATGCAATATTTCAGATCCGTTCAGTAGTTTTGGCGTGAAGACGTAACAAACATCCATCCATCGATACATCCATCCAAACTTTCGCGTTTATAATATTAGTGTGATGTGATAATTGGCGATTCCGCGGGTTAGCAATGCTTATTTGTCCAATTTTCACCTACATTATTACAATTTAGGAGAAAATTTTACAATTTTACATAGTATTTGATTATAATATAAGTAGTTTAAATTTTAGTTGTCTATGACCTTATTTTGTAAGCTAAATAAAGAAACGTTATTGATTTCCGATTTCAAGGTTTTCCATTAGAACATCCGATGCGGCACATTGAAAGAAGAGTCATAATCATCATCCAGCACAAGTCTTCGCTCACAAATTATTAAAATTTAGGAAAAAATTTGATATATTATTTGATAATAATGTAGTTTTTTAAAATTTTACTTGTCTATAACCTTATTTTGTAAGCTAAATAAAGAACGTATTTGATTTCCGCTTTCAAGGTTTTCCATTAGAACATTCGATGCGGCACATTGAAAGAAGAGTCATAATCATCATCCAGCACAAGTCTTCACTCACAAATTATTACAATTTAGGAGAAAATTTGACATAATATATTATTTGATATTAATGTAGTTTAAAATTTTACGTATTATCTATGACCTTATTTTGTAAGCTTAATAAAGAAACGTTATTGATTTACGATATCAAGGTTTTCCATTAGAACATGCGGCACATTGAAAGTAGAGTCATAATCATCATCCAGCAAAAGTCTTCGCTCACAAACTATTACAATTTAGGAGAACATTTGACATATATTATTTGTTAATAATGTAGTTTTAAAATTTTACTTGTCTATAATCTTATTTTGTAAGCTAAATAAAGAACGTGTTTGATTTCCGATTTCAAGGTTTTCCATTAGAACATTCGATGCGGCACATTGAAAGAAGAGTCATAATCATCACCCAGCACACTTCTTCACGCTAATCAAACATCAATTTCTTACCACGGCTTGGAAAGTAGCACTGGGTTTATTCTATCCACGCCATTATTTAATATTTTAAATTGCATTTCGCAGGGTATCATTTATTACCCAGCAGCAATAACTTTACTTCATTAAGATTTGTACAAAGGTGATGTGTAATTGTGGTCATTCACATTCCAGAGGTAACTGTGGTTGGGAATAGTAATAAGAAAATTTTATTACAGATGAAACTTACACTTACCCTGAAAAAATATTGCCACCTAGACTACCTCGCTAGACTCATGATTATAAAATCTTGTCTGCAGTGTATCTCTACAGGGTGCCAAGAAACATGTGTACCAAGCCGAAAAGGGGTAATTCTGAAAGTATCAACATAGGTTAAAAAAAAATTAGAGACTTTCTTTTTCATATTAGAGTTCTTTGACGTGCATTCTTACATTAATGTTGTGGTTTTGAAATTTCAAAGGATTTACATAAATTTTTGTAGTAATTTCATGACAAAACACTGGTTTCGCTGAGAAAACCAGCAAAAACATTTGTAAAATATCTTATAATGTTATACAGAATATTTCAAGAGTGCGTGTAAAAGAGCACGCATAGTAAGAAAACACAACTATTTTTTTTCCAAAAAAAATATTTAAAATTCAATAAATCGTTATTCACAAGTTTATCCCCTCGGTGTCCAGAACCACCCTCTCTCGGCTTAGAACACATGTTACGGTGCATAGGTTACGTAATAGCGTTACGCAATATTTTTTTCGCTAAATGATTAAGGAAATAAGGTTATTCAGCAATCAGCATCACAATACAGCATCACAATACAATTCACTTTTCCGGCGCCGTAAAATGTCAGTAGACGCATTAATGAATTAATACGACATAAACCACGTATAAATCACGCATATAAATAGCCAAGGTGTCATGTCATAAAAGGCGGACTAAATCAGAAACTCATTGATAACGCAATAAATAAACACATTTATCAATACCCAATGGCTTTATACACATTTCAAATAATATATGCGTGTAAATGACAGAAAAGCTTTCAACTTTTCCCTTTTTTACAGCCGGATGCAGTAACTCGAACTCGAGATTTCCAAGTAGGAGCTATTAGAAGCTCTGTAAAGTGACGATTGGCAAGAGTACGACTAGAGTAATAGTGATTGCTTGTCGTTAAATCCGCTTTTAACATTCGGTACATAAATTACATAATCGAAGCAATAGTTCTACGGACTGAATTCGGTACAGCACTCGAAGAACAACTGCCGCCAAGTAGAGGCAGTCAATGTAGGAGACATACCTCGAAGTACATGGGTATACCCACTTCTCTGTAGCACTATAGTGCACTACAGTGCTAGAGAGAAGTGGCAAGGCAATCCCTGCTCGAACTCGCGATCATATACGATTCCCGACGACGAGGACGACGACCCACGGGCAACAGACAAGAGACAGGCGGGCTCAGCAGACTTGTCGCATTATCATCGAGAACCGAGTGCCGTGACTTGAGTACCGAGTTAACACATGCGAGATATTTCGCATTACAGATTAAATCTTCGCCAGCACGCATTGACAAGTTTGGAACTCTATTTCAGCACCTTTTCTATACCTTTAAACGTAACTAATACGCATGGATAAATAAAATTTAACACTCACACACAGTAAAATGACTCATCCGTCTTTGCTGTTCCTCACTTTTGATTCGGTAGGATTCCGATACTAATTTTATTTGTCTATGGTAGTAAGTTGTTTTTCGCTCCTTGATCTTTGGTAGTGTTGAGTGCCAGTTTACTCCTTGGGCCAAGCCAAAGAAGGAATGGAACATTGCACTTACATCAAGTCAATAAAAGCCCAGAGCAATATCAATCAGGAAATTCTCATCTCACTTTACGAGAACCATAAAATCAGGACGTTTTATCAACAAACAAATACATGTTAAAGCTTCATACTCTAATTGAAAAAGGTCAAGTTACGTACTGCAAAGTTACTTTTTACCGATAAAAACATAAAGAAACTCTTTCATTGGGTGGATAATTCCCTCGTTTACATACATGGTTGTTAATTTTTGACCTTATGTATGCAGAGAGTTCAAGTTACCCTTCACTGACAAAGATTTATCGTCAACTTTCGCATGTCGTATACCTCCGGCATAGATAGGTCGAATCGATAAATATTAAATCAATGAAGTTGTCGATACGGTTGTCGTGCATGTAACAATCTATCTTCGAGGACAGGCGTGCACTATGTCCTAAAGGGTTTGTTTTAATGAATCGATTTGTTTCGAGCTATAGACCAACTAGATTGGCATAAGGTTCGTGTAGACACGACACAGGTTGATTGGAACGCGTTTAGTTTGCATTTCCGATCTATTGCTGGCTTCGTTCCGCTGGATTCATGAAAACAAGCCCTTAATCGTGCGTGGCTAGTAAAATAAATCGGGTGCGTATTAGGGCACGCACGATTTTGTGTTCGTTCTTGGTGACAAGTGTCGCTATCAATAATTCTATGAATAGTATCGATTCTAATGAATAGACTGCCGCTCGGCGCCGTTTCGCTATTTACGAATAATGCAATGTTAATGCCTATTTGGGTAGGTATAACAAGCGGTTTATATCAAAGTGACATGACACAAATTAGATTCTACGCTTGTTAGCAATAAGCTTTTCGAAACCAAGTATTTATGTATCTGCCAATCGCCTGTCCAGCTAGTTGATAAACAGCGATATATGTCTCCTTGTTCACAATCGCGACACATAAATGAGCTAAAATTAACTCCTATTTTAGTAATTACAGTGTCAGAGTACCTATCTTGACCTATTTACATTTTGAAGCATTGATTAGCGATGATTCATGGTGTAGTGTATCACTACACCATGTATCTCACAACAACAGAATAGACAACAATATAAGCAACCGCTCTATTGGAACCAGTGTTTTCCAAGATACTGATCATGTCGTATATCAAGTGAGTAAATATTGCGATATCCATCTGCGGACACGAGAGCCAAGCGCGAGCCAACGAGGGCGTGAGCTGTATAAATCTAAGGAACACTCAGAGGGGACTTTGTAGGTAATAGCGAACGATAGATTTTGCCAACGAGGAAGTGCTTTGAACACCACCACTTAACTATGTGTTTAGTCTTTACATAAATGATTTATAATCGAACATTCACCAATAGAATACGCACTGCATATCGAATCAGCGCGACAGAGTCATAAATTACAGCATAAATATTAATTACTAACACTTAGAAAGGACAGCATCTCTTTCTAAGTCAATTGCCTCGTTAACTTTGCGTTGGGTAGCCAATAGCCAGTGAGTCAATACAAAAGTAGATTGAAAATAAGCATGAATAGATTGTAGATGACTATTAATAAATTCAAGCAACAACGAAGATGCTCTCAATGAATTAGTCATCAGCCAGATATTAACTGGAGTAGATTTCGCGCGAACCCATTGACTAAGGATTGGTACCATCAGACTTGATAAATGAAAAAAGCTTTTATGAGTAATGGTCGTCCAGTAAGAGGCAGCTGGCCACCCGTATAGCAAGCCAGCATGCCCTTAGTGCAAGCGATGTAAAACCCACAGAACCTGTCGGGGTAGCCTGTGGTCGAACGGTCGCTGGATGGACACGCTCGATGGTAATCGTAAATTATAAATGGCTAATTGCTGCGCGACCACAATCGTGCCATTTCACTATAGCAGTTAGCTCCTTGTAGACTTGTTTTGACAACTCAGTGAGTGATTGTATTGTAGGTCTGCTTTACAATCTATGTATGTATGGCATTGAATCTCATTCAGCGAGTATTTACTCGTAATGTCGTGAGCCTCGGGCGCCACCCAGGCTTTAGATAAAGCTCTATGTAAATCACATGAGATGAAAATCCTCTGTCAACATAATAGCTATTTTTACGCGATTTGGGCAAACGATAAGATAACATTTACGTTTGCTTTCAAATGTGACCTTATCGAGTTTTTTAAGTGATGACGTGTTTTCAGCATAGCTATGTTCTTCCAATATAATATACAAAATTGGTGTATGGTGTGTAGTTGTAACACCTCAAAGCAATTACGGTTAAACTCCCATGATTCAATTTATAGCACACATAGAACGAGGAAGTCAAATGTTTACAAGCAATTCAGTGGTAGCTCTCCAAATGGAAAGTACATTTATATAATAGGCAGTGGTAATGTAACAAGCAATAATACAAATATTGATTAATGTTAGATCTTCAATTGCTCGGCGCGAGTACTCCGCCGGCACATTACGTTGCAGCATAAAACGCGACATCACTTCAAATAATCTCGGCAATGGCTCAGCACAAAGAATTTCTTCATTCAATTAACAACACCTAATCAAGGGCTCCATTTAGTGAAAATCAATCACGATTTATGAGCTCTGCAAGGGAACTTTCTCACGAGTTTTACTGCCTGCTCACTGACTTGACGAGATTTAGCTAGAGCGTCTCAATGGTCCATTTTATGGTTGCTAATAGCAGAGGCTTTTCATCTTTTGCTTTCTAGCCAAAGATTGAACTATATTTCAAATTAAAATTATTTTCTAATTGAACTGCCTGCGTCCAGCAGTGGAATAATAGAGGCTGTTGTGGTGGTGGTGGACGATCCCAACCTTTACGAGATGTTAGATGTCTTAGATTAGAAGTAAACTTGCTTCTTACAAGAATTATAGTGAAATCTGCAATATACGAAATTTAATTGTTACAATTTAATTCTAAAAACTATTACTTACACAAAACCGGGCTGTCAAAATATTGAAGACGTCATCCATGCAAGCGATTAAAACCATTCGTTTAAAACCAAATTATCTCAACACGTCAGTTTCAATTTCTCTTCTGTTTGTGAACCAATAGAAAAAGTCACGTCGCGCGTTAGGCGGAAAGCGTCTGAAAAACTAGAAGGCTTCTGAATCTTGCCAGGCGGGGAGTGCGCGTACGCACTGGGCGTGTCTAAGCGTACCGGCGCGCGCGCAACTTACTCCACACTACTCTACAGTCGACGGCAGTCGCCGCGGATGCTGCGCCCAGCGCACCTGTCACACGACGCGACACCCGCGAACACACGTGCCTAAAACATCGCGACGATAAAAAACTTTGTGAAATGAACGGTTCAGTGTCAGTGAGGAGCCCTTTGGAGCCCTAGATCTACGTCAGCGCAAGGATAAAACCCTAGGTACTCGGTAACTTTTACCTACTTATCATTTGCATGTTTTGATAATGTAATTCTGCGGTGCAAAAATCTAAAATTTTAATTGAATGATAAGGATATTTCTGACTTTGAAGCATTTTTCTACTATTGATAACATTCAATAAAATAACTTCAATAGGCTTTTAGGAAATTAAATTTCGACAATATTGATAAAAGCTCTGATAAGAGTGAAGGTAAAAGTGTAGAAGGTACCGTACCTATAAGTATGGGTGTGGTGTGGATTTAAAATTGACATTTTAATTTTTTAGAGTTGAACTCTATTAACTCAATTTTGGTAGGTATTGATGTTCATTGTTACACTTTTAATTAGGTTGGAAGTTCAAGGTACTCAATAATAGAATCATCGGAACAATACACTTACCTACCTACATTAGGTAAGGTTAAGTACTTAAATAGTACATACGATAAAGATACGCTTTGGATATTTATTTACCTTGTCATTAAACAAGAAACGATTTGCATTTCATCATCCGCAGCCGGTTTTACCCACTCTGCTGAGAAACTAGCACTGATAAGTCTGCTATAGACCTTCCGAAGTTTGTGCCATGCACGAAGGTCCTGGTAGCCTATTTAATTCTCCAAATACGCAATTACGTGTTTCGTTTCGGTCAATTGGTACTCTAATGCAACGAGTATAGTATATACCATTTTGCACAAATTAAACGAAACACGCCTTGCACAGAACGAGATCTAATTACAAGTATGAATCACACTAATATTACAAATACGAACACAAAACTAAAAATTTCAAAAACCCGCCGACGTTTATTGGCTGAACAGATTTTCATGAAACATGGCTAAGAACTCTCGGGATAAAATTATCTATGACGCAAAAAAAATAAACGAAAATCGGTTTATCCGTTTGGGAGCTACGATACCACAGATACACAGACAGACACGCCAAACTCTTTTTGCGTCGGGGGTTAAAAATTGGATGTTCAGATGTATCGATTATTATTATTATTTATTATTATTATTATTTATTATCGATGGATGTTTGTTACCTCTTCACGCCAAAACTACTCAACGCATCGGGCTGAAATTTTGCATATAGGTAGTTGTAGGCCTCGAATAAAACTTTTATCCCTTAAATCAGTTCCCATGGGATAGAAATAACCTTTAAATGTTACCATAGAAACAAAGCGTGCGAAGCCGCGGGCATAAACTAGTATACCATAATTAAACGCGTCATCTCGCAAAAAGATGAGACGAACTCTGATAACGCTGTGACAAGATAAATCAGTTTGTACAAAGATAAGATTTTATGTGATAGTTTCAGTTCCCTAATTATACACACATACGTTTCGCCATTCAGAACGGAGTTATTATACGGGAAATAATTTGTGCAAGGTAATTAGAACGACTTCTAGCGAAAGTGCACGTTAATACGCGGGGCAAAAATAAACGCATCTTATTCCGCTAGCTAGGTGATATGGCTAGTGGTTCATTCATTCAAGTTTAAATAAAGAAGATAAAATAAAACGCCAAGTGCGAGTCGGACTCGCGCACCAAGGGTTCCGTATAATTATAGGGCCTTTTTCTAGCCAAATATCATGATTCTAGGTCAACAGGAAGTATATGGTACTATAGGTTTTGGTCCATGGCGAAATTAAAGATATTTTTTTGTGAATAAAGTTCAAATTTACAGTTTTCGGATTTATCTCTACACACGTCTCTCACATTGGGGTAATCAAGGGCGAAATAAAACATTTTAACGGCTAAATCAACAACTATTGAATTTCTGGAATTCACATCCTCCTTTCGTGACTGAGAAAATTATATCTTCTTGACGGTACGCATTCTGCTTTGATGCATCTAAATTTTGCAAGAAAATAATTCGGACCCAACAATCTAGACAGCTTTTCGAACGCGCTATCTGATTCCAAGAATTACGGTACTAATTCAATCAGAAACGTAAAGTGAATAACACCCCAGACGGACACATATCACGATCATAATCACTGCGGTTTCAAAATATGACGGGTTATAATTTAGGTGCCTTGAAACAGAATATAGTTAAAGGTGAATAATTACCAGTAGATACATTTGTGAAGGCATATTTTACAAACTTCTTTAGCAACATGATCACGCACTCAAAATAAAGTTTGCCACAGTGAAACTAATAAATCCATCACAAAAGGGTAACACAGTAATTAACGACATAGGTTCCAAATGCATGACATAAAGATCAGAAGCCACAGTGAATATGAACGAAGTGGTAGAGGTATAAATCAAGGCATTAGTGGGCCGGTCGGAGGAAGCACTGCGGATATCATAACCAATGATCCGACATGAACTGCTGTTATTTATTGTTGGAACTAGGTCACGACTTTTGCTACTGAAACGAAGGACTCGTTTGCAAAAAGAAAACTTGTGAACCAGAGCCAATAGCGGCATTAGCTAAAAAAGAAAAACAGTGGACATAGTTTAACGTTAAACGCTGTAGTTTTAATCAATTTTCGGATATAAAACGTTAATTACTGGTGTAACTGGGCCTCGCCTACTGCTCCTGAAAGCCGCGGGCCCTATTGCACAACCGTATGATTGGACGAAGCTCAGTGAAGGGCATTTAGGTAAACATTCAATGATGATTTCATACCGGTCAAGGAAACGGCGCGGCAGGAGGAAAACCTCAAAAGGCAAGAACGTATTTTTTTCAAATAGCAATTACATATGTAACTCTGACGTAACAAAATTACGATTAGACTGTTATTAATAACTTCGATTGATTGTAAAGTTATTTATACACTTGAACATTCTGTACGTAAGCGCAATCATAAAGTTACCTACAGTAGAAAAAAGCCAAAACGAAAGATGGCGTTGCCCAAAATACATACAGCCGATAGCGCGAGCGAACACAGTCAGCCAAGATAGCCCTTTCTAAAAGGTACTTACTCGATATGATATCTAGTGCGAAGTTCTGGACCAAACGCAATGACATCAAAACTCTATAATAAAAAACCGGATGTACTAAAAGGCGAGAAAAAATACCAATTATTTAAAACCAGATTAAAACAATACCTTTTCAAGAAATGCTATTATGATTTAAATGACTTCTTCACGAACAAATAATAATATAATAAATAAATAACTTACTAATTTATCAATACTTTAACAATACATACATTGCTTCCTATATAATATTTTACAAAAACGTTCTTAATAATATTAAAAACATAAGTTATTGAATTATCTTTTGCTAAAACCTAACTAGAAATTCTTCTAGAAACCGGGTCACTTCCACTCTCAGTACCTATTGCCACGCCTTGCTTGGTTACCATAGTCTCTTAAACATTACTTAGAACTACCTGCAAATATACAAAATGATTGCAATAAAATAAATATGAATATGATATCCCTATCGTTTTGGCTAGTCAGCGAATGGTGCAGACGTTTATTTACAGGCCCAAGCCTTGAGCTCGAGTACTTGTTAGGTAAGGCCCAGGCCCTTCGATGTAAAGAGCGCGGTCAGTAGCATCATCTGTTAACCATCCAACCTGTGCAATAACCGACCACTATTTAGAACCATTCGGTTAAATAATCAAATTCGAATCGATTACTTAACATTAATTGCGAATACATCCCGTAAGTTAAGACGCGTGAGATAACGTGTGTAATTGAAAGGTAACTTAAAACTTAACTTAACCCTTTAGGCATTTAATGGAGAGGAAAGTCATGTTGTGGATGTAAAATCAATACGCCGCGTAGGTTTATAATTAAGAGCCATAAATAATGTTCGGACGCGGAACAACTTGAGACGGGAACAACGGGAACTCGGTGAACTTTCCGATGTATATTGCGATATGGATTAAATCTCGAGGAAGCATAAAACGACACGAACTATAAATTTTACATTCAGGGCAGAAAATATTGAACACGCATTCAATTGAAATTTATACTTGGGTTAAAAGGGGAGAAGTAAACTTGTAATCCTTCTAAATTCTTGAGTTTTAAGAGTAGGAGACTAATTCGGATTCTTGTTTAATTTCTATAATTCACTAGAACTTTTTTGATGTCACATTTAAAACTTCTGGCTATAGGCGGTGATGTGATACCAATTTGCCAGATTTTTATTTTGGATGGTTTTTTAACGTCCAAAAACCAACGCATTTTCTCAGTCTAAGTGCCTTAAGACTGCGTGGCATTAAATCAGGAGGTGGTATGCATGTCAACGTGAACAAACAGAAAAGGCTCTCCAGACGCTGGCACGACACAAGTGCTTCTATTTGTCCACAAATACAACTCCCAACACGTCCCGAACTGCGAGATAGATAATAACATAAAGACAAACTTTACCATGCCGAAGATAAACTGCTTCTGTAAACTGGAATTCTTCGAATTTATCTCTGAAATTCCTTTGGTATTTAACACCTTATCCTAATTCATTGCTCATTCCTTCTGCGACTTTTGGGGATTGCCGACAAGTTTTGTCATTATAGATCACTATGAAAAACCTGACATGAAAAATGTGGTTATTTATTTTAGGCAAAAACCTTGCCAATTCAGATAATTTGAATATCATCTAGAAAATAGGACAAATCTAGTTTTAAGCTTTACTGATCTGATATTTTAAGATAATTATATTAATCCGTGTGGCAAGAGAACCAGTTCCACTCCAAATAAAGTGCCAGTCAAAATCTACTAGATTTTGACTGGCACTTTATTTAGAGTGAAACTAGATGAATCTAGTAGTATTTTACGCCGATGACGACTTGCGAAGGATTTGCATCGAACTGTGTGAAGTCGATATCGCAGACTGTTGTCTTAACCTCCATACAGCACGTATGGGATGCGAAACGAGAGAGAAAGTATCAGAATTTCGTAACCCTTCGAAACAAGAAAATTGATTCTTTGTTCTAAAAATACACCGAGCATTAAGTTGAGGCAATATCAAACCTTGAACACCCAAAACCTTGAATATATAAGCCATAAGCATCATTTATATTAACTAAGCCATGGATAACAGTTGAAATGGCAAATAGAAACAAATTATCTTGGTGATCTCGGTGTCTACCGTTTAAAGCCATTAACATTTAATTTATCTGTGCAGATTAATCTTGCGGCAAGTGATATTATTTACATAATACAAGCTTAGGATTTATCCTTGTAAGCTTTTCATGTTAAATTGTCGATGTCGTGAGAAGTGTGACTTGTTCGTAACATTGCAGTCTGAAAATTACAACAAACTACATGTCTTAGGACTGCCTAACTGCAAAAACAAGCACCTGCTCCGTGCGTGAGTGAAACGGTAAGCCTAAAACTCGAAAGCTTTAGCATAGAAATCTTCAGATATTATTTCCGTGGGATATCATTCATTCTCTTCTAAATCATTATATCACATGGACAAAAAATTGTAGTAAAGAGAATCAATTAAACCTTTATTTCATATTTGAAAATAATTTTACTTTCAAATTGGACTTGTCTATGAACTGATTATGTAAGCCTTAAGTAATAAAAGGATTTGAATTTGATTTTGACGTGACAACGTCTTATAAATTGGTTTGCCGGGTGACACTTCAAGAAACTGCGTTACGCTCCACACTTCAAGAAACTGCGTTACGCTCCGCTCACGTTATGCGCTCACAATTCAATTAATTACCACTCAAAGTCGTTGTCACGTAAAACTTTCGCCCGTATACCGACTTTACAGGCAACCAATTTTTTATCAAGTACCGCCATTTCAATCAGAGAAAGCTTTTACACTATCGAGAAAAGCAAAGTTGAATATAACTTATCATCGATAAATATTAGCAAACTCCGCCCAGAGTGGTCAAAGCGAATGATCTTCATGGTAATAATGTAATTTAGATAATATCGTCAGAACAGCCGGTTCTGGACGCCGATGTCACTAGACCCGCAGAACTAGAACTAGTGTAACATCTTCGCATAATTTTCTGCTTCGAATATAAATTGAGTCATAATCCCGATTAACGTAATCGAAGCGGCACATCCGATTATGTGATTGTTTATTTGTTATTTCTTCACGGCTTGCGTATATTACCATAGAATAGACATTTGATCGGAGATACGAAGGACTTATGTTTATGTAATCTTTAGATAAAATAATTTCTTAGTTAATAATAAATCTGACTGTAAACGTCTAACATAAGATGCGGGATGAAATAACGCTAATATAATTGTAGATTCAAATGAGTAACTTAAAAGCATAGGTATTAAGCAGGTATCTGAAAGTGTAAGTCACCTAAGAAAGAATAGCCGAAAGAAAGGTCAAGTCCTTTCAGAGAACAACAGGCAACAAAGCCGTATGTTAATGTAACACAACTTACAAAACGAGGAATGTTGTCGCCCTTCCGAACCCTACATGAAAGTATTTTTTTACGTTCATGTGTTCGCTCAATTTCCCAGAATAAATTATACTGATGATGGTAGCGCCAGTACAAAAGGCAGAAAAACAGAATAGAATAGAAAAAAATAAAAACGGTATTACATGGAGGTTAGTAACACGAAAGGGTGGTAGTTTAAAATATAAGATGGGTCTCCACGTCCCTGCGCCAAAAAAGGGACATAAGTCAGAAGAAGCACCAGACTTTAGCAAAGGACAAAAATTCACAGGCAGCCCCTGAACAATAATTTAATTTTGAAGACACAAAAGCAATGATGGTTAATAATCGTAACAAGAACATGAATCATACAACTATGCTCTCGTAATCAGATTTGTTTTACTGCTCGAGGCAATAAGCCTTTAAATTCTTCAATCTCTACTAAATTACAAGAGCTTTTACGTTACGCATTCACGATGTCTTTATCCTGACGGGATTGTTCACTTACATTTAAAAGGCTTTATCTACTTTTTAAAATTTAAAGGCATTGTTTAAGGTTCTATCCGAAGAACATAGAGCCATTGAACCTGGAGTGTTGACCTTCTTGACATGACAATTCGAGACTCAGTAGTACGTGGTCGGTACACTCGCACCGCAACCGCAACTATGAATCATCCTTTCTAAACATTTGATTTGTTACCTTTGTGATATCATTTATTTATCTTCCAACATATTTCGTAAATGATTAAATTAATACTCGGTACAAATCATTGTCATATTACCAACACGAAACTATATGAGCTGGTTAGTACCAAGAGCTGTCACTCGGATAGGTGCTTGTTAAGACAAGACAATGCAGCAACAGGTTGGCTTATGAAGCAATAGTTATTGTTTTGAAGACATTCGATTAGAATCTGTAAGGCACAGCGAGGGGACAAGTTGCATCCACGCAACTTGTTTGTTACCTATTCCAGATTATACTGCGGCTTATGGATGCACCGACACAATGCACTATCTATTTTAATGAATCTCTCGGGAGATGTTGCACGCCAGCTTTTTCACTGCTATGTAACTTCTAACCTTGTCTTGTCATGCGCAATGTAGGATTAACATCTAAGATCGTATTGAAAAGCTCACGTTGCGATTGTTTGGAAATAAATTGGACATTCAATGTCCAATTTATTTTGAGCATATAAATGAAAACCATTGTACTTTGTACAATCAAATGATTTTTACTCTTAATTGAAAGATTAAGCCTATAATATACGAAGTGCCTACAGCATCACGCAACTTTTAGATGCTTGATGAAAGAGTTCCAAAAAACCACTTTCCCTTATGGGACTGGCTCCAATTTGGATCACTCTTATGGAAGGCACAATGAAGATAAAGGCAGTTTACCACCACATTAAAATAACAATAGTAAAACGGTAGCAGTCACGCAACATCGCCTTCACTAAATCATAACAATATTTTTTGTCTTTCGTAACCATAGGCTCTGATACATTCTGAGAAAATTTCCTCACAAAATGTGTGTTTACAAAGTGACATCACCTAGAAAATTTATTGCTTACAAAATTCTTATTTGCTTTGCGACTTCGAGCAGACATTTGGGTTATTTCGAACGAGGAGTACCTACGAGTACCTGAACAAAGCAACGGTTGCAGTGAAATGAGCGCATAAAGTTATCAATGCGATAAGTTAAAATGCGATCAAATGAACGAGTTAGTTGGAATTTAATTGGCAGCCGGTTTGTGCGCCGCGCCGCGCCGTCTGCCACTGTTCTAACCTAGTTGCAACCACTATAGGTACCGACAAAAATGCCAACCAATCTTAAGCAAATTATAAAGGAAATGTTAACAAAATATGACACACACTTTCTTGTTAAATATACGACAGAGCTGCCAAAGGTTAACGGCAGGCAGCAGGGCACTGCCGCAAACCACAACATGCAGCGACGTTAACGGCCCATACATTAATAATGATTACAGAGCAGTACAGCAGAACATCTCACATCCTTCCATTCTCCTGAGATGAATCAACTATCGGCAGTCTCGAAACGAGGACAGTGAAGCGACCTAACGCAAGATAACATATTCCTAGGAGCATTCCCAGTTATCTTTACGTACATTAACACAGTTTGTTGTTGATATTGCAATAGAGCAAGCAAACACTGCTTTCAGGGCTACCACTTTCGTTGGGGACGTCAACCTCTGCCGGTTAAATATATCTCTAAATAAATATACGTCATCGAGTGGATTAACAAACTAAGTAATGGGCGTGATAGCAGCAGTCGCGTGTCATGCATCATCTTTCTGACGAGGGCCCCCCCAGTGATGACAAGCGTCGAAGAGACCATAGCCCACGTCGCTAAGGAAACAACATTCGTTCGTTAAAAAATGAATTGACTGTAATCAAAGACAGCCATTATGCTGTCCAACATAACAAAACGAAAGACGAAACTCTTTTTCATATAAACATTTCACTCAACCGCTTCAGCAATTTAATTTTAATCAACATTTCTTTAGTAAAGCACAAGAGAAAATGTTAAGAATTGTGAGTCATTTAAAATTGCAACATAAAGGCAAATTTATAATCAGCTACCCGACGACATTCCACGAAGCTCGCGTAGTTGGGACAGGTAAACTTGCCACCGCTCCCTGAGGTAGGTACTACTACACGATCACGATCAAGCCGAAATGACAATTATGTTAATTACAATCAAGATATAAGATTAATAACATCGACCTAAATCCGATGACACAGTTAAGTTTTATCAAATACACTTTCGTACATCCAATATTTATGCCATAAATTATAACTAAGTCGAAGGCATCGCCTTGCTGACCTTATTTCGATTTCATAAACGGTACACCCTGATGGAAGAGCTGGGTATTACTTTTATGATAATAGTAAACTGAGGATTTAACACACGACACTTGTAAGATCTGCTATTTATCTTTATTAAGATCTACGACATTCATGAGCTAGGATAGAAGAGGAAAAGGGGTTCGGCTTTCAACGCGGATTACCTTGTCCCGGTGCGTGATGTAACGCCTTTATAAATAGACCACTCGAGCCTTATACGAATTAATGCCAGTTGTATAAGAGTTTATTTTTCATAAACCATCATTAATTCAGTCGAAGAACGAACCAAGCTTAAACCCAAACAAACTTTTACAGCTTAAAGCTCGACGAGAAGCGAACATAACCATTAAAATCAAACTGGAAAGTCAGCGAGTAATTTCGGGTGGTCGGTCTTCATTCTTTGTGGTCAATATTTACGTATCACGGTCGAAAAAATATAATAAGACATCTTCCGTTTTTACGTTTTAATTTACCAACGGAAGCATCGTGACTTGCGGGAATGGTATCAGATTAATTTCCACTGTTATAGAGTCGGCCAACCGACAAGTCCAATCTGTAGAAATAAATAGTTTCTAAACAACACGGAGACGTGTAGACAAAGGGATAGAGATTGCTAACAAAAGCTCGGAGCTTGGAAATAAACGTTATCCCTCCAGGAAGCTAATCCATTCAGTAGGAAGACACTAAAAGGCCAATGACATTGTGAAAACAAACAGTCGTCTATTAGAAGATAATGATGATGACCTTCCGTTTATACAAGCTTTGTTTAGTGACAAAGTACGAAATTACGTGTAGGATTATAAATGTGTGCTTAGTGAAATTAAATTACTGTTTATAGAGAGGAGGAGAGCACCTGGAAGTGTAGCCGCGTTGGCGCGGTTCCAGCTCCACTGAACTTTGACAAGGAGCTGCGGTAAATTGGCCCGGCGCAGCCGTCGATGCACTTTATAACGTACGTACAAAGTTACCTCACGTTTTTACGCATGATTTAATTTGCAGTCCTTGCAGAGAATTCGCGGAAATACTCAAAATTCCCTATTCCCTGCTCCGTTTGCGAAATTCAATCACGCCGAGTTCGATGCACTCCAAATAACACCTTTCTGAAGTTCCAATTGCCTGCAGGTATGCAACAGGAACAAGAATGTAATAACCGGGTTCCCTCAATTGTTTGAGGAACAATATTTCTTTATTAGACGTCATGACAAGTTGAACGAGGCGTTGTATAGGCGATTTTGGGAGCGGGTGCTTATCGATTTTGATGTATGCGGGATGGTAATTAAATGAAATTGCTGTATCGACTTCCATTGATCATGATTATTTAGCTGTCAGTGATTGCTGCCGACTACAAGGCGCTACGCTGCTTAGTGAGTAGTGGAACGTGGAACATCCGCTTGGGTCAGATCGAACGTCAATTAAGTACATGGTACAGAAAGTGGGGCTCCGGCCGTGACGAATTAAAACGTAACGAAATGCGACTACGTGCTCGGCAGATCCCTACTGACATAGACAAAACGACACACAGAAACCACAGCGCATTAATAAATAGATCGGCTCCTGGCTCCATGCGCAG
The DNA here is from genome assembly GCA_963564075.1 of Eupithecia subfuscata. Lineage (NCBI taxonomy): Eukaryota > Metazoa > Arthropoda > Insecta > Lepidoptera > Geometridae > Eupithecia > Eupithecia subfuscata. Next base: position 3,858,775 of record OY751103.1, on the reverse strand, counting down.
ACAGATTTAATTGCAATCGTCTACAAATCTACATTAAAAGTAAATTACAATTTATAAAGCACTATTATGTTGACGTGATAATAATGCAAAGAGCAAGGTCGCCTTGTAATTTAAATAAATAATTAACTAGATCTTATCGCTAATGTCATCCGGTAAAAACAAATAAAGCGTACGTTACTCTTTGTATCACATTTTATACCTGCAATTTAAGGTGGATCGTACATATTCAAAAAAAAATTGGTCATTCTCTTAGACTAAGGTAAGTACACTAGCCAAGCTCGATGTGGAATGTTTGTAAGCTAACCACGGCACAAAAACTAAACCTCACTTGCTTGACGTCGAGTTTCAATCGTCAAAATCAAATGTAAGCAATGTTTATTGAAGGATCAAAAATGAATTTTCAATTAATGTAAATTCCGTGTAAAAAGAAGCGGTAATAGAGTGAATTTTAGGTTAAGTATGGCCAGTTTGTTAACCACCATTCAACATCGAGCTAGGCCAGTATATCAATAACTAAACTGACTGAATTGAACCTACACCGAGATATAACGTTCGATTCTATTCAACTGCTAAAATCGTAGGTTACTAAAGGGTTCAGCATAGCGTAGGTGGTTTGGACAATGATCTGATAGCTCGGTCCACGAACTGCAGCGGTATGCAAATAAATACATAGTTGCACAGTCGAGACGGCACACCCGGTGTTGATCGTGGTATAAACAATGCATGTAATCGAACCTGATGGTACGCCTAACACCCGCTACGAGAAATGCCGGCCGGCAAGAATCGTTCTAGAAGAAGACTACTACACAATTAGAATGTACAGTACTTGGTTGGTATTTATTCTACAGGGTAGTTTTTTGAGAAGGGCGGTGATGCCCAAGTCCGATATCACGAGAGTTAGAGAAAAGTCGTACATATTTTGGTTTTTATCTCAAACCTTTTACTTTTGTCGGAAATCGACACGAATGATTTTTCAAAGACACACTTTATTAATGAACCAATGGATTTTGTTGCTCATATGGATCAATCTTTGCTAAGAAATGTATTACTGCAAATGAAAGGAAAAAGCAAGGTGTCTTTATTTTTGATAAGCCATTCGGGTTGATTTCCATCAAAAGTAAAAGATTGAAACCAACTAAACATGCAGTTTAAGGTTTTTGTTAATAAAGTGCGTTAGCCTCGCACTCAGGCTAATTTCTAATTTCTGAAAAATCAAATGATATCGTAAATTTTTTTAAAAATGTAGTTATTGTTTTCTTATAAATCGAGGGAATGACTCCTTTTACTTAACTCGCGTGGTTTCGGACTTGGCCATCACCGCCCTTCTCAAAAAACCACCCGTTTCTGCTCGTAGTTTCGTACGCACTTTACCGGAATAAAAAGTAGCAGAGATCCGTCCCTGGGATATCGTCTGCCTCCGTACCAAATTTCATTAAGTTCTGTCCAGCCTTTTAGGCGTAAAAGGTAACAGATAGACATACAGAAAGACAGAGTTACTTTTGAATGTATAATATTAAGTATGGGTTTTGTTCGCAAAGTCTGAATAGCGAACACAGGACGTTTCATTTCATATGAGTAAACAATAATTTGTTGCTTACCCCGTGAAGATTCCATCCATTCAATCACAAACTAAGTAAGACGACTTTCCTTGCAAATATTAATTGCACGGTCGAAAACGTAGAATAATAAAGTAAGAGTAAACATTGGTATATTTAATAATTGTATCATCATCATCATTGTTGTCCTTTTCCCGTTTTTTTAGCTGGAGTCAGCACAACAGGTTTTCTTCTACTCCTATTTCCATCCACATTCATATTTAACACTCTCCTCGTAACATGACACTCTTCCCTCCTCATAACATGTTCAATAATAGGTTTAAGTAAATTTAGCGATGGTAGCAGGGAACCGGTCTAAATCCTGGTCAATCTGTTTAACGCCTCTTAAAAGGTCACATGATAAAAGTTAAGAGAAACATAAATAAATAAACTCGTTAAATCTCAGTTAAACAGCGCCTATAATGTGTACTGCATACAATCTTTAATTGATTTCTACACAGTCGTATGCCATAGGAGTGCCTTCTACGAGCTAAATGCAATTTTCAATTGGACGTTGCTAATGCGTTTTCTTAATCTTATTTTATTGCTCTATTACGAATAACACGTTTGATCGCTGTAAGTAGTTATGTAATAATAACTTACTAGCTGTTATACGTGACTATGTTCACATTTCAGTTAGTCCATCAATGTCCTTCCTCAGGATACAATCAACATCCTTACATATCATTAAAATCCGTTCAGCCTGTTAGATTAGACTACCCTGACTCACTCTAGCGCCACCACCTATGTTATCTTATTATGACGTTAAAAAAGAATCTTTATTGACAAAGAAATATACAATCAAAAATAGAAATAATTTAAAACTTGATACTAATCTACAATTCAAACAATCGAGCTAACTGCAGACTGTTGCAAACAATCTACAGGTAGCGCAACTGATCCATATCAATACTAGTCCGAAGTGTCCCCAAGACGCTGGCTGCATTGCCCCGCTGTATGGCAATGCTGATGCGCTGCGCCAGATACTCACTAGCTCTGGGGTCACGTTAAACAATAGAATTTCCAAAAATCCATTGGTCAGTTTGTGACACCTATCATAAGCCTTTTGTTAATGCATCTGTAAACGTTTTATTTTGTATAGTGTAGGAAGAGATGCGTTAGTTGCTCTTTTTGGCCACCAAACTCTGTTTTCGCACACCTTAAATAAGATAAAATAGGTCGCACCGCACGCTAGTCTGGGTCGGCGTAACGCCATAAGCCAGACAATCCGCTGACAAGTGCGTCCACTGATCTGCAATCCGAATGACGTCACTCGCATTAAATGGAAAAGTTGCCTTCAAGAATCCTCGCCGGCATTGCCGACAGACTGCTCCCTGCGGTACACAGGCGTACCGTGTGGTAAATCCGTCTCGTGGCGAGAACCTTCTTTCCCTGTCTAATTGCACGAACGCTCGCTGTCTAACCAGCACGTTAAATTACGCCCTGTAATACCGAGAAGTACCCAGCTTTAGTCGTAGCAAACAAACAGACTCAGTTAGGCATTATAAGTATTGATTAAAGACGTTTCAAGCAAAGATCGATCACCAATAAACATGAAGCAGCACAAAATGGCAAATAAAATCGTTTAGTACCGGGTGTAAGGAACAGAACAGGTGCCGGGTTGTTGCCCTGCGGCACTAAAATGTCAGGCGAGTTTATAATGTAAATCACTTCGAACGGACACTCGTGCAATATCTCACAGGGAAAGCCTTATCATGCCACTTTACTTGTTCAGCTCGACACTATTGTAGATAAACAACAATGATTTTCTAAATCGTGACCGAGGAAAGCCCGTAGAGCTACAAACCGGAAGATAGCTAAACTTATGCATAATTAAAACCTTAATTTGGTCAGCTGCGAGTGGGTGGCTGACGACAGCTGAGTAGGTTCTACTACGTGCCGCGTAGATTAATGCACACAACTAATAAATAAGCTGGTAATAAGGTTTATTGAGTATATTTGACAGTTCACCGTTATTCTAAACTAATTTATAGTTCTGTGAAACTATTCCTCGGTTGCATACATTGGGCTAATTCAAAATTCGAGGCGGAGTCAAAGCAATTGCTTCAGAGCCTAAGCATGAATGCGTTTGTAGCATACAAATTAATGTTAATGAAGGAACAAGGTTCTGCGATTTCAGATTCGGATTAAAGCTCCCAATTAACGCGTAAGAAAAAATATAGGAACTTCGTTAAAATCTAATGAAGTGCGTTATTTTATTGTACACACAGGATAACACCTAAAAATAAATGTGTGCGTAAAAATGGTACCTATCACAGCGGCGATGATCTTGCCGTTGGTAGAGTTTCTATGGGAATAAGTGGTAAGTCGTCGAGACTATGACCGGCGATGTACTGCTGAGATCTGCAGACGCAGCATGTTGATGATGATGATGTCCAAACCTATTTTAGACCACGGCGACAGTATGGTCAACCTTAACATTTATGATCATCCTAAACAGCAGCGATTCAACTTCAATAACTTACGCATGACTGAGATTTTTCTTCTAGCCTAGACTAAACCTTGTATAGGGAGTTCAAGCTATTGGCAAAATATGACATGACTGGTGACTGAAATATCTGTTTTCCAGACGGGGCGATGTTAAGCGTGACAGTGGCGGCGCTAGCGTGCCTCTGCCTGGCGCGCACCTCGCCCGCTGAGCCCTACAGCCTCCGGTTGTACCCGCAGAAGATACACAATACTAAGGTGAGAACTTACTTCACTTACAAATGTAGGGATTTGGACCTTTGGATCAACCAGCTCAACTCCTACTTTTCCCGCGGGTGTCACGTAAGATGTGACCTAAAGGAAATCCAGGGGGGATGTCGCTTCTTAAGCGGGCAGCAGCGCCTCCTGCAGAACAGATCTACCACCGAACTGCGATCCCCAACTCGCCTTGCCCAGCGTGGGAAAACATTGGCATTGCCCCATAATAATGAGAGCGAGTAAGGTGATTATCATGGGAGGTCTACGTCCAGCAGTGGATTGCTAAGCTGTTGACGAAGACGACGATGATGCTTTTGATAAGAGTGCGCACCTCGCCCGTCGAGACCCCGGTTGTGCCCGCAGAAGATACATAACATAGCACTAAGATGAGAACTTTCAAATATAGAGATTGGAAGTTTTAAGGCAAAGGAGCTAAGTTAGCTATGGATCAGGGGTGCCGGCTGCCAGAGTACTCCACTCCCAACACTTGTATTTTTCGCGCTTAGTAAAATCAACCACTTTGCAAATTACTTCTTGTCTTGGGATTGAAAAATTAACGATGAACGTAAGACTATGACATGTATTTAAAGATGTCTTTAAGTTTCATTCATTGGCAGCGAGGCCTCACCATAACATAATGATGTGCTAGCTCGTAAATAACAGATTTTTACACCTTATCGTAAGGTTGGAAGGGAAGGGCACCATAATAAAATAGACATTGTCATAGGTACTAACTACTAAGTGATTATGATTACCTACCTCACTGACTAATTTTTTGAAGTTCTCTTTAAGTTCAAAGGAATTAAAGTCGAATTCTGCAACGAATAATTTAATTGTTTTGAATATCAAGTAAAATTCGGGAGACTGGGTACTATCTTCTCGAAAGTGGACCGCTCAGATTAGGTCCACCCACCTCAGTCAGAGTCGGACCGGCGCCGCCAGCGTTAGTGTTTCGCGTGCGTATTATTGTCTCGGTCGCACTTTGGTCTAGGTACGTTAGGTTGCAAAAGATTTGAAATAGCGTGTCTTTGCGTTTAGTTGTGACATAACACAGGCCATTTGTAGAGTTAGCGCTGGGAGAACGTACCATATCTACAAAATTTTACTTATATCTATGGTTTTGAAAACGTTTTTTTTAATTTTGCTCGATAAATACTAATCCCTAAAGAATTTTTATTTGAGGTGGTCCATAAGTCATGTATTATTCTTTTGCAGTTTATAGAGGATGATTCTGAAATCAATAAACTGCAGAAGAATAATCCGAATCGGTCCAAAAATGACGGAGAAATCGACGTACATACTTACATACAGCCGAACATTAATCGAAGGAAGATTTGAGCAAGTGTCAACCGACGATTTTTTGTTATGGTTTATATTGAAACCCGTCGATAAATCGCGAATTGAAAGTACTCAAATGTATGTTGCGATTCGGGGTAGGTTTGGCAGACTTTCTTTGTCTTTAAAGCTAAAACATGGCATGTATTTCAGGATATATCTAGCATACTATCGAGTATCGAAGAACGCCTACGGGTGTTGGACACCGTGAGCGCCGTGCAAGCGAAGCAAACTCGACGACTCGACGTTATACAGGACAAACTAGGTAACTGAACTACGGATGTAAAACAAATAAATCTCTACACCGTTACTAGGCTCTGGGCAAAGTAAGAAACAACTTGACCCTAATAATGTCAATATTGAAAGCAGCAAAGCTGTTAGCCACTCGGGAGACAAGACATGCCTAATGCACACAAGGTATAGGGGGTTGCTAAATATTTTGTTCGGAGGATATTGTCTGCACAGCAGGATAGCAACATTAGCAACGCTGCCTTTCGATTTGAGTGCTTTGAATTTTCTGATTTTACCATTAGGATTGGAGTACCTACATTTAATTTTGAAATCTAGTCCACATTGTCTCTAAATTTTCGTTGACACGATATTTTGACTTCTAGGAGTCCTGATGTAATATCCGCTTTGATCAAATAGTTCAAATATTTACTTTATGATGGTATTTTAGAACACCATGTAGAGATTGAGAATAACTTTAGTGAGTGTACAATATTAGCATGCGAAACGCAATGTTTGAACGTGTTGTAATAAGCCAAAGCCTTCGTAATTGCTAAAGTCTTAAATGGCAAAAGTTTTCAAAGCTATACTTTAGATCTATGACATTGAAAACTTTGCCCTCTTCCCTTTATTAATCGAAGCGGGAACTAATGAGTCGTTTTGTGTCATATCCTATTTTACTGCGTCCGTTAGGCAATACTTCCACATAGACCAATTGACCAGGGAGTGTGTATAAAGTACCAATCAATTGATAAAAGGATCCGCTAACTAAGCTAGGGCGGTAGAGAATAAATTATCAAAGTCCGTGAGAAGCTTCGCTAAACAGGGAAGCTATTATTGTATAATTGTTTGCAGATCGCGTCGAGACTACATTGACTTTGAAATTAGAGAGGGCACAGCTCGCCGCGGAGAGGCTGGAGCACAGATTGCATATGCTGCAGGTTAATGTACAGGTAAACGAAGAATATCTTTGATATTTACTTTTGCGGTATAGGTTTACCAGATGAAATTCAGAATGCACATGATGTCCTTATCGAATTTCGGCCGGCCTCTAGACTCTAGCCATGCGCTAGGACATTATAGTGCATAAGTGTGTGCGGAAACTCAGGTACACTCTTTATTCCCTCACTCTCATCATCCGATGAGACGGAGATCGATACGACAAGAATTCACATATATCTACACTAGTCCAAAGCAGTTTCGCTATTTCGAATTTCTGACGTATATCCCCACTTTTATGGTTCCAGACATCAATAAGAGAGAGCAGTGATAAGATAGAACAAAGTCAGCTCAAAATAGTAGAGCTCACGCAGAATCTCACGAATAGCATCAACATGCACAAGACCTTACTGGAGAAGGTAAGAACATTAATCATAGCAGCATACCCATTCCATGTTATTAAACGACTGATTTGGCAGTGGGCTGGACCACAAGATTGATTACGAGCAAATGCGTACGAACTTGAGCTTGAATCTGTTTTAATCAATCAACTTTTTATCAGGTTAACGGTGCTTACGCGGATACTTGGCACAGAGGTTTGGTGCTCGAATCCCTGATGAGGGACGGTCTGTCTCTCGTGAACGTGACGCGGCGAGAGCTAGCTGATGGCCTGAGGGCTCTGGCGAGACGGCAAAGGGACGCGAGACTCAACTCCGCTGATCTAGAAGCCAGTTTCGCCCGCCGGCTTAGCGATAATACTTATAAAATTGATTTGAAGGTAATTTACGATCAGTCTGATGAGTTGCGAGAAACACTACCAGTTTCGCTCATTTCAGGACCGTTGCCATTTTCTCCTCGTCATGAATTATTTACGGTAATTTTGCAGATGCAAGAAATTATGGATAACCAGAAGCAATTCGTGGACTCGTGTCAACCAGTTCAGCAGGACGATCCGAACCAAGTCGCGAATGTGCTTGATAAGTCATTCAATTCCCTCATCAGCAAGTGAGTTTCTTTTATATTCTATACATAATGAGGTATTTAATTTTTCAATGGCATTCTGATTGTTTCAGAATCTCAACGATATTCCGCGAACTGCAGGGGATAAAAGCGACTGTACGAGAGCACGACAGCTCAGTTACGAAGCTCCTGAGTACAGCTCGGATGTCACAGGTGAATATGATCCTTTTACTTAATAACTTTATAGTAATTATTATAATTATTTATTACGTAATGCCGTAAGTAGATGACCTTGATCAATAGAAGCAAGCAAATCCCTGTTAATCACATTCCGTTCTATTTATCTACTTCGAGGAAGGGAGGTATTGAATTCTGCATTCTCTTTTTCAGACGGAAGCAACATGTCGCCGCCTAGAATCCGCTTTCCGCAACACCTCGCACGGTGTCTTTAAAGAAACAGAACTGAAACAGTTGACGCAGAAGTTCGTTGACCTGACGGATCGCGCTGACGCGGCTTTGATCAAACTGGAGGCGAAGATCGGAGAGGAAGTCGAATTGCCTATGCCATCATCCGACGTCACATTGGCTGCTGATAAACTACTACGACAACTTGAGGAAATCAAGTGAGTTGACACACAATTTACCTATTTCACATTTGCCTCTGTTAACTGCTACGACAACTTGAGGAAATAAAATAAATAAATAATGCTGGACAATTCACACAGCATTATCTAGCCCCAAGCTAAGCAGAGCTTGTGTTATGGGTACTAGATAACTGATATACATAATACAATACACTACATAGATAGTTTTTTTTTATTATACATAGAAAACATCCAGAACGCCCTGGACAAATGTCAGCAGATCGTACCAACATTTGTCCCGAGGCGGGAATCGAACCCGCAATCTCCTGCGTCGCAGGCGGACCTTCGCCCGCTGCGCCTCAGAGGTAGTCAAATCAAGCGAGTTGACGCACAATATACCTATTTTACACGTTAAAAAGTTTCTATATAGACTTATATATATACGGCCTAAAATGGCTAACCATTCAGAAAGGTTTATGTCGTGTTCTTTTCTATTAAAGTTTACCCATAAATACCTATCTTGATATGACTATATGACTTTTCGTATCATCAACATTCTAAATACTTTCAGTGGTGAAAAAACCTCTGAAGAGGACTTCGAATACGACGGCGATGATGATGATGATGGCTTCTTCGAAGACAGAGGTGATATCATGGAGGAAGACAAACAGATCCTGAGCAAAGCTACAGAGCGGGACAGAGCAACGAGTGAAAGCACCACCACGCGCCCTACGCACCGAAGACATCTCCATAAACATCCTTACGACCGTGGCCCTAAGTGGATGAATCCTCTAGACTAGTATAACCTTCTTATAAATCTTATACAATCCATACATTATAGTTTTATTCCTTGATTTTACTGCCCATAATAACTTGCAAGTTTGTAAGTATTAGCACACCTAGGCTGCAATTTTATAGGGTCTAAAGAGGTCAGAATATTTAAAGGCTTGTGATTTACTATTTATTTACACCGTGTAGCTTGTAGTTATCCAATTTTATGGTGTGAAGAATGAGGTGTGGAGACAACATACACATGCATATGAGAATATTGCAAAATTGCAGCTGTTGATTGTTGTCACCTACTGAATATTTAAATGTCGACTATGCATCTCTCTCTGTATCTAAGTTGTGGTTGATATAAGATTTTACCAAGAACCTACTTAAAATCTTCAGCTAACTGAGACATTTGTTCCAGAATATTTAATCATGTAAACTAACAAATGTTGGATTGTAAAAAAGCTTATTAAAGAGAAGATGCGGTTATTGAACAGAACTGCCACACACCTACATTAGAATCAAAATAATTCTGAAATTTTCCCAGTTTAAAGAAAAAAGTAAACACATGCACCAACCTAGCAATTGAACCAGACAGGTCATAGAACCATGTGAGAATAGCTAGAGACAGAATGTGCATAGGTACAATAGTATCCAATATTATTCTGTTTTCAGTGTAGATTGGTTCCTTAACTAAGATTTGTTTTAATTGATTGTAAACTTACCTCAATCTTGGCACTAGTTTGAAATATAGTGAGAGCTTTGTGGGTTAGTTGTGAGAAACAGGAGCCGAGCGTAGCAATTTTCTGCCGAGCAGTGAACGTAACCTCTGGCTCTTCTGCTTCCAAGTCCGCTGAAAATAACACTTTAACATTAACTACAAGGCATGTTGAAATGGCAGTTATGTAGGAAATTTAGTACTTCATGAAATAAATATACATCTATGTAATCTATCTATGTACAGCGGGGCAATGCAGCCAGCGTTTTGGGGATGCTTCCAACTGGTAGTGATATGGATAAGATGAGCTACCTGTAGATTGTTTGCAACAGTCTGCAGTTGGCTCAATTGTTTCAATTGTAGATATTAGATCTAATTTGTTTGTATTTAGTATTTGATTGTAATTTTTTTGATTGTATTAAATAATAATAATAAATAATGATGGACAATTCACACAGCGTTATCTAGCCCCAAGCTAAGCAGAGCTTGTGTTATGGGTACTAGATAACTGATATAATTATGTACTTATTACAATACACTACATAGATAAACAAATATCTGCACATCGTACAATTTGTCCAAAGCGGGAAGCGAACCCACAAGCTCCTGCGTCGCAGGCGGACCTTCGCCCACTGCGCCAGATCGGTCGTCAAATAAATCTAATTAAATAATATCAGTTATCTAGTACTTTTATCATAAGCTAAGCTTAGATGGGGCTAGATGATGCTGTGTGAATTGTCCAGCATTTATTTATTTATTCAAAGAAAACAAGAGCAGCTATACCTATTTCTTTCGATTATGTTACATACTACTTTTTAGAATAGTTGTCATAATTTAGGCTCTGCTCTGCTGCTGTGTCAAATGTCCAGCAGTAACTGTCTGTTTTTTGAACTATGATATAAAGTATTGTCTATTTATAATATGATATTGACTAAGTCAGATTTTGTAATGTTGATGTAAGAAAAACATACTTTAGGTTGATTATCAACTGCTCTGCTCTAACTTGCAGGAACAATGAAATGTTCAAAGGAATATCTTATGAGTCTTTTGATTTTGTGTTCCATGAATTACAGAGAAGGTAGAAAGGACATTAGTGATGTGATATCCAGCGGCCGAAGCATTGACTATTATATTTTACAGTCGTAATTCAGGAAAACATGAGTGATGAGAAAGTGGCTGAGCTCCCGAGTTCATTGGCTGAATCGTATGGCGTGCTGGTCTGTGGAAGTTCCAAGGGCAAGCCACATTATCAGACACGATTAAACACTTACCCAAAGAAGTATCTAGTTCCACACATGCTTTATCAAATTCTTTTTCTAAAACATCCAACCACCGAAATCCTACCCCGGTGGTCGCCATTTTTCACAAGTTGTTGACACTGAAACGTCAAAAAGTCAAAATGATTCTGAAACGTCATTATGTTTCGTTCGAAAACCACAGAAGTTCTTTTTACTATATTAAATTCTGTTTCGTTTAAAAATTACAAAATTTAGTTTTACTACTCATCACTAGATGGCCATAGCTGGTATTTATCACGAGAAATGGGCAAGTTGGATAGTGGAAGCGCCTGGTGTGCCTCCCTATTTGAAACTAGGTTCTGCCCGCATTTTGCACGCGCTTTTCCTGAAAATTAGCACAAGTTTGTCCCCGGGATACCATCTGTGTCCATTAGGTGTGCATTTCATTATGATACGTTTAGCCGTATCTCAATAGTTACAATACCTAGTATTTATTTTAGTTTAAAGAAACTTCAGCACATGAAGTTAAGAAATCAATTGTTCACAAACAACCAGTAAAATTACAGGATAAAAAATATATATTTATATTAATATGTAAGTAAAAAAATCTGAGCGTCTGGTCGAAGCGACGCGTGACCCGAGAGATGGCGAGTATCTGGCGGCGCCACGGAGTTAACTTGTATTTCCGTGGGCGGCGCAGCACATTCAACATTGCCATACAGCGGGGCAATGCAGCCAGCGTCTTGGGGACGCTTCTGTCTGGGATTGATATGGATCAGTTGAGCTACCTGTATATTGTTTGAAACCGTCTGCAGTTAGCTCAATGGTTTCAATTGTAAAAAGTAGTTCTCATCTGTTCCTAACAATTGATTGTAATTTTCTTTGCTAAGGCGAATAGTAGGGGTGATAGTGGCGCCACTACATATTTAATTTTATAATTACGTTATACAAAGAAATTATCAAAAAATCGGACCGCGCGTAGACGATATCTATCATAAGCTTTTTTTAAATGTATCTTTAATAGTTTTGTACTATATTATTTAGGCAGATACTTGTTTCAAGACTTTAGTTCCTATTGGTGGCCACCAAGCTCTCCAAACAAGGTTTTTGATTGAATAACACAAAACAAAACTATTACAGATATATTAAATAAAAGCTTGTGATAGGTATCGTCTACCAGCCAGCGGTCCGATTTTTTGATAATTCCTTTGTATAACTTAATGATTAAATTAAATATGTAGTGGCGCCACTATCACCCCTACTATTCGCCTGTTTTACTAATATGTAAGTACAAAATATTAGTATATATATTACCTAACATTTTCCTAAGGCTAACTTTTCGAAGGTGTATAGACCGGAAGCCTAGTTCAATGGCAAAATAAAACGAACGTAGCTATTTACATCGGCAGTATTTATTTCCTTACATATTTACATAAAGAAGCTTACAGTGAAGCATAAGTTGTACCTACGAGTTTGCACATATTTGCGAGTAAAATAATAAGGTATATGTCAATTCATACCGTAATGATTTCTGGAGAAATTAAGTTAAAACCTGAATATTGAATGGCGCTAACCCGACCCAAATCAGCGCCACCGCTTGTTTTATCTTATTAATATGTTAAACGAGGGAATTTTCAAACATTAACGTGCAGTTTGTGATACCTATCATAAGTTTATTTTTAATGCCTCTGTAAAAGTATTATTTTGTACAGTGTAGGCAGAGACGTATAGTTACTCTTTTTGCTCACCATCATCGTGGCCAAATGATAAAATAGGTGGTGGCGCTAATTTGGGTCGGGCATGCGCCTTAAACACATTGGCCACTGTTTTAGCGTCTAATGGATAGATAAGAGTTTTGGGTATGATTAAAATTGATTATACGAATCTACCTGATCACAGTAGACACCATGCAGTTTGCCTAGCCTGTGAAGGCAAATCAGGCAACATTTAGGCTGCCTTTCCACCAGAGATGTGCTAGGTACGTTGCTAGGTTTCCAGCCGACCTATAGGATCCCTCCATTTTAGCGTCCTTATTGTCTGCTATGAAAATTACGCGATAATGGAGCGATCCTATTGGTTGGCTGGGAACCTAGCAACGTAGCACATCTCTGGTAGAAAGGCAGCCTTAGGCTAAAAAACTCGAACACATTGACCTCTAGCTAGCTCATATAAAAATAGGAAACTACGTAATTAAAGTAGGCAATATTATGAACATTTCTCCCAAAATACATATCCCACACTGACATACCTACCTATTTAAACTCTCAAACTATCGTAAGTATATCTGTGCACAAGAACATTAGGATTGCAAGATGAATTCCTATCTTACAAACTTTCAAAACTCTGTGTAGTTTGTGGAACAAAAAGTTCGTCACAATTTTATTATTATAAAGTAAGTACCTAAGTATATTAATTTATAGTATTTAAAAAGAAGGAACATTTCTGAAGATTGACATATTTAGAATAAATAAGTATTATCTAGACGTAAGTAGAAAGATGCGTAATAAAAACCGCTTTAGTACAAAGAAACATTAGCGTTTGCACGAAAACGAATCATAAACTTCGATTTCGTTTTTATGAGTACGGGCCCTGACCCAATGTGCCTATCCTAAAATAATGTATCCCCGGCTCTACTCTCTTGTAGGTACAGTATTTATAAAAAATACAACAAACTGACTTAACTAAATGCAACATAGCACTTTCTAGATTACCAATTATTCATATTTAAAAAGAAATAGGTACATTACATTTACAAACTTAAATAGTTTAACTTATACATTTAATTACAAATTGTTCCTGTTCATTATGGTGGTTAGTAAAGCTCGGGAAAAAAAGTGTTTTTACTATTTTCTAAGTTCTACAAGTAATTTGGATAACAGATAAGAAGTTTTGAGCACATGTTAAGTCATTTGCTATGAACCCACACTAAAACAATCTCCAAATCAATTGTAGGTTTGAAGGCTTTTGAGTTTTTTTTTTAATTAAAATCAACATTATGTCGATAGACTGCAAAACTAAAATTGATTCAAAGTTTCTTTTAAAAAATTGGTTGTCTGTAAAGTCGGTTTACTGACGATAGTTGAACGTGACAACGTCTTAAGAAAATACTGATGGAATGGTAGCATTTGATACTCGATCAAAACATGTAAATGTACTATAGTATAGCAGTCCACGCAGACGCATCGCTCACTCAAGTAGGAGAGAGACGGATGTCGAACGCTCTCGCTTGCACTTCAAGCCTTACATGGAACGCCTCAGAGCGAGGTAACGCCGCATGACGTCATAGCGAGGTAACGCCGCATGAGTCATGTTTTTTCGTGCGTGCAGCCGGCTCTATCGAATTATAAGACGTTGTCACGGCAAAATTCATAGGTATCAAATGACTTACAATTTGCGCAAAACTTCTTATCTGCTATCTAAATTTCTAGAAACTAGAAGATAGTAAAAACCCGATTCTTTTTCGTGTGTCACTAACCACTAAAAACAAGCTCCACGGGCAATGTATCGCCGGCGGCGGTATACATAACTACGACAATTTTAGAGTAATCGTAATTTGCTCTTAGGGTGCACGCACCCAGTTACTTTTTAACCCCCGACGCAAAAAGAGAGGGGTGTTATAAGTTTAACGTGTCTGTCTGTGTATCTGTATGTGCCACATACTATGTGGTATCGTAACTCCCAAACGGATGAGCCGATTTTCGTTTAGTTTTTTTTTGTGTCATAGATAATTTTATCCCGTGTGTTCTTACCCATGTTTCATGAAAATCTGTCGGGGGTTTATAAAATTTTTAATTTTTTTCTTGTTGTTGCAAAATGATGCTCAACTTCGGTGTAGATGCACCATTATAATTTATGACTTTTATGAGCGTTACTCCACAAGGCGATAGTCATTTTGACTCGCCTCGTGACTACCTGTTGGCCTGGCACGGTCAGTGGTTGTTGTCTATGGTAGATATTCTCTATTCTACCCTAGACAACTATCCCCGTGCTAGGCCTACAGTAGAGGTGGTGTTTCAAGAATCGGGCAACACCATGAACAAACTATACAAAAGTGTGTGCTTAATTTGCTCACGGACTTTTGGGTACAATCATAAAGAAGGTGCTTAACAAGATAAGACTATTAATCATTATATGCATTACCATATTAATCAAATAGACCGAATATAGTAAACTAAGCTTAATCTACACAGTTCCGTAGTAAGTTATGAAATATCTATTAATTTTATGAAATGTCGACAAAAAACACTTTGTTCGACTTTGAGAAGTACATTGTACATTTTTTGTTTATCAACTGAATTAAGGGGGTGGGGCTCTTTAACATACTAGTGTAATTTTCTTTGTGAATAAAGTCTTCTGCCATTTAAAAAAAAAACATAATAGGAAGATCAGAAGCTTTGTTGGTTATCTGTTTTTTTTACTTCCAAGTCAAAAGGGTTAACGTAACCTTCCGATTTTCTTTTCAAAGAACACCACTACCTCAAGTCATAAGTCATATAAGTCATAACATAACACTTGTCTTGGAGAAGAAATCCTCTATAGCCACATACAAATTACTACAAGTAATAGACACTACAACTACTACCTAATGTCCTGATCCAAGACATCGCTAGATCCTGATGTATTTGAGAAAGTGACAACAACATCTGGATACTTATTTATAACCACAGGTATAGGTCAGGTAGTATAGGTAGCTGAACCTAAAACTTACAATAATTTCTAAAAAACCCACCAACATTCATGAATCAGGTGATCAACTACCTTCCAGACAAAAAGTCGTCTCTGATTCTAGATCTACTAGATGATTGTCTAGCTAGATCTATGCAAAGTTTCAGCCTTTTCTAATCAGTAGTTTAGGCGTGAAGGAGTGAAAACCACAAATATCTAGACTTTTGCATTTATAATTATTATAAATGCAAAAGTCTAGATGTTTGCATTTGTACTAAGTACATCTAATAATAATTACTAGATCTACTTAATATAAATGCAAAAGTTTTGATAAAAGAGTGAAATGGAATTAACCTTAACAGCTCAGCACTGCTCACATCCTCTGCAGAACTTGCACAATAGCCCGTTTATACAATATACAAAGCTACAGTAAAGCTAAAACTGTAACCATAAAAGCTATGCAACTATGCAGCTGCTAAATCACATTCGAAAGCACTTGGTCCACTGTTACATTATGAGATGACACAGTTGCCCTTGTCTGGAACATGGCCATCCGATCTTTCGATCTCCGAGAGTATGGCGTGGAACATGTCTGTCACCGACTGCAATGTTAAATGAGGGTTATATGAGAATAAGTTTCCTTTGAAAATGGTCAAAAATCATGACCAAAATTACCTGTATTTTAAAATTTTAAAAATTGGGTCCGTTTGATTCAGATTGTAACTTCTAAACACTTTACTTTGATTCCATAAAAATCTCCATATCTATCTTCTTCTGGTCAAATCAAATAGGCCATTCTGTCTTTCTACATTAGTGTAATGAAATGAATGAGCAATGTAAACTTTAACCTGTGAACTAACCTCATTCCTTTTAGCACTGGTTTCAACAAATGCAGCTTTCCATTTCTCCGCCAGTCTTTTACCTTCCTCTGTGCTTATCTTCCTCTCTAAATGCAGATCTGTTTTGTTACCAACTAATACTATGGGCACACTGAAAATGGAAATAAATATTGTATTCTATTTAACAGTAACACCAATAATTATCACATTTTATTTTAAAGTTTTTTCTTTTAAAAATTGTTTCTAAGATCTTATATAGTTATATAGGTATTTGTGCAAAAAAATATTTTCTATCCATCTTTCTATTGATAGGTAGTATGTTCATTTGGCTCTGCTTACTTTGGGGCTAAAATGTAGATGATGCCGTGTATATTGTCCAGCTACATTTATTTGAGTTCAAATAACTTTGATAATAATTTATAAACAGGTATTTGCCTAGTTGATAAAGAGATAACCTATTTACCCAACTTATTATTATTTTTCGTTTGAGATGGGTAGCATGTGGCTGACATGTCTTTAACATGCTGTAGATACACTTACTGTATTTTTCCAACCATGTCCAAAAGTTTGTCATATATGATTTGAACGATTTGGAAACTTTTCCGTGATGTTATTGAGTAAACCAGCACATAACCGTGGAAGTCCATGCAGTACTGTTGGGGGAATATGCCATACTCATCTTGACCCGCAGTGTCTACTAGTTTCACTTCATATTCTGTAGAATTTAGGCGGATAAACTTTGTGAATGCTGAAACAGAAAATCACATTGAACCAAATCTTAGTCAGAACTTTGTAAGTACATAGGTATTAATTAAATTTTCTATGGATTAAAAACTGAACCAGCAGAGTGCCATAATTTTAATATTTTTGTATAATTTATATACTTAGTTGATGTTTATTAAATATAATAATGGTACCTACGGTATTTTTGAACTTATTGTGAAATACATGTAATGCACGTAGTACCCACATTATTTATTCTGTGATCATAGTGAGTTGAATGTTTTGAAGGTGAAACATGTCGCGGATTCTGAGTAGCAATGGGCGTGCTCTAAACATACACTTACTGTTTTCAATTGTAGGGTCATAAGAATCCACGAACTGCCCTTCCACGAATTGTATGATAAGAGAAGATTTGCCTGAAAATTTATATTTACAAAATGAAATAACGTCGCATCAAAATATTATGACGCACAAGCGTTTGAATAAGTATTTTACCAACTGAACGGGTTCCCATCATGGCTATTTTTCTCTGCTTCGACGGCATCTTATAATAATTTATTATTTTCTAAAAATGTGCGAATTTTACTCAAAGAATCACTGGGAAATCCTTTCTTTGAGAATTTATTCTAGATTTTAACACAAATTCCACGAATTATTAGGTTCGCTCGAATCTTGATTGACATTGACAAAAAGACAATACGACATTGAGTTTTATTTTATTTCAAACTTGTCAGCTGAAGTTGACACCTGGATAAAATTGACAGTCACATGATATTGACAAAATAAAAAATAAGTCGCCTTCCCTTCATTCATTCATCCCCCTCACTCAGCCAGCCAGCCAGCGTTGCCAGATCTACTGATTTAGCAGTAGATCTACCTGCTTTTTGAACCGTCTACTGATTTATTTATAAGATTTCGTGAAATCTACCTGATTTTTCCCGAGCGCCAATGGTTCCGTGTCTATTATGTAAGCTGTCACTTGTCAGTGTCACTTCACAAGCCAATGAAATTTTCACCAATCCGGTTCGTCACAATACTGACAAAATATGAATGAAATTGAAGAGTTTGTTTTGTTCGTTCGTTTCTTCCACTTCCTGTAAACATCTGTGTTCCCATGGTATAATTTGTGGTATAATAATATATGTATTATTTTACCATTTGTGTTCCGATCTTTTTCGAATTGATTGGTCGGTCCGTTCGTTTGTTCGATAAACATTTCCAGTGTTGCCAGATCTACTGATTTAGCAATAGTTCTTGTAGATTGATTATTACACTTCCTACGAGTAGATCTCCTTGATTTTTGAACAGCCACTGATTTATTTTGTAAAATTCGAGAAATCAACCAGTTTTTCCTGAGAGAGACTCAAGGCCAAGGCATAAGGCCTTGTAACAACAAAAGAAATTAAATATTCAATTTCACTTTGTGTTCATACGATTCTCGAGTCAGCTTGGTTTCTAATTTTTTTTTAAATAAAATTTTAAAAAATAGACACCTAGCATCCCTCTTTCTGTGACGAAAGAAAAAAATAGTTTTTTCTTGAAAGGAACAACGGGACACCATTGTACACTACCTAGTTACCTACCCCAAAAAACCTGATCAGTGCTCTTGGAAATGAACACATAATTTTTGATATTCGAAAGCCATGAATATTTTATTTTGCCTACCTAAGTAACAAAGTAAAATATTCATGGCTTTGATGAATGCCATCATTGAAAAGTGAAACACACACACTGGATAAACATAAAAAACTGAATTAAAATCGGTTCATCCGATAGGGAACTAATGACCTACTATTTATAGATCCCTAGCGGATGAACCGATTTTACAAAAAAACTTACAGATACCTACCACGCATTTTTCGTGTCAAAAGCTAGAAATCTACTGATTTTTTCTTCAAGCTACTGATTTTTTACGTGACTTTCTACTGATTTTGTCAAATTCGATCTGGCAACACTGCAGCCAGCCCAAAAACAACAACAAAAAACCTGGTTCCCTTTCCTATAACTTTAAAATTGTGAGAAATTTACTTTTAGATAGATTGTCCCTGCAAATCCGACAATTGTATTTAACTGCCGCCTTTCTTTCAGCTCCTAATTCTTGCTGAATATGGCAAATATTCCTGAATGTCCTCCGAGCCTCAAGTCTATCCAACATTATTTGAAGACTGCTTCAGAACATGACACCAGGGATCCTGTGGTTGCTTACTGGTGCAGACTACATGCGTTGCAAGTCGGCCTCAAAGTTACAACAAAGAAAACACCAGAGGAAACTAAAGTTCTCATGGGTAGGTTTACATTTTCTTCGCACAAATTTTATGTAGCTATGACGTCATTCCAAACCAAATGAGAACTACACTCACTCTGAGGTAAATTGAGAATGCACAATTGTTAGAGAAATACCAATTGATAAATGAATCCCAAGGTGACGTCATTCTTGTTTATCATTTTGAACTGATCAAAAAAGCTGATTGACTAAATTTGCTTCCAACAATAGTTTTTACTGTGTATAGCTCACAGTCTGCTTAATGTCCCCGTTTAATCAGAGACACTAAAATATACTAGTTGTGCTACGAACAGTAGACCTCGCTAGCACTAACTTTTTTCAACAAATAGGTAATTTACTTATTACATACTTTTTCGGTTTTGAATATAGATTTAGATGACAAGGCATGGTTGTAGGCCTCCCTGCCTGTCAAATCGGGAGGCTGAGGTATACGTAAAACTGAATTAAAGAAAATTTAAAAAAGGCCCCATTTTTGTACAAATCAGGTAAACAAGCCCAAACCTGTTTATGTTGTTATAGCTTCTTCTTCTTCTTCTTCTTCTTCTTCTTCTTCTTCTTCTTCTTCTTCTTCTTCTTCTTCTTCTTCTTCTTCTTCTTCTTCTTCTTCTTCTTCTTCTTCTTCTTCTTCTTCTTCTTCTTCTTCTTCTTCTTCTTCTTCTTCTTCTTCTTCTTCTTCTTCTTCTTCTTCTTCTTCTTCTTCTTCTTCTTCTTCTTCTTCTTCTTCTTCTTCTTCTTCTTCTTCTTCTTCTTCTTCTTCTTCTTCTTCTTCTTCT